>JACVBY030000650.1:0-714091 GCA_017589505.3 Metroxylon sagu | reverse complement strand
TTAGTTTTTGGTTAGAAATACTTAATACTGTATGGCATGCATTTCTAATAAAGATTGGTAAAAGCAAAGAATGCTAAGAGAATCCATAGTATAGAATGTGCAGTTTTGTAATATAAGAATCGTGCGTACTGATTTTCAAGCTAGTGTATAATGAAGAGTAGAGCATTTTCCAAACCATATGAACATTTATTCTATAGTCAATGGATTAATCTAAGCCAACGGGTGTCAGGTATCACCCTGATAGACCATGCTAGGTATTAAACAGCAGATGCACGATGGTTGTATTTTTTCAAGCCAGAATACATGATTTGCAGCAAAATACATGTACAAACTTGATAGCAACCAATGATACGTGGCATCTGCTACCTAGGATAAAACTCACCCTCTATAACATCACCAAGAGTCAAGCACCCTGACTGATGCATTGCCTGTAGGGTATGGATCAGAGCCTCAGTTAAAGCTGGCCTTTTTTCCTTCAATTTTTCCTGTTAACAGAAAAGAAAATAAGTGCAAAACATATTGCATGATACAGTATACAACAGTAAACATGGTTTAAAAGTAACAGCTCAAGAGAACATATCGAAAGAACTATAACTCTCACACTATTAAACAAAAAAAAAAAAAGATGATATTAGCATTCCCACCACCAGGGGTTGGAAGAGCCCTTATGATATCCCATACATTATATGACTGATAGCTAGCAGAATATACAGCATACAGTTGAACAATCAACAAATGTTAGAATTAAATGATACAAGAGCAAAAACAGTCGTATGAGACTTTGATGTTGCTTACAAGTAGTACAGGCAGTACAAAGCGTGAGCTTGCAGCAAAATGATTTCTTAGACCTCTAGCCAGATTCCCTATTGCTTGAATAGCTTCTACCGAAACAGCTAGATTCACATCTGTAACAAGCTGCAACACAAATTTGCAATGAGGATACTTTAATCATATGTAATCAACTAGAAGTAAGAAGTCATACATCATCCTAGAATTACAAAGACAAAGCCATAATCAGTTCCACAGGCCTCATTCCAACTTTTTGAATCATAAAATGCAGGGGATAAAAACATTTATAATTGTCAGACGTGACAGGGCATCAAGAACAGGAGCCCTAATAACCAGCACAAGAATCATCTATAAAATTGTACCATTATAACAAATGAGATGTCAACATGTACACATTTAAAAGTCTCTAGATAATCTGTAATATTTAGCAAAAGAAAAGTAAAAAGGGGATGTCTTTGTTCTAATTCACAGTTCATGTGTCCAATGATTGAATCCCCCAATGAAGTGAAAGTAAATCTACCTTCTTGAGTGTCCGACAGATCTCTGTAAAATCACCAGGAGCAATTCTTTTCGTTGAAGCAAGCTTAGTAAGCTCCACAACAGCATCCCTCCTTTCGGACCATTTAGTTGCTTTCTAAAATAATCATGCACACATATTATTACTTAAGAGACTACCATAAAGCAGGCCTGGTGCATTCTCAAAGACCAGATATTCAACAAAGGATAATAATTAAAGAACAAAGAAGGCACAAAAACAAAATAAAAAGGCACTAACCACTCCATCCCAAAATCCAGACTTTTCCAAAGGTGTCAAGATATCAACAGGATCAACAAGTTCATATTCATCTATTTCCTGGGGAGCTGAAAGTAAATTTACATCAGCCTCCTTTACATCATATATCAGAAGAACCACATGTTTTAGACTGGTTGCACAAACTGTAATAAACATTTATATAGAAAATCTTTACTACCGTCAGCTAAGGATTCAACAGGAGCACCAGCACCGGTGGCTTCAGTGACAGCTTCTTGCACCGGCTCCTTGTCTTGTTCAGATCTGAAACAAAGTTGTCAGAATACAAATCTCATATCAATAAACTCAGTAACTTCTCTGTATCATTTCTTCTCAAAGTTCAGATGACAACATGAGGTAAAAAGGTAACTTGAAAGACTACTAAAGCAGAAGAAAGCCTACAAAGAGAGTCAAGGAACACTTTAAATTCTTAAAGCAGTCCTGCCAAACATGCATGCTCAACATGCTTCGCATATGCAAAAGCTGACAAGAACATGCAGAGCAAGATTTTGATGCTTCGTAGGTCTCATCACTGCCCATAATAATTTTCATTTAACAAACTCACTATAATATTGTGTGCATAGCCAACAAATCATGTTAACTTGCTGACAAATCTAGTTTCTGGGGATATCAATAGGGCAGGCCTAGGCCTGAATTTAGCCAATGGACTAAAAACTAGAGCCCTAGGGCATGAGCCTGGCCTTGCCTAAGGTGAGGCCCAAACCCAACCTAGATCTGTTTAATTTTTCAGACCCTGATGGGAACAAGTCAAGCCCCATTTGTTTTTCACACAAATTTAAGAACTGGCACAGTCCACCTGGCACAGGCCAACATAATTCTTATTTCCTAACTTTCAAAACCAATGGGCTTTGGGGCCTAAAACTTGAGCATAAGTCCCTTTTATTTGGGTCAGACTTCAGGCCACCGGGGCCAGCCAATGAACAACCTAGATATGAGACTTAAGATTCATTTCAAAAAAAAGCATACATGTTAGACACCTAAATAACACAGTAAAAAAATTCTTTAGAAGATGCTAGTCCTTGTTTAAGTTTACTGTTATCATGCTCATACAAAATTCAAGATTCTCCATAACATTTTGAAGAATTAAACTAGAATGATGAGAGGTAACCTATTACAACAATCAACCACCAGAATGTAAACAACTCCATGAAGATATTTAATCACATCTCATGTAGCCCATAAAAACCCATAAAAACATACCAAAATTTTTGGCTGTTGCAGATCAGTTCAGATGATAACAGAACCAATTCTTGAAAAGTTCAAAAACAAACAGAATCTAGATGCTCCTTATCCTTCATTAATCTATAACTTACATTCAACAACACAAAACAATAAAAAATTTTAACAGCATAAGTCAATCTTCTAGAATTGCTGACATACCAGGTCGCACACAATCTTCATATGCTATCAGTAATCATCTGAAATTAACATTTGTCTTTCCATGTAAAATAATTCAATTGTAAGTTTGATGATTTCCTTCCATGAATAAGTTGGGTTAAATAACATATGAAGAACTTTTACCTAAAATAATACTTCAAAAACTTTTAAACTGAAATGAGTAAATTTGAACTGCACATATTCTACTTATAACATACTTTTTAACCACACCATGAAGAGCATGATAACTTTTAGGTTCAGCATGGTTCGTGGGCAAAGGATTGCCGTATTTATTCTCATTCAAGCATTCGATGTTGTTATTCCAGCTATTAACTTAAATTTTGTTAGATAGCAATTTGTTGATCAAAGCAACAATAGCTTAAAATATCAGGTGGACTTGACCAACATTGATTTAAAGTGGACCAAAAGTAAATCAGGTCATGGAGGCAGAATAGACCAATGACAAGCCCTACTAAAGCTACCCCTTCCTATGAAACAACCATTCATCAACTATCCTAAAATATGCAAGTTATGAGAACTACAAACCCCAAGCTATTCTAAGATGAACTTAAAATGTGTCCAGTTGAGCCAGAGGGACAAAAAAAAAAAACTTTAAGCCCATGTTATTCGTGAATCAAAATTGGACCCTAGAATCTCTTACAATATGCTATACAATCATTAACATGTGATTCCGTTCTCAGAAAATAGACAGTCACAGAAGAAAAGATATAGAAACAAAACATATTAAATAGCAAAACAATGAGATAAACTTACCTTATTTTGCGAGTTGGCTTAGCAATCCCTGTGACATTGGCAAGTTCTGCCTCCAGCTCTTTTTTCTTCAGACAAATAGGGAGAGAGATAGTAATTCAGCTGCAGAGTTCCAAACAGAATTCACAATACCAGAATGAAAAATTCTCACCATGGTATCTCGCATTTTCTCAAACAAAATTGATTTTACTGGTTCCTTTCCAATCCAACGACATAGCTCAAGTGTCAGCCCTTTGGAAGATGCACGAACATTCTGGTCTTGGTGATCAAAAAGTTCAGGAAGCATTTTCAAAATTTTCTTGGGGGGAACCACCTTGGCCCCAAATTCACTTGACATAGGAAGAGTCAACATAGGAATGGCATCATTAGATTATTGTCAACAATGAAATCAGCAAAATGAAACCTCAATTAAAAAAGAAAATAAATGCAGACCTAAGAGCTTGAAACATAACATCGATAGCTGGCACAACTGCTTTTGCAACTTTATTTTTTATAGCTTTCTCCATGGCTTCCTGAAATCACAGTGTTGTCCGAATAAGGTTGTCTTGCAACAAAAGAAAAAGGGACAAAAATCACATCGGTAATATATGATTATTAGCAATTAGACCACTCACCCACTAGATATCAGTCCATTGACAACAAACAATCCATGACAGTACTTCAAAAATGATCACTGACCATATGATTACATATAATTTCAGTCAATTAACTGAAAAATTCTTTATAGCTCCATTCTGCGATGAATTCTCTCTCTCTCTTTCTCTCTCTCTCTCTCTCTCTCACACACACACACACAGAGAGACATTGGACAATTGTAACAGGTGCAAATCAAATAAATTCAATAGCATGAATATTACACTCAATAATATACTCTCTTTTTAGATGTCTAAATGGATGAGTGTCATCAATGGTCCGCTGGTGGGATCCTGATTTCCTCTTTCGCCATGTTATCTTCGTTAGCAAATGGGTGGGTTAGAGCAAGTGTTGGCAAAGCACAATGCTGATCAAACAACCTGGGATACTTGCCACTTTGGTGTTTCGTGCAAGGCTTGTCACCCTAAAGAGTACACAGCTGTCACAGTATGTGCCCCCTTTTCTGGTCTCTAATGAGACAACACTACTGTCAACTCCTCCACCAAGCCATCCCACAAGTCACTCCTACAACATGACCCAACCCAGCTTATCCTAGAATACTAAACATGACCCAAAAAATGACCCATCCTGTCCTAACGCAACCTGTCCTAGCCACCTTGACTTGACCTGAACTGTCAACACTTGATGATGAATTCCAATAAAACATGTGAGAAAGAAATGCACTAGTAATTGAATGTAAGTACAAAACCTATGTGATAATATTCTCGACAGAAGACAATTTAGGTGTCTACATTCAAAGTAGAAAACTGGTGGTATTTCAAGCTAGACTGTAAAGAAATAACAGGACATAGGGACAAGATGTGGCTGAGGTGCCTCTCCTCGGAGTTGTCAGTACCCAGTTTTGCTAGGAATAAAGATCTCTTATCAACTCTAATTAGGTGATCACAATGAGAACCAAACAATCAATCACAAGGTAACCAAACAACTTTAATAGACCTAATCACACATTACCCAAAACCAACCAGTCTGGCAACATTCATAAATTTTCTATGTCGTGATTGAAATAAGAACTAGAGCTCCAAAACATGCTCAACCCATTTAAAATCCAAGCCAAAGGCCATGAAATGTTTGACATGAGGACATGTACCAAAAATAGTAACATACATATGAGTGAGTGTCAAACACAAAGGGAAAAAAACATAAGGGACATATTTATATGATGAAACAAATGTATATAGCAAACAAATCTTTAATCATTCATACAGATATATGTTTATAAAATGTAGCCAATATTATGGGTAATTTAGCTTTATTTTCCAGATGCACAACAGAAAAACATAGAAGGAGAAGTTATTTATGGTGACTTGCTTTGTGACAGTACACTCCCTTGATAGTACGATCCAGCAGAGACAATGCGACCAGTCATTGCCGTTCAAAGAAACAGCCAGCTATAAAGACCTGATCAGCATTTTCTTGGGCTTTAATATTTTCAGAATTTTCTTAGTTTTATTTTCAGAAATTTTTGGAGTATTTGTAAGGGTTTTCAAACACTAATAAAGTCAGGAAAAGGGTCTGACTTTGCATCCCTTTTCAATAGTTGCTTTTGTCTCAAACAGGATAAAATTAGTGGCCAGCTAGTCCTTTTAGCTTAGGCAACTGAACTGCAAAGTGTCTCTTCAAGGTGTCCTAATTGCAATCTAATAAAGGGCCACCCAGTCAATAACAGGGTTCAATTTAGCCAGCTGCTTTATTTCCTATTTGATTTAGCAGAGATTTATTTCTTATTTGGAGCATCCCATTTGTGCTCAATCTTGAGTATGCAAAAAAAGGTTAGCCAGACATTTTATTATGAGCATCAGCTAGTCATTTTATTACTTATTTCAAGGTTCCTTGGGACGTGAAGAGTGATAGGCTGAAGCTTTTAACTAGGGTTTAGGTTCGCTGCTTAAGTTCTGAGTTATTTCCTAATAGAAATGTCCTAGTTGGGGTAAGATTTTTGACTGGTTAAGCTTGTTATAGGCTCTATCAACTAGCTGCTGAGGTTTATCTTATTACTTTATTTCTTTTAGAAGGGAAAAAACATGTGACTGTGGCATGATTATTAACCCAAAAAAGGGGGCTTCAGACCTTTTTCCCTTCTGCACGTTCTTTCCTCCTATTCTTCTTCTCTAAATCTCCTGTTTCCTCCACTTTAATTTTTTCTTCTTGCTATGATAAAAGTTCATCATCTTAACAGGATTTAGTCTGGTAAGAGGAGGGGACTGTAGATAAGCAACTGGCAATCTAAACTAACAAGCTTTCATAGGGTTAAATATCTTTGAGCGGAAACCCAGCAAATATGGCCATCATTATGTGATCATTGTAGGTCATTATAGTCATGAAAGCATAAGATTTAGAAAAAAAAAAATGATGTAGAATTTTGAGCAAACTTAACAACATAATCTCATTGGCATAATGCTCCATGTAGAAGCCACTCTTCAATGAAAAAAAAAAAAATTCAGACACCTTTTGACAGGTGTGGTCGAGCATGTGCCACAGTTCACCAGCAACACATATATGCCTTATATGTCACGTGCTGTGACCTGCACAAACATCCGCTATATCATGACTGCAGATACTTCAACTTATCTATGTCATTCATAGCCGACAACAAATTCAAACACCCCAAAATAAGTGACTCATTCCTCCCAAACTCAGATGGTAATTCCTCATCATCTCAGCGAAGACAACTCCTCTCCGCATTTTAAATTCACTATTATTCTATGTCCTTAAATTCAAAACCCTACAATACGTGTGATGATTCACTAATGATCAGAAATTGCATGTGGGAAGAAATAGTATCAAAAACAATTGATCCCTTTTAAATCGAACAATCAACTTGGCTGCAAGGGAATTCATGGTGCCCGTTTGTCATTGTATCATGAATCATGAAGAAAGCATTTGGTATGTTGAATGAAGAGTAATGCTTTTTAACGGAGAAAGAAGCCGGAAAAAAATGGATAAACTATATTTTAAGCAAAAAAAAAGGACGAGGGTTCTCGGTTCATGGATGCTCTCATATTCTTACCAAGAAAGCATCGGCCGCCTCCAGCTCTACCCATAAGAGAAACGCCGCCTGAGATTTCTCAACAGTCTTGGGTCTACCGGTGAGGCATTTGGCAACAATCGCATCGCACACTTCCTTCGCATACCTGCATTGACAAAACCCATCCAACAAACAATCATAACCATTTGCTATTAAAGCCTAAATGCTACCAAAGCCAATGCCGCTCGACGGGCAGCGACGGTACCTCCCAACATCAGCATCCGCGGCCCGTAAGAACGCAAGTAGGGCATCCAGAGCCTTCTCCTGTACAGGAGCATTCGAATCGGCCACCGTCTTCTTAAACAATGGGGCTAATCCCGACAATAAAAAAACCAGAAACCAAGAAAATTAGCAACGCCGCCTCTGATCCAGTCAACAGCTCAAACACAAGAAAACATATAAATTAAGGCAGACATTCCAGTCCTACAATCGGCATCCATCCGTCGAATCGAACCGATCCCCGGATCGCGAGGATCAAAGGGTCGTTCGTCGAGGGAAAGGGGAAAGAAAGGGTGAGGAACCGACTGGGGATCGGATCGGGGGCGTACCGAAGTCGCGGAGGCGGGGATCCTTCGGATCGGAGATGGACTCGCAGAGGGCGGCGAGGTCGATGTTGGCGTCGTTCCGGACCTTCCAGTTCTTGTGGAAGAGCCGCTCGTCCCACGGGAGCTTCTTGGCCTCCTTCAGCAACTTCTCGTCCTCCGTCGCCATGGCCGCCGCCGCCCCCTTCCCCTCTCGCTATCTCTCTCAATATATATACAGAAAAATCTGCACTGGAAATGCCCTTCGGGAGGGGGATCGGATCGCGAGAAAAGAGAGGCCCTGTCGTCGTCTTGGGATCTCTCTCGCTCCACCGGCGAGTGGGAAGAAGGAAAATTAAGGAATGGAATATTTCGTTTTCGGACGCGAGGGGGAGAGGGCTTTGAGGACAGAGAGAAGGGGGAGGGAGGTGAAAGCGGAGATTTGTTTGGGTTGGCACGTGGGAGACGGTAGGTTTCTCGTCGGCGTTAGGAGATAGCACGTGGGAGGGGAGCGTGCGAGACGGGGGGCCAGGCTGACGGCGTCAAGGTGGGTGCGTTGCCTCTCGTACGGGCCCGGGGGGTTTGATTCGTTCGAAAGAATTCAAAAATCGGTGACGTTCGTTTTTGTTCTCTGCTGCCAAATGCCGAGGTGGGGTTGGATCGGGGCGGAGGCTTCAGAAGGCTTCAGACCGCCACAAGGGGAGAAGGCGAGCGACTTTACGGACTACCCTATTGACCGCGACTGGTACTCGGCACGAGCGTTGCACGCTAGCTTTAATAGTGATTTTTCTCCTAATTGCCCGTGCTTACGTGATGTCGCAATGATGACGATTTATTAGTGGACCCTTCCTTTTTCGTGCAGTGAAATGATTTTTTTTTTTTTAATTTTTTTTTTTATGTGCTGGCTTTCTGCTCGTCTTTGATCCTGTTTATAGGAACAGAGCTACAAATAAATAAATAAATAAATAAATAAAAATATAGCGTGTCTGAATAAAATTGAAGTATAGTGTGCTGAATGGACTAATAGCTCCTATCAACTAAATTCATCCAAGATTGCAAATAAATGCAGGGTTTTAGGTAGAAAAAGATGTTGCATGTGTGTTGGAATGATATCCTCTTTCAAATTCCTCTGTGTGCATCTCTGATTGTGACCATGTTTCTTCTCTACTTAATATCCTTTATCTTGATTTTAAGAAATCAAGTAATTGTGCTTGATAATACAAGAAAACAAAGAAAGTAAAAGAAAGGATTAAAATTGTACTGCAACATGCAAGAGATGACTATGTAATATATTACTATAGCAGATAAAATATTTATTTTTATTTTCAAAAGAGTGACTTAAAATTTAACTATCTTATATTTTTAAATAAATACATATTTTAAGATTCTTTTTTATGACCCATGTTTTGGATGTTAAATATCAAAAATGCATATTTTTATGGAAACACATCAAGAGGCTCCTTTTTTTTTCCATCTAAACTCAAAAGGTACAACTTTCAATTAGTAATTAAGTCTAAGAGATGAATTATTTCATTAAAGGTATATAATTTACTGCAAGATATCTATTTATTTCAACTCTCACATTTATAAATAATTACAAGCCATTGGATCCCATTCAAGATCCAAAGGTAAAAAAACCTTGGTGGGCTATCATCTTTGTAAGATTTGAGAAGTTTGAGCGGGTTAAGAGTGTATACACATTGGGCTTATTACCTTGTTGGTTGCACACAGAAAGAGAAATCACAAAGCATTTTTCCTTTAAAGGTTATCCTAATTTTTTTTAAAAAAAATGCATTGTATTTGAGCAAAAGCTTACAAGGATTCATTGAGAATCTTATTTGAGTATATATTAAAAGATCATGACAATTCATTGCATCTTGAGAATAGATAGTATTCGCTTATTTACGTTTGCAAAATGATAAATTCTTTACTTTGAAGAAAACACCTTTCATAATGTGCCTTAAATAAGATCCTATTTTTTCAATATTTTTATTTTAAAAATATTATAATTATTATAAAAATCTATATTATTTGAAGCATTTTTTAAGCCATTAATTTCTTTAATGTATACGCATTAGTTATTCAATTTATCACTTTACATCAAAATAGCTATGCATATTTTTTATCAGATGACATTTATTTGTTAATGCCGAAAGCTAGCAAATGTTTTGCTAAAATATTTAGAAACTACTAGCACTTTTGATATATCTTATTTTATTGCTTGACTTCCTAGTCATGCAATGATTGAGCGTTTTAAAACTTAACCCAGCACAATTAGATTTATTGATTTAATTGATTGTTGATACGAACAAATTAGAAAGTTATTATGAGGATAACAAACATGTGGATGGTATGAGTTAGACATAAGAAAAGGGCATTTGGAAAAAACTTGGAGCAATCTATTGGACACCTCTTTTATCATGGATCAAATATTGATAACAATTCTATAGTAAGATAAGGTTTGAGAATTAAGAAAATAGGAAAAAAATGTTGGTCATTGACTAGAGAATTCTATAAGATAAATTACTGGTAGCAAGTAAAGATGAGAGGAATATCATGATATTATAAAAGTTTTTTTTTAATGAAAAGTACTATTTGAATAGAAAGATAATTTTGTTATCGCTTGCTATTGTTGGGAAATATGATGTGCTGATCGAAGAAAAATTAATGAAAATGGATTCATGAAAATATCTAGGATTGGCATCTTCTATATAAAACCCCTCATCAATTAAGTCATTGGACTGCTTGAGAGATGTTTGATGCATGACCATGCACCACATTTGTCATGTCACGGATAGGATAGGATGTTGCGTTTGCCTTTTTCTTTTTCCTCCATATTTTGTGCTGCACCAGAATTTGTTCATGTCATGAATAGCATGACGTCCCTTTTACTTTTTGTCCGATGCTTATTTATATTCATATAAATATGAAATTCCAGAATGATACGAAAGAATATGGTTCAATGTTATTTTATAGAAGGACCTTGCAATGCAAAAATTGTATCGAGGCAAGAATTCGCGTTCAAAGAATGATTAAATTTAGTTGCACCATTGAAAAATTTGCTTTCCACTATGTTTTAAATACGAACTACAAATCCATCTGCCATCCAAGCTTTGGGAGTATCATCTTATATCTCTCTTGGTTTGTTCCAAGATTAAAATGATAGTTATTGTAATGATGTTGAACCTCTTGGTTGATTGTGTGCATCCATGTATATGGACAAGCATATATATATATGTGCATGTTTATACATACACTAAAGTTAATCATGAGCTTTGTGGCCTATTCAATTTAACTTGAAATTTTATGGGTTTGGGTACTTTAAATAAGCTCATAAGATAGGACTAACTTTAAAAAAAAAAAAAAAGTAGGCCCAATATAAAAATCAAGTTGGATCGGAAAAAGGTATGTATGTTAGAGCTAATCATTGAGTAGATGGTTTGTTCAATTTAAAATTTTATTGATTGGGTACCAAAAAAAGACCCAATTAAATAGAGAGAAAGAGAATTCAGCCTATTAAACAGGCTTAGGATTGGCTTTTTGAGATTGGGAAGGGTTTGGTCAAAAATATAAGCCTCATAACTTAGCATGAGACTTAATTACCAATGCATATCTTAGCATTTAATTAGCTCTAACATATATAATATCTTAGCCTATTGAGTCTAACTCTCTCAGGCTCGAAGGACATGAGCGTATCATAACATGGCTGTAGAGTAAGATAGTACCATGCCTAGATGATCTCATAAAAGGTATTTAGGATGATGATTAATCGGACAAGCTCACCATATTGCACAAAGGGGCCTTGGCTTGAGGTCATACCACAGGATTATTCGGACCATCACTATACATTCTAAATCTTTATAGTGGAGCATAAAAGCAATAGGGATTTAATCGAGTAAGAATATGGCCTACCCAAATAAGGCAAGTCTTTTGAGCATTACAAGAGTAATGTTTTGCAGGGATCCTTGAAGCTCAATTGATCATGGAGTATAAGTGGGCTGAATGGATTCAATCAATGTATGTGCCTTGGAGATAGGCCAAGGATCTAAGATGTCCATGAGGATCGTACCAAAGGGAGGATAATACTAAGCAAATATGGCTAGTTGGATATATTTACTTGATGGACAAGCTTAAATACTAGTGTTGTGAAAGTTGGACTTGATTACGCTCGCTTATAACTAAGCCATAAATCGAGTTGTCCTTTCCATCATTAGATTTACATAAATTTTAAAGTCACCATATTTTTTTTGCCTTTCAAATTCGTGAATTGTGTGGATCAAAGAGTAGAAAAGATGACTACATTACATTCGTTCGATCATTCTTTTCACTATTGGATTTATACGGATTTTAAAGTCATTCTTTTTACCTTTGTGATATGTGGTTCGCATGGATTTCATAATAAAAAATAATCAAATTTACATTAGATTAGCTTCAAAAACTCTTCTTCTTTATATATATATATATATATATGATAAGAGTTTTAAATTATCATTATAATTTAATATAAAAAATAAATTTTAACAAATTTATTTATTTATTTTGATAAGATGTTTTAAATCTTACTTTATGAATTATTTAGGTAATTAATGGTTAAAATTTTCTTTGTAACGGTGAAAAAATGGGATAAATATAATCCGAAACCAACCAAAAGCACAAAGCCACTGGTACACCGTAAACAAAAAAATAAAAATAAAAAATAAAAAGCCATTGGAACGCGACAACAGCACTAGCGCGTAGGCATCCACTGCAGACATAATTCCAGCTCCCTTATCATTCTATTCCTTCAGGTACCTCAAATCCGTCATAAATTTCACATCCGATCCGCTTCCTTGCGCGGCAACGCCAAGCCCGAGTCCCAACGGATAAGACCGAAGAAAGAATCCCTCCTCCCATTCCTGCAACCCGAGATGCCTCTCCTCACGCTCCTTTCTTCGCTTCGATTTACTCTCCTTCCGCATCCAAACCCCAAGACCAAGCTCTCTAGCTTAGGCTCCAAGGAGTCCACCACCTTTCGTTCCGTGCGACAAGCTCCTAAATTTTGGTGCTCCAGTTCCAGAGGACACAAAGAACTCTACTCCAAGGAGGTACTCCGTTTGTCTTCTTTTGTATCCTAATCTGGGGGAAAAAAAAATCATTCCGAACATGGTACTCTGTTTTGCTTCTCTTCTTTAGGTAATTTTTATCATCGGTTCTTTGATACTAACGGAAGATGGCAATTTATTATCAGAATTTGGAGGGGAAAGAGTGGGAAATTTTTCGGTCATGGGATGTTCCATGGGATTGGAAGGTCACAGCATGCGTCATGATGCCGTACTTGATGAGGTATGCTGCTATATGAATGTTTCTTCATGGCAAACCTTGATACTGAGTAAAACTGTATTAAAAATTAGTCAATCTTTGCGGCATATCTCCGAATATGATACATAGCGAAACTAGAAGGTGTACTCAAGACATTCTCTAGTACCTGTTTCAACGTGGATCTGTTATGGATTAAACAAGTTCTGCACACAATTAAAGGCTAAAAGGTTGTAAGAGTTCCGCTTTTGTTATTGCCTGAGTGAATGGGTGGATGACTTCCGAAATCACGTAGATATAATCACGATTAGGTACCTTTGAATGCATATTATCATCAGTAGTCAGCCAATAAGATCATTAGGAAAGATTGCAGATGCACAAGCAATTAATTAAATAACGTGTCTGCAATGCAATCTCTCTATCTCTCTCTCTCTCCCCTACACACACATGCATATGTGCGATCATGCGAAAGCACATGCACGCACACAATCTTCTAGGGGATTCCGGTTTGAGGCAAGCTTTTTCGACGGATAATTATATATCCCATATGGTTATTTTAATTGGAAGGCCGCAACATGTATATGGTATGAAGGCTGGTTGGTTTATGATTGTCATTGCCTAGTTCAATAATTCAAATCCCAATGAGACGAGATTCGAGACAATCACGATGTCTTATTCCAAAAAAATTCTAAGATCGATCTCGACCATCCTATCTTGTCTCATTTCAGCCGTAATATATTATAGCATCAATTTTAAATAGATCTAAATTATAATAAAGATATAATTTTTGAAGTTCAAATGAATTTAAAAATCGAATAAAACATTAAAATTTAACAAATAATTTTTCTAAAAAAAATCATACCAAACAAGCATTGGGATGAGACGCTGAATGTCTCGTTTCATGAAAAATTTGAAACATCTCCGTCTCATGAGATTTAAAATCTTGACCTAATTAACATAATGAAAATATTGATTTCCCATGCCTCCTTGAATTATAGTCAGATCCTCACTCAATGGAAAACTTGATGTGCTTAAATTAATCACTATGCTGTTATTCTGGATATTCCTGGGAATTTTGCAATAGTATCAGTGCTAAATAGTATCAGAGTTCTTTTCTTTGACATAACAATCTTTAATTCCTGGTAGGTAGTTCAATAAGTGACAAACAGCATGCTTATGAGCCACTGACCAGAATCATTAGAAAATATGAAAATGTTCAGCCAGAAGCAGTTGGATTGTTAAAAGCAGGAATAACCTAAGTTAAGCTTGAGCAGAACTCTTTATAGACATGATCATGGTTGAATTGCATATAGCATCATATTTTGCCTTAATCTTTCTCCCAATCAAAAATTATTTAGCCATGTCATGGTTTTACTAGTGTCTCTTAATTGCTCGTAGCTAACACAAATTCCTTTAAACTATTATAAAAGCTCCAAAATGTCTTTCTCTATATTTCCTGTCAAACCCAACCGTGTCAAAAGCACCAGTATTACGTAGCCAAGGGCCGAAGAGTCTAAATTAAGGTGATAGCACCAATTTAGGTTGCTCTGTGATGTTTCCATCTTTGAAGTTTTGAAGATCAAGCATGAAAATAGCTATTCAACTTTGACCAGATCGGTCTTAGTTGAACAATCATCCTTTGTTTGCTGTTTGACAACAGTTTTCAGAACCAATACTATTAGCTCAGCTGCTTGGCATCTTCCTCTCCAAGCGAGATGTCTCAGGTACCATTGATCGGTCAGATGCGACTTGCCATAATACATTGATTGGTCAGATGCTTGTGGCCTTGCTAAGAACATTTTCTGAGATCGAAGAATTTATAAATGTAATCCAATTGTGAATGGTCGTTTCTTTCTCAAATCTCTTACCGTGGGGTTTCTCCTAATTTCTCTTTATCTTAAAGAACTTCAAAAATATTTACTTAAAGATTCAGCTAAGAACTTTTTTTCATCCAGTCTTCCATGTTATTGGTCAAAGTCCTCAGCTATACTAATATATGCAAGGAAAAAACATCCAAAACAACTACTCAACAGAAAAAGATCCTAAGGAAAATTCCTATTAATCTAATAAAAAAAGTTCATATAATGATGACCTCATGAGATAAACATCATATGTTTTGTAAAAACTTTTTTTTTTTACAATTCTAAATGCATCATCCACATGTGCATGTGCTGTCAATCTGTAGTTGATAGGCATGCTAGTTATATGTATCCTAACAGACCAAATACATAATTTCAAGTTGTTAGTAATTTTACTGTACAATATAACATTAAATTTTCTTTAAGGTTGTGTTTGGATGAGGCATTTTAAAAATTTTTAGAATTTTAAAATGCAAAATTTTAAAATGTAATATTTTAGAATTTCACAAATTTTTTGTTTGGATGCTTGCTCTTGAAAATGAAATTTTGTCTAAGGATTGAAAATTTTTTTATAAATATTATTGTATAATATTTATATAAATTAATATAAATTTACATAAATATTAAATATTTATTTCAATAATACTAATCAATATTTATTATTTTAATATTAATATTGTATTATTAGTATTAAAATATTTCTTATTAATATTATTGTACATATTAATAATATTTATGAAATACTAATATATATATATATATATTATAATACTATATTTATTAAATATTTATATGTATTATTTTTTTATTTCAAAATATTTATTTAATAATAAAATATTTATAAATAATATTAGAAATGTTTCTAATTAAATTTATATTTTTTATAAATATTTTTATTAATAAAAAACGAATTTATTTAATAAATATTTATTATTATAAAATATAAATAATATTTAATTGCATAAATTATAAATTAAATATTAATTTAATTGCGTAAATATTTTAATTTAATAATATTTATATCAGTAGTATATATTATTAATAATATATTTAATAAATATAATAATAATATTTTTAGTAAATGTTGTTTTATTTATGTAATATTTATTTATTAGTAAATAAATGATATTTATGTAATAGATATTTAATAAATAAATTTAATAAATATAAAACAAAATAAAATCATAAAATTATTTAAATCAATATTTAATATAAAAAAATAAATATTTTTGTAAATAAAATATTTGTAATATTTATGTAAATATTTTGGCATGTAAACAAAATTAAATATTTCAATTGTTTTTAAATAGATTTTTAGGACGGATTTGTAATTACACCTTTAGAGGTGGAATTTATAAATGCCTATTTTGAGGGATTTATAAATTTCATAGAATTTTGTAAATTTCTCTTTGAAAGTAACCAAACAAGGAATTTTGGTTTTGGAATTCTAAAATTCGTAGTTCAAATGAAATTCCTTTTAAAAGTCCTTCGTCCAAACACACCCTAAAGTGTTTTCAAGTTACTTGATGCATAACCTTAGAGAAGTAGTATCTCAGCTGCTCGGTCATTTGAAATGCTAAGGATTTTTTCTCAGCACTATTTTCACAGGATTCATGGAATCGGGAGGACCTGGAGGATCACTGAAGCCCTACCCTGATACTATGTTCTCTCAGTTACACAGCACTGATGAAATTGCAATACGATTGTTTATGGATCAGCTGTATGCTCCTTCAGTTGCATGCATAATTTTTTTTCGGAAACAACCCTTCATTTTCCCTTGTCTTGTTGTTCACAAATTTCCTGCTATTGTACAGGTTAAAATCAGTGGCTAAGCTTTCGGTTTTGTACATGTTTGTCAGGCCACATCAACCATTTCCAGATGACATCTTCTCTTTAAGTATGTTTTCTTGTTGCATTGACTTGTCATGTATGTATTTTAGATTTCTATTTTTAATTGTCGAGCTACCTATAACCTTTAAGACATGAGGTAGAAGGACATGGATGCTTTTCTTTTCCTTTTTTCTGTTAAAGTTCATTTCCTCTCTTGTTTATGTTGTTTCCTGAGGCAAGGGAACTACTTTTTTTTTTTTTTTTTTCATCTATGTGTATGTGTGGTAGTGCCTACTGATTAGTGAGTCTCGTCTGATTCACCAAAGGTGGATACCATCAAATACAGATATTTGCCCTGGTTGCTTAGGTGAGTTTGTTTATATCATATCATGTTTTCATCAATCAGAGTCAGACGATGGCTGAATTTATTACAGGATAAATGAGTGCACAACTGCTAGCAGAAATTTTAGTCACTAACAATATTTAAAAGTGTCATATGTATGTGACTATAAATCTCCTGTTATTAAAGGCATCTATCTAGGTTGATTTGTATAGCTGCAAACATCTTTTGTCTCTAGTTCCCCGAACAGCCAGGCTGGGACTTATAAATCCACATTTATATCACATGATCATTTCAATGATCTAGTGCTCAGACCTGCCAAGCAATTTGAAAACTTGGGTCCTGAATATCTGAAGTCTATAGATTTTTCTGATCTAGCCCTTCAGTGTTTTTCAGAATACATTAATATATATATTTTGAGAAGAATATGTCAAAATCCATACCTTGATGACGCATTGATTTTGCATATATATATATATATGTTTTGTTTGTATACAGGATGGGGGCGACCTTTCAATCTTCAGAATGGTTGGATTCTATGGGCAAGTGGAGGTTTAATATTTGCTTGTCTTGCTGTTTTTGTTGTTAAAGCTTTAATATCTGCTTCCAGTGCTGACCAGACACCAAATCAGGTTCATTGAAATTTCCCTCTCACATGATATATATTGTATATTAGCATCTGGAATTGGAAGCGCAAATGCAATTGCTGCATGTGTAAATATGATGAACAATATATGAAAAAATTTGCACTTCTTTCCTTTCTTGTCACTAAGATGTTGGAAACTCATGATGTCTTCTGATCTTCTGAAGTTGCATGCTCTGTAGATTGTTGTTGCATTACTTTCGGCTATATCAGTGATGGTTTCTGCTCCTGAATCTTCACAACATCAAAAGGATGTTTCCATTATGGATGCCCAAACATGGACATACTGCATAGGCGACAGGAATGAGATAATAACATTCTCTATATCTTGAAAGCTAAAAAAATGCTTCCATCATGGATGCCTAGACATGGACTTAAATCATAGGTGACAGGAATGAAACAATAGCATTCTATGTATCTTGAAAGCTTGGATACAAACATAGAAAGCTATCTCTTCCACTGTTTAACTGCAAAGATGAAGAAACAAATATGATATGATGAAACATACCATTCACAATGGTAAAAATTTTAAAAATATAAGAAAATTGAATATCTTTATTGTTGTTTATGTCAAACATAACCTGAGGAGGCATGACTGATTTTCGCTTGCATGCATTGTGCAGAACCACTTCTTTTTTTTTTGTTGTTAGTAGTGGTGTTGTCCAGGTTGTATCATATCTTGGATACTCTGGCTTGTGCAGCTAACTGGATGTCCCCATTACTGTTCTGCTGGACCAAATAATTTTTCTTGGACTTTCTAATTGAGATTCTTGTGTTCTCCACCATTCATTTGCTAGCCAATTATCTACTTAATGGTAACAAATTTTATCTAATGGTATATATTTAGCAATTGATGGAAACTACAGTCACTAGTATTGAGAAACATTGTATATTTGGTTTAACCCGGCACTGTGATGTCATCATTTAAACTTTGTTGATTGCAAAACCATAGTCTAGCTTAGAATAATGACAAGAGACTATTTCAATGGAACTCTAAGCCAAAATATGCAATAATTCCTTTAAGTTTAGTTTCCTAATTCTATATAAACTTTGGGAAATTGGTTTCATCAATGGCATGCAGTTTGATAATTTAAATTTTTCTAAATTAGGTATGCTGTTGCTTGTTCTATCTCCAGGTGTTATGGCTTCATGCATTTCCCTTTTCTCCTTTTATTGCAGGCAGAATTTTTGGTACAGTTGCTGCCATTAATTGGTTCATCAAATCTCAGGTTATTATTTTTCCTGAACTTAAACACTGATGCTCAACTATTTGGATTAGTGATGGTATTTTCTAGATCAGGTAGGAGCATGTATTATAGTATAAAGTATTAACAGTGTTAGTGACGACATTATATGTTGGTCAGTACATTTTTCCTACTTGGCACAGTGGGTATCCTTGCTCCGATTTGTGAAGAGACAGTGTATCGTGGCTTTCTGATGACATCCTTGACAAAATGGTTATCCCCTTCCCACTGTATCCTACTTGAATTGGGTAGGTACATAACTTTCGGTTTTCACAAGCTGCAGCTAACCTTTAGCATCCTTTGAATATCTAGCAGGTTTCCTCTTCCTGTTTCAGTGGCTTTGAGTTCTGCGTTATTTGCTGCTGCACACCAATCTCCTGGAAAATCTATTGAATTTTTTATTTTTGGTGAGAATATTCTTGTATAGATTAAAAATCATTAGTTAATCTGGAATGCATTCATTTAGGTTGAAGTACCATAGTTCCCATAGATCTACCAGATCTTGCCACATGCTTCATCTCAACTTACTACTTGATGATGATGGTATCACAGGATTGTTGCTAGGGCTGGTATATGCTCAGACACGAAATCTTCTTGCTCCAATTACAATGCATGCATGTTGGAATGCTGGTGTCATTGTCATTCTCACTTATCTTCATGTACCTGTCCATCACTTTTTTGTTTGACAATTGTAACTATTTACTTATCATCACTACTCACAAACTCGACTCTACTATTTTGCAGTCACAAGGGCATGAAATCCAGAAATATGTGCTATAATTTGATTGCTAGTGCACCACTGCTTAATAGTATTGGATTGGCACTTGCTTTTCTAGCACGGCTTGGTGCTTAAATAAACTGCAACCACCATGTGAGAGGAGGTAGGCTTGCTTGCTTGCTTGCTGCGCACACAATTTTTCTACTTGTTATTCAAATTAATTGTGATAGAAAAATGGTAGATTTATCCCTTTTTTAGCACATGACATAGTAGATTTATTCACAAAAACTTATGGTTAGGCCAACATGAGTTTGCTATCTATTTCACCACCATTTTCCATACCCATCATTTGTTTGTACGGTTCTATGAAATTCATGATAAATAAATTACCACTCAAGGTTGCAAAGAACTTCTATCCAGTTTCAAGGCCCTAGAGTTCTTTAGAAGAAATTACCCTTGAGGTGCTGCATCACATGTCTGATGTGGGTTGCATCAGATTGCTTCTACTGGCAAGTGGTTCTCTAGAGGGATATGAAAAATAGGATGAAAAATTTAAGCTTCATTATTTTGATTCTCAATTCATACCAGGAAGTTGCAGCTAGTATGAACTGGGATTCAGGCAGCAGGGGCAAAAGCGTGTAGAGAAAAGAGAGCAAGGATAGAATGATATAAACGGGATAGAGGAGGGGTTAATATGATACTCTTTATTCTTCTTTTTTTTTTTTCGTTCTTTCTTTTTTTTTTTTTTTTTTTTTGTTGGGGGGCTCAGAGCTTGTAAAACTTCAATTCAATGGTGTATTGGAATCTGGTATTCATTTTAATCGTAAGAATTGACAATGACTGATCCAAATGCTTATGGAAGCAATAACCAGCATGAACCTTAGGAACATTGTATTTTGATCCTCCTCACAAAAGGGTTGTTTCTGCCACTCACTTTATATAGGTTATATAGCATGGCTTTATTTCACTTTCAACACAATTCACATTATGTTATTGATGTGTATATGGTATGTTCTCAGGCTAGAAGAAGAGTCTTAGGGGATTCAAAGATCTATCGTCTTGAAATAGCCTATACATGGAATGGAGTGTGGTTGATGATGTGAAATCTGTTTTCATATTCTCTGATCATATCTCCAATTGTGATATCTTATTTGCACATTGTATTACAGGACTAAATATTTCCTGTCGGCAAAGTAACATTATGGTGTTGCTGTTAGAGAAATGCTGAGCTAAAGCAACTTGGATAAAAGACCAGGGGAATTATAATTAGGGAATATATGCCTTTTCTCCAACTAGATGGTCAGTTCTGGGAATGAGGCAAAGGAGATGAGCAGGATCTTCCTCACTACCGGTGGTCCAATAACTTGTTGGAGAAATTTGAGGCTTCCTCCAGAGTGGCATTCCAATGGATCCCATGAGCAAAAATCTGTGGTTCACTTCCTGCATGCTGTGCCCTTGATGCTAAATCTTGCCTTCTGAGTTCCCCCTCAGAGAAAAGATTCCTTTTTGTTTGTGTTAATTGTTAAGAGATTCCTTTTAGTTTATGTTAATTGTTATGCCCTTGAGCTTTGGACAGCTAAAATTATGGTTTATTACTGCATCCATTTCATCAACAGTATTATATATTTAAAGTCTCTACTCCGATGCATGATCTGAGAGTCAGAAATTGAGAGGGTGACCATGGCAATTTGTGCTTATTTATTCCCCTCACTTGTTTCTCCATTGCTTTTGTTAAGATTGATTCCACGCTGCTAGACTTTTTAGGACTAAAGACAAGAATGCATTTTCCTAGAATCTTGTTGCCTGAAGCCTGGCTGGCCGGCTTTGGTTTTTCTCTGGTTATTGTTACATCGGCCACCGACCACCTTTGTTAGAGTGGACTTTGGTTTTAATTTACTTTCTAATTTTTCAGGAAAACATATATAAGAGCCTCTGGCGTCCTTCAGGTTTGGAATAGATGTAAAGCATAATAATTCCCTGCATATTTAAAAATAAATACATCATATGCAGAGCAATTAGATATAATTAATTAAGATAAAAAGTTAGCTTTTATCCAAGTTTCGCTTATATTTTGATTTCTGAAAAAAATAATAATAATAATAATGATTGAGTTTTAAGTAACATTAACATAAATTTGTAGGTCAAAGCAAGCGCATGTGATTAATTAAAAACTAAAGATTTACGATTCATAACTTCATAAGTCATTCATATACTAATATTTATAAATCTTGAGATATCTTAAAAAATTTAATGTAATAATTTTAAATCACCACATTCAAAATTTTTAAATTATCTATCATTAATAATTTTCAAATCATCATATTATTAATATTTTACGGTCACAAACTATGATCACATGATAGGTTTAGAACAACATATTTAATTTTATGAATGAAACCAGAGCAGAACATTATGTTTAACTTTATGAACCTTCTCTCATATATATATATATATATATATATATATATATATATATATATATATATATATATATATATATATATATACCTTAGAGGTGAGTCTCGATATTAGAACAGGACAAAATCAATCATTATACAGTGAACTAATAGTTATATATTTTTATCATATTTTATTATTAATAACTTTATATTTATTAATATTTATTTATGTATATAATTATATAATTTTTTTAAAAAAAATATCACAGAAATTTAAAGTATTGCGTGTGCGTAGGTTTTTTTTTTTTTTTTTTTTTGATGTATAAGTACAAGTTGTTAATCGCACTTGTCCATGACTTATCCAAAGTCGTGTTCCACTTGCTTAAATTTAAACCATATCCTAAACTGGCTTAAATTTAAAGTACACCTGCGGGAGAGCCGGAAGAGTTATCGTGGGATCACGGGTGTTTCTTCTGCCAAGGCCCTCGATCCCTCGAATAAACCAACAGAGGGATGACATCCATCCTGGCGGTTAGCAGCAACAGCATACTCGAATTCATGACCAACTACTCGGCCGATAAACCATATCCCCTACTCTTTCGGCATCGATCCAAACTGCTCGATGAAAGGCTTTGAGATTGCTTGCAAAAAAAAGTCGAAGCCTTTCTTACTTCGGCCCATCAACATATCGCTTATACTTGGGCCAAGCCCATGCGGACTTGCACCTCGATCTTATGCCTACCAGCTGGCTTCCAACCGATTTCAATTCCTTGTACTGTTTTGTCATGCAACTTTTTCGATAGGAACGTAAGCAGGGTGCCCGTGCCACCGTATCGAGCGGTTGGAGCGGTTGGAGCCAAGAGCTGTGCAACCGCAAAGCTTAACACAACCTCTTATAAGATAAATGCCTCAGCCATCATAGCGATTGTATCAACCCTTCCAACGGTCTAGGTTCTCTTTGCCAATCCATATCTCTCCAATGGATGTCAAGGTCGGTCTTTCCCTTATAGCCATTACCCTTCTTTTTTTAAAGCTATTTCTAGAGATCGAGGTGGAAAGAATTTTTAAAAATTCATCGAGTTTGAAAATAAAGATAAAAACTGAGATTCCTATCTCTCTGAACCCATCTTCAAAATCCGATTATTTTCCTTTAATATAAATATTATGCTTGAATTTTTAAATGTTGGATTTACAATAATAACAATAATAAAGTCTTAATTCAAAACTAGTAGGGATCGAATGTATGAATCTTTTTACTTCATTCAACTCGATTTTGAGTCATATTTTGTTATAAAATATAAAAATTTTAAGTTTCCTTTATCACTTCTTTCCATATAATTTTTGGTCCATCTTTGCCTTTATATATATATATATATATATATATATCAAGTCACTCCTTCGTACAAGTGTATTTTTAGGTGTATGTTACGCATGTCTAAACTATTTAAGTCATCCTTTCCTTAAGTTATCTTTAATTGGAGCTACCTCTACCTTTTTACGAATAGATTCATTTTTTATTCTATGTTTTTCTATATTACCATACATTCATATCAATATTCTCATCTCTTATGTATAGAGTTTTCGTACATAGCCAATTTCAAGTATAGATTAAGAAGGAGGATTACGCTAGGTTAATATCCAACTTAAAATTATAGGCACACTCTATGTTGAATTTAAGCTCTTATATTTAAGCTTTTTAATTATTTCAAATATCCATCAATTTATAATAAATTTTAGATTTTAAATAAATTTTTTTATATAATAGAATTGGATCAAAAGTTAATAATTTGGTTCTACAAAAATAAAATAAATGAAAAATGAAGATTTCTTATCATGGAGAGTACAGAATGGTAGGGCAGATGGAATAAAATTTAGTCTCCATTCAGGGATCGGCGAAGGGTTGGAGGCAAAAATAAAGAATATATCCTTTGCCTTGAATTTGTTCATTGGATCCTTTGACTTAATGTCTATGCTTCTTACATTGCACCACCTCTAGCCAATAATAAGAGCACCATCCTTATCATCATGACAACAGGAAATGTTGCTTTCCTTTTGAATATCCTATGCTATTGCAGGAAAAAAAAGAAAGCCATCATGCTCGAAGACTTTTCCTTTTTTTGAACCCCAGGAATCATAACTACCACAGTTGAAATGGCGATCTTTGCAACGGGCATTCTTCTTTTTCTTATATTATCCTATTGTCTAAAAAAGACTAATAATTTTATTTAATGGCTTTTGAAGGTTCTCAAAAGCATCTTTGATCAATATATTTGATAATTATATTTTAATATAATTTCTTTTGAAAACAATCAACTAGTGAAGCCTTACACGCATAAGCCATAGTATTCAGTCTTTAGTTCGATTGTATTTTTTAAAGACCAAAAGTATAATATCAACAAACATTATATTTACCATATTTCTAGTTCTTCAATCTTTCTTATCCATATTTTTAATCTATTTTTTTTATTAAAAAAAATATATTTTATTTCCAATGAGTATTTAAATCCTTTCATGATGGTACTAATATTTTCTCCTATCAAGATAATGATTGTATTTTTAATTTATATTATTAAAAAATTTTAATTATTATTTTTTGGCCTTTAGAACTGTTGTCGAAATAGTGTTCTTTAGTGAACTATATGTACATGATATAAGGCTAAAAATAAAATATAATATCAATAGGTATCTTGAATTTAGAGACTATGTGGAGAGAGAGAGAGAGAGAGAGTAGAAATCTCATTTTATTTCCTTTGGATGTTCTTTATTTTCCTTTCTCTTGATCATAGCTCCAAAATGAGGTTCATATTGGTACCTTCCACATTAATAGTTTCTAACAAGATATCCCATTTTGATGAAATTTCAGATAATTTTTCTTTTTCTTTAATAATTTTTTCTTGGATGGTCATTAATGTCAAAGATTCTATTGATATTGGGCAAAGGAATAAGATGGATCTCACTTTATGATGATGTGCATGTACAGTAAGGATCATGACTCTATCACTTGACTTTTCTATGCTGAAGTTAACCGCATGTTCTTTACCCTAGCTTACCGTACCAACTCACTAACATATAATGTCAATATAAATTATATAAGTTTGAATGAAATTTGAACAAAGTTGCAAATAGCTAATATTAGAATATAATTTGTATATTATAAAATTTATTTTGATGTTGTACAAATTTTGTATATTTATATTTTGTTTGTTTATTATGCTCTAAATTATTAAACAATAATTTTATGATATCTTTTTCAAATTATATTTTTTACAATAAATTATGTTCAAAACAAAAGTAAAAGATATTAAAAATATGTGTAAATTTTCAACATGCTAGCATGGTAAATCAAAAAAAAAAAAAAAAAGGTTTAAAGGAATTCTTCTACAATAATTAACCAACTTATAATGTTGGTTTATACTGCACGGACTCTAAATAGAATGTGCACAACATAGAATTTGTCAATTTGTATGGTTATTATTACAAAGAGAAAAAAATGGATGGTAGAGTTATAAAAATTTTAGTTCTTTAAAATGCATGGCATAAGATTTTAATCCAAATTCTTCGCCTAATAATCAAAAAAAGTGACTATTGACCCCCAACATAACTTATTTATAATTTTATTTAATTGCAATAATTCATTGTAATATTTGCTCAATCCCATGTGGATTGAGATTATTTGAGCCAATCACATCACTTATTTGTTAGCAAAGTAAAATGAGTAAACTTCATCAATAATTAACAAATGAACATTTTATTTAATCTTATTTCACCTGCTAGCCTATATATCCTAGAGGAATAATGTTTGCTCTCAACAGAAAGATCCATTCCTTATAAGAAAAACCGATTCTAACTGACCTAAAAGATGCATTTGATAACTATTTTGAGATCACTTTGGTATCTTGAATCATTGATAATTCTAATCTTGAGGTGATTTGATCTTCAGCGACCAAAGATCATTGTATTTGGTATGAGATATCACAGTAACCAAGGATCATTAGTGATCTAGCATCATCATATTTGGCATATTATAAAAATCCAAGATTACTAACAATAAAATATCAAAATTATTCTTATTAAATATCTATTATATGATTATAATATATTAAATTATATCATATATCATAATATATAAACTAATATTGCATTATATTATAATAGATAAATTATAATATAATATAATATATTAATTTTATATATTTTGTTATATATAAATTTTTGTTATTATAATATATTTATTATAAATAAGAAATATTTTGATATATAAATTTTAATTTAAATTTATCGTAAGGAGTGCATATTAAATTATTATCTTTGAGAAAGTAATAGCCATCTAAAAGTGATCGACGAGATGGGATGATTTTGAGTTATCATTGTATAAGATTATTCTATTACAATTAAATCAAGTGGTTCTATCATTTTTTAATGGGTCAGATCCTAAATGGAATATGCCGTATCAAATACTGCGGAAAGGTCTTGTCCATTTTTTCCCTTCCCCCATTGCCCACCAATTTTTCTTCCAGCCGTGGTCTGATAACGTGCCAAAGAAATTTGAGGCTTCCTAGACTTGTACAGGAATGCAAGGCAATGCAATTTCCTAGAACCTTATTGCATTGAAGTCTGGCTCGCTGGCTTGGTCTTTCTCTGGTGATCGTTACATCGGCCACCAACCATCTTTGTCAGAACATGCATCCAGACTGTCCAACGTTGGAGAAGCCATCGGTATTTGTGGGAAACTACCGTAGGGAGCGCTTGGTGAATTAAAACTTCAACGGAGTGGGTGTGACTGGAGCTATAAGATGCACGCAACCAAAGCATCAGCTAAAATAAAAGAAAAGCCAGGAGAAACAGTACCCGGAAAAGTGTGGAATCCAATTGAACTCTGTCATCGAGTTGGTAGATTGACTTGGTTGCATCCATGCAACGTGAAGAAGGAAACCAGCTATTGGTGAAGAGCCCAGATGACTTTGAAAAAGTTACGTTGCTTGAGCTTGTATAGACGCACGAGCTAGTCATCCATTGAATTATGGTCATGGAATCTCCCTCCATCCATCATTCTAGAAGCTTGCATTTACTCACACGATGGATGAGGAACCGTAAATGTGGAATAAGAATTGCATCATTGTAGCTCCCCAAGCCCACATGATCCTTATCCAACTAACTTTATTAATGGATCAAAATTACCTGATCCAAAAATTTAAGTAAAAATTAATGAGTAACAAATAAACTTAAGTTATAAGTATATAATATATTTTTTTTTTCATTCAATACATGACTAAATTTGGAGTATTACAATCTTTTCACCTTATAAGTACGCCATAAGCTAGCCAGAATATATCCCGATGATGGAACTTCATTACCGTTCCATGCATAGCCCTTTTTTCGTGCCCACCAACTTCTGCACGTTCGGATCGGCTCTTATACTATTTCCAGTAATCGTTGCCCCACCCGCTACCCGCCTAATCTAAAGTAGCATTCTTTTTTCAAGCCATCAACTTCTCGTGACATACTCAGACGACATGACCATTTGTAACGTCATAAATTCATCTGCTGATCCAACTAACTTCGTTAGTGGATCGAAATTATATGGCTCAAAAATTCAAGTGAAAGTTAATAAATAGTAGATAAACTTAGAATTATAAGTATATAACATATTTTTTTTTATTTAATATAAAATTAAATTTAAGGTATCACAGCAATAAATTGATATTTGGCTTTGCAATACGAAAGAACGTTTTGAGGAAAAACTGGAAGCACCTTCTCGGCTGAATCTCGAAGTTATCTACGAATTCCCTGGCAACAAAAGTGTCGACTTTGTTGGCTAAGTTTGAGAGTCTGAAGCGCTGCTTCCTTTCGGTCGCTTCTCCCTTGGGTGGGCACCGGTTTGGCACATTTGAAAAGTCCATGGTCTACCGTCATACCAAGCGTCGCCATTGGTTTAGAAAAGGGTGGGCCCAAACTGATCTAACCCGAGCCCATGACGAGAACTCGTAATCTGGCCAGAAGATCGTTTTCCGGAGGGAAATTAGGCTGCGTTCGATTTTTAAGAACATTTTATGTTTTTATGTTTTTACTTTTATTTTCTAAAAATATTTTGTAATTTTTTTTTATTTTTTAATCTCTAAAAAATACATCTAATAAATGAAAACAAAAATTATTTTCTATTTCTTATTTTATTATAAATAATATTTTTAAAAGGACAACTAAAAAAATTAACATATAATAATATAGATTATAATATGTAATATATTATATATTATTATAAAAACTCTATAATATATTATATATAAATTACATATCAAAATATAAGATTAATAATTTTATAAACCCTATGATAATATATATTATATTATGTATATTATTATTATAATGTATTACATATAAATTACATTCTTGTTATACATAATAAATATAAATAATAATATAATATGAAATATTTATTAACATATTATTATTATTATATATCACATATTAATATTATATTATAATAATAAATAATAATATGAATTATAATTATATATTAATAATTCATATTATACCTTTTCTAAAAAATTATCTTAGGTTCTAAAAAAATTATTGTTTTTAAATTAAAAGTAGAAATAGTGTAACTAAATACATTGTTTTTATGATAAATTTTATGTTTCTATTTTTAAGATAGAAAACAAAAGAGGAATAAAAGAGATACAAATCAGATCCTTTATTTTTTACTTTCTTCTTTTTTTTAATAAAAAATAGTAAAAATATCTTTAAACTATTTTTAATTTCCTCTTATTTTAGAGTTATATTTTTTTTAAAAAAAATATTTTTATTTTAATCCATCAAATGCATTTTCGTAAATATTTTTTATAAAAATAAAAATAAAACATAAGATTATTCTTAGAACCCAAATGGTCAAATAGCCTCCAAAGTTGCGTGTAAACAGGTGGCTTAGGTGGGAACCTTCTCCGCCTTGGGTTCCATGAGAGCGATTTGGATGGTTCCCGTCTCGGTTGGCCGCTGTCATTGCGTAGGACAAGCTCTCTCTTTTAATGTATCTGACCAAGATGTTAAGCACGCATTTGACCAGATGTTAAACGATTCGACCATAACCATTGACCAAGATATTAAGAATAAAGGAACCATCCTAGAAATTTAAAATACCGCGTATGCGTAGGAGGACATTTTTTTTTGTTTTTTTTTTTCTAAGTTGTTCATCGCACTTGACCATGACTTATCCAAAAGACGTGTTCCGCTTGCTTCTTAAATGAAGAGTTAACCGTGGGATCACGGGTGTTTCGCCTGGCAAGGCACTCGATGGCATCCATGCTGGCGTTCTTCCTCCAGCTCCAGCTCCAGCTGATGCTGTTAGCAGCAGCAACAGCATACTCAAATTCATGGCCAAATACTCTGCTACCATCCTGCACCGACAAGTGCGGCAACGTTAGCATCCCCTACCCTTTCGGCATCGGTCAAAAGTGCTCGATGAAAGGCTTCGAGATTGCTTGCAAAGAGTCGAAGCCTTTCTTGGGCACCAGCAACTTCGAGGTCATTAACATATCGCTTCCACTGGGCCAAACTCGTGTGTACATGCACCTCGATCTTATGCGCACCAACGTGACCTCCAACTACTTCAATTCCTCGTATGTTTTATCATACAACTTTTTGGGTAGAAACGTGAGCAGGGTGCCCATCTCACTGGATTGGGTGGTTGGAGCCGAGATCTGTGAAACGGCCAAGCTTAATACAACCTCTTATAAGTGCCTCAGCCTTCGTAGCGATTGCATCAACTCCTCCAACGGCCCAGGTTATCTCTGCCAATGTTCAAGAGGATATCAAGGCAATCCATATCTCGCTAATGGATGCCAAGGTCGGTCTCTCTCTCTCTCTCTCTCTCTCATAGCCAGCAGCCTTTTTTTTTTTTTTTTTTTCCTTAAAGCTATTTAAATATTAAATTTATAATAACAACAACAACAATACATTAATTCCAAACTAGTTGGAATTGAATGTATAAATCTTTTTTCTCCGTTCAGCTCAGTTTTGAATTATACTTTTTTATAAGATGCAAAGATTTTAAATTTTTCTTAATCACTTTCTCTGATGTAATTTTTTATCTAATTCTACATTTTTTTTCTTTTACATGTATCAAATCACTTCTTCATACAAGTGCATCTTTAGATATATGTTACACATGTCTAAACCATTTAAGTTATCATTCCCTTAATTTATCCTTGATTAAAGCTACCTCTACCTTTTTACGAATTATTTCATTTCTTATCCTATCTTTTCCTGTATTACCATACATCCATATTAATATTCTTATTTCTTATGTATAGAGTTTTTATACATTGACGATTTCAAGTCTAGTTAAAAAGGAGGGCTGCAGTAAGTTAATAGTCAGCGTAAAATTATAATCATACTCTATATTAAAATTAGGTTCTTAAATTTGAAATTTTAATTATTTTAATTCTTCATAAATTTATAATAAATTTTAGGTTTTAAATGAATTTTTTTTTTTATACAATAGAATTAGAGCTAAAGTTAGATGTTCGGTTCTAGAAAAATAAAATAAATGAAAAATGAAGATTTCTTACGGAGAGCAGGGAATCATGGGGTAGAGATAGAGCAAAATTTAGTTTCCGTTTAGTACTGAAGTGGGGTTGGAGGGCAAAGGTATAAAGTGAGGGTGAAAATAAAGAATATACTTTTTATCTTAAATTTGCTCATTGCACCCTAGGCTTAATGCCTATACCTCTTACATTGCACCACCTTTGGCCAACAAGAGCACCATCATTATCATTGTGACAACACGAAGCGTTCCTTTCCTTTTGAATACCTTCATCCTATGCTATTGCAAAGCTCGAACATATTTTTAAGAAGATTCCAAATCGTTAATCTATAATTAATTCATTTTTTTCTTATTAATCTATAATTAATTCATTTTTCCCCTTGTATTAACAACATATTAGCTTTGTCGTTTTTATTCCTTTTTCTCTTAACAAAGAGGAAAAAAGAAAGTGATCATGCTCTAAGTCTTTTCTCTTTTTTTTTTTTATCCCCTTTGTACAGGAAGCATAACTACCTCAGTTGGAATGATAGGCTTTGCAATAGGCATTTTTCTTTTTCTTATAGTTTATGGTCTGCTCTGGATGTGCATGAAGTGGAGAAGTGCCCATAGAAAGAGACGATTCTTTTACCGAAATCGAGGGCTCTTATTACAGCAGCTAATCTCTTCTGATGAAACGTTGGTTGAGAGGATGAAGATTTTTAATCTAGCAGAACTAGAAAGAGCGACAAATAAGTTTGATAGATCTCGAATCATCGGTGGTGGAGGCCATGGAAATGTTTATAAAGGTATTCTCTCCGACCAACGACTTGTTGCCATTAAAAAGTCCAAGATAACGGACCAAAGAGAGATAGACCAATTCATCAATGAAGTAGTCATTCTTTCTCAAATCAATCATAGAAATATAGTGAAACTCTTTGGGTGCTGCCTAGAATCTGAAGTCCCTTTGCTAGTGTATGAATTCATCTCTGGCGGAACCCTTCTCAATCATCTTCATGGTAGCCGCCATTTTCTTTCTTTGTCATTTGATGACCGTTTAAGGGTTGCCACTGAAATTGCTGGAGCTATATCGTATCTTCACTCAGCTGCTTCTATCTCAATTTTTCACAGAGACGTCAAGTCATCCAACATACTACTTGATGAAAATTGCACTGTGAAAGTATCAGACTTTGGTGCTTCAAGAACTATTCCTTTTAATCGAACAAGCATAACTACAACTGTTCAAGGAACTTATGGATACTTAGATCCTGAGTACTATATGACCGAAAAGTTAACCCAAAAAAGTGATGTCTATAGTTTTGGAGTCATTCTTGCCGAGCTACTAATTGGACAGGATGTATTCTCCTACAAGAAAAATAATCAGGGCAGAGGTCTAGCTACGGATTTTATTTGTTCTTTAAAAGAAAATTCCTTATTCGATAAACTAGATCCTCACGTGGTAGAAGATGGTGCGAGTGAAGAGCTTGAAATAGTGGTTGAGATTGCAGAGATGTGCCTGAAGCCAAGAGGGGAAGAAAGGCTCACAATGAAAGAGGTGGAACAAAAGCTTGATGCTGTGAGAAGACTGAAGAAGTTAAAGGATGATGCCATGGTTTTACAAAATACAGTTGTGGGCTTGCCAAGGAGAACAACATCAACAGCACAAATTGGTCTCAGCGATTTGTTAAGGCAACATAGTTTAGCGGAACAATTCATGTTCTCATTGTCAGAACAATCACGTTGATTATAATTCTTGATTTCAAAGGAAAGCTTTTCTTCATTTCTCTAAAAAATGGGCAATAGGTGAGACATTTCTGCAGTTTCCGTATGGAGGAAAAATACATGTAAATATTATTTCTTGCTACTTAATTTTTTTTTTTTTTAGTCAAACTTCGTCTGATAGCCTTATGAGGGGCTGTAGTTTCTTGTATTGAAATGTTAATTTTTCTATCTGATTCTTGTATTGAAACTTCGTTGCTCCCAAGTTGATCTAATTTATTGGTTGATGAGACCATATTTCACAGTGTAGCACCTTTCCTCACATAATTGTCATGCCCCAGATTCAGTGGTGGTGGCCCAGGGGTGACAGCCCGCCGTATGCCAGGCATGCAAGGCATCCAGTATAATAATATTACAAACAAGGAGGAATAATAACTACATGTCATACAAAATTTAAATTCTCCATAATATCAGTTATGTAATGTTGGGCAACAAACCAAAATTCCAAAATAAATCCAAATGGAGTTACATATAACAAAATATAAACTATTTACATCATGAAACTCCCAATTACCCCTATTGTTGCCCCTAATAATTTTGTGGCTCTTAAAAAAATATTGTAAGATTTAATAAGTTTATACTCAGTAAGTAAGCCTACTATAACATAATATAACCAAATCGAAATTTTACTAAGTCAAATACATGTCATGCTTCCAAATTAAAAAATATTTCATCATATTATAGAATTATGCAAATCTCATATTCAAATAAATTGGAAGCAAATATTATGAAATAATATTTCAAAATACCATTTCAATTCCAAATCACCGTAAATCTCATTTTATACTAATATCCCACATCCACGTAATAAACATCCTGAGGATGTAACCTCTCTGTATGCCCCTAGTGGAGAAAGGGTGCCGGAGTCAATTAGCATATAATGCCATATCCTGTCACAGTACATCCCTAGGATATATGTTCTCCACATATTCCTCCTGTGGAGGTGGGTCTCGGAGTCATGTAACATATAATGTAGACCGTAATGACATATAATAACACAATTACAAATAATATTTATTTGCATAACTGCAAACATATATTAATTTACTTTTCATATTTTACCAAATTTGATAATTTCATATAATCATGTCCCTAATCAATTGCATGTATAAAATACCAATTTAATTTACCAAAATTAACAATAATCAAGTCAAATAATTCATTTGCATAAATGCGGTACCACTAATATCATTTTTCAAATAATACTATAAATCAATTTCATTATTTCAATAATGGCATAATTTAATAATGATTTAAAAAAAATCATTATAACTGGCTTACTTACTTCACAACGCTAATCTCAAAGTATAAATCAGCAGTATGGACCTCTGGGTACCTACAACATAATTTTTCAGATTTTTAAATTTTAATTTTAGGATGTCAAACTGACTCCTACACTTAACCCAATCTAATCTTGGGCCCAACTTGGGGCTTGAATATCTCCAAATATAGAAGTCCAAATGGAGAAATAAAAATTCTTTGACAAACTAGGATCCATGCTGATCATAACCCTATTTTTCTTTTATTGGGCCGGACCCATTTTGGAGCCCAAAAATTTGGCCCAAATAGGCTAACAGGATTGGGCCGAACCCGGCCCAGTCCTGTTGCCTCTCTCTGTTTCACACCTGGTTCACCTGAACCAGGGGTGGCTGAGGATGGCCGATGGCATAGGGCTGCCACCGGCCCTCCTCGGGGGTGGCTGGCCGTCGACGATCGGCCTGGGCCCGGTCGTCGGTGGCCACCCCCTTCTCTCTCTCTCTTTCCTTCTCTTTCTTCTTCTTCTTCCTTTTCTTCTTCCTCTCTTCACCGTGCCAACGGCATGGCCGGCCACCACTGGCCGGTCGGACCCCATCGGACGCCACCTTGGCGTTGGTGGGGGCCGCCGACCGGAGCCCGAGCCCGACGAGCCGGCGGGCACGCCGTCGGCCCGTACCAATGGGGAGCCGGCTTGGCTCCCGCGACGAGGGAGGGCCGTTCGGCCCTCTCCCTCGCTCCTCTCCCTCGCCGGGGCGCACGGCCGCCGGCCGACCCCGCCGGACGCTGCCCCGGCACCGGCGAGGGTTGCCGACCAGAGCCCAGGCCCGGCGAGTTGGTGGGCACGCCGCCGGGCCTAAACCCACAGCAAGGGGAGGGCCATCTCGCGGCCCTCCCCCCTCTTCCCTTGCCGGTGGCACGACCGGCCTCCTCCGACCGACCGGATTCCATCGGACGTCGCCCCGGCGCCGGTGGGGGCTGCTACCCGGAGATCGGGCCTGGTGAGCCTGCGGGCACACCGCCGGGTCCGAACCAAGCACAGGAGCCGGTTTGGCTCCGGCGTCAGGGGAGGGCCCTCCTGCGGCCCCCTTCCTCTCTCTCTACCACTCTCACTCTCTCTCTCCACTCTCTTCGCCGGTGACGGGGGTTACCTGTCGGCGGCGAGGCGTTGGGGACGAGCGGAGGGCGACAGCGGCGACGACAGCATAGGCAAAGGAGACGGAGAGGTGAAGGAAACGGAGGGGACTGGCAGTCCCCTCCTCCCTCTTTTCTTCAGCGAGGGGAGGGCTAAGCCCTTCCCTGCACCCATGTGCGCGCGCGCTGGCGCACATGCAGGGCGCCGCGTGTCGCGCATGCAGCGCGCCGCGTGTCGCGCATCCACGCCGCATATAGTTTTATAACATTTTACGTGGGAGGGGGGTTTACATCTTTCCCTCCTTATAAAAAAATTTCGGCCTCAAAATTAATGCACAACACGAATAAAATTTTTGAGGCCCAAAATGAAAATTACTAGCTGTATTTATCTGTCTTTCTGATCAAAATACAACGGTAAATACACTTTTGTGCATATATACAAATATTTATTCAGATACAAATGGATAAGGATATTTGCTTTTCACCTTCTCTTCAAGTTCCCACGTAGCCTTCCGTTCAGAGTGATTACTCCATTGAACCTTAACATAGGGAATGCTACGCCATCTCAGAACTTGATCTTTATGGTCCACAATACGTATAGGATGCTCTTCATATGTCAAATTCTTCTTTAGCAAAATGGGCTCTGCTTCTATCACATGTCGGGGTCAGGAATGTACTTCCTCAACATAGAGACATGGAATACATTATGTACCCCAGAGAGTGCAGGAGGTAATGCCAGGCTATAAGCCACTTCCTCCACTCTGCTCAAGATCTCAAATGGCCCAACGTATCGTGAACTCAATTTTTCTTTAAGCCCAAACCTCATCACATCTTTGGTTGGTTTGTGAAACCCTTAAAAAGATATGGTCCCCAACCTGAAATTTCAGCTCCCTTCTTCTAACATCAGCATAACTTTTCTGTCAGCTCTGAGCTACTCGGAATCTTTCCTTAATCAGCTGCACTTTTTCTACTGTCTGCTGAATTAGCTCAGGGCCCAACAATTTTCTTTCCCCCACATCATTCCAACACAAGGAAGATCTGCATTTTCTACCATATAGAGCTTCAAATAGAGCCATTTTGATGCTGGCTTGGTAACTGCTATTGTAAGCAAACTTCACCAAAGGTAGGTGGTTGTCCCAAGTACCACCCAAGTTCATCACACAGGCTCGGAACATATCCTCTAAGATCTGTATGGTCCTCTCAGACTGCTCATCTGTCTGGGGGTGGAAAGCTGTGCTGAAATTCAGTTTGGTCCCCAGAGCCCTATGAAGACTCTTCCAAAATTGGGACACAAACCTGGTATCCCGATCTGACACAATCGACTCGGGGACACCATGAAGTCTCACTATCTGCTCAATGTACATGGTGGCCAATCTCTCACTAAAGATCCCAACTCTGAACGGTAGGAAATGGGCTGACTTAGTCAATCTATCAACAATAACCCAGACCGCATCATTGCTTCTGGGAGTTTTGGGCAAACCTGTCACAAAATCCATAGTGATCTTTTCCCATTTCCACTGGGGAATCATCAGAGACTGAAGAGGTCCCGCAGGCCTTTGATGTTCGGCCTTCACTTGTTGGCACACTAAGCACTTGGCCACATGTTGAGCAATCTCTCTTTTCATCCCTTTCCACCAGAAATTTTTTCATGGATTTCTGTATATTTTGGTGCCTCCTGGGTGAACAGTATAGGAAGAATAGTGAGCCTCCCTCAAAATTTGAGCCCTTAGATCCTCTACATTTGGCACACAGAGCCTAGTATTAAATCTCAGGGATCCATCCTCATTTATTTGGAATTCATTCTGAACCCCTGACTGCACAACTTCTTTAATCTTTTGCAAATCCAAGTCATCTTTCTGAAAAGACTTAATCCTGTCAATCAGGGTTGGCTGAAGTACAAGTGTTGCAAGAAGCCCATCAGATCATTGTACTCGCAAACCAACCTCCAACTTTTCAAGGTCTCTGTGAATGTGAGGCTGAGAAGTAATTATAGAAGCTAGCTCTAAGGAGGACTTTCTGCTTAAGGCATCAGCTACCACATTGGCCTTCCCTTGGTGATAATGTAGGTTCAGGTCATAATCCTTTAGTAGCTCCAGCCACCTCCTCTGCCTCAAGTTTAGCTCCTTCTGGGTGAATATGTATTTCAGACTTTGATGGTCTGTACACACATCACAAGTCTCCCCATATAGATAATGCCGCCAAATTTTCAGTGCAAAGATCACAACGGCCAACTCCAAGTCATGAGTAGGATAGTTCTGCTCATAAGGCTTCAGCTGCCTGGAGGCATAGGCTATCACCTTTCCTTCCTGCATCAGAACACCTCCCAATCCCTTTTGAGAGGCGTCAGTGAATAAAGTATATCCTCCAGATGTAGATGGAAGGGTAAGGATAGGGGCTAACACCAGGCACTGCTTGAGCTCCTGGAAGCTTCCCTCACATTTCTCTGACCAAACAAACTTTGCTCGCTTTTGAGTTAAGCGAGTCAGAGGCAAAGCAATGCGAGAGAAGCCTTCCATAAATCTGCGATAATAACCAGCCAGCCTTAAGAAGCTTCTGACTTCTGATACATTGGAAGGTCGATACCAATTCACGACAGCCTCAATCTTCTTAGGGTCTACAGATATACCGTCTTTGGATACAATATGACCCAAGAAAGATATTTGGCCAATCCAGAAGTTACATTTCTGCAACTTGGTATAAAGTTTCTTCTCCCGAAGAGTCTGCAGAACAATCCTTAAGTGGTCTTCATGCTCCAAATGACTTTTAGAATATATCAAGATATCATCAATAAAGACCATTATAAACTAATCCAGGTATGATTTAAAGATCCTGTGCATCAAGTCCATGAATGCTGCCGGGGCATTAGTCAACCCAAACGGCATCACCAAGAACTCATAATGGCCGTACCTGGTTTTGAATGCAGTCTTAGAAACATCCTCAGCCTTAATCTTAAGCTGATGGTACCCTGATCGAAGATCAATCTTTGAGAATACCTGAGCTCCTTGGAGTTGATCAAATAGATCATCAATCTTCGGCAAAGGGTACTTATTTCGCACTGTTACCTTATTAATTTCTTGGTAATCAATGCAGAGCCGAAGACTGCCATCCTTCTTTTTGACAAATAATACTGGAGCACCCCAAGGAGAGACACTAGGTCTGATAAATCCTCGATCCAAAAGCTCCTGTAACTGATATTTTAACTCCTTTAGTTCAGCTAGGGCCATGCGGTAAGGAGCCTTGGATATAGGTCCAGTGCCAGGGGCTAAATCAACAGTGAACTCGACTTCTCATCCAGGGGTAATTCAGTCAATTCCTTTGGGAAGACATCAGGAAACTCTTGAGCCACTGGAATATCTTTCAACTGGTGTTCTTCCTGCTGAAGGTCTCTAACCACAGCAAAAAACCCTTGACCACCTTTTCTTAAGCATTTCCCAGCTTGCAGAGCTGACACTAATACCGAAGTCAAATGTTCCTGACTCCCACTAAAACTGAATTCAGGAAGATTAGGAATTTTAAAGATCACCCTTTTCCTGAAACAGTCTATGGAAGCATGATAGGAGGCCAACCAGTCCATCCCCAGGATTACATCAAAGAACTTCAGTGGGAGGACTATCAAATCAGCATTCAACCTCCTATCTTCCATGTCAATCAGACAGGATTTACATACTGAGTCTACCATCATGACATCTCCATTTGGAAAGGCAATATGCAACTCTTGCTCTAGAGGAACGGGTGTCAATGATGCATTCTTGGCAAGATAACTATCAGATATAAATGAATGTGTAGCACCCAGATCAATTAAAGTTTGAGCATAAGTGTTGCCTACTTTAAACATACCTGTCATAAAGATTAACTTAACTTAGATGTCATGCAGTATCATATATTTTTCCTCTATCTACTATCATAATCCATGCATTACACCAGGTATGAATGCAATAATTTTAAAGAAATAAATTAATTTAACAGACATACCTGTTACCACAGTGTTAGAGGCACTAGCGTCATACTGAGTGAGGGTAAAGACCCTCCCTTGGGTCCTGGGCTGCTGCTGGCTCTTCCCCTGATCTGGAGGGGGCTGCTGGTCCTTCCAGAGGGGACAGGTAGCCATCTTGTGGTCCATCTTCCCACAAATATAGCAGGCACCAATCAGCCTGCGACACTGTTTGCCCTGATAAGCCTTCCCGCAATGAGGACAGCGGGTCTCCTTATTCTTTTGCCCTGAGGGAGCCTGAAAGAAACCCTTCTTCTTCTTAGCCTGCCCTGAAAATTGACCAGAACATTTTATCTGCTACTCCCTCACCTGCTAAATGGCAATCATGTCCCTCTCAATCACCAGAGCCTTGCTCACCACTTTACTGTAAGTGAGGAGCTCAAATGCATTGACTGCCTGCCTCAACCTGGGGTACAGTCCTTCGGTGAATTTGATGATGTTGGCTCTCTCAGTGATAACAAAATATGGAGCAAATCGGGCCAATCGTCTAAACTTAGCTTCATAATGGGCCACAGAGAGGTTCTTCTACTCCAATCTCATAAACTCAAACTCCATCTGTCTCCGCACACTCCTGGGGAAGTACTAGCAATAAAAAACCTCCTTAAACTGTTCCCAAGAGATGGCCCGACCTCCAAATTACTACTCCAACAGTAGCGACCAATCATAAGCTTCCTCCTGAAGGAGGTAGGTGACATATCTAATCCGCTCCTCCTCCTGGCTGCCAAGGGCCGTAAAGGCCTTCTCTATCTCTCTTATCCACCTCTTCGCATCAAGTGGGTTGGTGGATCCAGTGAAGGGAGGAGGGGCCAAGCTCTTAACTCTGAGAAGCTACGACCCCCTCCCTGCCAGGGCTAAGATGGAGCGGGCTAAGCAAACTGTTCGAGCTGGGCTGGCTGGGTCTGAGGAGTAGGAGGGGCAGACTGAGTCTGTGGAATGGTAGAGCCAGATGCGAGCGTGCGCATCCGCCGACCGCTGCTGCATAGCCTGTACTGCCTGAGTCACTCCCAAAAAGGCGCGGAGCAACTCGGTCTGTAACTGCTATGGGTCGTTGCCAGCTGGGGCAACGGAACCCGCATCTGCTGAGGCTTCCTGGCCTCCCTGCTAGTCAGGGTCACCAGCCTGAGAGTCCCCCTTATGTCGCTGACTACTGGTGCGATGAGGCATTATGAAATCCTGCCAAGGTTAGGTTCCAATCAATATCATTATAAACCTCCAAATCTCAAGCATTTTTAAACAAGTCACTTGAATTCTTTCTAGAGTTATTACCCTCCTAATGTCAATATTTGGCCTAGAGTTAATCATGTGTTTGGCCCTAATGTCAAACCTTGCTCTGATACCACTATAAGCTGTCACGCCCCAAATCTAGTGGTGGTGGCCCAGGGGTGACTGCCCGTCGCATGCCAGGCATGCAAGGCATCCAGTACAATAATATTACAAACAAGGAGGAATAATAACTACATGTCATACAAAATTTAAATTCTCCATAATATCAGTTATGTAATGTTGGGCAACAAACCAAAATTTCAAAATAAATCCAAATAAGGTTACATATAACAAAATATAAACTATTTACATCATAAAACTTCCAATTACCCTTGTTGTTGCCCCTAATAATTTTGTGGCTCTAAAAAAAATATTGTAAGATTTAATGAGTTTACACTCAGTAAGCCTACTATAACATAATATAGCCAAATCAGAATTCTATCAAGTCAAATACATGTCATGCTTACAAATTTAAAAATATTTCATCATATTATAGAATTATGCAAATCTCATGTTCAAATAAATTGGAAGCAAATATTATGAAATAATATTTCAAAATACCATTTCAATTCCAAATCACTGTAAATCTCATTTTATACTAATGTCTCACGTCCACGTAATAAACATCCCGAGAATGTAACCTCCCTGTACGCCCCCAGTGGAGAAAGGGTGCCGGAGTCAATTAGCATATAATGCCATATCCTGTCACAGCACATCCCTAGGATGTGTGTTCTCCATATATTTCCCCTGTGAAGGTGGGTTCCGGAGTCATGTAACATACAATGTGGACCGTAATGACATATAATAATACAATCACAAATAACATTTATTTGCATAATTGCAAACATATATCAATTTACTTTTCATATTTTACCAAATTTGATAATTTCATATAATCATGTCCATAATCAATTGCATGTATAAAATACCAATTTAATTTACCAAAATTAACAATAATCAAGTCAAATAATTCATTTGCATAAATGTGGTACCATTAATATCATTTTTCAAATAATACTATAAATCAATTTCATTATTTCAATAATGGCATAATTTAATAATGATTTTAAAAAAATCATTATAACTAGCTTACTTACCTCACAATGCTAATCCCAAATTATAAATCAGCTGTATGGACCTCCGGGTACCTACAACATAATTTTTTAGATTTTTAAATTTCAATTTTAGGATGTCAAACTAACTCCTACACTTAACCCAATCTAATCTTGGGCCCAACTTGGGGCTTGAATATCTCCAAATATAGAAGTCCAAATGGAGAAATAAAAATTCTTCGACAAACTAGGATCCATGCTGATCACAACCCTATTTTTCTTTTATTGGGCCGGACCCATTTTGGAGCCCAAAAATTCGGTCCAAACAGGCTAACTGGACTAGGCCGAACCCGGCCCAGTCCTGTTGCCTCTCTCTGTTTCACCCCTGGTTCACCTGAACTAGGGGTGGCTGAGGATGGCCGGCGGCCTAGGGCCGCCGCCGACGACCGGCCCCCGGTTGGCCGCCGCCGACGGCCACCCCCTTCTCTCTCTCTTTCCTTCTCTTTCTTCTTCTTCTTCCTTTTCTTCTTCTTCCTTTTCTTCTTCCTCTCTTCACCGTGCCGGCGGCACGGTCGGCCACCGCTGGCCAGCCGAACCCCACCGGACGCTGCCCCGGCGCCGGTGGGGGCCGCCTGCCGGAGCTCGGGCCCCGACGAGCCGACGGGCACGCCATCGGGCCTGAACCAATGCAGGAGCTGGTTTGGCTCCCGCGACAAGGGAGGGCCGTTCGGCCCTCTCCCTCGCTCCTCTCCCCTGCCGGTGGCACGGACGACCGGACCCCCGCCGGGACGCCGCCGGCGCCGACGGGGGTTGCCGGCCGAAGCCCAGGCTCGGCGAGTCGGCGGGCACGCCGCCGGGCCTGAACCCACAGCAAGGGGAGGGCCATCCTGCGGCCCTCCCCCCTCTTCCCTTGCCGGCGGCACGACCAGCCTCCTCCGGCCGGTCGAACCCCACTGGACGCTACCCCGGCACCGGTGTGGGCTGTCGCCCGGAGATCGGGCCCGGCGAGCCTACGGGCACGTCGCCGGGCCCGAACCAAACACGGGAGCCGGTTTGGCTCCCATGTCAGGGGAGGGCCCTTCTGCGGCCCTCTCCCTCTCTCTCTATCACTCTCACTCTCTCTCTCCACTCTCGTCGCCGGTGAGGGGGGTTACCTATTGGCGGCGAGGCGTCGGGGACGAGCGGAGGCGACAGCGTGGGCAAAGGAGATGGAGAGGCGAAGGAGACGGAGGGGACTGGCAGTCCCCTCCTCCCTCTTTTCTCCAGCGAGGGGAGGGCTCATCTGCGCCTATGTGCATGCGCGTGGGTGCGCGCGTGCTGGCACGCATGCAGCGCGCCGCATGTCGCGCACCCACGCTGCGTACAGTTTTGTAACATTTTAGGTGGAAGGGGGGTTTACAATAATTCATACAGATAATAATTTTAAACAGATGATTTCATGGATAAAACAAAAGTCATTCATTAAATCATCGAAAGTTTCTTCCTTTCAATTCTCTCGCATATGTCGCATTTCATGCTAGCTATTTATGCATGCCAAATACCATTAGAGTTCGTCCTTGCTGTGGTTCAGCTAGCTACCATGTATAGAAGGAGAAGGCCGAGATTTTAGAACAGATTCTTGAGGAGAGTAGCTTCCTCAAGAATTCCTGACTAGCATTAAATTCAAGTTGGGAGAAGGATGAGAACTCACTCATGTTTTGGCATGATCAATGTCTTATGGAAACACTTCTTCCCTATGCTTTCCTTTCTTTGGTGCCCTTACTGCCAATCCGCATACTAGAGCCCATGAACCCTCATCTAGAATGGAATCAGAATTTAGCATTGTTCCCTTCAAAATAACTTCAAAGTAATGGATCGGCTCGGTTCTCACTTTTGATTAACAATAAAAAAAAAAAAGGTACAAAGGTATTACTTTAAAGTTTACTCTTAATCTATGATACAAGTTATATGTTGGAAGCTATTCTTGACTATAATACAAATGAATAAAAATACTATAGATTTTGGATGTTTGAGCAAGAGACAAAATATCTTCTTTCTTTGTATTTGTAATATTCTAATCATAACCTTAGCTAATAATCATTTGAATTTTCATGCAACTTTTTATTTAGCAACCTTTAAAAACTTCTTTTAATAATTATTGAAACTCTCATCATACTTTAGTTTACAATCATTTTGTTTATATTTCCTGTAATTTTTTTGATTAAAATAACTATAGTAATTTTTGTACTTTTAGTCATTGCCATTTCGCACTTCATGTAGTTATTGAAAAAGTACTTTTATATATATATATTTTTTTTTTATAGTGATACTTTCATGTTGTTTTTTGATGCAAATGAATAAAAGTATTTTTTTAGTACTTCATATAATAATTTCATACTGCAACTTTTATATAGTAATTAATTAAAATTTTATCACTTGTTTAAATTTTATATAATTTGTGAGGGATAGTTTAAAAGTCAAATATTTTTTGTACTTCAAACATCATAATGTTACTTGACAGAAAAATATCTTGAATTATTTTTTATTAATCTTTTAAGGCAACCTAGGTGAAAAGGTACCTTAAATTACTTTTTTATTAATTCTCAAGACAACCATGGCATCTATCATTAGAGATATATACTTTCAATCACTATTTAATTCTCTCCCAACGCTTGACCCAAAAATTTATAATGATAAATTTTATAGACTAAAAATTTCTTATATTATCTTATTATTTAAAAAATAGCAAATTTATTTAATAGCTTCTAAAGGCTCCTCAACAGCATCCTTTGATCTAAATATATTTAATAATTATATTTTAATATAGTTTTCTTTAAAAACAATCAATCACTCAAGTCTTACAAGCATAAGTCATAGTATTCGGACTTTAGGTCTCTTGTATTTTTTAAAGACCAAAAGTATAATATCAAAAACATTATATTTGCCATATTTCTAGTTCTTCAATCTAATTTCTTATCCATATTTTTGATCTATTTTCTTCATTAAGAAAATATATTTTATCTAAATCCTTTCATGATGATACTAACATTTTTTTTCAATCAAAATAATGATTGTATTTTTAATTTATATTATTAAAAAATTTAATTATTATTTTTGGCCTTTATAATAGTTGCTGAAATAGCAACCTAGCTTTGAGTGAACAGTACATACCTAATATAAGGCTAAAAATAAAATATAATATCAATAGACATCTTGAATTTAGAAAACATATGGGAAGAGGGAGTAGAAATCTCAATTTATTTATTTTTTTGATGTTCTTTATTTTCTTTTCTTTTGACCATACTTTGAAATGATGCTCAAATGGTACCTTCTGCATTACTAGTTTTTATATCTTATTTAATTTTAGGGGAGTTTAATCTTGAATTTTGATATTACTTTTTAATTTTAAAGGTATCTTATTTCGAGGAAAGTTTTGATATTTTTTTTTCTTTAATTTTTTTTTTTGAATGGCCATTAATGCCAAGATTTTTATGCTCGACGATATTAGGCAAAGGAATAAGCTAAATTTTACTCTATAAATATATCACTCCTTAATTTTTCTGTGCCAAAGTTAGCTACGTGTTCTTTGCCCTAGCTTTCTGCACAAACTGACTAGCATTAAGTGCCAATACAATTATTTAAGTTTTGAATAAAATTTGAACAACACCATAAATAAATAATTTTAGAATATAATTTGTATATTAGAAAACTTTATTTAGATGTTGTATAATTTTGGTATATTTATATTTTGTTTGTTTATTATGCTCTAACAAGTATTATTGATTATTTATTATATAAGTTTATTACATAACAATTTTATGATATTTTTTTATATAAATTATGTTCAAAACACAAATACACCACATGTGTGATGTATGAAGTATAAGTTTTTAATTATTTTTTTAACTGTCTTTGAAGTATAATATAATAATAAATAAAAAGCGTCAATGGAAAATTTTTTAATATAGATTAAGTAATATATTTTAAGAATCATCAGTTAATATTAGTATCATTAATGCTTGCACAGCGAATCCATCGTAAAAATTTCCTACATTAATACCACGCCCTCTCTTAGGGGAATGAAAAATTTCTTACAAACTTTGTCTTAATTTTATATTTTTAGTTCTCAAAATTTTAAGGTGGGAGGATCCACCGCCATTCGGTTCCCCCAAATCCTTTTTTTTTTTCACGCCGTCCGCCTCGCTTCGCTCCGCGCCCCGGGAGTTCCTCCGCAGAAGGTATGACCATGAGATCAAATCTCAACTCTCTCGATTTCGCTCCTTTCGATTGCAAAAGAGCGTGTTTGTTGTGATTTAGGACGGTAAGCTAGGGTTTCATTATTCTTTATTCCTCTGGTAGAACACGGGGATCGCCATCATTCTGGTAATTTTAAGCTTTCAGGATTCGAGAATGGGCTTGTTTTCCGTTGATCGATGCATTGCGTGGATTTTTATTGTCAATAAAGACTCGTAGGTAGAAATGAGCGGCGGCCTTTACTCTTATCCTAATTTTCCGATCAAAATATGATCTTTCGACAAGAAAATTGTAACTTGAAGGGCATGTGGCAACCTGAGACATGGCGGCACCGAAATCTTTGTCAACTTATAGACTAGAATCGTATACTGGCTTCCGGAATTTTTTTTTTTTTCCTTTTCTTTCCCCACGTTTCCCCCAGTATTCTAGTCCCTGCAATTTCTTAGAACAATGGTATGTTCATGATTTTTGGAGATGAATGCGTTAACTCGTATCCAAATTATCAATTTGATGCAGTTAGAATGTGTCACTATTTTTGGAGAATGGTCTCTTCATTTTAGAATGGACGTTGAGTCTGACATTCTTTTCTTGATCAGGTTTGTGGTCATGGCGGGTCCTGGCAGATCCATGCTGTACTCATTGCTTCTTTTTGCCATTATTCTCTCACTTCTTGAAATGTATAGAGGGAAATTAGCATCTACTGAGTTGCTGACGATTTTTGGTGGATTCATCAGCTCCCTATTATTTCTTGTGCTGCTAACAGTGAGTTCTAAGCGCCTTAGTTGTTATTTTATTCTGTTTATGCAACTCTTCAATGTGATGTTAGGTATATGCCAATTTTCTTCTTCAGTTGTTTTAATAGTTTGTTTTGCTTAATAGTTTTGTCTTCGTTTCTATGAATCCGCCACTCTCTTTGCTCATGCCTATAATATGTGATAGATCAAGTGCTGCAAAGAAGCAAAAGCTTTTTTGATAATTTTTATTAGTTGAATGCGTTACTATAAGGCCATGACAAAACCTCCCGTTGTCAAGTGCATGTTTGAATGCCTGATAAGGTCATTAGGCGACGGCAATATTCAACAATGAGTATGTCAAAATTCTTGACCATAAATTTGTATGACTCTTGAAAATGATATTCTTGATGGGAAAGGAGCTCACAATCTATTGATGCATTTGCATGCATGCAAACAGACATGTCTTTTCCTTTAGAGAGTGCTAGCCCTCTTTTGTGTTGCTCTGCATGGATGGAGCCTATGGGAGTTTGTTGAGTAAGGATTAGATTTGATGCAATTTGTTTTAACTTCATAGCAGTTATTGATATGGTAGAGAATGTGATGGGATGAGGTATGTACTATTCTCTGGGTTGGAGCCCTATTGCCTGTCCTTGCACTTGGAGAGGCAATAACAATCACATGGAAGTATATTGTTTCTGGGCGTAAGAAAGATCTTCCATAGAAATGAAAGAAAAGTCTTCCATATAAATGAGTAGCAGCAACTTGTAGGTAAATATGGATATTTTTGGTAGTTTGCTTGAGTTGAATTTATCCTGATAACGCACCAACTTCCTGGTATAGCTAGGAGTACCTAAGTAGCAAGTAGGTGAATTATTCAGCGAATAATATAGATTTTCATGGGCTGTAATTTTTAGCCTTCCTATTTCCCTTTATTCTCATTGGGCTTTGAAAAATACCTCATTTCAATAGCTTACTCTTTTATCATTATGCCTTGTTAGGAATGCCTTTGGTTATGTCTAACATGAACATGACTATTGGGACATGGCTGCATTATTGCCAAGTAATTTGAATATCTTACCTAAGGTGCCGCAGCAGGAATATCTCTTTCGAATCTTCTACACTAGCTTACTAATTGTTTTCATTATAAATATTTTTGATAGCTCTACTTCCTGATTCTTGCACCCAAGTCCATGTACATTACCTTTTTGGCATTTTGACATGAAAAACTACGTAACTCTAAGGGCTACCTGAATGACAATATAACTTTATAATAATGAAGTTAGTCCCAAGGTTGACTCACAAGATTATAGGATGTTGGGATAGATGACATCTAAGAAGATTAGTCTAGAGATGAGGATCCCATGATGATGCTAAGAAGCAATATAAATGGGGGATAATTTGAAGAGAGGATGCTTGCGATTGTTTCTGCATGTGCTGCATTGCCTAGATACAAGTTGTGGCTTGAAGGAGACTCTAACATGGGCTGAATGGTTTTCAACTGAAAACAAGATGAATGTCATATGGATAAAGACTTAAGGTTGACCTTGGGTGCAGACAGACCTTAACTGGGGACTCATTTTCTTGCTAGGTTTAATGTTTGTATGTACTCCATTCCTTAAAAAATTGTATTTGATACAAAACATATTTTTGTTCTTCTAAATCTTTCTGCCAATTGCCTATACTAAAGCTTTCATGGTCAACAGTCCGTACACATCTGGATTGTGTCAGAGATTGATGTCTGTTATCCAAACCTTTATCGCATCATCCTTGTATGCTTTTTCTCATAAGCGTAGTTCTATTACTGCATTCGTCTGGCTCCATCAGGGTTCTCCTTCACATCACCAGTAAGATACATGCTGGTGATGGTGACCTTTTCCTTTTCCGGGGCATGGACAGCCTTGCATTGAACTCTTCTGTTTCCCACAGAATATTGTCGTCCCCATGCAGTGATTATGGCTACTATAATCTTGAGATAAAGCTGGAGGGAAATGGAAGAGGAAGCAAAAAGGAAAAATAGAAAAGGAAGGTGAATAAAGAGGTGTCAGGCCTGCTACATGTGCGGGGAAGAGTAAGACTGAGCTAATAGCTCCCTCCATCCAGCATGTAAGTTTACTGATTTGATGAATCTCTTCGGTGTTAGATAAGTCAATGATTGTGTTGATTTTGATCCATTCATACTTTAGTGGCCTTGCATAAGAAGTAATTGAGCCTCTTAAACCAGGTGCCAAATAGCCACAAATAATCATACCGTGGTTTAAGGCTTCAAAATAGGATCAGATGGTGCTTCTACTGGGGAACAAAGACACCCATACCTGATTTACTTATGCAGGTCCAATTAACAAACTTAAATGTCCAGCCTTACTCCATACTCTATAGTTCGATTGAATTTTATACAGTTAATGAATATGAAAGAAAATGTGTATGACATGTAAACAAAAATTCTAGCATTGCATTTTTTTCTGCTGTCAATTATATTGTGAAAGGCAACCTGCCTGACTAGATTGGAATAGTAGTTAATTTCTAGCTCATTTTTTTTATCAAAAGATGTTAATTCATCATTAAAAACTTTCTGACAATGGGCTTTTGTTTAACTGGTTACAAAATTTCAGAGGTCAATTTTTGTTTTATTGTTTGTCATATAATAAGATTATCACAAGGATATCAGTAGTCAGGCAGTATAGCCATATCCAAAGAGCAGTGACCTACCAAGTTATGTTAACTAATCTTATTCTGCAGCTCATTGGGAATTATCAGGAATCAAGTGGAATGAAAACCGGATGGGGTGCTGGTAAGTGTAATATTTTACAGGCAACTCTGTTTATTGGCACTCACTTTTCCTTTTTTTTTTAAAAAAAAAAAATAATATGCATCTTTTTCCTTTTGGCAGTTGTACTGGCAGAAATTGTTGCTCTTATTGCTGCTAGCACAGTTCATCGTGTTTGTGTCACGACATGGTATTACATTGATCCTTTCTCATTGCAACATATGGTTTTTTTTTCTATTATTTTTGATGACATCAAGGTTATAGGACAGAGAATGACAATTCTTTTAGTTGTTTGCATGGATAACAAAACATACATACAGACAGATCATTTAGTTTTAGTTGCCAAGACACAGATAAATGAATTCCTAGAGTAGAGCTTGCTTCATTTCCATGAAAGGAATTTCTACCTGGAATTTTATGATTGCTGTACATTTCTAACTATTCCTGGCTGGGAAAGTTGTGTACAATTCCATAATGCTGAAGTGGATTCTGCTAATGTCATTTTTTAGTGATGTTAAAGAAGGACAAGGAAGAAGAATGCCATTTGGATTTTGATTCCGAGTAGTCTTCCTGATTCTTTCTTTTATATATATATTTTTTCTTTTTTTACATTTATTTGATTGGCTGCTTCTGTCATTTAATTAATACTTTGATTGACTAGTACTGAACCTTTATCATTTTCAATAATTTATGTATCCATATTGTTGAGCATTTTGGGGCCCAAAAGAAGTTTGCTTCAGTAATAGTGGTGCCAATATGGTTTCCCTTGATTTTTAGTATCATCTACAGCTCTTCATTTAAGCAGCAATTTCTTATCCGCCACCATTAGGAACCTTCCTTCACAAAAAAGATAACATTTCCATCATGCCATTTTCAGTTGAAGTGGTTACTGTTATTCAATTAGTCTGCCAATTACCCCAATTAGGAACTGAGGTATGTCCTACTACATGTTATAGATTAGTTGCCAGTTACCATTCTTGGTGGTGGTTCGCCTAATTTCGTTTCTAGATGGGCCTTCCATCTGCTCCTGTCTTTGAGTTTTTAAATTGTTCATGGAATTTTTATAGTGATAAAATCCTTCATAGCAAATATGTTTGAAGAGAAGGTTACTATGTTTTCTTGGATGCTGTGATGCTGCATAGGATTTTGCTGCTCTATTATTCAGGTTTTGATTTTAGAACATGTGACATTTGATGAAGATTGTCTTATTTATCTCACTTTCATTTGAAACTATTACTAAGGTATAGCACTAGAGGAATCCTGAGTCAGCCAAACTTAATACTCAGACATCATCATATGGTCTAACTAATAGCAGAACTCTTCACAAGGCCTACACATTTTTGGCCATCAGCCCCCCTTGGTGACTGCATGGCAGCTCCAATATTCTTTTAACCATATTGAAAGTGTTTGCAGTATACATAATCACTCCCATCATGATCATGTCATCACATTCCTTTCGCTCTGTTAATGAAGATACTGATTTAAATGAACATGCTGATGAAAACAAATTTCATATTCCATACACCTACCTAAAAGGACTATTAGCAGAGCATTGCTATCATCCATCAAATAGAGAATTAGCTGCTGCAGATGAGCATACAAGATCAAGTCTAAGTTTGATGCTTTTTTTGGGTTGATGGAATACAGTAATAAAGGAGATTCATTATGAGAATGCCATACAGTTCTACTTTGGAAATTTCAGTGATCAACATTGCACAGGACATATTTCTGTATGGCCCCTTTTTAGTGTACTGAGATGAATCCATCATTCTGTAATGGTATAACTTAAAAAATCTATGTACAGCTCACCAGAGTTGCTGAAAATGGTGCTTGACCTTAGTTGAGCAATTTATGGGTGAAAACAAGCTTCACAGGAATGATGGATTGTAGGAATGTTGTTGCACTCAGATAAGCTCTAAGGGTGGACCCCTTTCTTCAATAAGATTATATTTCATCTATTATGTGTGGATAAGTTGATGGCCATATAGCTGACATGGCTTGGATTTTTTGAAGAAAAAGCTTTCTCTGCTCTTGAGTATTCCATCTAAGTTGATCCTATTGTTCTCTTGGTATTGATGTCCTTTAAGACTCCTAAGGATATCTTACTGCCTGAACACAAGTAGATCAAGTTTCTGAAAGGATACGAACTTTCAGAACAGCCTTTTGGAGCATCAGTCCTTAATCATCATCTTTTAACAAATTGATGGTGACTGATCCACAAGTCACACAATCAGGTTCTGCTATTTTTGTATCTATCGTCTGTTTATCTATTTTGCTATCTAACTTCACCAAAAGTAACACCAGTTCGGACCTTGTTTAGATATCATCGTGGGTCATGTTCTCCCAGTCATTTTTTCTTGTGAAAACAACTGAGTATGACTTTCTCATGCTATAACATGAATTGTATTTTCAGGTCAGTTTTCACAGGAAAATGTAAGGTTGCAACAGTGAGCAGATAATCTTAGCATTTTATTTTCTTTGGATTGTGTTGATCTTGCATGTGTATCTTTCTCTCTCTCAAAAAGACAAAAAAGAAAAGAAAAGAAAAGAAAATAGTTTTTGCATGTATATCTTTTAAAGCATTCTGCTGGTCATTACTGCTAATCTACTTATTTATTTTGCTGTATTTCAGGGTCTAAGAGATTTGTTGAAGCTTAACAGTCTTTCTTTTGTTCTTGAACTCTGCAGTTTCTTATTTTCAGCCGGACTTCTATACGAGGTCAACAAGCTTTCAGGGATGATGCTTTCTAAAAGTGAATCAAAAGTGCGGCGTTATTGAATGGGTGGCTCATCAATTGTCTATCAGTATAATGAAAACCTATAATTGGGCATTATTAAGATTAGACTCCTCAGCTTTACGTCTGGATACAGAGATTATTGGGGATGATGGCTTTCACAAAATGATGGTTAAACTGTCTTATTATTATTCAAGTAATGTTAAATTGTCTACAGTAGGTGAGATTAGGTACTTTGTTTCTAGTCTGGATGGATGCGGATAGGCCATAAAGGAACCAGGATTTCCCTTCCATAAAGATGAATCTTGATGGTTTTTTTTTTTTTTTTCCAGACTAAGTAATGCCAAGCTTGTGAGTTGAAAGCTAGATTATGTTCGGGAGTTTTGCTCATTCAATTTGCAGCATGTATGATTGATTGGATCATCAATTGTGACATTCCAGAAATGGGTCGCATTTGATTTGTGGATTGCGGACCCATGCTAGGGCCTGCCGTAGTGCAGAGGTGATTCAAATGGTGCATGCCAAGTTGCATGGGTTGAAATCAGGATATCATGCCTGCACTAAATCATCTGAGGCTGAGGTGGCCATAAATAGCTGTTGCACGAGTCGAAGGTCAAGCGTTTTCACATACAATCTCTGTAAAAATCCTCACTTTTTTAAAATCACTTGCACTACATAAACTTTTCTGCGCAGAAATTCCTTACAGCTAAAAAGATTCGTCGGTAGATTTCTATGTAGTAGTTTTGGCTTACTGTTTCTTTTAAACGACGTCTGTTCCTAAGCTACTAGCCTCTCAGCCTCATGTCCACACATCTGAACTCACGTAGTAGTCAGTCACACGTGCGGAGATAGGAATCCTTTTGTGATATTCTTAGGTAGTTGGTAGGTTTTTCTTTAAAGACTTTTTTTTATTTTTAATTGAAGTACGGATGGAGAGAAAAGTCTAATTTTATGTATACTACCAAAAATACTAAGTAAACAGGGCGTCACATTTCGCTTAGGCGTTAGGTCGGATGAACCTTTTGGATTTGCAGAGGCATTCTTAAGTTAAAATGTCACGAAGCTAAATGAAGAAAAAAAGCGATGGTCCTCCTGCAATTAAAATCTTTTCCCTTCTACAGATGGTTTGTCTCTGGCTTTCTGACCCCACTGAATCACGTCTCTCATGGATTGCAGTAATCTACTCGTCCCCGGCTTGGTACCAGTCTGATCCCATAGCATCACACCATTGCAAATACGCGCGGATAACACAGATTTAAACACAAACTCAAAACACAAACGATTAAACTCCACATTTTACCATGAATGTCAATGTTGGATGGGCACAGGTATCTGTCAAGCCACTGCTAATGGTGATAATGTGGAGATCAAAAGTTGGGTTACATGAAGTTTTCCACGCTCTTATAAAGTATTTTTCAACAAAGCCTGGAAGCCTGGAAGGAACAAATACAACCGTCACGAGAAAATTTAAATATTCACAACATACAGCAGATGGAATGACAGACGAACTTATCTGCTCATTGAATTTATTAATGAATTAAACAACATAAGTGACATTCATTGAATTTATTAATGAATTAAACAACATAAGTGACATGCACTCGTAAACAACATAAGTGACATGCACTCGTAGGTTCTGGAAAATTCAATTCATTTGATTTGCAGAATAAAACAGGATATTCAAAGCCACAAGGCAGGAGTGGCTTCAGGCTTTCAAACTGCCTTCCAATCTGTAACTGTGATAATGGTAACTGAAGTTGCCAGGCCTTAAGTAGAAGAATTGTCTTAGTTCATACATCCTTAAAAGCAGCAAACAGATCTCCATGAACATAATCGTTGTCAACAAGACTAACCAAAAAGTAATTTCTCTGCACCTGCAAATGTGAAATGATCAAATTGTTCAGCACCTGATGAATTTCCTTAAGAATAAATAATAATAAGAGTGCATGTGTGCGCACACGTGTGTCATCCCATCTATACTGGAAGTCTGAAACTGCCACTAGAAAATAAACAATGGTTATGTATTTAGGACAAAAAGCTCCACAACCTTCAATCCAACCTCTCATATACAAAGATAATTGGTCCAACATACCTGCTCCAGTAATTCCCTTGATGGGTCACCCTCAGGAAACAAGGATGCCCATCCCTGTGTCCAGATCTCAAAAGCCTCATCCTTCCATACCAAGAAGCTTGCAGGATCAACAACAGTTGGTTGGATGATTTCTTTTCCAGGGAAAACACCCCATGTCACTGCATTGACTGCATTTGGGGCAACATTGGAGAGATATTCCCCTTCTTTGTTCACAGCAATATATGTGAGAGATGGAAGTCCCTTGCAGCTTTCAATTAGTAAATTTAACTTCTCTTTTGAGCAGAAAAATTCAAGATAGGCTTTCTGATAGACATACCCTCCAGGTCCACCCCACCCTGACAAATACAATATCGAAAGGCATTATTAGCATGTCCCATGGAACATTAACATCTCTGTGAAAAATGTTCTTGAGAAAGCAAGGACCATGCAGTGAAACAAAAATCTTGATTACTGTCAGATCTAAAGCAATGTACCAGATCTGAAGTTCACATTCTTACAAAAGGGCTTAAAAATGAATGATTGCTGTCAGACCACCAGTATGATATGATAGTGAAAATTAAGGTTATATGTTACTGAAAGGATAATCATACATAACACTAAAATTCAAGCGATACTTTCTGATGCTTCATTCTGACACCTTGAAAGTAGCTACAGGTTTAAAGATTTGCGTTTGTAACTAACAAGTCTCCCATTTATAGCAGTTAGCTAAATTTGCATCACAATTTCCATGCTCACTAAGCTCAATAAGATTAGCTATATGGTTTCCCTCTCCAACACTTTGAAATCCAATCCCCTTCCACAAGTGACAAGTGGGGCTTCTTCTGATCTTACAGGGAAGTCATGGTGCATGAATGCAGCAAAAGTACAAACATTTAACAGGAATATATATAAGTATCTACTTAGTAATCATAACATTACTTTGCTCACTGGTTTTACCCATGGTATGCCATACCAGTGCATATCATCTCGTACAAGGCAAACCATACCATATTAGTACCGAACTGAGACTTCGTACCAGTACATATCAAGTTTCGGTATGCTGAACCAACTTGCATATCGAGCATGCTGACATTGTACCAGTATAGTACCAACGCGGGGTTTAGTACTGAGACAGTAAACCTTTTTACCATACATTAGCCTTCACATCCTCCTTTCTGTTGTATTATTAATAATGTCTTGCAATCTATCCATTGCCCACCTTCTTATAGATGTATCTCTGGTGAAGATCTCCATAGCTCCATTATCTTGTAGATATCCTTAAATGAAAGGCCAATTCATTGTAACCTGAAAGTCATGTGTTTGGAACATAAATATAGCCTCTTAATATGCAGGGGTAAGGCTGTGTACATCTAACCCTCTCCAGACTCAACAATGGCTGGAGCTTCGTGTACTGAGCCACTCTTTTTTATCCTTAAAAGCACAAGCACGTCTCCTCTTCTATCAATGGAGATCTGCATTTGTAGTATAGTTTTCACTAATATTTGCATTCTTTATAATACTAGATCCAAGATGAAAAATAATTTGTTCGACAACTTAGATGCAAGGATGACTACAATTGGTATTGATCCTTATTCTTCAACAAGACTCCTGTTCTCTCTACTGCTCATGTTTCCTGTCGCATTCTTTGCCCAACAAAATCATTTCCTCCATTAAATATCATTCTTCTTTAGGCCATATATTCTAATATTGTTCCTCTCTCCGGGTCCTATTCTTTCTAATGTGCATATCAGAACACTAAAGTATGAACAGTAGATCACTTTCATTTGTTTTCCATAACTGATTTCATTATATCTTGCATTTAGTTTCTGTACACATGATTTTACGTAATTGTAATCCTGATAAGTGATAAGTGCAAAGAGAAGATGGTTTATGCTCTCAAAAAGTTTATGGCTGTGGCTTATCCAAGTTTACTTTTTTATGTTAAAGAAAAATTTTGGAAGAAATAAATGCAGATGTCTACATGTTCATATTAAGAACTCAAATTGTAGTAAGAGCCATTCATATGCAATCTCACTGGGTATGCACAATTGCTTTGAACAATTTAAATTGAAATACTAAAATTTCATAAATTATATCATTCCATAGAAAGCAATGATGTGTTTGCCTGAAAGTAATTCAAACCTTTCCTCTGACAATTTTATATAGGAAAATGAATAGAAAAAAGGGTTTTTAGTCTACAATCATCATATATTCTTTCTGGGAAAAAGAGGTCACAGGCCGCATTCCAGCAAAACCATATTAAATTTCTCATTTCTCAAGGTCCTTAAGATAGATGAAAACAAATTTGGACAAAAAAAATTGAGTTTTATACGCAGAAACAAGTCTTCATTTTTAGAAAGAAAGTGTTCCTTTCCAAATCAGGGACCATCTCAGAGATAATTTAAGGATTGACAAATTGTATATGACCTTGAAAATGTTTAGAATAAATCTCACTTACCAACAGTGGGAGAATCAGATTTCTCTCCATTAACTGCAGGTTGGCTATTGATGGTGAGAAAACCCTTTAAGATAATCTTTTCCAGTTGTTCATCAATTATCTTGGTCTCTGGCTGCAGCCCATCTAACTCTGACCATGGGCTACTTCTAAGTTTTCCCAGGCAGAAGTTCATGAACCTCTGTCAAATGTATTTCAGGTAAAGAGTAAGATCATTCTGTCATGTCCATAACTATGCAGATATTCTTCAATCAATAAGGATGTAAGAACCATCTGAAATAATTTATTAGTAAGTGTCCAAAGCAACAACAGTCAAGTATAGAGAAATACCTCCTTGATGTCATCCAGAGATTTCAATGGGACTGCCCATTCCTCTTGAAGCTTCTTGTCACGTGCACGTGGGCGCATGAACTGTCAAACAAGCAATAAGTATTAGATACAATTACCTTCACATTAACAAACAGTATGAGCATGCAGACAAAGGGAAACATTAACCATTTATACAACCTTTAGGAAAAAACATCTCAAAATTACAATTTTAAAAATAATAGGCTAATCCAACAGCGAAAGAGCGGTACCATCTACCATGAGATAGAAAAACGAGACAGCAACTTGAAACAAGCTTTAGAAGTGCTTCAAGATCTTTCCAACCAAAGAAGAAGCATAAAGATTTTGAAAAACAAAGGACTGCTCTAGAAAGGACACAATTCCAACTCATGCCTCTTAAAGATAGAAGAATCGGGAAATTTGAAGGGAATAAAAGAACTTTCCAATAGTATTGTAGGTTAAGCAAGTGAATGGTTATTCTGAGAGTGGCATGTGCAGAATTTTCTGATTTATAAAATACTAGAACATTTGAGTTTAACCTAAATGAGAAGACTTAGAGGCTCTGATAAGGACCATCAAAGATTCCACTGGCAAACTATGAAAGAAAGATCAACTGGTGGAGAACATAATCAAGGGCTGAGTTATAAATGGTTGAGGTCTGACATAAGTTTTAGTGCTTCATATGGGCTCAGTTTAGGACAATGGAACACAAGCAGCAGCAGGTTTTCAGCACAGCAGTAACCGATCTGCCTAAGATCTGTCCAATACAGATAAAAAAAGGAAAGCATTAACAGAAAAGGCCATCTGGGAGTTAAACATGTTAAGTCAGACTCTTTGATGGACTTTCATGGGGTTCTGGAGGATATAAGGAGGTTTGGAAAGCCAGCTAAAAACAGGTCTGCTGTTCAATTTTCCAACAGCAGACAAATAATGAAGTGAAACAGGGAAAGAGGAAAAGTTAGACAAGAGAACGAAGAAAGCACAAGAAAGAAAAGAAAGAAAGAAGAGATAATAAGGCTCAGTACCACTATTTATTGTTATTTGAATCAACTGAACCTATCTATATTCTAGCCTTCCTTTCATCATTCATGTGGCAACTGCATTTGCTAAACTAATTAAGTCCTTCTAGGACTCTGTGAAAGCAGCAAACCAATAAGAAAATAAAAGTTTTTTTTTTTTTAATTTCATTTTTTTTTTTTAATTTCATTTTTTTTTGTAAAGAATCAAAAGGCTTTCTCTAGTATGTCAGACCTGTATGAGGTCAATATTTGAAGTTTTCAGGGCCCAACCTCTTGGCTGCATAATATAAGTTTCTCTAGGAAAAGAGAACAAATACTAAACAGGCACATTCTGAAAAAGAAAAAAAAAGTTGTGATTGCAAATTTAGAGATGGGGTTGATGACCTGGTAGTCAGTAAGGGCCCCATATGATGGGTTATGAGAATCCCCCCACCTCCCATGTGGGTACTGATCCCAACCAACAGTCCTTGAAATGTAGCTTTTTGGACGATTAGCCCTGATTCATGGTCCAAAGAAAGTTAGGGTGTGATCATGACTGAAGCATCGTATCATAACATTCTCTGTTTGTGACAATCATGAAACACTGAAAACAAAAGCATACCAAAATATAGGTCGAACATCTTCTTTAGTACGAAAAACATTTGTTGGACGCCTCCAAGGTAAGGACCTTGAAACCTTAGATTCCTCAATTAATCCAAGGTTCTGCAAACATATTTTTATTAGTAACTTTAGAAAAAAAAACAATAAAGAACAAGAAACCATGATTTCAATCGAAGTATCACCATTAATATGGCCAATGCAGACTTCTCCATGTTTAGTGTGTAAAGATGCAATGTCTTGATCCCATGAGCCAAAATCTTCTTGCACATCTCGGTTCCAAGGTGGATTCCATATGCTTTGACAGCCTCCTCATTGTCTTTAATAGGCTCAAGGGCAGCTGTAATCTCAGGCGGTATCTATAGAACACCCTTAGTCATATCATCATCCAACACAAAAGCAAAACTTACAAGTACCCTAACCAGTATTATCCATGCATGTTAAACTATACCGCTTTGACATACTGTTGAAAAAAAAAAAAATTCAACAAATTGAGATATCATGTGATAAAAGATAAAAGACAGCATATCGACGCGTAAATTGTGAACTTGTTGTCTTGTAAAAAGAGGCAAATGAAATATCTCTAGAACTCAGGACCTTGTGAAGTGGTTTATCATGTAAAATGTTGGTTTGGTCATGATTTTCTTTACATGTCTAAACCAGTCACCTCACTCAATCACTTAGCAAGTCCTAGCAAAGGTAGTTCTTGTCAAACTTAGGAAAAGGACATAATGGAAAGCAACAAATAATGCAAAAGTTCAACCATTAAAAAGAAAGCAACACCTATAAAATCACATTGATGAGCACAAATGACACCAGTATACCTGATTCAACAACTAGTATTATGTCACTTGATATTAACATGTCCAAGAAGAACTTAAATTTATACAGGAAAAAAAAAATTCTGTAACAGGGGAACTTACTTTAGTTTTACAGAAACCAGTCATACGCAAGAAGCCCTTATAGTTGTTAATAGGCATTATACCCGGAACAATGGGACAACTTATCCCAATTTGACGGCAATCATTCACAAACTTCAGAAATATGTCAGTGTCATAAAACAACTGAGTGATAATAAGATCTGCACCAGCATCCACCTGTCAGAAAGAACCAGAGAGATGGGAGAGAACAACAAATCAGTGCAATGAAAGAATAGAAAAGGAAGCAAAACAGAAATATATATTAATAACCATCTTGAAGCATTTAGACACTGACTAGATATTATATGAGTGTCTTTAACTTCTTGATGCACCATGATATAAAAGGGTTGTGATTCCACAAGGATTATTTAGCCTCTCATTTCCATACAAGATTTATCCATTTAATACATGTATTCAAACTCAGACAAATTATAAAGCCTTTTAAAATAAGTATGTTCATAAAATAATAGAAACAACATAGATATGATTACATTGGAGACATGCTAGAACCATGATCAACATGATCTTTTTATGCAATACAGTGGCAAAACAAATGACTGCAATGGTGGACTTGCACAGACATACTAGCCATTGCATCAACCAGCCAACATCTTGATGCTATTGCAGTAAACAATATACAGATTCCTTTTCCTACCTAACCATGGGATAGTTGCAAGCCCAGACAACCATAGGCCCTAATAATTAGCCAACCATTGTTACCACAAAAAATACACTGCTAGTTACTTTTGCCAAGAATAAATAGCAGTATTGTTTATATTTAATAAATAACTAATTATAATAGCACTCACACCAAAACTGCACCAATCTATCAGCACAGTCACTGGAATTGACTTGCCTCCAACCCTTCTAATCTTTGTCACAGCACCATCAATTACCACAACCAGTATTTACAGGACCACAGAAGCCACCTAGCACCACCACCAAAAAAGGTAAAGCCTTAATCTCAGGAACCAGCCTAGTTACCCACATACTGCCTAGGCACTATGCAGTATCCCAGTTGCCTGCATACTGAGGTTGCATTCTATAAACTTGCGCATCAAGAACAAGAACAATGACTTCCCAAATATGAATGCGATGGCCAAATGGAAGTAAGACCTAAAGAATATTTTATAGTGCGATAAACTATAGCTCATCAGTTTTCACATCCCACTGCAACTCTAACCTTGAGTTACATCATAGCTAAGTTTCTCGATGGTATCTTGCCAAATGGTCAAATATACATACTTCTGCACCTTAAAATAGCAAAGCTATTAAATGGTTACTTGGACACGAGAGAGAATATGAACCAAATAAGCAAAACAAAAAGCGTGGTAACACACCTTTCTCTTCAAATAAGCAAGATCATTGCTGTAGGCTTCTAATGTAGCACCACTTTCACCTTGTATCATGTCAGGGTGTGCCTCTGAGATTGGAAGAATTTTTTGTTAGCACAACTTAGAGTTAGAAATGCAACAACATGTACTAATCATACTGATTCAATCCCTAAACACTAACCTGGATAGCCAGCAACAGTTATGCCAAAGTAGTCACCATACTTAGCTCGAATGTGCTGCACCTGTAATTCCAGTGACCATGATTTAGTACCAAGTTTTTCTTTCTGCAAAGAAGTATACAGCTAATACAAGTTCTTAAGGCAAAGGAATCAAAGCATAGCCTTATAGAATGCCCAGTGAATACTTCAGAAGTCCATAAAGTACATGTCATATATAGAATAATTTACGAGTTTCGAATGATAGGCAAAAGGTTATCAGCGGTTGACATGAAAAAATTTTTCTCTACTAAGGTAAGGTCTCCAGCAGCCATATACAACTCAATGTATAAAACAATTTTCAAAATTAAACTCTAACTTCAACAAGATGAAGTAGCTTTTGTAAATAGTCACTAAAGAGTATAGAGGAGTGTTACCAGATCAAGGCCACAGGCAAATCCACCAGCAACCTGAACAAACTTATCCTGACCATGAGGAGGATCCCCTCTAAGAGCCAGAACATTTTGAATCCCATTGGTCTTGATGGTGTCCAGGGCATGGTTGATCTTCTCTGCTGGCATGTTGGTGCAAGTCAAGTGCATCATTGTTTCCACACAGATCTGGAAAAAGGAATCAGAAACTCATAATGACATAATATTAATCCTAAGCTGCAAAACTTATGTTCAGAATGTACATTGGACTTCCTCTATCCTTGTCACAAATAGTCAAAAACTCCCTGAAAATTTTAACTGGACATATAGATTTTTTTTCCTTTTTTTTTTTTTTTTTTAAATTTCAGGGTTCATTTCTTAGTTCGGAAACTATTCTACTCGACTGTTTTACCACAGTGTATAAAATTTTACTTTTATACTCTTGAATATAAAACATGCATAAGCTAAGTATTCCGAAGACAAAAGGTCAAAGACCTTTTGGATCAATGCAAGTAATACAAACAAGCCATGAGAAGCATCAAAAAAATTGGACAGAGTAGGGGAAAAACGATCGTAGCAAGTTATCTCCAATTCAGAGTTCCTCTTGCCCAGATCTACAATTAAAATAATAAAATTGAACAAAAGATGAACTTTTACACAAAGTTGGTAGCAAGATTTGAACAACTAAAGATTCAGATCCAAGAAACCAAGTAACAAAAAGACCAGATTCGAACACCTTATCCACCATATCTTGAAGAAAAACACAGCAAACTATAAAAAGGAAGCAACTTTAAGCTGAAAGACAAGAGATCCAAACAGAATCTAGCATCAAATCACTATCTTTCAACTAGCCCATACGTAACTAATCAAGAACAACAACAGATCCAAGGAAACAGAGTCCCAAGTAAATAAATACAAGAGATGAAAGAGTTAGAGCTAGAGCTAGAGAGAGAGAGAGAGAGAGAGAGAGAGAGAGAGCGAGCGAGCGAGCCAGCAATGGGAGGGAAGGATCTGATACCATGTTCTGCATGCGGTTGGCGATGTCGAGGGTGAGGTCGGCAGTAGAGCCGCCGGCGCCCCAGGTGATGTCGCAGAAGGCAGGGTTGTGGGCGACCATGCGGTCCATGCGCTCGAAGAGGTTCTCCACACCATCCTCCGTCTTTGGGGGGAAGTATTCGAACGAGAACACCGTCTGCCCCTCTCCCTCCACCGCCGACCGGATCTTCTCTATCACCTTCATCTCTTCTTCCCTTCGCGGCGCTCTCTGCTGCTGTTAATGGCGTCGTCCGAGAAGCAGGGGGCGCGCAGCCGAACGGCTCCCAGTGGGTTTATAAAGTCGAAATTTAGAAGCCAAAGGGGACGAATAAAACCAAAAAAAAAAAAAAAAAAAAAGGAAACTACCGCAGTGGAAGGTCTCCCTCTTTTCTGCGTCGCAATCACACACCAACCCTCTTACTCGATGCTGCATCCATCCGAAAATATACGAAACAAGTGCAGGTCAAGGTAGGTAGCGAATACATAGATGGTTATTTAATTTATATTTAAATATTTTATAATTTTATTTACTATTATTTAATAATTATTTAAGAATATTAAGTGATCATGTTAAAGAGATACTGACTAAATTTATTTTTACGTTAAAGTTTTCTTCCATCACCTAACCAAACAAACATCAAAATTTATAAAAATTTATTACTTCCCTATCCATAACAATTTGTCTAAGATTTTGCTTGAATTGAATATTCCTAATCAAATTTAATTTAATTGTTAGGTTCGAACCTTTTGTTTGGAGCAAGACTTAACTTGAAGAGACCCAAAAGGTCAAACTTCATGAGGCAGGCCCATGTGCATGATTGATTGAGCCAAGATTAAGGGCAAGCCATTATCATGTTGCTATAGATAGTAGCTTGCAATAAAATGATTCTGATAACATTAAGGTCTCTAAGATCTAGCATTATATAAAAAGTGACTTTGTGTAGGTCAAACTTTTCAAATTCCTTTGTTAACTTTTATTCTAAACTATTTTCCTTGGATGATTTACTCATTCAGCACCAAGTGAATTTAATTGATTGTTGAACCGTAACCAATGATACAGTGTACGACTCTAGTCAATAATAATAATAATACTTCTTGCAAATGTTGAACCATCCACAAGCTGGTAACAAAACTTAAGAACAAATTGAAGCCATAGGAGTACAACAACAAAGAAGAGATATTTACCAAGTGCACTTATTTTTCAGCTACAATATGTCACATGCTTGAGCTGTGCTTCTTGCCTATAAAAGCTGAAGTTTGAAATGCCCAACAGCTGCTTCAGGTAGCACACATCCATTGCATCAACCCTATGGTGTTAATTATTTGCTACTATAGTCTTGATCCGCTATAGGAGTGAGAGAAGTGCTAAGCTGATATGATATGTTGAAGAACTTGGCCACTGATCTCCCTGCTACAATTATGGAGATTGCCTCCTGGGCAAATGGCACTTCCCCCCATCACTTAAGCTGCGAATAAGTTTGGCTAATTGTGGTTCTTGTCATATTATCATTCTTAGAAGCAAAGGGCTTTGTCGATATCTGGCAGCCACTACAGACAACAATTGCTGTGGGCTAGAAGTTTGGAATGGTAATCCTATGGGGCTTCTATTACATGCACTGTATGATTTTGTGAAGAGATTGATGTAACTTGTAAAATTTGTTACGGAGTGGATGATTTATTATAAAATTATTAAATCTGTATTGTAGGTCCTAATGGTGGCTCAAAAAATTAATGATAAAAAGCAAGTGGGTTAGGTTAAATTAGCTCAGAATAATTTATTATTATGTTGCGACTAAAATTCTTGGTCTACCAAACCAGTAGCCCACTCTCGCTCACCAACCGCAGGCGACTTGGCTTAGAAATGTTAGACGTCAGGTGAACGTCACTCTCTCTCTCTCTCTCTCTCTCTCTCTCTCTCTCTCTTTTGGGTGGTTTGGGGGGAGTGATGTGATCGATATTGAAGACTGCTCTTCTGTTCGTTCGCTCACGAATGGGTGAACAAGTGAAGTAATTAAGCTATTTATTCTCTGGTAGAAACCTCCTCTTGACCAATGGATCGGCGGCAGTAGCCTTCAATACATAGCAGTTGAATGTGGCGTTTCTCTTTACCTCAAGAGGCCCCACATGAGGTGGTGTGGGTGCACAATTAGTGAATTTAAACCCTTGAAAGAAAAACCCAAATCATAGAAAATTCTGCTTCGCAGTAGCACTTTTTAGTACAAAACCAGCTATATTTGACAGCTCAAACGTTTGATAGAATAATTGCACCTTGATTGGTTCATGGATGTATAGAAATTCGAAGATGCAAATGCTGCAGCTAAGAATGCAGGGGATACAACAGTCACGCCTATAAATGGGTGAGATCAGATTGAATCATGCATAATTTTGATACTATTCGATTTCATATTTGAATCATATTTTAGGATACATAATCAATCTGTTTATTGGTCAGGTTAGAATGGATTTATAAAAAAAAATATTATAATTAATAAATCATTTAGAATAATTTGAAATCAAATAAAATATATGACAAGCCAAACTTAAAATGTTTTAATTTAAAATATTTTAAATTAGATTATATTTGCATTCAAGTCAAATATCTAACTATTATTTTATAACTAAAATCTAATAATTAATAATATAAATTTATTAAAAATTTAAATATATTTAAAAAGAGCTCAATTAAAATTAAATATTTATTCAAAAATTTTTATTTTATCTAAATAAAAGATTATTCTAAAATCTATAAATTATGATATTTAAAATATTTATTAATATACTTAAAATATGTTATAGATAAGAATATATTAAAATAACTAATAAAATATAAATATTTTTAAACCCTATGTAACCATAGAATTTTAAATATGAATTGCATCAGGTTCAGTCAGGTAGCACTGGGTCGGATCACAGGTGGATCCTTAAAAATAGTGGGGGAAGAGGGAAAAAATCCCCATGCGCTCCCAAGGTTGCAAGCCAATTTGCTAATTGATTGCCTCCCGTGCGCGTGGAGCACCCAGAGCTTTTTTTTTCATCTGCCAGATATCTTGAAGTAGAGGATTGTGTTTAGGAGAAGTAGCTGACAATTGGCTCGGAATCCCACCAACCAGACCTGAGAAGCTTGAAAGTTAAAGCATAGCAATGCCAAGCCTCTCCCAAGTTGCTTTAGGCTCTGCTTGCCAGATCGCAACAGCATAAAGTGTCTTCCAGTCTGATCTCCGATTAGAAATCAAGCTCCAGCTGAAGAGTTCTTCACCGAACCATCGAAATCCACCTTCAGCTCTCCAGTGGCTGTGCCTGGACAGTTGTGGGGACACAGCAACTCTTGTAGCAGTTGACAATGGTTTCAGTTGAGCTCCTCAACAGACCGTTCTCGTTGAAGCCTCCATGAAACAATGCGATCCGTCTTCTCCCCGTTGAGATAGTATCAAGGCGTCATTGCGCTATTCTTTCAGCCTTCAACTGCTAATGATTGTGTTCCTCGGGCATTTTCCAGTTAGTTGTTCGACTCCTCTCGACAGTCCAAGTGTTACAAAATTTGTGCAACTAAAATGCAAGGAATATTTTTGCAGAAACCTAGAACCAGCATTTTATGCTTAGTGGCATGTGAAGTCTGATCAAATCCATGTCTCTGCCGTGCTTGGCATCTAACAGTGCAATCTAAACCTTGCCCATATATATAAACACACGCCAATTATTTTATTGAAGAAGGAGATTCGACTACTATCATTTTTTTTGGCTCGACGAGAGTTCAAAATAATTTCCACCAACCTTCTCATCTTGGACAAGTATCTAAATCATAAAAGGAATCTTAGATTGAAGCCACAAGTATATATTACTTATATTTTGAGAAATGTATATATTATTCATGTTAACCATATATTGACATCCATTACAAGCGAGAGCATTGCTTGCATGGTACACGACCAGCAAGCCCAACGGACAAAGAACCACAAGAGGAAGAGAAGAAGAATCCAAACCAAATCCCCCACAGCATTCAACCATACTCCTCTCATCATGATCAACCTTTCTCTCCTCACACCAAAACAGGCTCGCCGGTCGGCACAACTCGCTGCATGGTTAGGTGTACGACGGTGGCAAGGGAAGCTCGACCACCGCCCCGCAGCGGATTGCGTTCGCCGGAATGTTATACTCATCCCTCAGTGATCGTGCCGGTGAGATCACGCTGACGTACAACTGCTGCCCCAGGTAGTTATTCTCCCAGTTCATGGATCTCAAATTCCACATCCCAGCATTGTCGAAGGTGAGCATGATCGCTGTCCATGACCTCGGGAACACATGTATGGTGTGCCGGCTCACCGTGTCTAAAAGATTGTAGTGTTTTCGGCTCTCCGGCGACCACTTCCCTGGCCCCATCCTGCTACCAACATTGTTGTCGTAAATACCAGTAACTAAATAAATACTTCAAAGTTTGAAGTAATGTCATAGTGACGGTGGCATTTACCCTGCCGGGAAGAAGGCGTAGCCATCCAAGTGGTAGCTCTGGATGCTCTTCTCGGTGTTTTCGAAGATGATCTCGATGAAAGTCCTGAACTCGGCGGTGATGACATTGGGCGAAAGGGTCGCCGGAGTGTTAGGAGCAGGTGGCACGTCGCCCATGAGATTGTACTTGAACCCTGGCTCGCTGATGTTGAAGTACTCGGCAAGCTTGAGCGGGGTGTCGGAGTCGACGTGGGAGACGCCGTTGATGAAGTAGCGGCGCTTGCCATCGACGACACTGTGGCCGTTGGCGAGCTTGATGGTGCGGGTGATGTTGATCTGGCCGTAGTGGTACGAGCCCTGAGGGTTGGGGCGGGCGGCGCTGGCGGTGAGGTTCCACCGGAAAGTCCGCCACTGGTTGAAGGACCAGGCCCAGCCGGAGGGGGCCTCAGGGATGACCGGCGACGGAGGGGTGTTGGAGCCGGCGTAGCGGAGGACGGCGGTGGCGGTGAGGACCTTCTTGGTGAAGCGGGTGGAGGCGACGAGGTAGTAGTCGCCGGGGGCCTGGTCGGCGGTAACGAGCACCGAGAGGCACTGGCCGACGTGGACGTCGAGGGAGTCGTAGATATTCTGGATGGTGTGGGAGCCCTCCATCTCAACGAGCTTCAATGCGTGTTTCTGAATGCGGAAATTGAGGGACGTCTTGAGGCCAACGTTGCAGAAGCGGAAGCGGTAGACGTTGCCGGCTTCCATGGTGAACATGGGGGACTCGTCGCGGCCGGCGGCGTCCTTGCCGGGGCGGCCGTTGATGAGGACGGCGGTGGGGAGGCCGAGGCCGTGGCCGGCGTCGAGCTGGCGGGCGAGGGCCTTGTGGCTCTTGGCGAACCAGTCGCCGGCGAGGACGTTGAATTCTTGGGCCGGGGGGGCGAAGGGGACGGGGATGAGGAGGCGACTGTGGACGCGGAGCATTCCGACGCCGCCGGCGGCCTTCTGCATGCCGAGGGAGGGGTAGTAGAAGAAGCTGCCGATCTGGTCCTTGGGCTGGAAGTGGTAGGTGAAGTTGTGGCCCGGCAGGATGGGGCAGTTGGTCCCCGGAGTCCCGTCCATCCATGAGTTCTTCCTGTGCTGAATGCCGTTCCTGCCAAGAGGTTTGTTTTTTTGCCGACGATTTTTAGTCAGTAATTTATCAATTATCTGCATGCAAATAATACTCAGCTATCGGATGGATGCAATCATGTGAAAAAAAGTATTAATTGTGGTGATATTTGTATGATAAATATATATATGCTTTCGTTTTCAGCTAATACGTTTTTCTTATTTTTCTTCACCACACAGCAGCTAAAATATTTGCAGCGTGGCTCAAGGATGAAGAAAGGTGGTGCTTCAGCTAGGGAGAGGTCGAAAGCTCAAATAAATTGCATTATATAATAACAGGAATAAAATATATAATTGTTAGTCAATATAATATCAAAGCAAAGATCGCCGGAGATACATAAATTTTGGAGTTCATGGATTAGTGTTAACAAAGTTGCATCTGACGTAGTTTAAAAAGAGTTATACTTATGTTGAATTAGGTAACAAAAGTCTCGCATTGAAGCTCCAATCTATTATGTATAACATATTATATCCAAGCTATTTCTACCTTAAAAAGTTATACAATTTGAATACCCTTAATCTTTGTATTAAGTAATCAAAAATTGAATAGATTAAATTATATATATATATATATATATATATTTGATCACTAGATGTTAAGGATTTCTAAATCGTATAATTTTTCATGCATAAATATAATAGATTGCATTCAACAGTTAGGATTAATAAGAAGTGTATAAATTTATATCAATTTATCCTATAATGTGGGATCAATGAGGCATTTTTGCTTAATAAAATAGCAATGTTGGCTAGTTGTTTCGGCCTAAACAATGTATTCATGTTTAGTAATGCCAAGTGAATTATGAGATTTGCCAATGTCCACAGATCAAATTCTCTCTATAAATATCCAAGCCGATTGAGCTTTAATACTCTGCGAGCTTCACTCTGTGACAAGAAGGAAAGAGTTCAAATTATGCATGAAAATGTTGCACGAGAGTAAGGTGACGAACCATGTGAGGAGGAAGGGCTCATCGAGGTTGTTGAAGACATTGACGACGATGTTGTTGTTGGAAGTGCAGTTGATTTCGGGGCCCGGGAACTGGTTGTTGATGAGGATGACTTGCTGGGGAATGCCAAGAGGGGCGATGGTGCCGTACGTCACGTTCCATGTGAAGAATAGGTATGGGTCCTCCGCCCGGACGACCGAGAGGCCGAAAAGCGGGAGGAGGACAAACACGGCGGCGAGACGCGGCATCTCTCTAACCCTTTCCTCCTCTTGCTTTTGTTTCTCTGGTTAACGCTCTCTCTATCTTGTTCTAACTACTAAAAACAAAAGAGATCAAATTAATGAAATCAGTACGATGCTTGAATTCTTGGGTCGAAGGCCCATTTTATAGCCGGGATGCGTTTCGACTTCCAGAGAGGGAGGGAGGATTCGGTTGCCAATGGCCGTTCAGAGCCTCTCTCTCTCTCTCTCTCTGTCTCTCTCCTGCACTCGTTCTCCATGCATGGCCGTTCTCCCTTGTTGGTGTGGCAGCGCTTGAGGGAGGAACGGTTAGGATCTCAGTTATTGTGATTTGTGGCCCTTGTTCGACGTTGGTTTAAAATTTACTAATCCTAATGCTGCTACGTTTTCCCAAAAAAAACCTCCAGAACCGGTGGAAGGGGTTCAAGAATTAATTTGGTGTTCGAATGCTAGCCTCGCCGGTGCGTGACGCCTAAAATACCATGATCTACCGTATAGTCCCTGCCACGTTGGGCAAAAGGACCAAAAAAATAAAAAACAAAACAAAACAAAAGAAGAAGAAGGGATTCCGTTCCCGTTGGAATCAGCTCTTAAAAGGACGGTCAAATGTAGGATTTAAGGTTTTAAGGCAAATTCTACATAGATATCTAGTCATTTCAGGGAGCTTGTGGATGTTGATGATAGCCCCTAGCCATGTCAGGGATGCGAATCTTTCTAGTGAAAGGGACGTGTGGCATAAGAATTCGACATGCATGACTGATTGTCGGACTTCCATGCACCTGTGGTCGATGATATTCCCTTTTCACGCAAATGTAAACAATCTTTTCTTATCACCCATCGTCTCATTTCAAGACTTCCAGGTACGGTTATAAAGCATATAAAACATTTGTACATCCAAAAAATGAAAAGTCTCCTTCCTATCACTGCATGTAGTTTGATCATTTATACGGATCTGGATGGTTCATCCAAAATGATTAATAATTTAGATAGATATAACCCATCTTTAAAATTATTATCGAACATAATAATTACATATCTACCTTTTAAGGTTGAATATTTAATATCATCTTCAAATATCAATCTTGACTTAAGATTTAAAGTTCAAAATGTCTTTTGTCCATATAAAAATACTTAATATTATTTTTATATTATATTATATTATATTATATTATAAAAAATAATATTTTAAATCTAAATATTATAATTATAAATAATATAAATTAAAGATAAGTTATAGTGATAATTATAAAATATGTCAAGAATAGCTTTGATATTACATAATTAGTAATCTAAAATTTTTATATCATATCAAATAGTTTAATTAAGAATACCAATGAATTTTTAATAAGTAGAATGTAGTATAACAAAGGTATTAATTTTATATCATCAAAAGTAAGCCTACTACAAGATATAAAGGTTATTATTTTTTTTTAAATCATCACAAAGATCCTATTTTAATTACCAAACTCTCTTAGAAGCTGTATAATCAGCATTGTCATGCAGTTTCTTACACAAACTGATCAGCATCTAAAATTTCTTCGGCTAACTATTTTTAACAATCTCATTTGCATTCAATTTTCAGAATATAAGGTTAATAAAAAAAAAATTGCATATATCTCTGATTTTTAAGAGTCCTATAACTCTAAAAATAAGAAATTATCATAAAAATTTGGCCAAACGTTACTCCAAACAGCCCTTCAATGTACCCAAGCAATGCACCTGGGATGACAATGGATGGATGTGATAGCATGTGCACATGCAATGCCTCTGAGGAAGCAAAGATGGTTCTGACAGTCGACGTGCTTTGGATGACAAAACGTACTGATTATTCAGACCCATTGTGGCTTCCAGGTGGAGCCAGCGCAATAAAGTTAAAACGTATGCTGCTTCCTACGTGGCCAACAACAACAATTAAACAGCGGATCATCATTCTAAAATTTGACAGCCAACAAAAACAAAATTTGATGAGGGAACAGGATGCTATATTACAATGCCAACCATCCAATCAAAATATAATTCCGGCTCGGAATTCAACTTGAGCCAATGTTCCCGTGTTAGAATTCATCCGGCTCTTAAATTATAAATAGAATGCAGTTTTACCATCAACTCCAATATTCGATTCATCGTGTAGAGCAACACATTACCATCCTTTCACTGTATGGAGGGAGAGAAAAATGCGATGCTATCAGCATTTATGGATATGGATAGTCTCACCACTACTAAGCACAAAATCTTGTGAATAGCGTATTCCATTACATATGCAGTAGTTGACAATAAAGAATCACCAATAGAGAGATAACAACTATGCCCTTATTGTGAAAGAAAATTGAACAACAAGGGTCAAAAAAAATAGAGGAAAAAATCAATCTAAATCCTACGGACGATGTCAGCAACCCAATTTGATGTGCCATCTTAAAATTGTCCAACTATATCACAAATGAATGATGCAATCAACTAATATCTGAACTTAACCGCAACACCATTTTACATAATTCTCCTAGCCCGTTTGTTGTATACCTCTCCCGCTGCCATTAGGAAGCACAAAAGTAACATCCAAAATCTTTCTGCTGAAGGGCCTTTGGCTCTTATCAGACAGGATCAACCCATAATGCTGATTCACCATTTTTTTGCCTTGACATCTCAACCATCTCAGTACCTGACAAGCCGCTCTTCCTGTACAGGAAAATGCTTCAAATCTAGCATGGGGAATTCATCATCTCTGAAGCAAATAAGTTTGTATTCATTCATCCCCTTATCCTGAATATCCATATTCAGAAGCCCTGCACCTCATACAAGCACCTAAGGATTTACATTGCACTCATCCATAAACCGCTCTCCTTGGGTGAGAAATTTCTTCCAGTAGCTCTTGTATTTTGGTATACCGAACTCTAGCCATGGTTTCATGTTGCCATTGTAATGCAGTGCTGCGGCATTATTTATGGCATCTGCACTAACTCCATAATCATGACCCAGCCTTGACTGAACCCAGGTATCATCTAGAGAATAGATCAGATCTTGAAATGCGAGTAAGCTTATGGGCAGTGCTGAAGCTCTCCATGATTCCTCACTCCCGTTTTGAAACTGTCATTACCAAAGCATGAAAAAATATACAGAAAAGTCATAAAATTGATAGGGCAATTCATCACTGCTTATCTGCCAATTGGAATAGCGCACAGTTTTTTTTTTTTCATTTCAACCATTAAAAAAAGGACAAAAAAAAGGTGACTTGATCCTCAAAAATCTCCTACACTTATAGCAATTCAAAATTGCATGGCAATAATAGATAATTAATACAAAGTCATACATAGGTACTCAAACATGGAAGCACAGCGCACTAATCAAAACTTATATCCAAACAAGCTGATAGTTCAAGAACAGAAATTATGTTTGGCAAGGTTCCAAAAACAGCAAACACAGGCCAAAGAAAGTTTAGAACTACCATACTCTGATAACCAATCAAATTACAGCTAAATTAAGAACATCAAGTTCACACTTATTCTGTTAATGACTAAATTGGCAATGAAACCACCTTGAGCTTTGCATAATCAAGTTCATAGTTTCCACCTGAGGATTATTTTCTGAAAATAAGAACTCAATTACAAGTAAAAATAATCATTTTTATATATGTGTGTATAATAAATCCTTGCATACCACAACAATAAAGATGACAAGACTAAAGATGATTAATGTCACCTACCTTTTGGAGCAGGTGGAGGTAATTTCTGGTAATGTCGTGCTTCCTCCAACTTTCCAAATCAACAATGTTCACTCCGGACATCCAGGCACAAGAATCACCATTATAGTTATATCCTCCCATGTAAGTTTTCAATTGACCCAATCTAACTTCACAGAACTGAACAGCGCCATTCACATTCCCTTCCAAGTCAAGGTTCCACAAGGATGACAAGTCCTGTTGAACCACAACATCATCATCCAAAACCACCACCCTTTTCAGATTCTTGAATATTTCAGGTAGAAGAAAGTGTGAATGACCAAAAACGGAAATATATTCAGTTCTCATCCTCATAGGAGAGAATTGAGCAATGTCACGGATGGAAACACGGAATTCCTCAGATGGTGATAGCTGTTGCAGGCCCAAATTGTAAGGGCGGATCAAGTTAAGATTGTCAAAGTTCAAGACAAAAACAGTTGCCTCCTTGTAAGAATTACTGGCAAACCAATGTTTCATGGCATAAAAATTTTGCCCATCAGTGACCAAATGGAAAATCATACGTCCAGTTTCCTGTAAATTATACGACAAAAGTCAATGACATCAGTCAGACCTGTTCTATTTGATATCCAACCATTAAAACAAAAAAGTTTACCTCAGCATTCATCACAGTGGAATTGATGGTAACAGATACTGCAAGTATGTTTCTCGAGAAGATTACATAGTGCTGAAACATTGGGTTGTCGAGCTTGTGAGCATGCAACTGCTCTGTATCCTCCAACGAAGTCTTGAAGTATTCCACCGTCAATCTCATTGACAAGCAATGGAGACTTCTGGGCATGGTCTGAACACCAAGATGGTACAGGAATGCACTCTGCTTCATATGGAAATGAGCTTCATCCTCGGTGAGATCAAGTATCTGCCTAAGTTTCTTGTCAACATTATTGCAGTCTACGGTACGTGATCTGGCTTTTGCAATTGTGCGATCCATTTTTTTTATCTTCTTTCCAACACTGAAAGGTAAAAGTGGAGTTGATCTTAAGAACCAATTCATCATGATCAAAAAACAAAAAAACAAAGCAAGAAAGTAAAGAAAAGAAAAGAAAGCCTTCAAATGTTTTTAATAACTTTCTGAAGTTAAATCCAGTAAAACAAAAATGCATGCTGGACCCTCTAACCAGACCTTTAAGGCTAAGAAGTATTCATTATAAGTCATCTAATAATCAAGAATAATCAGAAGTTCTCAATCAAAGGGCTTCCTTGATCATAAACTCAAGACTTATGGTAACCATGGTTCAAATTTTGGTTTGAGCTAGCTGTGTGCTAGTTTGTTGCTCACAACCAAGATGTTCCAGGCAGCTCTGTCAGAAATAAAACAGGCCACGACTAATAAAAGCCATTGTAGTTATTTGAAGTCATTCACATGGAACAATAGAATTGGGCAAAGAAGCACTGGCTCAGATGTTTCAAAACATGCTTCACTTGAAATGCCTGACAACAAGCTCAAATAACCAAATGTTCAGGGCCAGTTTTGTTTTGATTTTTGATAAATCTATATCATTTCAGTACAAAATGTTTCAACCAAAACTTTAAGCTACAATTGTTATATGAAACTATTACAGATGGTACTTATAATGTTCTTTGAAAAACGGACCGATCAAAACAAGCCACAAAGAAGAGAAAGGTACAAATTCTAGTGGTTAGAGAAGTAAACAACTATCAAGATGATAAAACAAAAAATAGCTTCCAGAAGTTTCATTTTTCAAAAGCAAGAAAACTAAATTATAAAAAGACTACAGAAAACGTAAAGAAGAATTCATTGATCACACATTAGATACAGTTCTTACTTCCTCTCCCTGCAGCAGCTAAAAGAAGTAAAAAACCCATATTGCACCAACCTGCATCAAACACTTGGCCAGGCTCTCGTTCCCCCTTCTTTCTGCACCCCTACAGTACCTCATTTGGCATTGTGCTCTTCCTATTCAATCATTAAGGTGGTTTGGTTGTTTATACTAACAAGTGCCTAAGACACCATATCATATGTCTTGAATTCTCCCAGGTCACACCCATTTCAACCAAAAAGACAAAATGACACCGTAGTGAGAGGGAAATATTCCATATTTCAACAAGAGAAAAGCACTTCCCTGAGTGTTCACTTTTGGAAGAATCCTCCAATAAGGTAGCAGTTCAAACTTCAAACAAAACTTCTTTTCATATTAGTGGCACAGGGCCACAAACTGGGATTGCAAAATTTCTTTTAATGATAAAAATTACCTAAGAAAATTATATATATATATATAAATGATAATACAAAATCCAATTCACGTTGCAGCTCCAAAATCTAGAGTCTTTGTAATACTTTAGAACAAATGCATTGGATATATAACAGACGAATTATTAGCATTTATAGTTTTCTCAATGATCATGAGCCCCCAAGAGCTCCAACTCCCCCATCCCGATGGTTCCTTAACAGACAAAAGGACCATTCAAAATTCCAAGCCTCCACAGAAGGATGAAAACCAGTGCTGTCTCCCAACGCCATAAGATCTTAGCCAGAACTAAATCATCCGAACAAATCCTACCTTAAAGTCAAAAATAGAAGTAGCATGCCCTCTATTACCTTGCCATTTTAATCTCTTGGGATGTTATGGAAACAGGAGGTGACAAGCTCCAAACCTCATAACATGGATGAGATTTTAAACTAAATTTGCTTATAAATGTCACACCCAAAGAATTTGGGAAAAAGAAAGGTGGAGGATATGAAAAATAAATTTACTCACATAGATTACATTATAAGAAACATATTTGGCAGAACATAATGCCAATACATTAGTTTTTTGCTCAGTTTACATAGAGTAGGAAACTTTAGAAATGATTACAAATAGAACGAGCACAATTCCAACAGATAAATTACGGATCCACAAAGAAACCTTGTCCGCTAAATAATTAGATGACCAGTAAAAAAACTTGAAGTGAAAAGTTCTTCAAGATTCTTTCTTTTCCTTTTTTGTGGAAAAGCCAGACAAATTCAAAATTTGCTGTCATCTAATATGATTAAATGATCCATGTTGGTGAGTTTATATACAGATGTTTGAGAGTGGGACCACCAAGCACAAGAGCTTCTTTTCCAGATGGATATTGTAAGGGTCATTGGCAAGAAGTTTGCCAATGAATCATGATTCTATTTGTTTTACATCTAAATTAATAGAACAAAAGTTCAACAAAAAAAAAAAAAGGTTACAAGTTGGTCAAGTAAACACAGGCAACCAAATATGGCCTGATATGGGCCTAGCAACTGTTCAAAGTCCAAACCTATGGATGGGTACAAGATCTTTTAAGGTCATTCCATCTCCTATGACATGTTACATCAAATTCAGGGCAAAGTCAACCTCCCACATCAAGCTGAGGGTTGGTTTGGTAGAACTATCTTCCGAACCACCTAAACACAGCCCAAATGTGTAGAAATAGAGAACCATGAGCAGGAAATATTGAATTAATTATTCAAGCACTCTACAAAATAGTGCTTATATAGGATCTACACAAATAAATCACCATCCAAAGATAAGCATAAATTCGAACTAGGGTCAACAACGAGACCCACAACCTCATGCCTAACCTAGACTTGTAGACCAAAATGAGTGTGGGCCCAAAGATAGGCCCATAGAAAATTTCCAATCCTATCCTGGCTATAGTAAAAGTGTACTTGACCAGAACTCGACTCATTCTGATAGTATAATATTAGGTTTGGGAGGTTCATTTTTAGGAATCCAACCCAGCCCATATCTGATCTGGACTCCATAGTTTACCCAGTATATAATGCATACTTTTTCTCTTAGACCCTCACTTTTCTTCCAGAATTTATTGTTTGTATTTTCAAGTAGTGCCATTAGTGAATTGTTTTGTGATAATAAAAAGAACTGAGCTTACTTAGGAATTTGGGGTGGCAAAAATTGACCCAACCCAAAAACATGACTCAACAAGTTCCTATTTGGCTTGGGTTTGGGTCAGTGTCTTTCAGTTTAGGTCAGGCCTCGGTCAAATCTGTTAATCAAAATTTTGAATGCGTCGAATATTGGCAATAGAGTTCTATTTGCGTTGGGAGAGTTTAGCTCGGATAGAGTCATGACCTTAGTTATGAATTTATGAATATTTAGACTTTTTCTAATCAAAGGCAGATCCAAAGCATGGCCACAGTTTCCCCCAAGGATCATAACATCTTATAGGCTCTTAAGTGCAACCCCCTTGGACTCCAGTATTCTCCTATACATGTACCCTAAACACACACACACACACACACACACACATATACATAAACAAAGAGACATGCATAGATATAAATATGTGTGTGTATGATTCCCAATTCCTTTAAAATTCTATAGTTTTAAAATTCTAATAAATAATATTTTCAGTCTTCTATATAGAAACAATTATTTCCAATTTTGTAAAATCTTTAACTCATGATATCCTCCACCTTGTTGACTTAAGTTGCCCATGATATCCTGCTACCACCTTGTTGACTTAAGTTGCCCACGATATCCTGCTACCACCTTGTTGACCCTAATTATCTAAATCAAAACACATGGTCCAACAGAAACAGATTTAAGATCCAACTATCCTTAGCTTGGACCACTACTGTTGGTAGCGGGTCCGGATGCAACTACATAGACAAAATTTCCAACTCAATGAAGACTTGCCTCATTTGAACCCTGCCTAAAGAGTGACCCCAAAGGACCTTAACATGAACCTCAGCTACATGATGCAACGAATATATAAACTAATTACCTCAAATCTATATGACATCAGAGGCCATGAAGTAATCACATGATTACATAAATATCACTAATATTTAAATTTAATTATCCTACAGCATTAATATTCATTATATTTGGCATTGGGCCAAAAAAGTTTGTGACAACATCGCTTGCATCAAGCATGATCCCCTTCTACTAGCAAAATACAAGGCTTTAAATCAATTGATACACAAAGTTAGAAACATGCAAACGACATCACTTACAATGATGGAAGTTCAGCATCTAAAATGGCTTCACTAAGCATCCTCTCATGTTCTTGAATATTCTGCTTCAGTTCAAGTGACAGCTTCTCCTGTCCCTGAAACTTTGCAATGCTTGGGTAGTAAGCTCTAGCCACAAATAACTGATCTTTGAGTCTTTTCACTAGAGAATCTTTCATCACTTCTTTGTGTTCCATGGACCAAATGCAGTAGCTTCCAAATTCAAGCTGGCAAGGATTCTCTGTCTCATCACCAGCTGAACCTTTGGAATGGTTCTCCTTTCCACCTCTCCCATCATTCTGAGATAATTAACACAATAAGTCATTTTGGAAGTCCAAGAAGTTTAACCCAAGGGGTTCAAACACCCAAACTCGCTATGATATCAGACATCAAGATCTAAAACAAGGCCAAATACAAAATCCAATGCATCTATAAATGACTATTTTCTAGACAAAATCAACAAAAAGCCATTTTGGAAGCCCTGCAAGTCAAACATTGGGAGATCAAAACACCCAAACTCACTAATGAGATCACACACATCAAGTTCTGAAGGCCAAATATGAAATTCAGCACACATATAAAATCTGACTATTTTCAAGACAAAAAAGGAGAAAATAATAATTTGTTTTGTGCAAAAAAAAAGTTTTTCTCAAATAATTCAGTTATAACTGCCACTGGGTCAAAGGAGTCAGTTGGCTGAATCAGTTCCACAACTTTATATGTGCTTAATATAAATGCCAGTGATGAGCATTTGTTAGAACATGAGAGTAAGTCTTACTCTTGCATTCAGAGATGAAGGTGTTTTTGGTGCGACTCTTTGTTCGGTTGGTGGACCTGTATACATAATCAAGGGTGGGGTTTGGTGTCAACTTTTCTGGATGTCAAAAGTGGAGGAAAGATAGACAATAAACATATAGATGACCTTGCACCGTTTACCTCGAGACATAGTGTTCTTTGGTTTCGCGTAGGAGATAGAATCATTTGACTGTGAAGTGGATTGGGTACCAGCATCACTGGATTCAGTCATAGCTTTCTTCATGAAGTTTCCAGTAACATCCTGATATACAAACAATTGTAAATGTTCCCAGAAATTCTAATAGCTAACAAATATAATGGCCATACTTCCAAAAACAAAATGATATTAAAGATGCTTCCAGCTATAGGTATGTGACATGATGGCATAAAGATTGTCTAGAACACATAATAGAATAACAGAAAAATCAATAAAGCTAGATATTGAATTTAAATTGCTCAAAGAAAATGAGAACAAAAACTGATTCAGTTGAGGAATGACCGACAATTGAGGGATGGCAGCAAATTTTCAGAAACAATGTTACTTCAATAAACTAAAAGAATATACAAAAATGAAAGAAAATTTTTGATGGAAATCATGCATGCAAAGTGAAACGACAATACCATCATTTAAAGCAAGCTACAGTATATGGTAATAGTGGAGTGGAAAAGGTTGCACCAGCAACCAACAGCTTACAGAGAGAATAAACTATAGTACATGAACCTGTGTGATACAAATAGGCAGATACGAAGCATCTTCACACATACATGAAACGTAAAAGCTGAATCATATAGCTTAATTGAATACACTGCAAATTCTGTAAGATGTTGGGACCCTAAGTTGAATTCCATAGGGCACGTAGACATTTGAAAAAGGTTGCAAACTTGAAATTAGGCTTCCCTTTTTTTTAACATGAAAGAAAAGAACACCTTTGTTTTCTCTCATGGGCCTCAATATGACATATTTTCCAAAGTCCCGATACATGGCACCTTTCTCCTGAAAAGAGATATCCAGAAAATTTGGAGCACTTATCTTCTGACTCACAATGATGAACCATACAAGTCTTTGAAGTGTTTATTGAGGCGGTCATAGAAAATTGGGTTTCAAAAAAGTTGTAAACAAGATATCTACAGAAGAGGATTAATTAACATTCTCTTGTGTTTTGGAAACCAACAGGTTTCGGAAACCAACAGCCAATACAAGACATTTAAGCTCAAATCTTGCAATCCAAGATCAAATGTTTAAAATCTACTCTCCATGTGATATGTTCTACTCAATAAACTATCATATTCTTTCTCCTTAAAAATTCACTAAAACACCTCAAAAGACCTTAAAAAATCCTTTTTTCCAGGATTTTTTGGGACCAAGCATCCACAAACTTCTAATATTATCAAAACTTGCAAAATTCCACTTCAATCTTGACAAAATGCTTCTTGAAGACTTGCTTTATCGCTGAGGAGTATGATCTCCCTCTCTTGATGCAGCAATAAAGAAAAAAGAAACAGCCCTAAGAGCCACTGCTTACCCAAATGTAAGGTAAAAAAATGTCATAGTCCAAAATGACATTAAAATACATCAATACAAATTAAAATACATACAATACGGACAAACATACAAATCTGTAATGTGTACACAAATGTATAGATGCATGTTACTTAAACCCCTCGCTCAAAATCAGATTTAATCAGTTTCAGCCAAAACCAGCTAAAATTGGACCATCAATTTCAGTAGAAATTGACCACAATCACGGCAACTTAACCAATTCCAAATATGCTTATATTGCATCTTAAAAGTTTGAGCCCCTTGTAAAATTCCTATGATTTACAACAACAACAATGGAGCCTTGATCTCAAACTAGTTGGAGTCAGCTACATGAATCCTTTTTCTTCATTCTACTCAATTTTAATTTTTAAGTCGTGTTTTCTATAAGATGCAAAGATTTTAAATCTTTATTTATCACTTCCCCTCATGTAATTTTCAGTCTACCTTTACCTCTTGTACCTTCAATATATATCAAATCACTCCTTCGCACAGAAACATCTTTAGGTCCAGATTACATATATTCAAACTATTCAAGTCATCCTTCCCCAATTTATCCTCAGTTAATACTATCCCCACCTTTCTATAAAAGATTTCATTTCTTATTCTATCCTTTCTTGTATTACCATACATACATCATAGCATTCCCAATTCAACCACATTCATCTTGTATACATATAATTTTCTAACTGTCCAACATTCCATACCATAAAACATAGCCAGTCTTATGACTATTTTACAAAATTTTTTCTTCAACTTGATAGGTACTTTATGATTACAAAATATTTCAGTTGCACTTTTCCATTTCATTTAACTTGTAATTTAACTGGCAACAATTTGCAACAAAGGCAAATCCCATGCAAGCCTAGCAAGCCAATACATGCATACATTCAGAGAAATCTACCTTGCATACACATACATGTATATGCTCGTGTTGCTCAACCCTCTCACCAAAGTCAGATTCAATTAAATTCAGCCAAAAACCAGCCAAGGTCAAATTATCAATTTTTGGCCAAAACTACTGCAACTTGACCAGTTTTAGATATGTTTCAACCGTACCTTGAGAGCTTGAGCCCTTGCACAATTACTAACGATAAAACTGAAAGCATAGTGCTCTGAAAGCCAATCATATTTCTTATGTAATAAGGGCATTCCTGTAAAATTCTTCTGACTCGAATGATATTGATAAAAGGCATTTTGATTCATCATATGCTGTGTCTTATAACTTTTTGTTTTAAGATTATGATGAACCCCATGATTAGGGCAATGAATTTATGGTTATGATGAAGTTCATAACAGTGAGACCTAAGATCTTATAAACCCTAATCTAGAATATTCCTAGTCAAAGGATCATCGAGTAGGGGATCGATGTTTCCAGAAAGACTGGCACATTCTATGTATGCTCAATGGAGAGAGTGGTTGGTCTCACGACCACTTGTGTAGGGACACTAATACAAGGATGTGGGTGCTTATCAATGTATGAGTTCACTGAATTGATCCGTAATGAAAACATCTTATGGAAGTCTTACTTACTTGTCAAAAGATGATTTTCTTAGTGGGAGTTGTGCAAATGATCCTTAGACCTGAGATCACCATGGAATCTTGTACACATGAATCTATATTTTGGTTCATACTCATTCAAGACTTAGCCACGTACGGGTGTTCATGGATATGGTGAATTGTGTATGAAGATTGTGAGTAGGTCAATAAGAAATCGATCACTCCTAGTAAGAGGAGTATTTATCCTATATAATCTCATCAAATGATAACTCAAAAAATCTTTGATCATAGCATGATGATATTAGAAATGGTTTTTAATCTTTCATCGGTCGAGTCTTCATTAGTGATTTGAGATTCAAATGAATAATGTCAGGGTTTGACAATTTTTCATACCCATCGCTTATTCGGGATAAAAGGGGATCAAAGGATTGAATTGTATGGTAACTTGCCACTGAAGGGTATTTTGGTAATTTCTACCAAATTTCTCATCTTCTGGGTAGGCATGATACGTTGCTAGACGTCAATCATATCTTGTAGGTTTTCATGAATTAAATTGATTGAATTCATGAGTCAATTTAAAAGATGGTTCAAATTGACAACTAGGGTTAGCTCGATTTGACCTAATTTGATTGGTTGATTTCTAATCAAAATAAATCGATATAAGCCTAGACCTACTACTGGCTTGATGAGGAACCCAAAGGGTCACACACAAAAGAAACTGATCAAGGGTCTAATTGAATTAGATTAAGTTTGTAAGGTAGATATGCTAGCACGTGTTGCAAACCCTAGCTCCTGATTCGAATTGGATTCGAATCTGATTCTTGTATTAAGTTAATCTAATATGATTAGATCATGACCTAATGTGGGTTACCAAGAGTTGAAACCCCATTGGCTTTATTTAGACCATTAGATATCTTTTTGAATAATGAATTTGGCTCATTGATCAGCGGCTCAATCTGAACCATTGGATGGCTCCCTGGATGAAGGACCTAGACCATTGGTTGGTGCCTGAATCTGGACCATTAGTTGGCGTCTGAATCTGGACCATTGATGATGGCGCCTTGCTTTTGGACCATTAGATGGTGCCTTAATCTGAACCATTAGATGGTGTCTTAATCTGGACCATTAGATTATCATGAAATAAGTGTGGAGTGAAGTTATCAGTGAAAAGGCTGATAGCGCATTTTTTTTGAGCGGATACGTCTTTCCCCTCTCTTTTAGATGCGCCCCTCCCTTAGCGCCTTATCATGATGAGGCGCTACCTTTGGGACACGCCTCATCATGGTAAGGCGTGTGCGCCCCTCCCTTAGCGCCTTATCATGATGAGGCGCTACCTTTGGGACACGCCTCATCATGGTAAGGCGTGTGGACGGAATGCATCCCTTGGTGATGCATCCCTCCGCCTCTTATAAATAGGAGTGCGTCCCGGGGTTTTAATATATATATGAAAATCCCTCTCTTTCTTATTTTATTTCTCTTATATCTCTTGTCCTAAATCAAGATAAGGAGGTCTTCTTCAGGACAAGAGGTTGTCTTATCCTAAACCAAGACAAGGAGATCTTTTTCAGGACAAGACCTAAACCAAGACAAGAAGGTCCTCTTTAAGACAAGAGGCTTTGAAGGGTTTTTTTGTAAGAGAAAGAAAAAATTAGAAGGAAAAGAAAGCAAGCTAATTAAATCCTTTGGAAGGATTAAGCAATAAGGATCAAAGTTTTGAAGGAGCTAGAGTTTTAAACCCAGTTCCTGTGTGGATCACCTCTGGAGGGCATACACTTGTGTGCCTAGTGGAATAAAGGATATTAGCGTTACAGGTATTCTTCAATAACTTAATATATTGCCTTGTTAGTTGATATAATCAAGGGGTCCTGAGTTTAGGGTTTTGGTTGACTAGGGTTTCAAAGTTTAAAAATTTTGAAATTCGATCTTCCGCTGCGCAACCAAAACCCTAGCAATGGTATCAGAGCCACCTTGATTCATTCAATTAATAGTCAATTAAATGCTTTGAATGATTATATTCAATATAATGTTATCTAGTATGAAAGTTGTAACATATAATGTATGCCACAGATTAGGAGTTTCATTTAAACCCTAATCGACATAGAGATATGTTTAGATTATTCAGTCATCATTTTGATATAAGGTTGTCCTAACATAACGATGGACTTCTGCTATGTTGTAAGGTTGTCCTAGAATGATGATTCACTTGGCACATATTATGCTATGGTGTTATTTGTCTATAAGAAAGTTTGTATTATTAAGATGTGCATGAGACCATGAAAGCCCTTTAAAAAAAAAAAAATTATATTTAGTCATAGTGTTATAAAATTATAATGCAAATCCATTTAGGGTTTGATTGATCAATTGGTGTCTAGGAAAGTGGTTTTGGAAAAGGTAAAGAGAACGTAGTTTATAATTGGGTCCTATAAGGGGGCCTCCCACCTCTCTCCCACTTACCTGGCCAATTGGATAGATTTAGACCTTGAATTGGAAATGCTAAATGATTGAAACACTAAATGCCTTCCTTCATGCTAAGCCAAATTCAAGTCAAAAACTATAGTAGGTTTGTTGTGTAACACAAGGCCTAATCTAGGGTTTGATATGAAATTTGTCATGGTGCATCTAATGCTTTATAGCATGATTGATGGTGTTGCTTTGTTGTGTAACACAAGGGCAACATTATTCAAACGTGACTATATAGAAATGAAGGATCTGACTAAACTAAGACATTATAGTTTGTTGTATAACACAAGGCTGTAAGTGTCTTAAAGGCAGCTGTTATATTGAGAGTTACATGGGTTGCAATTGGAAAGGAGAATTTCCTACCCTTGAAATCATGAATGTTGTGTAACACAAGGCATTTATAGAGAATTGGGATCTCAACCCTGCTAAAGAAACCTTGTTAGGGTTTCTCGCTTACCATAAGTAAGAGCTCTGGTATTCGTACCATAAGTAAGAGCTCTGGTATTCGTAGTAAAATAGTGGAAGACACAATTAGATTGATAAGTCCTTATCTAGTTGTGTATATCATCTTGAGTGGTCAGCTTATACATTGTTCTTTATTTTTGAAGATTAATATTATGGCTTCTACTTTAACACTGCGAGGCATTTTAGATGCCAACAAATTGACTGGTCCCAATTATATGGATTGGTTAAGGAACCTGAGAATTGTCTTAACTCAGGAGAAGGTCTCCTATATTCTCGATTCTTCTGATCTAGATCTGATTGGAGATGATGCTACAGAAGAGAACAGGGCCACATATAAAATGTGGCAGAATGATAGTTTAACTGTCAAGTGCATTATGTTGGCCTCTATGAGCAATGAATTGCAGAGACAACATGAGTAAATGGAACCTCAGTCCATACTACTCAATCTTAAAGAGCTTTATAGAGAGCAAAGTAGGGCTGCCCGATATGAAATATCGAAGCAGTTGTTCCAAGCACGTATGAGTGAGGGCTCATCCGTTCAAGCCCATGTACTAAAGATGATTGACTTAATCACTCGATTAGGTCAATTAGGGTTTGTGATGGATGAAGAGCTAAATCAGGACTTGATCCTGCAATCACTCCCTGATTTCTTCTCTCAGTTTGTCATGAACAAACTGAACATTTCATTACCTGAGTTGCTTAACATGCTTAAGTCAACTGAGAGCCATTTTAAGGGTGATAAGGCTCATCTTCTTCTAATTGATGGGAAGAAGAAAACAATGATGAAGAAGGATTCAAAGAGAAAGTTAAACCCAAAGAAAAGCATCCAGAAGAGGAAGAAGGCAAAAAAGCCCTCTGTTGATGGAACCTGTTTTCACTGTAGCAAGCAGGGACACTGAAAGAAAAATTGCAAGTCATATCTTACAAATCTGAAGCATGATGCTGGTGGAGCATCAAAAGGTTTGTACATGATACAAAGTAACTTGTCATTGAGTACATCAGCTTCTGATTCATGGGTATTGGATACCGCATGTGGATCTCATATATGCAAGTCTTTGCAGGAACTTCAGAGAATTAGAAGCTTGAAGAAGGGTGACTTTGAGCTTCATGGTGCGAGTGGTGAAGCCATTCAAGCAGAAGCTGTGGGCACCTATCTATTATTATTTCTTCGAACAAAATTTTAGAATTGAAAGACTGTTATTATGTTCCAAATATTATTAGAAATATTATTTCTGTACCCTTGTTATTACAACAAGGTTTTAAAATTAATATAAAGAGCAAAGGATGCTCTATTTTTTATTCTAATAATTACTTTGGAAGTGGTTTATTTATTAATGGTCCTTTAGTTCTTTCACTCAATGATAAAGTTTTACTTGTAGAAAATAAGAAAAGAAAGAGAGAAGATGTTAATGTCACTTTTTTCTGGCATTGCCGATTAGGTCATATTAGTGAGTCCAGGATAAACAAGTTATACAAAGATAATTTCTTTGACCCTTATGATTATGAATCATTAGGAACTTGTAGATCTGTCTACATCAGGTAAAATGACCAAGTCTCCATTCACCGGTCATGTAGATAAAATTTGGGTTATTAGAGCTAATACATACAGATGTATGTGGACCTATGTCAACTCAAGCCAGAGGAGGATATTCTTATTTCATCACCTTTACTGATGATTTATCTAGATTTGGATATGTGTATCTTATGAAACATAAATCCGAAGCTTTTGATAAATTTAAAGAATATCAAAGTATGGTTGAGAAGCAAACTGGAAAAAGTATTCAAATTCTTCGGTCAGATCGAGGAGGAGAATACCTATCTAGTGAATTTCTTGATTATCTTAAAGACAAAGGCATTCTCTCAGAATGGACACCTCCATATACACCACAATTAAATGATGTAGCGAAAGAAGGAATCGCATCTTGTTAGATATGGTAAGGTCCATGATGAGCTTCACCAATCTTTTTGAATCCTTCTGGGGTTATGCCCTCGAGACTGCTGCCTATATACTAAACAGGGTACCATCAAAATCAGTAGCTAGCACTCCATATGAATTATGGAAAGGCAAAAGACCAAATCTTAAATATTTTAAGACTTAGGGTAGCCCTGCTTATATTAGAAATGTATTTGGACATTAGCTAAGTGCTAGGGCTGATAAATGTAGGTTCGTAGGTTATCCCCAAGAGGGTATTGGATACCTCTTTTATCATCCTACTGAACAAAAGGTTTTTGTCAGTAGGCATGCCACTTTTTTGGAGAAGGAATTTATCCAAGAAGGAGGCAGTGGAAGAATACTTGAACTTAGTGAAGTTCAAGACCAACAACCTACTCCTATAGACAATTAACTTGAAATTCCTCAACCACAAGTACCTATTAATCAGGTACAACCACAACACACACCTCCTCTCCGTAGGTCAGAGAGTGCGAGATGCACCTCTCAGATATGGCTTTCTCATTGGAAATGAAAATGAAGCCAGCATCATTCAAGATGATGATCCTGTGATCTATACAGAAGCTATCAAGAGTAAAGATTCTGACAAATGGCTAGATGCCATGAAATCTGAAATGGACTCCATGTATTCCAACCAAGTTTGGACATTGGTTGATCCACCTGAGGGAGTAAACTCAATAGGGTGCAAATGGGTCTTCAAAAGGAAGATTGGAGCAGATGGCCAAGTAAAAACTTACAAGGCTAGGCTAGTGGCAAAAGGTTTCAGACAAAGACATGGAATTGACTATGATGAAACATTTTCGCTAGTAACTATGCTCAAGTCCATTAGGATTATGCTTCTTTATGTTGCATACTACGATTATGAAATCAAGTAAATGGATGTAAAGACTGCCTTCCTCAATGGGTATCTTGAGGAAGAAGTCTATATGTTACAGCCGGAAGGGTTTGTTTCAAGTGGAAGACCGAACCAAGTATGCAAGCTTAAAAAATCTATTTATGGATTAAAGCAAGCATTAAGGAGTTGGAACATCCACTTTGATGAAACAATCAAGGAATTTGGTTTCATAAAAAATGTGGATGAACCATGTGTGTATAAGAAGACAAGTGGGAGTGCCATTGTCTTCTTAATTTTGTATGTTGATGACATACTTATCATTGGGAATGATATTCCAATGTTGCAATCAGTCAAAGCTTGGCTATCTAAAAGGTTTTCCATGAAGGATTTGGGAGAAGCATCCTATATACTAGGTATTAAGATCTATAGAGATAGATCTAAGAGGATGCTCGGCTTATCCCAATCTAGGTAAATTGACTTAATATTGAAAAGATTCAATATGGAGGAAAGTAAAAGGGGTTACTTGCCCATGGGTCAAAGCAAACATCTTTCTAAGAAGATGTCTCCTAAGACACCTGAAGAGAGACAAAGGATAAGTAAGGTTCCTTATGCTTCGACTGTAGGATCGATCATGTATGCCATGTTATGTACCAGGCCTGATGTTGCTTATACCTTAAGCATCGTAAGCAGATTTCAGGCTGATCCTGAATAAGATCATTGGAAAGCTGTAAAAATCATTCTTAAGTACCTTAAAAGGACCAAAGATGTTTTTCTGATATATGGAGGATCAGATTTAAAACTAGAAGGCTATACTGATTCTAGTTTTCAATCAGATCCAAATGATAGTAAATTCATATCAGAGTATGTATTTACTCTGTATGGAGGTGCAGTAAGTTGAAAAAGTACCAAGCAGCAAACTGTAGCTGACTCAGTTAATGAGACAGAATACATAGCTGCTAGCGAAGCCGCTAAGGAAGCAGTCTGGATGAAGAAGTTCATCTCGGAGTTGGGTGTAATTCCTGCGATACAACCGGTGCCACTTTATTGTGATAACACTGGAGCTGTTGCACAAGCAAAGGAACCAAGGTCTCATAAAAAATCCAAGCACATCCTAAGGCGCTTCCATCTCGTTCGTGAAATCATTGAAAGAAAAGATACGGTTATAGAACGAGTAGATACAAAGAACAACATAGCGGACCCATTCACTAAGGCCCTTCCTCAACAATAGTATAATCGCCATTTCGATTGTATCGGAATTAAATACAAAGGCAATTGGCTTTAGTGCAAGTGGAAGATTGAAAGAATAGTGCTCTGAAAGCCAATCATATTTCTTAAGTAACAAGGGCATTCCTGTAAAATTCTTCTGACTCATGAATGATATTGATAAAAGGCATTTTGATTCATCATATGCTGTGTCTTATAACTTTTTGTTTTAAGATTATGATGAACCCCATAGATTAGGGCAATGGATTTATGGTTATGATGAAGTTCATAACAGTGAGACCTAAGATCTTATAAACCCTAATCTAGAATATTCCTAATCAATGGATCATCGAGTAGGAGATCGATGTTTCCAAAAAGACTAGCACATTCTATGTATGCTCAATGGAGAGAGTGGTTGGTCTCACGACCACTTGTGTAGGGACACTAATACAAGGATGTGGGTGCTCATCAATGTATGAGTTCACTGAATTGATCCGTAATGAAAACATCTTATGGAAGTCTTACTTGTCAAAAGATGATTTTTTTAGTGGGAGTTGTGCAAATGATCCTTAGACCTGAGATCACCATGGAATCTTGTACACATGAATTCATGTTTTGGTTCATACTCATTCATGACTTAGCCATGTATGGGGTGTTCATGGATATGGTGAATTGTGTATGAAGATTGTGAGTAGGTCAACAAGGAATCGATCACTCCTAGTAAGAGGAGTATTTATCCTATGTAATCTCATCAAATGATAACTCAGAAAGTCTTTGATCAAAGCATGATGATATTAGAAATGATTTCTAATCTTTCATCGGTCGAGTCTTCATTAATGATTTGAGATTCAAATGAATAAAGTATTAGGGTTTAACAATTTTTCATACCCATCGCTTATTCAGGATAAAAGGGGATCGAAGGATTGAATTGCACGGTAACTTACCACTAAAGGGTATTTTGGTAATTTCACCAAATTCCTCATCTTCTGGGTAGGCATGATACATTGCTAGACGTCAATCATGTCTTGTAGGTTTTTATGAATTAAATTGATTGAATTCATGAGTCAATTTGAAAGATGGTTCAAATTGACAACTAGGGTTAGCTCGATTTGATCTAATTCGATTGGTTGATTTCTAATCAAAATAAATCGATATAAGCCTAGACCTACTACTGGCTTGATGAGGAACCCAAAGGGTCACACACAAAAGAAACTGATCAAGGGTCTAATTGGATTAGATTAAGTTTGCAAGGTAGACATGCTAGCACGTGTTGCAAACCAACTCCTGATTCGAATTGGATTCGAATCTGATTCTTGTATTAGGTTAATCTAATATGGTTAGATCATGACCTAATGTGGGTTAGCCAAGAGTTGGAACCCAATTGACTTTATTTAGACCATTGGATATCTCTTTGAATAATGGATCTGGACCATTGGTCAGCGGCTCGATCTGAACCATTGGATGGCTCCTTGGATGAAGGACCTGGATCATTGATTGGTGCCTGAATCTGGACAATTAGTTGGCGTCTGAATTTGAACCATTGATGATGACGCCTTGCCTTTGGACCATTAGATGATGCCTTAATCTGGATCATTAGATGGTGCCTTAATCTGGACCATTGGATTATCATGAAATAAGTATGGAGTAAAGTTATCAGCGAGAAGGTTGATGACGCATTTTTTTTGAGCGGATACGTCTTTCCGCTCTCTTTTAGATGCGTCCCTCCCTTAGCGCCTTATCATGATGAGGCGCTACTCTTGAGACACGCCTCATCATGGTAAGACGTGTGGACGGGATGCATCCCTTGGTGATGCATCCCTTCGCCTCTTATAAATAGGAATGCGTCCCGAGATTTTAATATATATATGAAAATTCCTCTCTTTCTTATTTTATTTCTCTTATATCTCTTGTCCTAAACCAAGACAAGAAGGTCTTCTTCAGAACAAGAGGTTGTCTTGTCCTAAACCAAGACAAGGAGGTCTTCTTCAGGATAAGACCTAAACCAGGACAAAAAGGTCCTCTTTAGGACAAGAGACTTTGAAGGTTTTTTTGTAAGAGAAAGAAAGCAAGCCAATTAAATCCTTTGGAAGGATTAAGCAACAAGGATCAAAGTTTTGAAGAAGCTAGAGTCTTGAACCCAGTTCCTGTGTTGATCCACAGGAGGGCATACACTTGTGTGCCTAGTGGAATAAAGGATATTAGCGTTACAGGTATTCTTCAATAACTTAATATATTGCCTTATTAGTTGATATAATCAAGGGGTCCTGGGTCTAGGGTTTTGGTTGACTAGGATTTCAAAGTTTAAAAATTTTAAAATTCGATCTTCCGCTGCGCAACTAAAACCCTAGCAAAAACTGGCAACAGTTTGCAACATAGGCAGATCCCACTCAAGCCTAGCAAGCCTTTGTTAAATGAGAAGAATCATACAATATTCCTTGTTGCAAATCCATCAATGCTATGAGACACAAGAAGAGACTCGTCAATGTCTGTTGCTCAACCAAGCTTTTTTTAATGCAGAAGAAGACATTTTGTCAAACTCCCTTTAATCTTAAAGTCAACATGATTTGTGGTTTCGATGCACTCTCACAGAATCTTTTTTTCATAAAATCTGAACCTTGTTCAGGTTTCTACTCACGTATTAGCAAGAGATTCTTTAAATGAGAAGCCACAAAAAAATTCTCGCAGAATTTTTTTCTCATAAAATCTGAACCAGGTTCAGATTTCTTAAATAAACTTCATTCTTTCAGTTGATGGTTTGACCATACATTACAAAATCCGGGCCACTTTAAAGACATGATAATAGAAAGTTAGTAAGAGATTCTTTAAATGATCAACCACCAATCATAAAAACACGTTACAAGGCACATTCTTTTCCAACAGCACACGTTTATGGAGCCATATCTAACAAAAGTCATGGCTCAACACAGAGTAGGAACAATTCGTTATTGTTGAATGGACCATTAGAAAGATCAAATTTGAGACATACGTATTGGTCAATGTTTTAAGCAAAAAGATTCAGCTCTTCGATATTAAAGATTAAGGTTGAAGTTTTTTCTCCTTTTTCTCCGAGCTACTGGGTACTGGTTAACATTTCTAAGCCTTGGACTTATACTGATGTACATCTTGAAGCAAAGTATGGATAAGATAAAGTAATGAAACTTTAGAAGTATATAAATGCCAGTGTGCCATAATGTGAGACCATAGTCCTTTATAGGCACTTTAACAGACTGATCTTGACTCCAGTCCAATCTGAATATACTCCAATTACTGGATCTAACCAAATTATCTGGATCTAATCCAATTATCCGGAACAAGTAGAGATTTTGATGCAGTGACAAAAAAAAAAAGAAGAGAGAAAGTTCTGGAATCAATTAGTTAGCTAATTAAGGAACCAGATTTGAATGAGGATGATCCAATTATTAGATAATGGGCCAAACCTGACAGTATATAATATAATTACGAAGTATGATAAACATCTATAGTTAGATTATAACCTACCAGCAGATGATATCGTAGGAGCATTTACCCCACAGAGACAGAGAGAGAGAGAGAGAGAGAGAGAGAGAGAGGTAAAGGATTCTCTCAATCAGAGCTCTCTCTTCCTTCACTACAAAGGCCTTGATCCCCATCAAAGAGTGGCACTTACAGGCTGCCAACTACAATTGATGATTATGCATCTCTCTCCAATATACCAGTTTCCAAAGGTTTACCACCACCATCTTCCCTAGGCACACCATCCTGAACTCTAGCACTCCAAACACCCTCTTCCTTCCCTCTCTAATCCCTATTCCCATCTCCGTCTCCTTCCTCTTCCCTTTCCCATTTCACTTTCTTGCTACTCTCTTTTATGCCACAATCGCTTGCCAATGCCCTCTCACTTCAACTCCCTTCTCAACCTTTTCTCATGCTTATCAGATTGAATCGGTTGAATCTGGTGTCATGTCAGATATCTGATCCTTACAAATCCACAGTGAAAAACCTTATTGTCGATTCATTAAATTAACAGATTAACATGGGTTAGCCCATTTGGTTGACTGAATAAATTTTAAACAGCCATCATCCAGTCCTAATTCATTCTTTACAAGCCCAATCCTTTTGAAAAGTAATTGTGGAAATTAGCATTATAAACCTTATGCTTAATAAACCATGGTCATTAAATTCATGAAAAAATAGAAACACTTATTCTAACTAGTGCCCTGGATTTAACATGCTCTAACAATGAAGATAAAGTCACAACTTCACTCTACACAAGCAAAAGCCTCATTATGGGAATCTGATTATCGCTGTCAGATAGTCGATAAAACAAATGTCCAAGACCAAGCTGATAAGATGATGGAAACAAGATTTGGTGTTTGTATACCAAACCTATTTGGGAAATGGTGGAGTTATTCTTCTTAGGTTGCGCCTTGCTAATTATGATTAATGCCATAGTAAGAATATTAGCATATATCAACAAAAGCAATTAAGAAAATTCCCTTTAGAGGATAAAAGGCCATTGACCGAAAGATCACAAAAACAGCATTTTGGGTAAAAAGTAAAGAACAGCCCTTGTAACGCCTACTTAAGAAATCTTATGGGTCGCTACACTGCTGTGATTCCAATTCAAAGGCAAATCCTAAAGTGAAAAAATCTGCAAATTCGATATCTATCATCAAATCGACACCTTTGTGGCCCTCGCAACCCTTTCTTTTTAATCCAATCCCACAACTTACGGACCTCCCATTAGGTTCAGCTGAATAACCAACACTAAATTAACTATTGATAACAGGTGACCAAATTGCATAGGGATTAAAAAAATACAAGCCAACAGAAGGTGCAAAAGGTTAAAGAAGGAAAAACAAATATTGCAAGCAGATGCCCAAATCAACCCCAATATGTCACAAATATATCCATTGGATTCTGTGAGAAAGCACTTGCCTGTGGAATCAATAACAAATAATGAGCAAGAACGTATCCATCATGATCACAAGGAAAAGATTTAAAAATATGGAGAAATCTCTCAGAGGTACATGTATGAGAACAAGCATGTAGAGAACATGATTAGTTCTAGAAGCAATTACAATGTAAAAAATTATTATTATGAGCCAAATCCTCAACACCTTCTTTTGGTTATGCCTGATAGTTTATGAATCATATATTTTTATTAATGGACTTGAAAGGATGAAAAAAGTTAAAATGTCTTTTTATATTAATTGTTAAATGACCTTTTATATCCTTATCAACAAGCATTGAAAATAAAAAGGTTATATCACCTATTGTTTAGACTTAGAATTATGAGAAAAAAACATTAAGATATCGATAACGAAACTCACAGTCTAACTCTTCAACTACTACATTACGGATCAGACCCAACAAGATGTAAATAGTAGATGCATTATAGATCCAGGTATATGACTAACAGCCATTATCAGGTAAAATCCTTGCACAGCAAATTTCAATTTAATTTGCACAATCCTTCACATGCCACCAGACAATTGATATGCATTAAACAGCCAGACATAAGTACCTGTCTTATACTCTTTCCACACCTGCCACTTTCATATGGATGCAGACAGGTTTCAGGAAGAAGAACATTGTCATAATGCATCAGCCAAGGTGTGGTGTGAAAGCTTATCAATGAGAGGCTAATGACTTAAGTAGAAAAAGGACAGTAAGCTAAAAGATGGAAAAGTACTTGCAAGAGAAATCCATTCAAACAAAAAAGTCCACAATAAAGTGCTGGAGAGCTAAATTGCACAGTTATCCCATGTGCAAACCCATGACATATAGCATGAGAATTGTGATAAGATTGAAGAAGGCCTTTAATTAAAGACTGTGAGGGACTAGTCCCACTAAATGAGCAATTAAATTCACGTATTCTCAATGACAACTATTTTGACTTATTTGGGTGCAACTAGAAAGAAAAAATAATGTAATCAGACCATGTTGTACATGAATTCAAAGAATGCAAATATACAGTTATACAGCAAATTTTCGAATTTGTTGGTTTAAATCTACACATGAGATCATTAACCCTCAACCCATCCCTCTGCAAAATACCAAAGCACGAAAGAGCATTATAAGTTATCAAACATATACAGACAAAACTGTAGCTTTTCCTGATTAAATATATCAGTTTAACAACCCATCGACCAAAAAGAAAACGACTGGAGCAAATCCAGTAATCCACCGCAATAACTGAAATAAAAAAGAAAAAAAGAAAAGAAACGAAAGAAAGAGGAACCTCGGATCGATTCTGCTCCCAGCCAGCATCCGCACGGGCGTAATTCGCAAAGCCAGACTCCTATGCAACGATCAAAACCAAGACATAAGAAAAAACAAACGAGTTCTCTCCATCATCAACATAATAATAACTTCTCTCACCAAAGATGAGCGCTCATCATTCAAGTATCCTGCATAAAAACAAAGAAAAAATTATTTCAAAAAAAAAAAAAAAAAGCATCAGATGCCTGACGGCAGAGCAGTAAGGAACAATCAAATGCATCTAGAACCCGTCATTCGCCCTAATTCACGAAACAAGAGAAAATTAACACCGCAGACCTCTCCATCTCGAAGCCCCCAAGCCAGATCCGGGGCAGCGCACCGGAATCAAAGTCACAAAACCACAATGCGACCGCGAACCAAGATTTCGCCGGCCAAATCGAGCCAAGATTGGAGACAATGCGAGATCTAAGGAGTCCTTAGGGTTTAGAGAGGGAGAGGGATTTGAGGGGGTAGGCACGAACCCGAGGGGAAGCGGTTGTTGATGCCGAGGAGAAAGGCGAGTGGGACAAGGAGCGAGCAGAATACGAGGGCAAAGACGGCCAGGGCAAGCCCCTTCCATCGCCGCTTCCCGGGCGGCGAACTCGCGGCGGCGTAACCCTTCATCTCCTCCTCCTCACTCTCTCTACTCCGCCCGTCCTCTATTTATACCTATCGATATCTGCGGACATCGCCGCCGCCTCTCGGCTCCCCATCATCTCTCCAACTCTGAATTCTTCTCAAACTCGATCGGCGAAGCTCTCCTCTTTTTCTCTCTCTTGACATATAGGATGGAACTATAAATATAGATTCTCTGGCTTTGTTGCTCTTTTTTTTTTTTTAATTTTTGTTCTTCTGGGCGGTTTCTTTCGTCTTGGTGCCACCGTGGGCTATGAAAATACAAAGGTTGAGAGAGAGAGAGAGAGAGAGAGAGAGAGACAGATGCGAAAGGGGGAGATTGGGGCCATGGCTCGGGCTCATAAAGAAACGAGAGCGACGGCTGTTGTTTTGCGTCGAACTCTATGGCTTGGTTTACAGCGCGGGCTACGATGGGACGCGATGCGGAGTTTTGCGATCCGGAGGTGTTGACCAACCGAGAGGTGAGCGTAGCGCGGGATGAACCGCGTGGGTCCATTGGCTTTGCGGAGCGATCCGGTTCGGAGATAATTTAAAAATAATAATAATTTAAACCACGTAATTTTAAGAAAGCTACAACGTTAACTACTTAATAAAATATTAAAACAACCGCCCAATCTATAACTGTATCATTCTAAATCTCCGTGCCAAAGATTTAAAATATATCAAATTATTAATTAATAAATAATATGTGTAATGTACGAGCTCATACAGCAAGAGAATTGCTAAAATAGATTGATGGGAAATTTAAAATAACATAAACTATAAATTATAGAATATTTTTTGATATTTTGTTAAGTATAGAATTTAAGTTGCGTAATTTTTCTATAAGTGGAGGTTTAAATTATAATTGTTTCTTTTCTTTTATTTTTAACCCATCACGTGCAGCGCATGTGAAGAGGGAGAGGAGGCAGTTTGTATTGGATAAGTACATTATATATAAGAAAAGATATAGTGATTGTGAGTCAATGAAATATTTTTAAGACATTTGTGATGCATCTGGGTGGAAATATGGAAAGCTACAATGATGGGATAAATGCACATATATTATTATTTAATATCTTCATTTTATTTTTCTCCATTAAATGAGCTAATCTAATTAAATATATGCTTATTAAATATAAGGGTTGCATGAGGAGTATCTTACAAGGTTAAAATAAATGATATTGTTTGATTCGAGATAAAATTCAATGCCATGTACCAAAGCTTAAATATTATTTTAAATAAATACAATATATATGTATATATTAAGTTTTGGAATAAATTTTATTTCTTTTTTATTTTTTAGGACAAGAATGGAACTAATACTATATTTGTTAGACATTAGATTCACTTTAGAGGCGAAAAAAAATAAAAAGAGTGAATGTATTAAGATATTTTATGCTATACTATAATATAAATATAATATTTTTATTGTAAGTAGTAAAAAGATATTTTGTAGTTATCAAAGATACGTTAATTTTATATTTGATCAAATGAATAGGCGACTTATTAGTGTTGAGCTATCATTCCATAATAAAGTATTCAAGTGGATTGATAATTGATAAAATTATCATAATTTTAACACCTACAAAATTGTTGAGTTTAGCTTACATGAAATTGTAATCCCTCTGGTGCCCGCATCATGATCTAGATTTTAAATACTAATTTAAAATACTATAGTGTAAGATCACAGCAACTATGTTGTGGCATAATATATACTGTAATATGCTTGCCAATTAATTCAAAATTCATTAATATATCCCACATATCATGTCTCATATGCGTTAATATATCTTGGTATAAGTCATATTCTACCAGTGTTTAGTTTGTTGCAATAGCTAAAACTAGATTCTAAAATTTTAAAAAGCAATTAATGATCAATTACTAAAGAAAATCTAAAAACTTGAAAGAATTGGTGCAATAAGTACTTATTAATGTTGGTAAGGTTCCTAATATGCATATTATCAACAATTCCTTTTGATAGTTTATTAATATCAAAAATATTATTGGCTAGCCCTTATAGGATAGGATTTCTTACCGGCATATATTCGATAATATAATATCATATAATATATCATAAAATTATTAATAAAGGTAAGGATAGATTTTGCATTCGTTACATAATTATCAATTCTTAAACAGTATTGTGTTCACAAAGAAAAATACAAAAAAATAAATATCAAGATGAGCTATTTATTGCTAGAAAGGATGATAATATTTAGTTTTCTGATAATATTAAAATGTATTTCAAGCATCAGAATTTTTATTGCCAATCTAAATATGACTCAAAAGTAAGAGGGTCGGATATATCAATAAACCTTACGATTACTTTGAACATTTAGATGATATATTTTTCTTTGGAGGTCTATCTAATTTGGAAACTAGTGAATTGGTCTCAAGTGTCTACCCTAAGTATTTTTTTAAAAAAAAAAAAATGGTCATACTTCAACTACAAATTTAGTTAAAAAAATGGTCAAAAGAGAACTAAAAGATCTATTAGCATATCCTTGCTCAATACTAGTTGGTAGTCAATCACATGGAGACTTTACATTTTATTTTACTTTACTATGTTTCTATCTAAATATATTGGAGCACCAACAAAGGCATTGATACTTGATGCTTATTATTTTATGGAGCTCCTAGTCTGCCACCATCAAAAGAGATCAGATCCTTGATACTTATTATTTTATGAAAATATTCCATTCAAATTTAAGCTTCGATGCATGTATGAAGTAAAAATACTGCAAACACTCATATCTAATTTTTATAGAGAAACTTTTGATATTGATAACACAGTTTTTTCTTGGTGGTTGGCCATACTTATCTTATTTCCTTTACTGAATTAAACTCCTCTAAGAGAAAATACTTTTCCCCATATACATTATTTAATAAGTTTGAAGGCATGTGTAAGATTAATTAGGCCCAAAAACATTCTTAAAAGTCATAACTAAATTATTTACATAGAATTTTATTTGAAAAGAAGAGGTGGCTTTAAGGTTGTTAGGAGAGAAAAAAAAAAAAAAAAAGGGGAGAGGATTGAGGGAATTAGATCCTCTACTGTATAAATCTACATTTTTATAGCCATTGATTCAGAGATGAAGGACTATCTCTTATTCATAGTTCATGAATGTATGGCATTTAATATTATTTTTTTTTTAAATATATCATAACCATCATTTTCTAAATTAAAACATTTGGTGGTTATCTAATACAACTTTTGTACTTCAAATGATCGTGCTCGAGGATTGGAATTATAAATAATTATCATTTTTAAATTTGAATAGAATGTTTATCTACAAAGATAAACTAGTATTATTTTAATTATGCATATGGATATAATTTTTGCGATTCAAAATTTCAATAAATAAATTATTAAATTTTTAATGTAGATAAATCCCATGGATCTATCACTTCAAATCATGCATCTTAATATATCAAGGATGATTAAGCAAGAGAAAAAGAGAACCTCTAAACCAAAATACAGTATACAGAAAACTGAAATTCATGGGATATCATCCACATCCGCTCATTAGCAGAATTGGATGTGGGCCATGCACGTCACTTCTCCAGATGCCGTGATGATGTGCATCATGAAGAACTGGAAATGGTTTACACGCACGCTATGGCTTTTCTGCTGAGTTTTCTGGACTCCATCGGATCACCGCATGGCGCTACGTGGACAAAGAAAGAGCTTTTAGGAACCAAAAAGAAGCACCAACTCGCACCAAGATTTGATGCATGGGATTTTCCCATGACAAATTTCTTTATTATTATATCAAACATCATTTCTTCCACTGTCCACATCAACCCTTGGATACTTAAAAAAAAAAAAAAAAAACTTAGCGTTTAAGTTCTCAGCCTCTAACATATTATAAACTATATATTTAAACGAGAAATAATGCCATCGATCGTGCCATGCCGTAAGCTTAAAGCGATGCTTGAAAACATTTGGGGCCACACGGCGTGGGTTTTGTCTGTAGCCCCAGCGTATCGTGGATTGTGAGCAATAAAAATTTTTGTGATGCCAGAAGTGGTATGATTAATAATGAATATCTTCGTAATTTAATTACTTCCATGACCGTTAAGGGACAACCGCACGTATATGTCTCAGCTCCGCCTTGGGGGGCTTCGCCGGCGATGGTCCCCCACCCGCCCCAAGTGATCAAGTACAAGCTTGCAGCCCTTTTGAAATTCTAAATGAAACAGCGCGCATGGAGACATAGATGGATTGGACGCTAAGAACGAATGCTTTGGACTCGTTGCATGCCACGCGTTCGATCGTGCCGGTTAGCTATTGCACGCGTGTTTTACTTTCAGCTATTGCACGTGTCCCCCAAACTTTCGCTCAAAAATAATTTTGATCCTCACATTTCCAATAGTTAAATTTATTTTTTTATATTTTAAAAACATTATATTTCTATCGTCTTACTTTATGAAGCCATTTAAAATTAATTGAGTAGTTGATATATCATCTTATGTGAATATATGGACTGCCACTTGAGCTATCAGTAATTTGCCATGTAGAATAAGTGATAATTTGCATGTTTATACACTGAATTCTAATTAGTTTAGATGTTCACATATTCACTTGACCTAAATAAAATCCTAATTGATCTAATTAAATCCTAATTAGAAGGGCAATTAACCTAATTAGACCCTAATTATTTTAATTAGGCCATAATTGGAAGAGTATTAGCATAATTGAGAGTATTAGCCTAATTGAGTCCTAATTGAAAGACTAGCCTAATTAAGTCTTAATTAGAAGATTCTTAACCTAATTAGATCCTAATTGAGTTGATCTAAGAGTATAACTAACCCTAATTGATCAGAACTTGACCAATCGATTGAATTGGGCCCTAATTTGTTTCTAATTGGCTTAATTAAGCTAGGATGGGTCTAGGTTTTAAATCTAACCTTAATTACTGAAATATCAAATTGATTAGATTTAAATTAAGTTATGAGACAATTCTAACTGTGTGATCTAATTAGATTGAGGATTAGTTAAATAATAAATGATGGAATTAGAATTAATCATTGTAAGTGATCATCCGTTTATGAGTAAGCAGAAATTTTAAAGTATGGATTGGTGCATAGAATTTTAGTAGATTGAGTCTGATTTGTGAATTTGCAAGGTAAGAACCTTGTATACATTTTTATAGGATGTGCAGGAACTTTATTTATATCTTTATGGATATGTAAGATCATTATCTATATTTTTATGAAATATGAATGGTTTCTTACGTACATTGTTAATAGCATGTATTATGATTTTATACTTATTATTTTATTGACATGTTTTGATGATGCATGGATATAACTTATGTTTAATTATAATCATATGATTTCAGGTTATATATGGATGGAGTATATCTCATATTATAATAGCATGGTGTTGATGATATGGATGTGAAATCTGCTTTGCGTATAAAATATTGTTTAAAGATGTTTGGGGTGGATGTAAGAAATGGTATGTGGATTAATCATGGGGAAGTGGTGAGGTGGCACTAGTGATCAAGTCTATGATGATGGCCATATGCTCACTAGTGGCCAAGTCTATGATGATGGCCGTATGCTAACTAGTGATTAAGTTTATGGTAATGGTTGTATTCCCATCAATGATTGAGTCTACAATGATAGCTATATGTTCATTAGTGTGGAGATAGTTGTAGACTAAGGTAATGGTCAGACTAGGTTTTCGACACTAAATATAAATTAGTTAATGATACATAGTACTAGTTCTAACTCGCCTTAACATGTGATGGTGCTCAGCCTGGCTTAAACATGTCATCAGTAACTGGACCCACTATAATGACTAGATGCTCACTTATGACCGATTTGTGATGATGGCCATATACTCACTACTGTAGAATCAGTTTTGATTATAGGTGGCGGTCAAACTAGGTTTATAACATATGGCATTAGCAACTTGGGTGTGAGGTGATTGTTAGGTTAGATTTATACACATGGAGTATTGGTGTAGCTAATTTGTCAGTATATTGCATTAGAATGCACTGGCATGATGATTCAAGATGTGGTATGAAGTAATGTAATCCAATGTTGTAGGTTATAAAAGTTGTTAATATCTTTTTTTATGTTTGACGCATGATTTTACATCATGATTTATTTTATCATATATATTATTTTAATATTATATAAATATTTTACTATATATCCATATCTGTATATATAAGGATTCTTGCAGAACTGTGAACTTATATCATATTTATTATATTTATTTATAAAGCCTAAAAGGTCAATTACTTAGCAGGATTTGGAATTAATTGAAAGAGATATTGTAGATAAATCTAAGTATATTTTAGTAATTATATAAATAATTTTATATTTTTAAAAATAATAAAATATATATTCATTTGATATTATGATTTGAGTTATGTATATATTAAAAATATTCAGGCATTGCACGCCTTTAAAATCCTACTTTAAGAATATATGATCATGTCATGAGCTCCGAGGTAGGTAGTGGGTTCAAATGACAAGCAACACTTAAAACAATAAGACCTGTAGCACCCAAATCAAATTGCCCGCAAACATTTGGGACAATGACCCATCTGTCTTAGCTTCGCCTCGAGGGAATTTGTCGGCATTGGTTCCCCACCCCCCGGGTGGTCAAGTACTAGGACAAGTCCTTTCAAATTCTGAAAGCCCCACCCCCAGGTGGTCAAGTACCAGGATAAGTCATTTGAAATTCTAAAAGCCCCACCCCAGGTGGTCAGATACAGGATAAGTCCTTTGAAATTCGAATGCTTTCGACTTGTTTTATGGCATGTCTTCGATCGTGCCAGTGAGCTATTGCACGTGTGCAGGGGAATACTCGTTTGTGGTTATTGGTTTTGCCACTAACGAGGCAAATACGGACCACGGTGACACTCATTTTGAGTGATTAGGTTAGCACCTGAGTTAAACAAATACAAATTATGCTCCTGATTTGGCTCCTAAAGTTAATACTTTGTCTCCTAGAATTTTACAGGACTAGCGGCCGACCTCTTACCTGAATTGTGGAATATGTGCACTATGGTTGTTCATTAGGACAAAAACAACTAGTTGTGTGACTCATGAAGGACCAGTGTTGTAGAGCCATTTGGTTCGCAGAAATGATCGTTTGGAATTGAAAATAGAACCATCAATTTTAATTCCAAGTATCCATTTGGACAGTATTAAAAATTCTTAACTAGAATTATGTATTGAGAGTGCAAATCTATATTCCCTACCTCCCCTCTTCCCTCTCTTCTCAATCGAAACTCGTCCTCACTCCAATAAAATTTAATTTTAATTTCATTTTTTTATGTCAAATGGGTCCTATATTCCTATCCTAGTTGCACAATACCAATCATGTTTGAGAGACTATTCGGCTAGTTAGACCTTAGCTCCATTCTATATCATTTTTAAAAATGTTAATTTCTTCATAATTTTTTTCACGACTAGCTAGCCAGACACATTTGAAATTGATCGATTTTTTCAATGAAATCTTCGTTTACGACAAAACAAATGGCCCTTATAAACATCATTGGCATTCAGTATCATGAGCGTAATAGAAATAAATACGGTATTAAAACTTAGCCATCAAATATAAGCACTTCAAAAATAACGAAATGCATCTCTTTGGAAGTATTTCTTACGAAGAAAGAGGCTGGCATCATGTGATATCCCTTTGTCATTTTCCGTAGATGTGCCAGCAAAATTGGTCACTTTCCTCGATCCCCCATTTATTTTGTCAAAGGTGACTAAGATCTTAATTCACGAACCAAACTATATACCTCCTGGTATATAACTCATGCAGTCAAGAAGAGCCACAACTCTTTACAGCAAACAAACTCGACCAAGGCCTGAAAAGAAAATTGTGATCCCCGTGAACCATTAATTCTTCCAGCAGTCGCCTTCATCACGTGACGTGTTCGTTTGGCAGAACACCGCTTTCGGTGAGGTGCTTCCAGGACTTTTGTCCAGACAACCAGACAAGAAAAGCTTCATCGCGGCCAAGACAAGGTTTGTACCCATCCAACATTGCTGACTTTCACTCCAGGACCAGCTTTTTGGTTGGCAAACAGAATCCCACTAACAAGAATCCAATTTTCAAGCTGCCAATTCCCACCTTTCGATTCATTACAGCCATCATCTACAACTTCTGGTTTCCATGAACACTTGAGCAAAGATTTCCTCTAATGCCACCATGTCGCATTTTCTTTGCATTCATTGCAAGGCGCAAATAAACAAATCAAATAAGTCAACCAGCAAATCAGAAAAAGCTGAAGAATGTCAAAGCATGAATATTTCACACCAAAGTTTCTCTTTAGTTCACTGACAAATCTTGCACTGGTGGGTTCATTGTTTACACTTGGGCATGGATGTAGTTCAAAGTCCGAACAGCCAGTATTGATGCTGTAGATTGAATGATTTGAATGATCACTGTGATTCGGTCAAAAGAAAAGAAAGTGCACTGTTGCCAACACACAACTCAAAAAGGCACAACAGTTCAATATGATGAGTAATTTAGACTGCATCTTACAACAGTCATTTGTATGTGGAAGTCCTGTTGGCTCCAAAAAATTGATACGCTGCCTACTGTGATTGCATTGTAGTTGCGAAGGGCAGCACAAAGGAAGATGTTATATCAAAAATTAGAAAAAACAGGCTCCATTAGCAGCTCTACAACAAAAAGCAATTTGCTCGCATGGTAGCATTTTTATATCATTGCCCAGAAGCAGGTAAAAGTCCTGGGTGATAACACAATGCATTTATCACTTGTAGACCGAGAAACGTTGAAGATTAGAGTCATCAGAGTTGTGGATATGCTCCCTCGCTACTGTTTTTCTGAAGGGCATTCACAATGTTTCTGCAATTCCATATATCTCCTCATGTCAAAATTATGCCTCTGCGACAATTTTCTCTGTCTGGATAAAAAAAGCCTCTTCATCAGATCTTGATATGTTGGATCCCTTGATGTAAAAAGGAAGTAGGCGTATCCAATCATTATGCCAGCTGTGGTGGTGAAAAATGCTACTGGCTCCATGACATCCCATGAGAAATCCCAGAATGTTAGACGAAAGAAGAGACCAACCTGAACAACAAAGACCCCTAACCCTAACCACAGAATGCGGCGAACCTGCTTGTGAGCAAGCATATCAATTTCTTCCTTTTTTCTCTGCAGTTGCTTCAGCTCTTCTATCCTTGGATCATTCTCTGGTGTCAGCAGGAGAGGAACAGCTCTTCTAATGAGATCCACAACCTAAAAGAATAGGCAAATAGATCAAGATCATGAGCCTCTATCCTTTCAAAATCTACCCTGGAACACTAAATAAAAAGCAAACATAACTATCAAGCAAGAAAACTCAAATAATCAACCTTTTGTTTTAACACTAAAACGTCCCAAAAATAGAAGTACCAATGGTTCATTCAGTTTCGTAAATTTAAAATTTCTGAGAGCCTTGATGAAACTAAAAAAACACCCCAGCTACATGCCCAGCTGCCAAACCTAATCATTGCTCATTGCTCACCATAATTCGTGAAAATTAGAAAGAACTTCAAAAATTTCACTACTATTCAAACACCACAAGAAAAAATAAAAATAGTAAGCATGGAAAATATTTTAACATTGAACATTAACAATCAACGTTGCATTTCGAAGTTGTGTGAACAGTTCTTTGTGACATCATTGAAGCGAACTATAATTTGAAAAAAAGGTTTTGGTGTGAGAACTTTAATTTTTAACAAAACAGAAACTGGGTGATTAGTGCATTAAAATTTGGGAATCTATGATGACAATTCGATGGAATCAAAAAATAAGAACAATGGTAGAGTATTCATAGGAATCTTTAAACATCAAACTTCTATAAAATTCACATGGCATATCTATTACTTGTATGTTCAATTCAATAGGATATATACATTCAAATGAAACACAAAAATTCTACAAAAGGGTTTTGCATCTTTTCAAGTTTCAAAGTATCCAGAAAATAATATGACGGCAATTCCAATGGAAATTGAAAACTCTAAAATGAAAAGGGAACAAGAATAGATGAAAGATTTCTTTTTCTTCCATTCAAGTCTATATTAGGCAAGAAGATGACTAACTGGAAGCCAAAGATAAACATGGGAAGCGAGATAAGCTCAAAGATGGAAAACCAAAAGTTCTGACAGCTTTTTATGCATCATTTGAACAATTAAGACTGAAAATGATCAATTCAATCATCTAAACTTTCACAAGAAGAAAAACAAGGTCTGAATTGCACTTTTGTGAAAATCCATGGATATTCTTCTCAATCTGATGCCATAATTCCAGATACAACTGAAGCTCATGATGCTAACAAGTAAAGACTGAAAATCTCATTACCTCAGAAAGCCCTCATGGCAATTATTTCTTCCAAACCTTAATCCTCATTTCTGGAAAATCCAAGCCTCCCTAGAAGTGAAAAAGTAGGATCTTTTCTATCTGTTCCTTAATTATTTGGGACAGCATAGCATCTTTGTAGCAAGCAGAGGCATGGCATTCGGCTCATCACCCCCCTACTCTGATATAGGTATGTCAGAGACAAAGAAGCAACATCCATTCTAATACATACCTAAGAGCCTGTTTGAATACCCACTTGGCATTCTGCTGGATAAATCATACCGGATAAGAGGTGTGAGTCTGTTGACAAAAGGTGGCAGTGGAAGGGAGAAATTGGAAGGATTCAGAAGGAGAATGGATCCTACAATCCCAAGGTATCCGAAATATCAAACATTACCCAATCAGATTGATCTTGCTATTCCACAGGTCTCCTTGTTTTCCTAGTTCTTGCCCCCAGACTCATCATCTCAGCTGCTCTCCACTCTTTCTGAAATTATCCTTGGATTTTGGGGATTTGTGCATCCCCTATTGCAAATCCAAAGTGGCCCAGAAAGAATTCAAGAACCAACACCTCCAATAACCAAATCCAGAGGGGCCGACAGGAACCAAATCCCAAACAATAACCGACCCTAGGAACTTCCATTTCATTTCTTTTAAGCAATGGAACACCAAAACCCACAATAAGATGGATTAATCGGCAAGCAAAGAAGGGCATCTCTGTCAAGCAGAACCCATCAATCCATCGGCTTCGTTTTTGCTCGCTTAGCCACAGAATGCCATCTTTTTCTTCTGACAGGTGGAGAAAAAACCAAGATTTAATACGATCTAATTAACACCTACAAGTCGGAGAAGAAACGCACCTGCAACTTTCCCTTAAATCCTTGAAATCAGATAAATAGTTAATTCAAATCTATCCATGGCTAACTACCCAAATTCCAATCACAATACAAACATCTAAAAACCAAAACGAGGAACTGGATGAAATTTTTGGATTCGCGATTTGGAGATCGAATCATAAGAGTAAAAAGTCCATCTCAAATATTTTCAGCACTCCACAGAGCAAAAACGAGAAATCGAGATGAGAGAGAGAGAGAGAGAGAGAGTTCAATCACCTTATCCGGGCGGAGATAGACCTTGTCCCTAAAGAGGAGGATGATGCCAGCCTCGTCGAGGACCCGGGCGAAGGCCGCCGCCTCCTCCCGCGTCCGCGCCACCCCCGCATCCTCGCACGCCTCGAGGAGCTGTGCATACCCGATCACGTCCTCCCCATCCCTCTCCAGCTTCCGCTTGAGAGCCTCCACGTTCGCCAGCCGCATCAGCCGCTTCGCCTCCGCGAGAGTTATCGCGTCCGGGGGAGCGGTTGCGCCGCCGGAGCCGGCGCGGTCCGTCGCCGCGGAGGGCAGCGACGGCGAGTCAGTGGAAGCAGCGGAGGAGGAGGAGGAGGAGGAGGAGGAGGTGGAGGAGAGGTGGAGCCAGGGGAAGCGGATCGGGTGTTCCGCCCACCGCAACCCGGTGGGCTTCACCGTCCCGCGCAGGAGCGTCCGGAAGAGGAAGCGAGACGACGAGAATCGCCACATTGTCCGAGAGAGTGACGATAACGCCTAGAACGGAAGGGAGGGAGCTCGGTTGGGATTTTGGGATCTTTTATTACGGGGCCCACAGGATTGGCGAGCGTTTGCGGTGGCCAAGCCTCCGCATCAGTGGAGTTTCAATTTTGTTAAATAATTTACTGTGAATTTTTTAAAAATATTCAACAATGCTGTAAAATCGAAATCAATTATTTTGGATCAATCATGCATTATTTTAAAACATCAACTTAATATAATTAATCATGAGTGAATTCTTTGCATAGTTCGAAGCCATATCAAAAGTATAATTAAATATTTGAAATATATTATATATTAAGCTTTTTTCTTTTTTTTTTGAATATGAACCTATGAAATAACAAGCCAGATATTGGGGGAAAAAAAATGGACTTGATCTCGATCATCATCTTTAAGTCTTTATTTATCTTTAAAAATAATTTTCTCACTTTTTCTTGATGTAACAAATCTTTATGATGCAGTCCCCAGTTGTATATTTTTTTTTTTCTTTATTGTCTTTTTTTTATATTTAAATAATGGAAGCAATCATATTAAAATCGTATCATCTCCTATAATACATCATTAGACGGATTAAAATATGTGATTTGGACCAAAGCAATCGTATGCGAGACGGTGATTGGTCGAGGATGGCACAGCGGTCCTGATGCGGGTCCAAAGTGCCGTTATCGTTGGGCCGTTATGATCGCAACGAACGGTGGAAGCGGACCAATTCCAACCCACATTATCTCCTTCGTTAGCGGAGTTTGGGTGGTCCTTGCGACGGAACTCGTCTCCGTCTCCTTTGTTTGTTTGTTTTTTTTTTTTAATAACCGACACAGCTCCTGGATTGAAGGTAGTGCTTTTTTTTATTCCGGTTTTTATGGAGAATAAGCGAGTTTAATTATTTTAAGATCGGAATCTATAGAAAATCAGTGGATTATGGAGGTATGCGTGAATGTTTAATTATATTAGAGTCAACGAAATTATAAAAAATAAGATTTGGGAATGTCTTCTATTTCTTTTCTCGCTGGTTGGGAGGTGAGAAAGAGGTGGCTTGTTTTTTTTTTATTATTATTTATCCGAGGGATCAAAGTTCCCAAACGATGGATGAAAGAATATGGCTTGGGTTCCCACACCGACTCAGAAAAGAATATCTAACCACAGAAGGGGGAAAAAAATGGAACAAGAATGTTAAACTTTTTCACTTCTTTTGCCTTCCCTCTAGAAAAGAGGTGGAGTGCTAGAATTCGGAGACAAGACAATCATATAATGGGGAAAAAAAAAAAAAAAACAATGGAATCCACGGCACCTTGGGTTTTTATTTTTTTATTTTTATTTTTATTTTTTTTTAAAGGCCTAGTACCTTGGTTGAAGCCAAAGAACTCATGGCCCGCTCATTTCGAATCTAAGTACTTGTTAATTAGAAACCCATCAAGGAAAAAAAAAAAAAAAAACTAAAAATATGCTTTTGGTCCCCATACTTTCGCTTAAAATTTATTTTGATCCTTGGGTTTTTAGTTGTTATATTTTTGTTTCTTATGTTTCAAGAATGTTGTATTTCTAAAGTTTCATTATATGCTAGTTAAAAATTATGGAATAGCTGACATGTGACTTTGATGCAAACACATAGATTACCACTTAAGCTTTCAATAATTTACTTTATAGAATAAATGATAGTTCATCCGTTCGTATTAGAATGGCAAGTTAACTATTTTATCAACTATTTCATTAATTTTAACTGATCCATATAAAGAGATGTTAGGAATATAACATTCTTAAAACATAAGAGACTAAATTGTAACAATTAAAATTTTAGAAAATAAAATAAATTTTGAGTGAAAGTTTGAAGATCAAAAGTATGTTTTCACTAAACAAAAATATCATCATACTATGGGTTATATGAATATATACATACATAAATGCATATATATAATCAATGACTTATTGATATAAAAAAATGAATTATTAAATATTTATTTAGTGAACCAAGTTTTGAAATGTTATCGAAATCAAATAAAAAATATTAATTTTATATTATTATATTATAAAAATAATAAAGCATGAGTTATAAAAAGCTTATGCTTAATAGAGATAACCTTCATCCTAATCAATAACTAATCTAAAACATATGTTTGCATGGTTTACATCCATGATCATAACTTATAATCTACTTCTTTAAGCAAGCCAAATATGGCTACAATCAATGACCAATTTTTTTAAATATCCAATAAACAAAAGAAAAGAAAAAACACACTTGATTTTTTTTTTTTTTTTGGCTCAAAGACAATGTGTGTATATATTTCATGCCAAATTTAATACATCAAGAAAGAAAAGTTTCTGGTCATCTGTTTCTTTAGCTTCTTGTTGTGATGTTCAATTTTTTTCTATTTTTATTCATACATTTCATGATTTTAATGAAACGTAGGTGAGATTCTTTTTCTATCTTTCTCACAAAAAAAAAAAAAAAAAAAAGCAAAGCTGACACAACGTATAAAATATTCTGTGATATTCCCAAAAAAAAAACAAAAGCAAATAAAAAGAAAAAAGAAAAAAAGAAAAGAAGCAGAACACCAAACGACAACCTCGTGGCCGCAATCGCCTGCCAATTTCAAAGTAGCATTCAAGTTATTCTTCTATGTCTGGTCCAGCCTTCTCCTATCTTAGTCCTGAAGAAAAGGTAGTCTACAATATATATATATATATATGGGCAAGGGATGGATTTTGGTGGTGGCCATTCCTTCAAGCATAGGCTTTTAGTGGACCAACCTGGACCTTTTGGTGTTATTTGTGATGTTTGATATCAACCTATCATTACTACTTTTCAAATTGCTACGCAACCTATTGAGCTCGGCTTACATTGTCCATGAACTGAAGACCATTTCACACTTCTGCTTCACAACGTCGCTTTTGTGTTGCTTCTTCCGGGATGCCAAGACTTACCATCAAAAAATGGGGACGGCATTTAGCACGTCCTAAAAAAAGCTTCTTCAAAAACTCGGTCCCGAAGACAATTGTTCTTAGAGGACGGATACTTATATGATTAATAAAATAAATTAAAAAAATATAATATATGTAATTTTATAATTATATATTATTAAATTTAATTTTTAAAATCATTATTTTTAAATTTAAAATAAAAGAAAAGATAAATCAAAAAAAATAAATTAGATTAAATTATTCTAAGTTCAAATGAGATTTTTATAGTATTTTGAATTTTGAATCACAATGCTTAATTTCATAGTAGTCTCACATATACAATAATAAAATGATGGTTACACTTTTCTAAGGATCTACTATTCTTTTTTATCCATTAAATGAGAAAAAAAATCTTAATCCCAATTCTTTCCTTGTAAAATAAAAAAGGAATAAAAAAATCTTCATTGAAAGAAAAAAAAATAAAAAAGTGCATCAGTTAATAGCTTGAGATTCTTTTTTCATCCGAGAAAAAAAAAGGTAGCATCCTTTCTAACTATAAAAAACTTCTATTATGAAAAAAAATGAATATAACTTAATGGCTAAATATTAAAAAGAAGGAAAAGAAGAAAAAGAAAAAAAAAAAAGTCTTCCTTTTCCCTAGAGAAAAAATCCTTCATAAAAAAAAAAAAGCCATTCATGACCAGAAAAAAAAAAAAAATAAATAAAGGAAGTCATGAGCAACACAAAAATAAAAAGAGAGTTAATAGCTTGACGAAAAATAAAAAAGTCTTTCTTTTTATTAAAAAAATAAGTTAATGTAAAAAAAAAAACAGAGAAGTCATGAGAATTTATAAAAACTTGAGACATTACAATGCCATCATACTAAACATAATAATTGAAAGTTTTATGAAAGCAAAGATTTTTATATAAAGAATAATTTTTTATATAAAACTCAATTAATACAGACATACACATGGCATAAACAAAAAAAAAAAAAAAAAACTGTCAACTTTATTATATTATATTAGATATTAAATTTGTTGTAAGTTTTTTGAAATTATGTATCATCTTAGCATGCCTGCTTAAAAAATGGCACAAAAATTAAAAATAACTATTGTGATGGCCATAGGGGATGGACATGAGCTAGATCAAGCGGGTTGAACCAATGATAAAGAGACAGATTAAGGCATTGAGTCGCGCTGAGTGAACTGGGGCCAAATACTGCCGATCCAATTCTAGCCTATAGAAATCTCTCGGACCTAGGCCTAGCTTGGTCTAATCCATATATTTTGTAATTATTATAATAGAAAGAATAATCTTAATGAAGTTCATATTAGGCTAAGCTTGTTTCTCTAAGTCTTTAAACCTTGGTCCAAACCCAATATTATATATATATATATTATAATTTTATGAACACACACACACACACATATATTCCCACGCCTGCTCTAACCCCATCTTCTATAAATGTTCACCCCCTACCTGGGCAAAGTCTGGGCCCCCAGTATACCGAGCCCAGCACTCCTGGCCTTCCACCCCCTCTTCCCAATTTTGTTACAGTAGAAGAAAGTCTGTGTGCACCAAAGATTGTAATCGTTTTCTGTTTTACAAATAAAAAGGGGGTAAATAGCTCCCATTGGAATAGTTTTAAATTAAAGACTAATTTTCCCCTACATTAAAAGAACAAGAAGAAGAGATTGGATATAAATATATTGCATAACATGATCCAATCACAGTATCTTTTTTTTTTTTTTTTTTGTTCCTTTTCTTTTAAGCAAGTAATGAGACCAAAAGGATTGACGTTCCTCTTATATTGTGAGCTTAAAAGATTTTGTTGAGCTTTTTTTAAGACAACATTGCGTGTCACCCAATCAGCTTCTCATCAAGACAAGAATTTTCTGAGTTTCACCATTCATCAACTTTACAGCAAGTGGCTTAGATTTCTACATTTCCTAAAACTTGCCTCAGATCATCTGTCTCTATCCTTCATGAGACTTCAGAGAAGTTGATGGTTCTATAAAATTCATGGCGGCTTCACTTCCCAAAGTGGAGAGAATGACAGCAGTAACATGAGCGTATCCAACAGAACAAATACCAAATGCTGCCATCATTTTGTGTGCCTCTTCTTGGAAAGAGTCTTCATCAGGCCTTTGAATATTTTCCAAAACCAAAATATATTCATCAATGACAGCACAGCTGGCACAGTCACCAAGCTGAAACGCCCCAGAGGAAATACTGTCTCCACCTGAAACAGAAGGATAAGAACCATAACCATTTATCCAGCCTTTTCCCAACTAACTTTATGAAGTTGGCAAATAGAAGGATAAAAAGAAAGGGAGAAAGATTAAGATTTTGATAGTAAGCTGTTATTTTTGTTGTTGAGGAAAGATTGGAGACAAATCATCCATCCTATCACTGAAAAACTTTGTGCTTGTAAAACAAATGCTAATTTGATAATGGCATGTTCTGGTATTGGTTACATGAAACAAATTCAAGGAAAGTTTCTTGCTAGTTATATTAAGCTCACAAGTGACTCAAGCCTTCAAGCCACTAGGCTATCAAGATTTTTTGCAAAAAAAGAAACAAAAGGAAAACAACAGGAAGCTATCAAGAATCTTGCATAGATATTTAACCATAACCATCTAAACCAAAAAATAAAAATAAAAATCAACCAAGATAGATTGATAAAAAATTGGAGAAGAAAACCTCACAGACCAGTACATCACTGACATGATGGCATGACTTAAAATCAAGCCCCAAGAAAGCAAAATATCGTCAATATACTAAACCACATATTGTCTCTAATCTTTTAAGATGAGACTGAAAAAGATGATTAGGTATGTTAGAACACTGCAGGAGAATTGCACATGCTTCTCTGGAAAGCCTATTCTGTGAAAGTGCAATAGAAATGGCAATCTTAATATGCTGCTCACTAATGCGTTACTCTACACTTCAAATGAACTTGGTGGATGAGAATGTGCATGCCACTATTTGCTGCTTAAGTTTCAGCATCAATGATCAATAAGTTGAGGTCACATGCCGAGTTTCCTAATCAGCTAAATCTGCAGCATACCTGATCAAAATGAAGATACATGTGGATGAAGAAATAGATGAACAGAAGGATCCTTGCAACCTGAAAAACAGATATCCACAGGTCAAAGAACTGATTACAGATAGCAAAATCTTAGAAACCATATTAGTAGAGCATTCAATGACCATTTTGAGCTCAGTTGAGCATGGACCCATGTATGCATGCAATATGTGAATATTTGAGAATGTTGAATGTCTTCAGATATCTGACTAGAAAATCTAGTTGATGTCATCAAAATCTGGACTAGGTCATTAGATCCCATCTATACTATTGAAACTGCAAAATATTCTAGCTGAAAAATGAGATTACACTGAGGCATGTGAATATGCACTTTGACTTGCAGTTAAGAAGTAATATTGCACCCCTAAAAGCCCTGTCTATATGAATTTGAAACATACCAACCATCCAAGGAATAAAGCCACGCCATTGTAAACGTACAGTTTAGAACTTTTCTGCCCAGATGTATCCAAATACCTGCAGTCATCCTTTTGGCTTTAGTTAAAAATGCCAAAAAAAAAAAAAAAAATCAGATATTTGGAACAGGATGTCAGAAGCATACCATCTGAGATTTACAAAGGGAGTTGTAGCTTCAGAAAATAAGACCATGAGTATGTAAATATGTGCTTTGGAGGTTGTCAAAGAAAGAAAAATTGAATACATCGAGAGCCCATGATGCAAGACCTGGAGTGAGAACAATGTGAGTTTAATCTACAAGAGGAAAGAGAACAATACAGGCTTACTCAATGTATCAATGTGTTTAAGTACTTACATATTCCTTGCCACCTAAATAAGGGAAAAACCAAAGAATCATAGCCAAGTCTGAGAGAAAGTAACCTAAAGAAATCTGTAAAAAAATTCAAACAATTGGATGAGTCAACAATCAGATTAATAAAAGCTGTCTCATGCAGGGCAACTTTTTTGATTCTCTTACCCATGCAACACCCCCTCCAAAATCTGTGTGTGTGTGTGTGTGTGTGTGTGTAGCCTGTGATTTTTTTATAATCATGAACTACCATTATAAAGACATCCACTCCTATCCAAATCAAACAATAATAGAATTTAAATCTACGACATAATAAATCCCATATTTACTTTAATTTGTTTATCCATCTTGAAAAATGAGTAAAAGCTAATTGACCATGATTCTTACCTTCTCATGGTACCCTTTTGCTCCCCTTGAAGAATTTGCTTGCTTATCTCATCATAAATCAAGCCCTAATCAATAAAACCCTTCTTTCCTTGCATCACATTTGTTAACTTGCTACTAGATCCCAAAATCATAAGTTGTCAAGGAAGGTGCGAATTATGGTATGCCATACTTATCCATATCACCCTATATTGGGCATACCATTCCGGTACCAAACCGAGAATCAATACTATTGCGTACCAAGTCTTAGTGTGCTGAACCAATTTACGTATCAAATGTTTCGATACTATACCAGTATGGTATAGATACAAGGTCCAATACCAAGATGGCAAACTTTATAGGACCAACAATATATATTAGGCCTTAAGACCCCCTCTTCTTTTCACACGTAGCCTAAGCGATGCATGTAAAAGCATGAACGAGTCAAGAGAAAAAGACTAAAGCTAACAAATGGGCCATATAATGAAAAAACGGTATGAATAGGGATTCCATGACCCTTGGCTCCAGTTAGCTAAACACTAGACCATAAAAGGTTAAGCTGTTAGGGTGACAAAATCATTCAAATTAGCATCTCTGTCTCTTGTCACCTTAATTATTTTCCTCCTACTAAAAACTGCAACTTCAAAGTAAACAAAGTGAAGCCAATCTCTTGCACATCAAGCGGGCATGTTTTACCTGCTTGAAATAAATACTGTTCCATCCAGTACATTATTTATAACTATCCCCATAATGATGAGATAGTGTTATAGGGTATTACACCAAAAACACTTTCAACGCTCTCTTCTTATTCAAGAAGTCTGACCGTTGTTCTCCGAGGCAAACATGATGAAAAAGCCAAAATACAAAATCAACAGCACAGCCGAAGATTACACTTCTCATGGAGTCTATGAAAATATTTCCATCTTTCAATCATTATCAATCTATGTTATCATGCATTAACAAAAAATCTTCATCATCCCCTACTCCTGCGCATGCCACAGACATTCTTTTGCTGAACTATAGTCTAAATTATCATAGAACTTTGATTTTTATTCCATTATATAAGAACTAAATCACCTGCATTGAATCCTTCAACCAACCATTCCTTTCGATTCTCTAGATGAAATATTAACAATTAAATTGATTTAAATTAAAATCTGATAAAAGATGAAAAAATATCGACTTATATTTTATTTGTCCTATGGGGAAGCTAAATCATCACCCCATTCAATTCTCCATCAAGCACCCTTCCTTCCACCCAAACCAAGTAAAAGAAAAAAAACTCTCTACACAAAGACAAATAAGTTTAATAGCTGCAATCCTATTATGTTAAGAAAAGGGCACAATTAGAAGCGACATTTGGCATTTTCAGGGAAACTATATGTATCAAAACCATGAATGAAATGGTTCATTGTATGCAATTGACATATGTAGAAAGTAAGATCTGGTAATGCAAATTCTCAAATAAGAAGATACTCAAATCTTCACATGTAAGTAACCATCCAAGTGCCATAGAAAAATTACATAGAAAAATTAAGGCTTTGAAGAGGAAAAATAACAAATCTTAAGTTATGGAGGATTAAAAGTTTTATCAATCAATCGTGTTTTCTCCAAAACTATTAACATCATTTTGTTCTTCTGGAATGACTTGTTAGTTTGCCATGCATTTCTTAAGCAGCTAATAAATATCATAAATTAAGGTTTTAGGTCCCAGCAGAACAAGATGCCGTCCCATCTGATTCCCATAAGAAAATAGGATAGGGACGGGGATGGGGATGGGATAATGAAACCTATCCATATAGGAAAAGTAGAACAAAAGGAAAGAAAGAAAGGACAGAAGAAGAAAAAGAAAAGAAAAGAAAAGATGGGAGAGGAAAAAGAAAGAAGAAAGAAAGGAGGAAAAGAAGAAAAATGAAGAAAAGAAGGAATAAAGGAAAACGAAGGAAAGAAAGAAAGGAAAGAAGGAACTAAACAAGGAAGAATAAGGAAAGGAAAAAAAGGAAGAAGAGAAAAAAATGAATTAAAGAAAGAAAGAAGAAATGAAGAAAATAGAGAAGGAAAAAACAAAGAAAGAAAAAAAAAAAAGGAAAAAAGAGGAAAAGAGAGATGAAAGGTATCTATCAGGAAAGAGCAATATAGTGAAACATCTTGTTCAGTAAAAAAATCGGGACACCCTATCCTACGAGATCAAAAATCTTGCCATATAACTCCTCAAAAGGGTAGATGGATGTCCATACATTGTTGATTTTTCCCCATCTTTTTGATGTTTGGTATCTTTGACAACCAAATATCATGTTCTTGTGAAAACAATCTTCAAATAAGATCCAATATTGGAGGCAAAGAGTAAGAAGGAACAGACAAGCAGGATGTTGTAAAGGAGATCAGCAAATCTATAAGATCATATGGCTAATCCAATCTGATAAAACTCAAAAAGGTGATTTAGCTAGAAATGTATGAACAACCCGTCATCTCCAAAAATACTACAATTTGCATAGTGCCATTACAATTTCAAGTCTATTTCACTATCTTTTATTGATAGCATGTCATAGGATATTCTTAAAACACATCTGGGAAAGCAAATGAACATAAACAAAAATATCTACATTTCAATTTTATTTTAGAAGCATTTTAAATTAAAAGGAAAAAAAAGGTAGAGATAGACTAGAAATTACATAGGAGAGAGTGATAAAAAAAGAAATAGAATCTTTTTATCTTACAAAAATATGTCCTAAAACTGAGCTGAATAGAGAAAAAGGATTGATGTTGCTGAACCCAACTAGTTTGGGAGTTATTGGTGTTGTTTTTTCAGAAGCATGTTAAAAGAAAAACAAGACAATCCTATGACCAACTTGTCAATTCATCTATATATTGAAAAAAAACACATAAGTACAAATTAACCACCGACAACATACCCCAAATATGGTGTCAGATAGCATCGATTTTCTGTTTATCATTAGCTCTTCATGAGCACCATCCTTAAAAAGGTCTGATATTGCTACCAGATAGAAAGAAATTGCTGCAGCAAGGACTGCATGAAATGTGGAGAAACCCCTGCATGAAAGAGTTGTTAAGGGATCTTGGGACCATAAAAATGGCTGAACAGATTCACTGGAGTTATCTCATTAGTACCAATGTACATGTAAGTATGTCTCACCTATTGTTCCACTCGATTTTTTGTAATTTGCTTAGCTTGTCATACGCCTTAAAGTACCTCAAGCTGATCTGACTTGTAGTTTTATATACCTTCATGAAAAAGAAGCTTTGTTACAAAGAAAAAAAAAAACAACAATAGATGCACATCTGAGAATTCACAGCACCCCCTCCCCCCCCCCCGCCGGCGCAAAAAAAAAAAAAAAAAAACAAACAAAACAAAACAAAACAAAATAGAGAGCAAAATATAGCATTATTTTCCTAATAAGCAGTGAAGAGATTTATTACTTGAAATCACATCTCGTCTCCTCAAGAAACACTAAAAGATGAAGGCACCATAACATTATATTTAATTTTAATCACAAAAGCAAATATCACAGAAATTTCTCTTTTCAAAGAAACAAAGTATTTCATGGGAGACATCCAAATTAAAAGCTAGTCATCAGTTTTAATTTGGAACCTAAATGAGCTGCTATGAATAGCAGTTTATCCTTTCATCTCAAATAATTGCCAACTAAATAACTGATATGTAGTTACAAGTCACTTATCACCAAGGATCTGTTAATTCTTCGGTTTCAAAATTGTATGCAAATTTCCTAGGCATTGTAATAAGGGAAACAGTTACATTATTTGGTTGTATAGCCTAGTTTGGTGACTCGTCAGCATATGCACATATCTTGGGTAAGTGATTTCCTTACATCCTCCAAAGACCATTACATTGCATGTAATTTTTATATCTCTCAAGCATATGCACAGATAACTAGGCATGAGGTTATGAACAGCTAAAATCTTAAACTGCTTGGTTTTGGCTTATGACCCATAACAACAGAATATTTGTTTAGATGTTCCCAGATTTGACATATCCACAAATTTAGAATGATGTATAGTGAGCAGGTGGGGCAAAAAAGAGCTTGTCCCCTCTGAAGCATAACTAAAGAGCCACAAATTTAGTGTGATGTACAATGAACAGGGTGAAAAAGAATTTGTCCCTTCTGAAGTCTGAAGCAAAATAAAGAGCCTTTCTTTCACAGTGGTACGAGAATTTAATGTTGAACTGTACAGCCAGATGTGGCTAAGATAAGTAATAATGACATGAGGATCTAAATATATGACTAATAATTGAAATCAAGCAACAGACTCTATGCTGCACAACAAGATTTTTCAGCTCAACAGAACGATAGAAAAATCCTTACGATCTTGCACATAATGATGCCAGAGAAGACCGACACTGGCCAAAGAATTTGCTCGGTCTGACCGAAATTCCCATCCATCGCCACCACCTTCCTTCAAACAATCTCCAGCCTGCAAACTGAAGTAAGCCATAATTGGATTTCCATCAGCCTCGACTAGATTAAAAAGCTCCTTGCAAAATTAACGGGTCTAGTACTTCAACAACAAACCTGTTCTCCAAAATGAAAGTTAGCAAAAGAAAGAGCACAAGAAAGCAAAAGAAAGGACCTTTACTCCATTGGTCTTTTAATTAGAATTTCTTTTAAGAACGAAACAGGATATTGAAGAATAATCAGAACAATAGACCGATTAAATTATGTAGGACAAGAAGAATCGGATAAGAAACACTCCAAAGGAGTCATAATAATATATAAGAAAGAACAAATAGAGCAAAACCAAAAAATCTTGGTCTTTTAACTATAACTTCTATGAATCCAAAGAGAATATATATATAGAAGAAAAAAAAAAAACAAAAAACAAAAACAAAACAAAGACCAATGGACCAATCAAGCTCCATGGGAAGAGAACATGAAGAGAAAGCATTTCAAAGGATACATGAAAAAAAAAAAAAAACAAAAAACAAAAAAAAACAAACCTGGATGAAGGAAGGAAAGACCGAGTGCAAGATTTTTCTCGCTGGGTCTCTTAAAAGAACCAAAACATGGGAATCCAAAAGATGGGTTGACCGAGAAGTGGGAGGGAGGGCGAGAAGCGAGAGCGTTGGAGCCGTTGAAGCCGATGCCGTGGGCAGGGGGCAGAGAATCGAAAGCGGCATCTACGTGCGAATCTTGCCATGATGTAGAAACGTTGGCCGCGTTGGCATCGGTACTTTTATTTTTATTTTATAGTTCAAGTTTTAAGTTCAATGGCTTTCGCCGGGTTTTACCGCTTCGGGGCCGGTCGACGTTCCGTGTCAAATGGGTTTATTTTAAGGGAGGGGTTAAAAAGACCGCTGAAGCGAGAAGACCAACCAAGTCCGCCAGCCATCTTGACTTTGACTTTTTTTTTATTTTTTTCTCTGTTTGCGCGACGGATCTCCCCTCTGGAGAAGCAAACAATCTTTGATTTAATGTTTGGGTTTTTTTATGTCAGCAGGGCCCAAAGTTTGAAGGATTTAATTTTCTAATCATTAGGGACAAGGAGAAGGCTTTAATTTTTTATCAATTTTGCTTAATAAATTGAAGTTGGTGGCATTTCTTGAGCACCTACGTTAGCCCAAAATATAAATAGTTGATAAAATAATGTCCTTGAGGCACGAAGGAAAGGGATGGTGGCTATAAAGCGGTCAGAAGCTCATAATTCTGTTTATCTTCGTTATATGCTGTAAATTAATCAAAATTTATTTATCACGGTGTAACTTTATCATCGTCTCAATTTATTATGGTATTACTCCATCATCATCTTATGGATAGCTCTTTCTTTATATTCATCAATTTTTACACATTCGGATCGGTTCTGATATCATTTATAACACTCCAGCCCACCTACGATTCGCTAAAGAAACTATGTAGCTCAAAAAATCGAATGAAAATTAATGGGTAGCAAGTGGACTTGAGTTATAAGCATATAACTAAATTTGAGGTATTATTGCAACGAAAAATTTGATTGAAGATCTATTTAGATTAGTCACCCAATAGCCAATGCAAACAGGGCTTTAATAAGACTAAGTGGAAGCATAATTTGCCTACTTGCTAATGGAATCATTTATGTGTCACAAAAATTTAGTTTTTTAACAATAGATCGGAATATAGGCTAGTTGGTTGCACAAGACATGTAGCTCATCGGCAATGAAATGCATCTCCCACGCTGCCATGTAAAAAACTGGCCCTGCAATGGGTCAAGCCACACTTATCTCTGTTTGGATAAATCTTGTGCGGCTTACCTTCATATCAGGCTATACAAATAGTTAACCCAATGAATCATAAATTTCCTTCTCTCAGTTGGGACTTTGTTCACCAAAGAGGCTAGCTATTGTCTCTAAAGGGGATGCTGAGCATAAATGAGACTTGCTGCCTTTTTTTTAAGCTAAGAAAAGGTTCACGCTTGTGATGGCCTTTTCCCTTGCTGTCTATTCTTCCAGTCTCTCTTTCTAGATTATAATTGCCAATATATATATATATATATATATATAATAAATTCTGAATAATGTTTTTGCTAATAATGACCTATTAATATTATGTAAAGAAAAAATAAATTAGAGAAAGAAGTGATTGATCTAATGAAGATGCATAAGCATAAGCATAAGCATAAGTATACGTAGTTAGCTATACTGTCCTAAGAATGTATAAGCATCCTTGTATGGATTTTTTTTTTGTTAAGATATTTTCAAAGCATAACATTCCTCACTTCGTCTAATTTCTCATTTAGTAGTATGAATCATAGAAACAGTTTTTTCTTGAACTTGTCTTGAATTGAAGATGATAGTAAAAAATAGAGGGGATAAAGTTTCTGTCGTATCGATGGAACCTCCGAGCTCTATGATCTCATATAAATCAGAAGAAATTACATTCATTCCACAAGGATGAAGTGAAGTGTCAGAAGGATTAGTGGATAGATTCTACGGTCCTTTCAACTTTTAACCACAAAGAGAAGTGGCCATTGTGAATAATGCACCGATCAAATGAATGAAAGAGAAACAAATAATGTTTACACTCATACCATATGTGCGATCACAAACGTTACAGGATTTCTAAACTTTTTTTCCATCTTATTAACATTAAATGCATTTTAAAATCTAAATAATAACAATAACATTGTATAAACTTTTATTAAGCCAAGAAACAATGTAACAACTATTGACGGAGAGACCAACATTGTCTCTCTCGATTGGTCCTAGGAAAACTCTTTTTGAAAGAATTAGGATGCCACTGGAATCGAAATGGCAGCGGCCCCTAACCACAACGGATGGGGATGGGTGGAATTCAATGATAGGAATAAGGTGGTGTGTGCAAGTAAGAACCATGGCTGACGGAATCGCCAATGCTACCATGCATTTGTTTACCTCAAAATTAAGCTTCATCCATGTGGATGATGACATGGTGATGGAAATAACTTGGCACATTCTAATTAACTTCAAATATATTTCTATGTAAATATATTTCTTTAAATCTACCTCACTTTTTCTTTTTCTTTTTGTGTTATTATATTCTTTACTTTGTTATTCAATTTTGGATACAAATGTAGATGCAAATATAAATTGTTATCAAGAGATGTAGATATAAATTAGATATTGAAAGTATAGATATAAATATGCAATAGGTACTTCAATTTTATGGCTCTTAGATTAAAGATTCCTGATGCCATATATATTATCCAAATCATTTAATTTTTAATTTATTTCCTACCTTGCTTGAATGATTCTTGCTGAAGATTAATTCATAATTATTTGATAATTTCAAAATTCTTCACCAAGTTTGTAGTTTTTTCTTGATTTATTCAACTAATTCCAAAAGCCTTTTATAAATTACAAACTAATATGCACATGTTTTTTCTTCTTTGTTTACTTCTTTGATCTTAACATGATACATCCGGCATCCAAAGTAGCTCCTAAACTTTAAATTCAAATCACCCCTTCATACAACATTAAACAAAATCCAATATGATGGCTAATAATATGAAGTGAAACTATATTCTTGTTTCAAAATTTCATAAGAGAAATGCTAGCTTTGTGAGACCCCTCCAAAGGAAAGACCCCTAAACTACCATGTGATTGGTAATTTAGGTTAATCAATAAGCATATTATTATGACTCATGTGGTGAGGCCATTAAATGGGACCCACCAAGAAATATGGCAATCTTTGCCTTGCTCTGTTTTAAGAATCTGCCACGTCACCCAAAAGAAAGGCTGTTTGCTGTGAGGCGGAACGACCGAGCCACGTCCCATCAGAACCCACACGCCCGGGTCAAGGCTTTTACCGAGCCGACCGGATGACGAACCCGAGAATTGGACCGGCCGGCCAATGACTGGTTTGATACGCTTGAACAAGCTGTCGTTGCTTGACTCGTCGTCCGCTTTGAGTACCCTTCTGTGGACCTGTCAAAGGGTCTATTTTAATCACTTATTTCATCCTGGTCCACCTAACGGGATCATGGGAATCCAAACACAAAAGAACATCATGTATGGAGATTTTAGGTTGTAGATGATGGATAACCAAGGGATTATCATCTCTCAAACATCTAAAATTAGCATGTGTAACAAATTGATTTAGAACTTGTAATGTAGAAAGATCATTCAAAGTCATTGATACGGAGAAAAAGTCAAAAAGTATTTTCCAAACATAGCTTGGTGGTCACATATCTCGTCCACTATTAAATGGAGGAGGATCCTGCTGGAACTTTCAAGATATTTACCCAAGTGTTTGACTTGTGTAATGGTCCATTTTATTTTTATAAAAATAGTCCACGAAACTTCCATTTTTATTCTGGTTTTCTTTGTGGGGGGGGGAGGAAACACTTTGAAGCATTTGGTGCAGATGAATGCTGCCCACCTGCTTTATTTTGATGGAAATGGACGCTCACCTACCCACCTGACCATCATAATACTTGATAGGAAATTGGTGAAAATGCCATCCAAAATCAATTATTTCAATGGGTTATAACGCATTGGTCAACCGTTCCAAAGGAAAGTTGGGTTTGATTGAGAAGTATAAACTCATCAGAAATATCAAACTTCCATGGAAAGGCATTCCCATCCCTTATTTCTCTCTCTTGCACATGCCACTGGGGCCCAAAATCGCATCAAATCATGTGTATTTGTAGACATCATTGCATGCATTACCTTTAGAAGTTTTTATAGCCCGTCTAGCTTGAAAAAGTTTTTATAAAAAATAATAATCATAATAAATTTTATCATATTTAATTCTTTACAAATATTTTTTTATATTTGATTGAAAGTAATTGTTCATGAAAAAATGATAATTTGGCTATAATAACTATAAAATAAAAATTGCATTTATATTAGATAAACATAGGTTATTTGGTGGATATAAAAGGGAAATTAAAAAAAAAAAAAATGTTGAGGGATAGTTTTGATCTTTTGGTGCCAAATTTTTTTTTTTTTCAATGGTATTTATTTTTTGATGGAATAGGAAAAAATTGTATGGGCCTCTTATATAATTTTTTCTTTTTCTTATAACGAAATGTGAAAAAAATGAGGTCCCAAACAACCATCCTTGCGCTCTGAATTTGTTTCTGGTCCAGAAACAGTGACCAAGTGGTCCCATCTTTCACCAAACATTGTGCTGCAGCAGGCTATAGCAGGATTGAACCAAGATCAGCAAGCCTTTACGCCACCTAAAAGAAACCCAGTAGGCCCAAACTGTCACCTGATGGGCCTAATCACAAGTACATTACGACTGAATTCCAATCCTGCTCATTAGGGATGTGGTTCACCTATAAATCTCCATGTCCATTGCCTTGTGACTCCCTTTTGAAATGCTTTCATGTTATTTATCATATATAACCTCAATGAATCAAAGAATTACTGATTTTTTGACAAACCAAAATCCAGGGTTTGTAGTTTTGTTTGAATCAGGGAAGGCAGCAAATTAGGAAACCATTCTCCAAACCATTTGGCAGACCAAAAGCCTTTTTCTTAGACTCATTTTGAATAAAAATCATGATATTTCACAAGCAGTTTTGTAATCAGGCTTGCATTCCGTTTGTACATGGCCTGAGAAAAATTGGACTAGGGATTTACGAGCACCTGGGCCAAAGTGTCATGGCTTTAATCACTCTAAAGTTCATACGTGGCTGGAGCATGGGCTGGTCCAAGTAAGAATCAGTATCCACTGGCCTATGAATATTGCAATATAAGGTGGCCCAGGTAAGAATATTTTTTTCCTATATATTCTAATAAATTTGAGAGATACTACTTGTACTATAATCAATCAGGGCTCAATATTTGGGAGTGCAACATCTAAGACTTTAATCTCAAACTTAAGTTGCTAGGCGAAGCCATAGAATGTGGGTGCATTTGAGTATCCACAAAGCTGGATTGGAATGTGGTGCAACTCAAGCTGGATTAACCTTTACCTAAACCGAGTCAACCATATAATCTTACACTCAAAAAAGAAAAAATAGATGATAAAATCAGCTGTTTGGACTGTTGTCATCCAACTGAGTCAGCTTAATTAAATTTTTTTTCTATACGAAGTTTTAGACATGAGATTTCTCTAATTGTATTAAGATTATATGCTTTTTTTTTTTTTTTTTTTTGTTTTTTGGTAGTGGGGTGGGATAGGATAGGAGGATAGGAGACAAATCATAATCATCTAATTGAATTTTTTTTCTAGGCGAAGTTTTAGACATGAGATTTCTCTAATTGTATTAAGATTATATGCTTTTTTTTTTTTTTTTGGTAGTGGGGTGGGATAGGATAGGAGGATAGGAGACAAATCATAATCATCTAATTTGTTGGTTAACTTAATAATTCAGGTCTTTATAAATGAGTTTCAGTTAGGTGGTATTTATATTCATTATATTTAATTTATGTTTTTGATATCAATTTATAAAAACTAAGTTTTTTCTAATAAAATACTTGGGCTCATTATAATTATACGAGACTTACTGATATAAAAAAATCTTTCAAGATAGTAAATAGGCAAAGAATATAACAATCTAATAATTAGAATAATCATTTTATAATAGTTTGCACAGAGCAATATTGCTCCAGCTAAACAAAATTCATACCATGATCCTATCACAAAATGACAATTTTAACTCCAATCTCTCTCTCTCTCTCTCAGAGAGAGAGAGAGAGAGAGAGAGAGAGAGAGTTTTAACTCCATGGTAAGGGTTCTCTTCATATTCTGCTAAAATTATTAGTACCCTAAGAAAGAATCATTGTCAAGAAAGGCATATTAATATAGTCATTCTCGATTACTTCTTTTTTTCTTGAGAAAATGAGGTAGGTCCACCAGATATTTTTAGCATGACCAAGTTACCAACTGGATCCAGAACAAAACTATCCATTTCTCTCACTTATTCCTCTCAATAATTTTCATTGAATTGAGCTATGGACGTATTAACATGAACCTACTTGCCTAAATTTAACGGATTAGGTGACGACAAGACGCACAAAAAGGAAGAGAGTTATCCGCGAACAGGAAAGCGTCGCTTTGAATTTTTTTGGTGTAACCACGGGTGAATGCTGTGCCCTAAACTATCTTCTCTCATAGTTGACGCGACACTTCATCCCTCTGATATGCAACCCAAATCAGGTGAACCCCACCAAAACCCCACACAAGAGAACCCCACCCGTGAACCCAGCCCACATCCCTCCCAAACTGACACAAATTAAAACTCTAGCCTGGAAGTCAAGTAAAAGGGGGCTCAACCCCTTCCATAAACCCATACTCTCCCCTCATGACACTACCTGCTTGCTTCCTCTATGTGGTAATAAAAAGCCTCCCTCCACCCCCCCTCCCTATCACGCTTATCTCCGGCCTCGACTGCGAGAGAGATCAAACTCGGAGCCAGAGAAAAACAAAAGAGCAGTGTGTGTGTGTGTGTGTGAGAGAGAGAGAGAGAGAAGGAAAACGACCCCTCAATGGAGGTCACCGCAGGAGAAAGAAACAGTGCAGCAGCGCTGCGCCTCGTTTGAAGCACTCGTGCTTTCAGCCATCCACAACTTAACGATTTAGGCAAAACATCAGTCTAGTGTACACAGAAAGAGAGGTGGTCGGCCGACTGGTTGCCAGCCGTGGAAGCCCAAATGGGCAAGCGACCAAGTAAAAATTGCACTCCTTTTGAACAAACTAACTACCGAGAGGTGCAAAGAGTGGCGGTAGCGGTGGTGGTGGCGGTGGAGAGAGCGTGGATGGGCCGCCAGGCCGAGGCAGTGAGGAGGCAGAGGTCCTTCCAGCCGAGCTTGAGAGTGCCGTTCTCTTCCACGAGAGTGTAGCCGTCGGACGGGAACATGCCGAGGAGGAGGGTGGCCTGCGCGGCGGCATTGCCCGCGAGGGAGATGCCGCGGAACCCGGACTGGCTAAGCTTCTCTCTCCAGTTGCCGAACTTGACATCGCCGGTGCGCGCCGGCCCGCCGACGGAGAGCACGTTGCGGATTTCGCGAGAGAGGAGTTGCTGCTCGACGATATGCCGTTCCTGGCTGTCCTCGCCGTAGCTGGCGCCCAGGGAGTCGAAGAGGGCCGAGTAGTAGTGGATGGCCTCCACGAAACGGGCGAGAAATGAGCCTGCTTGGCTTAGGTCTTGCTCCACCATTGTCACCACCTTCGGCGCCAGCCTATCAAGAGCCCCATGCAACCGTTTCCAATATAGAAAGGGTTAGCTATTAGTTTATTGTTACGCCACTGAAAGTAGTGGTTATAAAGTAATAATAACTGCAGGGTAAAAAGTATGACATGCTGTAAGAAGATCAGAAAGGCCATAAAGTAGTCATAATTAGTGTTTTGAGCGCATTTTTAGCAGACCTTCTGGAGGCCATTGAGGATCAGCCGCTGCGTTGAGAAAAGTAGAAATAAACTAATGATCCAGGAGTAAAGTAATATAAAAAATGAAGCTAAAGAAGAGGGAGAGAGTAGAATGCAGTAACATTTAGGCTAAGTTTGTTTTTGCAGAGAACATTTTTCATTTTCCTTCTTAACATTTTGATCTCTAAAAAAAATGCATTTGATAAATAATAATAAAAATTATCTCCTATTTTTTCAGTTTTGTTATAAAAGATGTTTTTAAAACTACAGATAAAAAAATCAAAAGAACACTGCACATTTCCATATTTTTCAAGTTTTTAAGCTTTTACTTTCTATACAATGAAAACACCTGCTATTTTCATTTTCAGTTTTTACATTTTGATCTTTAAAAAATACATTCAATAAATAAAAATAAAAAAAATCATCTTTTATTTTTTTATTTTTATTATAAATAATATTTTTAAAAATTATAAATAAAAAAAATAACATTCACTTTCTAACTTTTATTTTTTATTCTCTCCTTTATTTTACTGAAAAACAGTGCAAACATCTATCGTAGATGTGTCTTGACGAAGCACCATTTTCATTCCTAATCATTAAATATATTTTCATAAATACTTTCTTTCTAAAAAAATAAAAATAAAAAAGGACTGCTCTCAAAAACAACGATCTTAATACCTCTAGCTTCTCTCTAGACTAGATCTTACCATAATCTCACCACCCAAGCGAACATTTCCAAAACTAAAGTTCAGTGATATGCATTCATATTGTAGCCTTTGTCGGCTCTCCTGTGGAGAAGATCTTAGTGGAATCTCTTCACTCCGAGAAAACTTTCCCAATACCAAGTTCAGTGATTTTAAGTGGTTAAAATATCATTATAAGGAGAAAAATAGAAAAAAAAAAAAAAAGAACTACCATGTTATCTTCTCAAGATGAAGATGCCAACTTCTATAGGGGAGGGGAAAAGACTACGAAACAAGAATGTCTAGCACCTCTAGGCTCCCTTTGAAGCAGATCTTAGTAGAAATCATCACTCCAGTTTAACATTCCCAATATCAAAGTTCAGTCACTAATTACTGGGTTAAAAGGAGCGAAAATTATCATTACTGCAGGAAAAGTGGCCAAAATGTACTATCATCCAATCTGCTGTTAAGGGAGGAAAGTTTAAAAAGGAGTAATAGGTACTACTTTCCTGGATTGCAGACCGATAAAACTCTTCTTAGGCCTTTAGATCCGAAAAGAGTACAGCAATGAGAAAGAAGAAGATGTCAGAAGTTATTTTAGGCTTATTCCTACCCTCCATATGCTAAATATCAGCCATTATTTACAGCATTAAGACTGGCTAGCAAATGACTATCAAAAATTTTCATAGGAACGTCTACAAGCGTAAACAAGAAATGAGAGGAAAGGAAAGGCTGCAAGTAGCTAACAATCAGTACTTTTAGATTCTTATCAACTTTTACTTAAAAAAATGTAAAAGAGGAGTGTGGTAAGAGAGTAAGAACAAAGAGGAGAAGCACAGCCGTAGCAGCTGCGGAGGCAGCAGCTATTCTTCGTAGCTCATTGCCATAAGTTATGTCGAATGGTCATCATTGCACCGTGGGAGGAGAAGGTGACAAAAGAAGCAAACCTTTTTTTGTTTTCAAAGATTCAAACACACAAAGTAGACTAGGGCTGGAGAAAGGGTTACCGCTGGAGGAGCCACAGTGTATTGGTGTCAGAGCCCGTGACGTCGTAGAGAGAGTGGTGGAGCCAATGCACGGCCAGCGCCTCCCTCCGGTTCACGCCCAGCCGGTCGGGGTCCAAATTCCCCACTTTCTCCGCCACCGGGCAGAACTCGAACGGCAGACCGAGTGTTTGCGCGAAGTCTGACAGCCTCTTGCCCGTCGCCTCCAGCGCCTCCATGGAGGACCCCAGACCGGTCAGCCGGACGCGCGGCGCACCGCCGGGGCGCGAGGCGAGGATGTGGAACAGGCCCGGCCACTGGAGGCCTTGCATGATGTCGAGGTCGATGATGTGCACGTGGTCCTCGCGCTCGAAGGCCTCCTGAATGGCCTGGTTGGCGGTGAAATGGGAGAACTTGACGAACGGACTGATGCCGTTGAAGACCTGGAAGGCGGAGACGAGGCGGGCACGGTGGGGGACGGAGGGAAGCGGCGCGTAGAGGCCGAGGCAAGAGCTCACGAGGCGGGCCGACATCGCCTCGGAGAAATAGGCGGCCACGCGCTGGGCGGAGGTGCCGAACGGGGTCGAGAGCTCCGAGATCTCGAGTAGCAGGCGGTTCGCCTCCTCCAGGCTGTCGGCCGCCACCGACTCCGCGCACTGGAGGAGAAGGGTGAGAAGGTGGAGACCCTCCTCGTCGCGCTTCTGTTGGCGGATCTCTTCCTTTCTCTCCTTCGCAGCCGCTGCAGCGGCGGCCGCGGCCGCGGTCGCCGCCGTCGCCTCGTCGGAGGAGGCGGAGGCCGAGCTACGCTGCGGCTGGGATGGCTGGGGATCAGCGACCCGGGGATAGCTGAGATTTGGATTTGGATTTGGATTGCGTTCTTCCCAGATTGGGAGCTGCTGGCTGGACGGTCCAGCGGCGGACGACGGGAAGGACGGCGATGGATCGATTCTCTTCGGCGCAGGCGGTAGATCCGGCAGCGTGGGAACCAGGTGCCTCCGCTTATCCGACGGCTCCGGCGCTCCGGCGCTCGGAAGCGCCGGCAAAGCCGGCGGATCTGACGTCAGGGACCGAAGGCGGTACTCGAGGACGGCGGCGAGGCCAGGGTTACACGGATGAATAATCTCCCGAACGTTGTGGATGAGCTGAGGGATGGACACCGCCGTGGCGCTGCTGATCAGGTCCCGGATGATCCCATCTATCCACGCCGTGGCCGCGGCGGCACCGCCAGTCCCGTCGTCGGAGACCCCGCCAATGGCGGACGAGCCCACGACTTGCAGCCCCTCCGCACACGACCCGCCGCCCCGCTCCAAATCGGACGGGAACAGCGGCGGCCCGGAGAACCCGCACACGGCCGGTGGAGCCGGCAACTGAGGCGGCAGCGACTGCAAGAGAGTGCTGGGGCCAGCGCCGGATAAGAGAATGGGAGGAGGGTTGGGGTTGGGACTGGGGTCGAACAGTAGGGGCGAGTGGCTTTGGAGGTCGCCAATAAAAGCGGCGGGTAGAGCGGCGGAGGACGGGTTGCCGCGGCGGGGGACGCGGGTCGGGTTGGGGTAAGACGAGGAGTCGGGCTGGAGGTCGAGCTCGGAGGCGGGGCGCTTGCGCACCATTTTGTCTAACTTCTCTTGGCGGTGGTCTAGTAGGCGTTGCTGCTGTTGGAGGTGCAAGCAAAAGACCAGTTCTTGTTGTTGCTGTTGCTGTTGCTGTTGTTGGGAGTGGGGAAGGAGCGGGGGAGTAGAAATAGTAGCAGGGAGGGGGAGAGGGGAGGAGCTGGGTGAGTCATGGGGTGAGGAGGAAGGATGGAGGAGGAGGCAAGACGAGGAGGCCATCAGAAAAAACAAGGGGAAATTGCTCTGCGCATGGGATTATTGGTGTTCGTGGGAGCAGGAGGGGAAGAAGAGGAGGTTGGAATTGGAAGAGAGCAGTGAGAAGGGAATAATAACAATAATAATAGAAGGGAGAAGAGGTGAGGAGGAGCTGGGCCGAGGGGAGGATCGAGGAGAGCATTAGGTTCCGCCAAGGAGATAACGGCGGGAGGATTGGGACATGAGGCGTCGCGCGGATTCGCTGCTCGCGCGCTTCGCCCTCCCCCCGCTTCAAAGGCCACGGCCTTGTTGCCGCTCGTCTCGGGGTGCAAACGCGATCTCCCAGGCGGGATGGGACCTCCTCCCACTGTTACCTTTTTACCTAATGGGCTTTTATTAATAGTAAGCCACCGCCTTTTTCTTTTGACCCAGGGAGTTTGAGAAGGGCGAGGGGAACTTTTTGGTGGCCTCGGAGGAAGAGTGGGTTGGAAAAACTTCTTTCCGAGTGTTCTCGTTTTACACGCCTCGTTCCTACTTTCTGATGGATCGCTAACACGCACAGCGAAAGTGTGTTCGCTCTTTTTCATTCTGTTCTTGACTGCTCTTCGAGGTTCTTTTTCAGAGTTTTTTTTTTTTTTTTTTCCTTCTTCTTCTTATTTCCAAGTTTGATTGGGCTTGGTCTGGTGTGGTTTTGGATGCATGGATTATTACATTATTAATTCGGTTTGTGAATCACTTGGAAGCTAGGTTGGAAGTCGCAGTTGGTTGGAATGAGTGGACGTGGTTTAGCTGTATTTTCCGATGGAAGACTTTTGACTCTTGACTTCGCGGAGCATATTGGACTGACAGAATTACCAGGAATATCCAATAACTCATAGGTTTTAAAGAATAGATTTCTTTGTTTTTATTTACCATGTGATGCCATGAGTAGTATATAGCAAATAATTGGTGCAGGCAATGAGTAAACAAATAATTTCACAAGACAACAATTGAGCGAAAGATCTCCTGTAATAGAAGTGCATATTTTGTTCAGATGCTGCTGCTTGATACTTAAAAAAGGATACTTACAGTCTGTGTACAAATTTGGTCTGCCATAAGTTAGTATGATGTACAAGCTAGGTCCACCTCCAAACGGTGGAAAGGAAATGGCCACCGTACCAGATCATCGAACAACTCATGCTTTGAATCTTATATGCAACCATGAATGTTCGAGTTATGCTTGTATCGCATCGTAGTCATCTCTCCAGATAGATCGTATATAAGCTTTTCCCCTGCAAGTCTAGATTCTGTATCGATCCCTTGCATTTTAGAAAATTTCAAAAGTGTCAACATCCGATGGCTCAATCAAAAAAAATCATTTGCAATAACCATGAGTGGCGTACATTGAGGACGGAGGATCGAAGCACCTCATATAGGATTTTTTTGCTTGATAGAACCTATCTTGCAACAAAGCTGTGAAAAAAGTTTTATTATTTGGGTTGCATGGAACCTGTCGCTTGCTTTTCATAGTGCTCTTTGTAACAAGGCGAAAATCCCATGGTTTTTAAAATATTAATAAAAGCACGTAAGGTCAGGTAGACTATCGGCTGTGGGTGCCCATAGATTCAACCACCTCAACTCAAAATAATAATATAAAATTAAATTTGCGAGTCAGCTTGCTGACATCATAATGTCAACAGATGTCTATCGTTCAACGTCTCTTTGTCAAGGGAAATGGGAGGATAGCCTCGCATAAGTACTCGGAAATACACCATCCAATACTTGAATACAGAACCACTTACCCTTTTAATTAGAGAATTCGCACAGAAAAGAAAAACAAATAATTTGTTATTTAAAAAATAGAAAATTTTCAGAGAAACAAAGTGAAATAGTCAGTGACTTTAAAGTGAGTGTCAGTGCCTGTACCTGCTACTATTACTACTATTTTATTAAGTATCAGTCTATCAACTATTTGCTCGACTTGGGCCTCAGAAGGAGCAGAGAAGTATTTCACCAAGCGAAAAAAAGAAAGGACTTACAGCTTAATTCCTCCTTGCCTTCCCCATCTTCCCATATCTTCCCTCTGTACGTTTGGGGATGTTTACGTCGTCGTTTGGCGTTTGACAGCGGGCGAGGACTGCCCGAGGGCTGTCCGGCTCGGCAAGCAGCATCCACAAAAGCTCTGCTTCTCTCCTTGGGAGTGATGGGTGGTCCCAAACGGCCCAATCCCTCCCCCCATGAGCCTCTGCTCGCCATAACAGTAGCATCCCCACAAGCTGATGGGGATGGCTCCTGTGGCCTTTTACACCTCTGCGAGCATATTTACTTGGCTCAGAGCTACTTATTATCTGTGTACAAATCGTCCTCAGATCTTTAGACAGTCCATTTATTCACCATCAATTCGTAGTCCATGTAGTCAAGTCCTGCTGACCAGCTGTGCAAGGTTGTACAAAAGATGGGGCCATTTGTTGCTCAGGCATTCACTACAGCGAGAAATAGGAGGGTGTTTTTGAGAGAGAGAGAGAGATAGATGATCACGGCTGTGATGTAGACGGAATGCTGCCACTATGGCTCTCTTGCTTACCTTCTCCATTTTTTTTTAAAAAAAACAGAATTGAATAAATTCTTTGGGAAACAATAACGGAAAAGCATGTCGGTTAGAAGTACTTGAGACAAGTGCTAAGGATATCAACTCAGATGGAGGAGGAATGCAAGTGCTCTAGCTTTCGCCAAAGTTTGCTGAGATGGATAACCGAGATGGTTAACCCTTGTTTAGTCTTGGAAAACTGGGACGAAAGTGAAATTATTATTATTATTATTATTATTATTATTATATGATGATATTATTATGGTTTTTATCCTAATTTTTAAATTTTGTACCTGTAGAAAATAGCTACCATATGGACACAGTTTTCAGTTTTCTAAATTGAAATATATTTATTTTGTTTTTAATAAAAAAATATATTTTTTTGATTCTCTTATGAACGAAGAATACTGAAAATATAGGTGAAATTGGAGGTCAAAAATGAAAAAAAAATAATCTAAAACTAAACAAGCCTTGAGTATTTCAAAAACTAGATGAAAATTAAATCATTTAAATTTTAATAATGGGTGGTATAGCAATTTGAAAACAACAATGCTGCACAATGTTACCATACAATTGTCATGATAATAGTTAATTTTTACTGTTCTAAAAATATTATATCTAAAACAAAATTGTAACAAATATGACCCGCATGAAAGGGATTTCATGCCTTGTTACCTAATAACATCAATTCAAAAACTTAAGAAATTAAGAATATATATATAGATATATATATATATCAAATTAAACAGCAAAACATAACATCTATATACTGCAAAACATCCATTCCATCACCAACCATTCTTCAATACAGGATTGAACCCCTCTATTTCAATCGTAAATTATGCATAATTAGAATTTATGGGAGATAGTGATCTTCCCACTCACGATATGATTGCAAAAATGTTCTGATTAAAGGTAAGCATAGATCATATTAGATTGATTTTAAATTAAAACTAAAAATCGATTCAATCAAAACCAGCAATCAATTTAAAGATTTTTGATTCAGAGCTAAATTAATCCCATTTTTCAACCAATCTAGAACCAACATAATTAGATTGTTCAATTTTATAATAGAATCATTTTTTCTTGAGTTTTTTTTTACTTTTATGCTATTTTTAATAATTTAAAGATTTTTTTTATTATTATACCAATTGGATAAGAGAGTGAGACCCATCATGAAATGTTCAAAAAAAAAATTGTAATATTAATAAATATTTTTTAATTATATTAATTAAAAAATAATATATATATATATATATATATATATAAAATTAAAATTAAATTTTTTAATAAAAATAAAAAATAACTTATATATTTAAAAATTTTAATTTAATTTATAAAAATATTTAGAACCATCTCAATCCCATCCACCTTCGTGTACCTTGGGAGACCACAGTACTTTCCCGCTTGCTTGCTTGCTTGCTTGCGTGCGGACGCCGATGGTTCGAGAGCGCGGCCTCCGTAGCGCGACACGGGGGGCGATAATATGTGGCCCGTGGAAAGGCTACAGCTACGAGACGCGGGGCCTGTTGCAGTCCTCGATTCCGACAACCGATGCTTGTCCTGGTGGCCTTCGTGGCGCAACCAAGAAATTGACCCCTCATACAAAGTCAAGTTCGATGTTCCTTGGGTGGCACCATCGTGGAGGACCACACAATCAGCCAACGGAGGGAGCTATGGTGGCCTTGGTCCAAGAGCTGGTTGCTAGGGTTGCTGGGGTCTTACTTAGGATTGAAATCCAATATGAGTTTGATAGAAAACACATGTTTCACTAGGCATATCTTATTAAAAAAAAAAAAAAACACTAATAATACATCATGTTTAAAAGATGCCCAACTTTAGTATAATGAAGTCAGGCATCATTTACCCAATTGAATTACATTCAAAGCACTTGGTGGCTCATGTCTCTAATGTGTTTGATTGTAAATTGACTCATAAGTACTAAGCACTTGTATTGAAGTTGCCTAGTTAATAGTATGATACCATGGGATCTTATATACGTTGTTGATCCTTTCCCTATCTTTTAAAGTTTTTCATGAATAAGTTAGTTAGTTGACAAGATATCAATGAGTTAGAATTATTCTCAATTCAATTATTTAGTAGATCATTTTGGTTATCTCTTAGTCGCTACGTTACTCATCTCGAAAACAACAAGACTCTTGCTTATCTTACAACAAATAGCATTGCATTAGATGCCAAATATTAGACTTTGTTCCTAAAATAAGCAATGTTGCAACCATCCATGGTGCAACATATACATCGAAGAGGATTTGATCTCTTTAAATTTGGCATATGTTATTAACTTTTTGCCCATCAATTTAAGCTTTTGGGAAAAGTATAAACACTCTTATCATCATCTCTCTTTCCCTTTTTCTTGGTTGAGGGAAGGGGTGGGGTTGAGGGTTGGAAAAGAAAGGAGAATCATCGAGTTTGACTCAAGCCAAGATTTCATGATTCATGATTTGAAACAAGCCCAATTGATAAGTATTATGCCATGAAAATTAAATTGGACAGCTAAATTTGGAAAGATTTATGTTGCTACATCCCTTTTCAGGTTTATAAGGGGAAGATTGTGAGAGATTAACATGGGTTAATCCTGTGACAGGTCCCTTGACCTTCATTGCCTTTCAAACTTGTGTCTCCGTACTGTATGCCTTCATATTATATTTGTGATACCACCTGGCAGGCAGGGGGATTAGGTGTCCTTGAGACACCTGCTTCAGATTCTTTGCTGACAGTCACTGGACAACTGAACCTAGCCCCACTCGATCACTAAAAATGGATTTTGCTCTCATATATCTCACCAAGAAGACAATTATCTACTTGCTACACTGCAGAATTATCCTTGGCCATTTATGTTGCTCAGAATAATTATACGAAGAATCTGAGTTAGAAAATGCTTAACCTGCCAAGTACACACAAGGAATCATTTGTACAGCAATTGCTCATTTTGTGAATCATTCGTCCATGCATAAAAATACATATTAAATGTTAATTCTATAAGCAGTGGCTATTAAATAATTACTGCTGTTGTTGTGGTCATTCATAACACAAATATACCATTGCTTGGAGGAGCATCATGCAAGTGAATTTAGCTCATGGAATAACTCAGGTTGCATGCATTGGATTTATATTCTACTATCTCTATCATCCCCACGAATCGAGAGACATATAATCAACAGATTACAATATGTTTCAGTGACTTGTCTTACAAGTTGGTGTTGGAAAAACATTCTTTGAAAGTTTAATTCTCTTGTGAGCAGTTGCGGAGCCTCTATGGCATGTTATTTCTTAGGACTTTTGATTAAAACCGTGGTCCTATCACTGTGACGAGAGATGATGGCAATGGTAAGCAGGATTTGAGCAGACGATAACGCTCAAGGAAACACTCGTCCCCACGATAACCTAGTGCCACCAAAGTGCCCCTCAAGGGCGTTCCTTTCTTGCATGCAAAGATGGCCGAAGTGGAATTCTAAGACTTCCGTGACACGTCCAATCGGATGGACAGGGTGACAATGGAGGACAGACACAGACTCCCCCCCCAACGTTCTTCTGCAAAATTAGCCAAGTGGGCGACCATTTATTTAGCTCGTGGTACGTTGGTAGTCTACGAGTTTCTTTCTTCCCATTTTGTGATACTTCCTTTGACTAACTTTGCTAATCGCCATCTTATTAGGACACACACGTACTGGTCCATTGATGTATGATGTGAGCGTGTACGGTGATTTAAAAATTCCATGTTTAAATGATTCTTCTTCTAATTGTTTAATTGATAAACGTTTTAGTCTGAACTTAACTTTTAAAGATTTCAAAAAATGGTTTTTATATTTTTGTTTGACTCAATTTTGCTGAGATCGTGATGTCTCTCCATGCAAGAGGAGATTCCTTTTCTCTTTGATTTTTTTTTTTCTAAAATAAATATGTAATGGGGCATAACTAATTTTAATGAATTGAAAAATAATCAAGCTCTAAGGCAAAAACTTCTAAATATTCACACCTAGAACCACATAAGCGAAGAAAAGGTGTAATTATTAGGCTATAGCTTGATGTTTGATTTTATTTTTTTTATTTGTTTAAACATAAGGTCACCTTTCGATCTCAATCAATAATTTAATTTAATTTATATTAAGATAGGCCTACACAATACCTCTAATTAGCCTCTTATATTCTGAATATATGTCACATGAAAAAGTTAGAATATTCTGATTAATGCTCACATATATGATTCCCCCTTATATATATTTATTTTATTCAGTTAATACCTTTTCAATTTGAAATTTCTCTAAAAAACCCAAGTTAACCTTTATTGAACAATAAATGTTAATTTTGATTAAGCAATCCAATCTACAAAAAAGAAAGAAAAATCAATAATTCCTATGAGGTAAACCACTCAAGATAAGTTGAAAAATATTTACCCTTTCATATAATATAACAAATGTGCTCATTGGGCATAATTTTGGAATTTCTTTGATTTTTTCATATGGCTCCTGAGTTTTTGTGCTATCCTTTGATTTTGTCAATTTGTTGTTCTTCGTAGGATTGGCTTCTCTTGATCTAGAATCATTCATCTTTATGAAAAAGCTTGAGAATGATTTAATTTAAAATTTTTTAGATAAAAAAATTATGAGCACATAAAGATAAGAGGAAATATATAAAATTAAAAAATATATATAAAAAAAAATAAAGAGCTTGTGATGTAAAATAGGTCATGCTAAACTAACAAGCTTCAAGATCTAGTTGATCATTATTGTAGGAATAGCATCATGCTGATATGACCTATGAAATTGAGTCCTAACCTAGCATAATCCATCGATTTATATTGGACTATATTGATCCATGGAATAGCTTTTATATATATATATATATAATCCTTATCCCTTTTTCTATTATAATTTTCCTTACTAAAGTTCTTTTATATATATATATATATATATATATATATATATATATATATATATATATATCATCACCAAAGAGAGCACAATATCTAATTCTGCTCTCCTCCAAGTCCACCAAGTGCAAAATTGTCGGGTTGTAATCACTTTTTTTTTTCTTTTCTTTTCTTATCTCTCTTACTGCTGCTGTGTACGGTGTGTTTTCCTCCGTGGTACGAATAGGTCAAGTATTTCGACGGTAAAATGTCGATTTTACCCTCCAATCGCTGGCAGCCTAAGGGGTACATGGAATATTATAATTATTTTTATTCTCCAAAATTCTAAATAAAAAATAGGTCGGATGCATCCAAATCAAATCATGCTTGTTTTCTTTTGTGAAATTGGTTGTGCACCAAGTATCTATATACATGTGCATAACAAATGGATTAATTTTTTAGTGCAATGTTTTCCCATGCGTGGATATAAATGCGCATAAATATATCAATGCAATCTATGCAGAAATATTTATTGTCTTGATTTTAAAGATGTAATCGTTTTATTTACTTATTCAAAAATATATAAGAGATTCTGCCTCCTTAATTTGAACAAAAGTAGATGTGAACGTGCTTGTGGCAGTATAAATTTAGTTGATACATTCAAATTATAAAAATGTTTCTTTCTCTACAAAACTAAAAAAAAAATTAATTCTCATTTCTGTTTTAAACAAAGGATAGACTATGATATGTTAGGCAAAATGCTTGATAGATTCCTGTGTCAACATGTTGAGAGCAAAATACAAAAAATTTGTCTAAGAATACCATCAACAAGTGCAGAAATAAGTGAAATGGGGATTGGCCCAACGATGGGGCCTCTCTCACTAGCAATTAGGGTTATTGGATTTGAGTGCTTGCTGATGCATTTCAAAACTTGGACCAAGACAATTATAGCGTTGATGGCTCTTGATTATGTGTATTAAATGAATTATGTTGGCTATAATCTGTTGCGCTGTCCTATTGTGCCGGCTTAGCATAGCTACTGTTACAAACTATGCTGCCAAGGCTCATGACATTAAGAAGAGAGGACGGTCCAGCATGACCCACAAACCCATGATCTAGCATGATTTAATTTTTTTAATATTTTTTTAATATAAATTTGGTTCATTCGTATCTATTGTGTCCGATTCATTCATACCATTCTGTAGCCAATCCATGGGCTATACCATTGTGTTGGCGCAACTACTATATTTACCATGTTGTGCATGATATAGCTTACTTCGTATTGTGTAGGGTTATGCCATGAGCCATTTGGCTCATTTGATCCCTTTGTTCTTCACCTCTTTGTCTCTAAAAAGGATAAAAAAATAAAAAAAATACCTTGCTAACCATAAAAAGTAATTAAAAGAAAGACAAAGTGGCTCTGGATAGCATTAGGCTTTAACAACAAATAAGAAGAGCAGCATCAAACGTTACGCTGTATTCATCAATATACTGGAATAACAAAACTAAAATCCTAGAGATGGTTTGCTGCAAAACAATCATCAACAAGTATTATCCACAATCATTCATCAACCAACCGGTGAATAGCCTGTGCTCGTTCTGACATCAATTTATTTACTCATGGGCCTTAGCCTGCTCACCAGCATTAAACTCAAAGCACAGAAACGCAAGCGTAGAATGGTCTGATTCTGCTCTAAATTGACGCCGTTAACCGACCATTTAATCATCATCTCCTGGTGGGAGGGCGAAGGTGCTGACGATGGTATTTCCTCAGCACCTACAAGATTTGAAGGAAGTTCACCGATCGTTTGAAATCCCTCATCGTTTTCTTGTGCTTTGCAAGAAGACTAAAATATACTTTCCGTCACGAACATCGGACACCCTGATCTCCATGCGCCGTCCGAGCAATATATATATATATATATATTTTTTTTTTGGCTCAAAATTTCATTTTGGTCATTAAAATTTCAGTTATTACTATTTAGTTCTCAATACCGTATTTTTAAAACTTAAGAGAAAGGGACGTGATTGTAATAAATGGAAGGTTGAGGAGCAAAAAGAATTTGGAGTGAAAAATTTAGGGATTGAAAAGAAAACAATGTCCGACAGCAGGGACGGAGAGTTAACGAAGAGAGTGGTGGGGAGCACGAGGCGTTAGGTGGGCCATGGCTATGGCATCAGGACGTTCTCTTTCCCATAAAAAAACCGGGCAGCTAGCGTTTGACATTTTGCCGGTAGGCCCCTCCGGCGACCTTTTACTTCTTCCTTTTTTTTTACAATGCCCTGTTTTTTTTGTTTTTGGTTTTTTTTTTTGGGTGGTGCATCGCGGGACCTTTTGTCTTTTGTGGCGTCGCCGTCGTCAGCTTCCCATGCGAGGGCCCGCCACTGAACCGCCGCGGTTTGGCCGCTACCATCGGCGTGGATAAAGTCCAACATCTTTTTTGCAACGCACGTGACCGGCCATGTAGGTGGTCCCATCCGGCCGCGATTGGGATCCGATAAACCGTGAGGATGTTCGTCACGGATGGCGCGAAGTAGGATTTGCTTGCGCTCGCAGATGCTGGCTGAGTGAGGACGGGGTCAGATTGATTGAGAGAGGTTTGGTTGTCTCTTCTATACCCTCAAGAATCTTTGTACTTCTGTGAATATTAATGCACACTGAGATATTTGGTATTAGAACTTGATTGTTGTTGTTGTTGTGCGTGTAAATTATATATATATATATATATATATATATATATATATATGAGAGCCAAGACACGAGTACGAGTAGAGGCTGTAAATGTTATTTCCTCCTAGTCAAGTTAATACATCAAAATAATCAAAAGAAGTTCATTAAAAATGTATTATTATACACCATATTTTGATTCTGCCAATTGAACACAATCAAATCTAATCTGATATAACAAAAAAAAAAAAAAAAAAAAAAAGGTAGAAAAACTTATTAGATATCACTCAATTGACTTCGGTCTTCGGTATCTAATAAGTTTATTTTTTATTTTCATCATTCCTAACTTATTGGAATTAAGGGTGAGTATGGTTTAAATATCAGTCTGGTTTCTAATAACAATGTAGAATAAAATTCTATCAATATTGATTCTTGAATTTTAGACTCAGAACCAAATTGATCCTATTTTGAATAGAGTTTGAAATCAAATTGATTTGATTAGTTCTGTTCTGGATTGGTTATAAGATATAATAGTTTTTTTTTTCTCTCTATTAGTTGAGACCATTTTTTTAAAAATTTATATATGATTATTGGTGTACAAGAATAGAGATTAGATTAGATCAAATGAATCTTTATTGCTTGCAAGATAAGAAATACAATCAGCATAACCAAGTGAATAGACTAACTCGATTCTCACTCCTACTAAATGTAAGAGCTAAGTACAAAGATTGAGTTATAAAAGTTAAGTTATAAAGGCCATTTCTAACTAAGGTAAATTAATAATCACTTCTAATGCACAAAGAATTATTCTACTAATAAAGTATTAATTTTGATTTTGGATCAGAATCATTTCAAATACTATTTGCCTCATAATAGTTTGGCCATAACTGCAGATGATAATTACTTAAAACTTTCAACAACTCTTGTTTGGTTTTAGGAACCATTGAAAATTTCATTCAATTTGTAATGACTTTTCGCGGGCTCTATAGTTCAAATTATTACTTTTTGATCTTCTTTTCAATCATGATTAATACATTACTGATCCAAACTGTTTTATTTTTTTGGGCTTAGTTGATCGAAGGTTAGTAACTGCCTTTACTAATCGAAGGTCAATAGAAAATTTTTTGATCTAATAGTTTTTATTTTATTTTTAGAAGGTCAAAATATGATGCCAATAATGATATATTGATCAATTTAATATCAAAAGCCTTTTAGTTTAGATCATAGATAACTTTTAAGATATCTTTGAAATTTGATACTAGGAAATACCTTTTTTTGTAAAAAAATTCACTTAATAAATTTGAAAATAAGGCTAGCCATTTCTTGAGCCAAAGCTAAGGAATCGATCTCCAGAACTGAGAACTAGCATAAAAAGGATCGGTTTCAGAACATTTAATCATTAATATTTAAAATCAAACATATCCAAATCTATTAGATTAGCTTGGTATTGATTTTTAGATTATCTTAATCTATCGCTCAACTCTAATTATTATGATACATTTCACAACCTAGTACAATAAAAGTAAAAGAAAATAGAAGCTATATGAGCCTCTCGTGATGCTTCCCGTTTGTAATTGTTTTACTTTAAGATGTTAAAACTTTAACCTCATGCCATTCAATAGGCAGAAGGCAAAAGTAATTTGTCTTCAATAAAAAGCAACTATAATATCACCAAAACATGCAAATAGTGGTACAATATAATCATTACCTAGATGGCAATTTTTTAGCCTGAAGCTTTGTTTTTGCGGTATTAGGACTAATATGCCATTTTGCAAATAATTGGATAATAGAAATTGTTATCCTTATTTTTCCCATCTAATAGCTAGAATAAGCCTCAAGGAAATTAAAGTCAGGCAACGGCTCCAAGACGCAAGGCGAGGTTTTCTTAATCAATGAAGAAAGGGAAAAGAATCGACATTCTAGAGTATTTTCTATGCTATTAATTAAAGCGAGTATATCCTGCTATAACGTACAATGATAGCCAGTGAACATACCAACGCTACATCATTTGTTTATTTAACACTAATTTCTTTCGAGGGCTTGTAACAACTTCATTAGATACCTGCCATGCAGCCATTATCGTGATAATGCTATCAAAACGATGCAGTAAGCAACGATGAAAGATTGTTTATTGTTTGCTGAAAGATTCTTGATTCACTAATTATATAAACCATTTGGCTTAAACCACCTGTATTAATTACAGTTCCCTGAACGCTGCCGAAGAATTCTATATTCAAGACTTGCCAGTAGGTGTGTTTTTTTAGCCAACGTCTTCAAATTAATCATCCTTGTTTTTATCCCTCTCTCTCATGCTCTAATCTAAAAGAAACATAAAGGGAAGATATCGAACGTAAAATGTTGGCTGAGTGGTCTCCACGGCGATGTTGCTCATTCTCACTTTATTGAATCCTTAAGACTTCCTATTTGTTGTGCTTTCTTCCTACGTTTCTCTGATGCAACGTCATAGCAATAAAAGACTTCTTCATTTGAACAAGGGGACCAGGTACCAGACCTGAATGAGAAAAAGGAGGCCGTCGAGGGTTCTACTTGAAAAGCCCAGTGTCTTAAAAAGCTCGGGCCAAGCGACTGTAATGGGTGGCGACCAGCTGGATGAACGACAAGTAAGAAGAAGAAGAGAGGCCAAAAGTCCTTTCCCAACGTATACTGCAATGGGTGCGATTGCCTTTGCTGTGCCATTCTCTCTTTTCTCTGGTAAACAGTGCAAAACTCTCTCTCTCTCTCTCTCTCTCACGCGCATACAAGCACATAGAAAAACTATTTTCAGTGGGTTGATCTAACTTCTATTTTTGAAGAACACCTCTTCCTCCATATGGAAGGCTTCAAGATTTAGGTTTCGTTTTAGGTAGGTAGGACGAAGGCAGCAGCAGGGTCCGGGATTCAGAAGAAGAGAAAGCACCGAACAATATTTGTTGGCAATATATATATGGAGTCTGTTTTATTACCATCTCCAAGCGACCAACTTCATACCCTTGGACGCACGTACTTTATGGGGAAATTACGCACTCGTTAACGTACTCGATCCTGTTATCCTATTCTCCGAGCTGCCATCCACAGGATTGATGTTGATTAGCCCTGTTGGTATCGACGAGCACCATTTTTCTTTTGAAAATTCAAGCATACGACTTCCAATCCCTCAAAAGCATAGCAAACATGGCCATTTAGCTGACGCCAACCAAGTCGTCTTCAATTGAACGGAGGTTAATTAGAAGCCTCATCTTGCTGCCCTATCCAGAAGCTACTACTAACCTACTCCCTTTGACTTTGCCTTTAGATTTTATTTAACTTAGCTCTTGAAGATCAACTGATAGATATTGAGGCCAACAGCTAGTATAGTATTATCAGCTGATCCTCAACGTTGAGATAAGAAGTGACATCTTTATTGCATTCCATTGGATCACCTGTCAGTCCAATTACTGCAATTAATTTTTTATATAAACTTTAATTATTTGATGTAAATTTCGATTTCAAAAGGCAAAATAAAGTTCAGCCTACGGCCAAACGGAGTGGTGGATCAGGTAACACTAAACGAAGACAATTGAGGGCAACCTATCTTTTATATGAATATGTGATGATAATTGCTCTAATTTCAACCCTAAGCAACTCTAGATGCTGTCATTAGCTATCAGCCACATAATGCACCTGAGATAAGAAGATAAAACCAGGCTAAGCTTATGGTAGTCCCTTTTAGGAGCATCCCCTTCGGAAGAAAAGCTGACCGGCTTTTACCTAGGATTCTGAAAGGTCAACCAGCTTGACTTTGTGCGGCACTGATCTGTAAAGCGGATAATTGAGGCATGCTCAATGTCTGTCTTTAGAAAAGGTGACACGCTTTTGTTTCAAAAGACAAGAGAAAAGATCGAAGGGTGTTGCTGTGCGTTGCCATGCTTGCTCTATCCGTAGCTCTGGATTCGGTCAGTGGAGAAGTGAATGGGTATTATAAGATGCGTTCCTTCGATATGATATTTTAAGGCTGCTGCTGATATTAAGAAAACAAGAAGAGTTTGATTTAACAAGCAACTTCTGTTTAAAAGAACCATGGCAGTTCCATGATCATCATCTTTTATCTCGAGAGGCACATGGTGATGAGTTATATGTCATGTGTCGTGATGCGTATGGATATGATGGCTAAGCATGGGCTAATGGCAGCATTCTCGGCAAGCATGATGCATGCGAGTACACTACACGTAGCGTATTGGACCAATGCTTTCTAACTGCTCCCACTTCGTTTGCAACGTCTGGTTTGGTTCCCCTTGTCTGTTGCGCTTTTCCGCACCTCCTCACCAGTAGACCCCCCGTCTCTTTCGCGTTGTATGCGTCTGTGGCATGAATATTTGAAGTACTCGCCCCATGTGACGCTGCCATCAAAACTAAATACTTAGTAGTATATATAATGCCTTTGTAACTTTGGTAATTGCAGCCATTAGCTAGGGTTCCTCAACCTTCCATGCATAACTGCCACTGATCTTATATAAATGACTCAGTTCAACAAATCTTATTGGGATTGAGTATGTATATGTGTGTATATATATATAAAGAGAGAGAAGGAAGCTAGATTTTGATATATTCGAATCTAATCAAGTTTAGGATCTGGACACTTTTTTTATATTTGGATTCACATGAATTTCGAAGCTATCTCACTTTTTTGACTTTTTTTTCTTCTTTGAAATTCGTAAATTATATAGATTCATGAATGAAAAAAATGAATGAATTTAAATTTGGCAATGTAGCCAAGTTTATCCCCTCTTCCTCTCTCTCTCTATATATACTAAAATATATTTCTAGTCTTCGAACTTTTACTCAAAATTCATATAGGTTCTCGAACTTTCGGTTGCTATCGTTTATTCCTTTTTGTTTTAAGAATGTTGCATTTTCGATGTTCCATTACATGAAATCACTTAAAATTAATGAATTAAGTGAACCGTCATTTTTATACAAATATATAAATTGATTGGCAAGATGATAGAATGACATAATAGTTATTCAATCAATTTTAACTGATTTTATATAATAGGATATTGAAAATGTATTATTCTTAAAATATAAAGGGATTAATTGTTACAATTGAAAGCTTGAAGGCTAAAATGAATTTTAAGTGAAAGCTCAGAGACTAGCTTCTCTTAAAGTATACCTTTTTTTCAGGCTTTTCTCATTTTAAAACCACTTTAAATGTTTAAAAGCAAAAACTAGACCAACCCATGGTGAAAAAAATTGGAATCAAAACTAAAAGCATTGCACTGATGACACTCATTGTATTACCTTATGTGCATTTTTTTCTTTTTTAAAACTGTTACAAGCTATTGTAATATTTGCATGCATTAGTATTTTTCTTAAAATCATGATAAAAGTAACTTATGAATCATTTTAGTTCTTAATTAGCTGAAATTTATACCTTCTTATGGCAATCAGACAACAAAATTAGCTTAAATTCCATGCACGGTGACAAAGCTTTTCTTTTTTCATGAGAAATAGCATAATAATATTAGATTTTAAAAAAATGATCGAAATGATCATCACATTATGCAATATAATGTCTCTTTTTCTGACAAAAACAAAGGACGTAATGTCATATTGTCTATATATGATGGCCATTATTTCTACTCTTAATGCAGGCAAATTATGGAGTGATGGTGGCATGAAATTGTTTTGATTGTCACGATTAGTTTAGACACCATCCCTATTCTGTTTGGATTATTTGCGAGAATTCTCTGTTAGTCTGGCATTTGATTGCAGGGGTCAGAGAAATTAGCCTCGAGATAAGCTGGACCAAGAATTTCTCCTCTACAGTTGAAGCCTTTGTGCTGAAAAATCGAGAGGATTCCCTGATTTTTATCTCTGGGTTGACCACATGTTATAATCGAGCCTTTTGGCTTGTTGGTAGCTTCGACGATTCGGAGGCAACAGTCCATGCGCCCACTTGCAAGAAGATGACAAGTGTTTCTTTTGAGGAGAAATCAGAGAGAGACTGGCTAAGTTCTGGTTCGAATATGAACGACTCTGTTTACAGTTGCCCAGGCACAGGCCTAGCAAAATGAACCATGATTGGGCCAGGCATGTTCATGTCCCACAAGCAATGTCCATGGTCTATCAGGATATAAAAGGATTTTGTACATATTTTTTCCATGACACAAACTTAAGCAAGCTCTGTTTTAACTTGAGAAATTGTTATACTAGAATTGTTGTCTTAAAGGTTCAGGTTTCTAGTAGAATGTGGCAAAGGGTCTAGAATATCATAAAAATACAGGCAATAGTTAAAGACCTCCAGAGTTTTAAAAAAAATAAAAAAGAAATTATGTGCATTAACCTACGTCTTGGCTTGTTTGGTTATAGTTTTGGGCTCCCAATGCAAAGTGTTTCTTGGCTACAAGGTGATATGGTGCTTATTTTAACCATGGAATATCACGAAGGCTGAGGCTTTGTTTGCATCGCTTATCATATGCTATTTGGATGGCTCGCTTGGAGACAATTTCATTTGGACACTTCTGCATGCTTCTAGATTCATCATGGTGCTTTTGTTTCTATGATAATAAAATAATATTTAATACTGCATCTTGTTAAACGCATCGCATTTTCTCTTGCCCTAGTAGTTTGGATCTTTGTAGGTTTTCTTGTAGTTTCATTAGGCATGACAAATTTTTGTTTCTTGTCTTCCTCTAAAAAAAAAAGAAAGTATATAGTTGTTTTAATTAAAGCAGAAAAATGCAGTGATTAATCTCAAAAAAGAAAAAAAAAGTCAGGAGAAAGGGAGATTGCTGATGAAAAAAAAAAAAAAAAAAAATTCTAATTTGGTGTGCAAAGTAGATAGTTTCCTTTCAGTGGAATAATATGTTTGGCCAGCAAACAATGTCAACAGATTGAGCTCTACATTCCTTCTAATATTTTCTTTGTTGTTTTGCCTTCTCTTTAAGATACAAGTGTCTGACTTATCCTCTAGTCATAGAAATTAAGGGGGAAATAATAGAACAGATCACACTCGATGGTTTAGCAAAAGTTTTTTCAACTCTTGAGAACTGCTTTTAATGAAATTAAAATTGTATACAGTATGCAAATTTTGAAAAGAAGCAAATCGTAGCAATCCAAAGCATCCTAAAGTATTCAAAAGATGAAAAATATAATTATGTTACATTGCAACTACTCCCTAAATCCATCTAAATGGATTCAGCACCAGACCAACGCTACCAAAACCCCCTGAAGTCCTGCTAGCCTCGGACGTATTTAGAGGATCCCTCCTCCTCTCCTCCAAAATTCATGCCTCACCATGGGTTAATTATCTTTTAATGAGCCCAACCGGAATTGCTATCCTTTTGCTAATCAAGGCCAATACAATTAGCTCTTAATCATCTATATAACAAGAACGTTCTAGCTATGAACTTAATGGTTTTCATAAAGGGATAACCATCTCCTCATATGCAGCACAGATTTCCTTTCTCCTTTTACCTTACTTTATGTTGCCTTTACCGTCAACTCTTTAATTTTTTTTTTATAAAAAATTAATCAGCAATAAAGTTAAATTAACATAAAAATGGAGATCAGTATATAAAATCAAATAGCTGCCTAATTAATAAGACTCCACATCATATCCATATGTATCAATCATTAAGATGAATCTAGTCCAATACTTTGTGAATCATCCATTATATTTGTGCTTATATCAATTATTTAATTTGAGTCATATTCGAACCAATTTTCATAAATATAAAAATATGCGATCAATGATAGTTTATATTAAGTTAAAAATTTTATAGTGAAGTTTGTAAAATCTCAAAATATGAAGAATTTTAAAAGATCAAGATTTTAACAAGCACCATAAGTTACTCATGCATATATAGATGATGCATTTGATCTTTTGAATGTTCAAGACACTAGATATAGAGATAGAGTTCAAATACAATGTTTTGATAAGATTCTTTTCGAAAAACTAGCTTTCAATCCCTCTATCCAAAGCCTTGTACAGAACTTTTACTCTCTTATATCACTCTCTCTTACCCCTTAAGTTACTATAAATCATGATACCATCAACATAAAGCCAGAAATCTGATAGCAAAGTTCATAGAGATATTATACACATGAACATCGCTTTATTCTCAGTAAAGTGCCAAGAAAACATGGTATATAATTAATTGATGCAAGGTTTTATATATGTTATGTAGGGCCACACGATCATGATCATTGTGCATTAGTGAATTGGACATCTCTGGCTCAACCCCAAAACTAGAGTGGAAATTGACTCCTGCAAACATATGGCATGAAATTGAAGTCCGGGAGATTAGCTTCTGTTTAGCTTTATATATTTAACATGGGTGACCATGGTCTATGGTCCAATGCAGGGTTAAAAACACCAGCCCTTAAACGGGAGTGTTCTAAGCATTATTGCATCATTGATGAATGTATGGAAGATAATACAGAGGGAGAATCAGGCAGATTCCTACATATCAACTAATTGCATGCGTAGAAATTTTGTAAGTTTTATTTTCTATTCAATTCTTATTAATAAGAATTTTTTATATGATTTTTTTATTTTAAATTTTGATAATTGCTTTCATTACGCGTACAATAACAAGCATGCTTAAGTCCAGAAAAAACAAATAAGTGTGCAAGGATTAAAAACTATAGCAATCTAGCGAGGGAACCTTTGTTTAGTTTTCCTTTGAATGACGTAAGACCGTATCTTTATGATATTTCTAATCATAATGAAAAAGTCTTGGAGGCATCACTCCATCCTTCTTATTTATTTATGCTTAGGCAAGTTGATGTTCAATCCTTTAAAGGATTGGATCGGACATTAACATTTAGTCCCTGGACTAACTACATAACGTTTAGTCTTTACGAACACAGTTATCTTCTTACTACATATAATAATCATAAATGTGTACATAATTATTGTGTAATGAAAAAGATAAAAAATTTAAAAAATCTGATATTATAAACCGAGTGTTGAGTGGCTAGTCAACAAAAGCTAAATGTTAAAATCTAATCCGATGAAAGGCCGAACATCAATTAAACCTTTATATTTTTATTATTTTTTTCTTCTTTGCGGTCCAATGCAAAACTAGTGCCCAACGCTACCATAAGTTGCGGAGAGAAGAATTGACTCAATTAGACTCGATCTGATCCATATTGGCAGACTCATGGGTTATGTCGGGTTTGAAAAGTAAATCTAATATAAATTCTCGATTAGGTATGGCTTTGTATTTTTTGATCCAACCTAATTTGAATTCAATTTGGCTCAATTCATAAACCTTAATTATATAAATCTTATTTTTTTTAAATTCTAATTATCTTATAACTTCCTTGAATGAACTCTAATTTAAATCAATTCTTCTTTTCATCTTAACAACTAGATCTTCTTCTATCTTTTTTCACTAATTATATCTAAATATTTATATTTTATCATTTATTTTGATAGATTCTTATTTATAATATTTTTAAGTATATAAATAAATATTTTAAATATCAGAATTTATAAATTTAAGGATAATTATTTACTCTCCTTTAATCTTTTTTTCGTCTAATGAGATTGAAATATTTATATTTTGTTATATATTTTGATGGATTCTTATTTATAATGTTTTTAAATATATTAATAAATATTTTAAATATTATAATTTATAAAATTAAGTACAACCATTTACTTGATAGAATTAAGAATTTTTGAATAAAAAATTTAAATTTTTTTTATGAACCTTTATTTGATTACTAATTAATAGATTTTAGATGCCAAATAATAGTTAGATGGACCCAAATTATACTTCACCTCCAATAGACTTGGTTGTCCTATTCGCTCTAAAATTTTTTGAATAGATTCAATCCGATTTTTGTAGATCTAATCAGCAAATAGATGGGTTCTACATCTAAAATTATAAGTGAAATATAAAATCAGATCATACTACGATCCAACCCGATCCAATCCGTATGTCGCCCAATCCCAAATTAGAGTTTGGAGGGAAGGTTACGAGTCCATTTCGATTTCATTGACTTTGGCCTAACAGCTTCATGGTCCACCGCAATGAGTCTACACGTCGTGCTTCTTGTTGCCGAGTGGCCTTCCCAGCTTCCCGGGGCTATCCAGCGCAGAAGCATGGCGGCCGAGGGCGGGGAGGTTCTGGTGGTGGTGGTGGTGGGGGCTGTGGAGTTGACGACGAGCATGGCGGCAGCGCGGCCTGCGAGCATAAACAAAGACAGGGGAGCGCTTGGTGGAGTGGGAGACGTCGAGGAGGGAGACGAGGGCAGGAGCCTGGCGGGGGGTGTGGCCGCAAGCCAGAATGCGGAGCTCCGAGGCCGGGTTGGTCCATCAGATGGTCCGCCGCTTGTATGACACTAGCCGCCGCACCGGCTTCACCACCTTCGTCATCAGCGGGCTCGCCGCTGCCGTCGTCAGTAACGACATGAACACCAGTATGGTGCAGGCCTGGTCCTCGATCACCTGCAGTGCGTAAGGCGAGGATAGAGGAGACGATTAAAATTTGGTTTCAGACCTGAATGACATAAGAATTGGGAAGAAATTTTCCACGAAAACTTCATTGAAGAATGACATTAACAGTGTAATTTTAATCCTTCTCCACTCTGAACGGCTCATTTTTCACGTTAGAACTCATCTTATAAATACTAAACCAGACCGAGAGGGCGTAGATATCATTTTTGCTAGTGTAAAATTCATTAACAAATTATATCAAAAAAAAAATTATAATTAGGTGTTATTTATCAAAGAACATAATATGAGAGTATATATATATATATATATATATATATATATATATGACATCATGCATGGTATATGCTATTATTTTTGTTGCAACTAATCATATAAGCTTTATAGTAAATGCTTTTCAGTTATATATTACGTTATCTATCATATACAAGTGATATCATAACATTTTATATGCTATCGTGAATGTTATTCAACATCAATATATTCAATGTTAGTAATTATTATAACATGGGACAGCTCAAGTTGTAAGAGATCGGGTGAGGCTTATGTCGTATACGTACATGTTTATCCCTGGCAGTGTTAAGCAGGACCAACCCAATGCCCCCCTTTGGAGTTCATGAGAAGTCCCAACGACAAGCCGCCGTGGAGAAGCATCTCAAAGAAAGCGGCCATGAGCACACTGGCCACCACCTTGGCTGCTGGTGAGAACAACACCACTAGCAGCAACCACGCCACCTCCTGCCAATTCTGGATGCTAGACTGAGACCGCTGATCACCAAGAACAACGTGACGGCTGTAGTTTCAGTTAAAAGTTTTTATCAAAAAAAAATTTAAAAAAAATAAAAGATTAAAATTTTATTTTTTTATTTTGAAATCATACTTATTTATCCAACAATATGTTACTCACACATAACTAACCACATTTGATTTTAACTCAATAAACTACCAGAATTACTAATAAAATACTAATCGCATAATAAGAATAACAATAAGGAATTAAATTTTAACACTCCTCCTTAATTCCTTGTTATGACATGCAACAATTCTCTGAAGTACTAGAATTAAAGAAAGTGTTAAGATTTAATTCCTTATTGCTATTCTTATTATGGATTAGTATTATATTAGTAATTTTTGTAGTTTGTTGAGTTAAAATTAAATGTGGTTAGTTATGTGTGGGTAATGTATTATTGGATAGATAAGTATGATTTCAAAATGAAAAAGTAGAATTCTGATCTTTCACTTAAGAATTGGTAGTTGAATCAATCTTCATAAAAATTCTTTTATTGCTGGTCATATGATTGCTACACCCGCTATCAAGAAACCAAACATCATGCTTTCGGTCCATAGCTGCTTGACAAGCATAAAACAGATTGGCTTCACCTTCTTTTTCTTCAGTAAAATTTGCTTGCTGATTTTTCTTCAGGTAACAATCTTTTTGGATGTAACCAAACTTTTTGCAATTGTGACATTGAGGCTTTCCTCGAAACCAATAATCTTTCTCTACACGGCTACGTCCTCGACAAATTCTATATTTTTGTTAAGTGAACTTCTCGTTAATTTGCCTTCTAAAGTTGTTTCTTTCTTTTCCTCTTGAGTTGTTTCTACATAAATTCTAGCTGAAACTACAGCCGTCAAACTGGATCAGAGCATCGCCGACGATCCTCCGCCGAGTCCCCACCGCTCAAATCTCTTTCTTCTCATAGCAACGCGATGCTCTCCTTCCGTATTTGACTGAAATGTCAAAACAGATCAAGAAAAAAGAAAGATACGGACGCAACGCAGGCGGTATCAAAGATCCGCTTCCATGCTTAGCCAACTAGCCTGGTTTCTAGAAATTGATCTTAAAAAAAAAAAAAAAAATCCAGAGAAGGATTCTCAAGCAGTGCTTGAAATTTCCTGAGCTTTGGATTATGCCCAGGAAATGGATTAGGGGAGGAGGCCATAGTTCAAGAATCGAAAAATGAGAAACAGAGAAGATTGAAGCCCAACTTCGTCCAAACAGTCTTCCCACGCTCTCAAGGTATTCGACGAAAGGCTTGAGTGAGAATACCTTCAAGCAGTCTCAAGTTTTGAAGATGGCAAATTCAAGCAAATTTCACTAAAGAAAAAGAAGGTGAAGCCAATCTATTCTATGCTTGTCAAGCAGCTATGGACCGAAAGCATGATGTTTGGTTTCTTGATAGCGGATGTAGCAATCATATGACCAGCAATGAAAGAATTTTTATGAAGATTGATTCAATTACCAATTCGCAAGTGAAAGATTGAAATTCTACTTTTTCATTTTGAAATCATACTTATCTATTCAACAATACGTTACCCACACACAACTAACCACATTTGATTTTAACTCAACAAACTACCAGAATTACTAATAAAATACTAATCCATAATAAGGATAACAATAAGGAATTAAATTTTAACACTCCCCCTTAATTTCAGTACTTCAGAGAATTGTTGAATGTCACAACAAAGAATTAAGGGGGAGTGTTAAAATTTAATTCCTTATTGTTATCCTTATTATGCGATTAGTATTTTATTAGTAATTCTGGTAGTTTGTTGAGTTAAAATCAAATGTGGTTAGTTGTGTGTGTGGGTAATGTATTATTGGATAGATAAGTATGATTTCAAAATGAAAAAGTAGAATTCTGATCTTTCACTTCTTTCTTTTGGTCTTTCAACTAACTCCCAAGTTTTGTTCTTCTCAATTACATTAATTTCTTCTTCCAGCTTTCTTCCAAGTTTTTTCTTTGATTGCTTCTTCAAAACTTTCTGGCTCAACAAAACAAAAGTTACAACTAGCATACATATCACTAAGGCTTTTCATTTTTCTTGGAGGTGTACTTCATAATGAATAAAAAGAGATTGATGAGAATCCTTCTTTGATTTTTTTTTTTTTTCTAAGATCGATTTCAGGAAAGCAGGCTCGTTGGCTACGCACGGAAGCGGATCTTAGATACCACATGCGTTACATCCGTATCTTTGTTTTTTTCTTGATCCATTTGGACGCTTTAATCAAATACAGAAGAAGAGCACCGCGTTGCTATGAGAAGGAAGAGATTTGAGCGGTGAAGATTCGGCGGAGAATCGTCGGCCATGCTCTGATACCAGTTTGACGGTTACCGTTTCAATCAGAATTTTTTATCAGAAGAAAGGCAAAAGAAGTAAAAAATCGAAATTTTACTTTTTTATTTTAAAATTATACTTATCTATTCAATAATACGTTACTTATACAGAACTAACCACATTTGATTTTAACTCAACAAACTAATAGAGTTACTAATAAAACACAAATAATAAGGAACTAAATTTTAACAGGCCGTCGCTCACCTTGTCAGCGATGGCCTCCCCAAAGGGGCCGTTGGGCACAATCATTCCCAGCATGAAGGCCCGAAGATGGCGTGCGTGGCGTCCGTCAAGCACCACCATATGCACGTCAAGTTGAGTACTCTGCCCCACAGCACCGCATATATCGATTTCTCCACCTCCCTGGCCGCCGTTCTGCGCCAGCGCCAGCGCCATCGCCAGCAACAGCCATGCCACGGCGTCGATGAGGGTGGCACACGCGAGCGCAATCCGTCCGACCTCCGAGCCGATCAGTTTCATCTCCGCAAGGATTCGGGCCAGCACCGAGAAGGCGGTCATGGTGACCGCCGCGACGCCAAGGAAGGCGTCTTTGTGGGCGTTCTCCTGGAAAAGCTGGTGGACTTTGAAGCCCATCTTGGACATGATGACGAGAGGTGGCAGAATGCACGCCGCAGCGAATGCCCACGGCCGGAATCCCTTGCTCTTGGCCGGCTCGGGGCTGTCGAGCTCGACCTCGATCGATGCCTACCATGAAGGTGTAGTAGATGAGGCCGAAGTGTTCAAAAACTAAACTAGATTTTTCTAGAAACTTTAATAGTTTCTCCATACGTGCATGAATCGGAGTCTGAAAGTCATTTTGAAAAATGTACAGTCACTTTGAAAAATATATAGTCACTTTGGAAAACATATAGTCACTTTAGAAAAATGTATTCAGAATATCTAAGAGTCTATAGGATATGGAAGAGTCACTATGTGCATCTATAAATAGTTGTGTATTGAAGGCTTCTAAGCAAGAAGCTAAAAGCAAGAAGCCAAATAATTCAATAGAAGTTCTGTCTTATCCTTCTATATCTCTATCTTAATTCCAACAGAGTGGTTTCAAAGCCTTCAATTGTTTCTAACCTTCTGGGCAGCAACAATTTCTAACCAAAATTTTCTCTAAAATCTTATTCCTATCTTCAATGAAGAAAATTATGATTTTTGGAGAGTTCAAATGAAAACTCTTTTCATCTCCTAAGATCTTTGGGAACTTATAGAAGATGGCTATGAAGAACCGGAGTCTACGACGGTGCTCGCAACTTGGCCAGAAGTCAAGAAGAAGGAATACAAGGAAAACAAGAAAAAAGATGCAAAAGCATTATTCTTCATCCAACAAGGGGTAAGCAAATCAATTTTTCCAAGAATTTCTTTCGCTTCAAAATCAAAGGAAGCAGGAGAAATTATTCAAGTGGAGTTTCAAGGAAGTGAAAAGGTAACGTCTATCAAACTTCAGACATTATGGAGAGAGTTTGACAATTTATTTATGAAAGAAAATGAATTCATTCAAACCTTCTTCAACAAAATTTCTAGTATTGTTAATCAAATACGGAGTTATGGAGATACAATTGCTAATAAGAAAATTGTTGAAAAAGTTTTAAGAAGCTTACCTCCTAAATTTGATCATATAGTTGCTGCTATCGAAGAATCCAAAGATTTATCAAAACTTACAACTCATGAATTATTCGGTTTTCTTGAGGCACATGAGAAAAGAATGAGCAGGTTTATTGATCAATCCTGTTGCCCTTGGGGGGAGTGAATTGGGTTCTTTGAAAATTTTTGATAAAAATATGCAATATTTACAAAACAATGAAATTATGTGAGAGTGAAGTGTCAAACTAAAAACAAATCACAATATCAACAGTAAGCACACACACAAACACAAAGATTTATAGTGGTTCGGTGCTAACCCTTGCACCTACGTTCACTCCCCAAGAACTCCTTGAAAATTTTTTTCACTAATCATTTTCCCTATGTCCACTCCCCAAGAACCCTTTAGGAATTTTTTTCACTAATCATTTTTTCAACGATTACAACCTACTAACTCAGTTAGCTTTTTCTTTTCAGGCACAAGGGAGCCTTTACAACTCACCAATTACGGGTTTGGCACACCCTTCATAAGTTTCAACCAAGTTGAAACTCAACAAGATACAAGAATAGAACAATTTCAGAAAACACAGCTCCTCAATGAGCAAATAAAAGCAATAATGGTACTTTACAGATTTTGAAGCTTTTCTCTCTTAAATGAGCTTCACTTCTTTGAATGCTTGAGTTAAGAACACTTGATGGAGCTTTTGAAGTGGTTGGTGAGAGCTTTGAATAGGCTTCAATAAATTTTCAAATTTCAGCAACATGAACTTTTCAAAATAGAACAAGCTGAAATCTCTCTGGATTTTAACTTGATATATCTCACTTTTTCTTACTTGTAATCCTTCAAATATCCACTTAATCTCTTGATAATCCATCCCATTAACCTGTATTTATAGTTTGTTGAAGAGTTGGACTGTTGGAGTAGCCGTTTCCGACCGTTGGAATATCAGAACTAGCCGTTATAAAGCATCGCAGGGTGTTAGTCGGCTCTAGAGCCGACTAACCTGGGATTTTCTTCATCCCAGGCTAAGTTAGTCGGCTCTAGAGCTGACTAACATAGGTAAACCTTCTGTGTTTGCCATAGTAGTCGGCTCTAGAGCTGACTAACTTGTGGATCTTTACTGTATGGCCACAGTAGTTGGCTCTAGAGTCGACTAACTCATGAATTTTTTCTATAAGGCCTTCTGTGACACATTTTTGACTTGATAGCTTGCATGTGGGTCGGTTAAAGACTTCAAACTTCCATTCCAAGTTTCAGTAGCTGCCGTAGGAGTTGACTAATATCTCCAAAACTTGAAAGAATCATTCCACGGATAAGAAAACTCATTGTACCAAGAAAAATAAGTATCATAGCTTTCAAAACTTGGACTTTCTTCATTTGATAACTTTGCCAAGCATCTAAGTTTCACTTAATTTGAGCTTGAACCATCATTTTCAGATCTTGGAACTCTCTCTCTTGAACCATAGACTCATTTTGAAGCTTGAAATCCGTTTAGATGTTCTTGGTGACTCTTGTATGCCTGCATGTCATAGTGATTCTTCACTAAAATTATTAGTAACCTTCTTAATTGTTTTGTGATCATCAAAATCAATGCGAGGTCAATAAATCCTTAGAGCAAGCTTTTCAAGAATTTCAAGAAGGGTGTAGAGGCTAGAAATGAAGATTCAAGAGGGGTGTCATTATAGCAAAGTCAACATGGAAGAGGATCAAGTTCCAATCATTAGCAGAAAAAATTTAATTCTCAAGGTCATAGACAAGGAAGAGGAAAGAATAAACAAGGTAATGAAAAATCTAATTTGTAGTGTTATGTTTGCAAAAAGTTTGGGCATGCAAGTAAAGAATGTCGATTTAAATGCACAAGATGCAATAAATTCAATCTTATGGATAAAGATTGTTTGTACAGAAAAAATAATGAGGCAAATCTTTCAGAAGCAAATGATTCATCTAAACATTTGTTCTATACATGTCTTCATTCTCACCAAGATTTTTAAGATATTTGGTATGTCGACAGCGGTTGTAGCAATCATATGACAGGGAACAAAAAATGGTTTGTCAGTCTAGACGAATCAATAACTTCGTAAGTTCGGCTTGGAGATGGCAAGCTATATAATGTGGAAGGCAAAGATGTTATTTTCATACAAACAAATGGAGGTAACTCTAAACTTATGCATAATGTTCTATATGTTCCCGGTCTTACTCAAGATTTATTAAATGTTGGTCAATTTGATGCAAAAAGGCTATAAATTGATTTTTGATGAAGATGAATGCCTCATTTTTGACAAAGAAAGGAGACAAGTGGTGACTAAAGTAAAATTGACCCCAAATAAAGTTTTTCCTCTTATTCTGTCATCAAATCCGAAAAATGCCTTGAAGGTGAAAAATAACGATTCACTGCTATGGCATTTAAGATATGGCCATTTAATTATAAAACCTTGAAGGTATTGAAGAGTAAAAATATGGTGATTGGTCTTCCTAATATTGATGTTAAGAAGCAAGTATGTGAAGGCAGTGTTTTTGGAAAGCAACACAAGCTTCCGTTCACAAAGACATTCTGGAGAGCTAAGTACCTCTTGAATTAGTCCATGCAGATATATGTGGACCAACACAAACTCCATCTATCAATAACAAAAGATATTTTCTTTTGTTTGTTGATGATTTTTCCAGGATGATGTGGGTGTATTTTCTAGAACAAAAATCAGAGGCATTCAACACTTTTCTCAAATTCAAAGCTTTCGTTGAAAGACAAAGTGGATGTAAGCTAAAGATTCTCAGAACAGACTATGGTGAAGAATTCACTTCCAAGGAGTTTAAAGATTACTACAGTAATTAAGGAATCAAGAGAGAGCTGACAATCATACTATTGTGGAGATGGCACGGAGTATATTAAAAGAAAAAGGACCTCCAAATAAATTATGGGCTAAAGCGGTAAATACTGCGGTGTATATTCTCAATAGGGCACCAATAAAAGCTGTGCTTGATAAAACTCCTTTTGAAGCCTGGTACAAGCAAAAGCCTCAGGTAAACTCTCTCAAAGTTTTTGGTTGCATTGCTTATTCTCACATTCCATCTCAGTTCAGGGAAAAATTTGATGAAAAAGGAGAGAAGTATATCTTTATTGGGTATAGTGAAGAATCAAAAGGGTATCGACTTCTAAACCCCAAAACTGAAGAATTGGTGATTTCAAGAAATATAATATTTGATGAATTGAAGGCCTGGAATTAGGAAGCTGGAGAAGACAAAGTTCCCATAATTCTTGAAGATTCTGAAGTACCATCAAATTCAGAGACATCTGATTCTCTATCAAGTCCATCTAGATCACTTACAAATTCTTTAAATACACCATCCAACACAAGTCACTTTCCATCGTGTTCTCCTGAGTCTCCACCCAGGAAGATGCGATCTTTAGAAGATATTTACATGGATTGTAATATGGCTCTTATTGCTGTTGAACCACAGAAGTTTGAAGATGCTATGAAAGAAGAAAAATGGGTTCAAGCAATGGATGAAGAACTAAAAATGATTGAGAAAAATGAGACATGTCAACTTGTTGATCGACCAAAAGAAAAAGATATTATTGGCTTAAAATGGATATATAAGACCAAATACAATGAAGATGCCTCAATTTTAAAATATAAAGCTCGACTAGTCGCAAAGGGGTATTCTCAGCAACCTAGTGTAAATTTCAACGAGACATATGCTCCAGTGGCATGAATGGAGACAGTTTGGACTATATTGGCTCTTGCTACACAATTGGAATTGAAAATTCATCAATTAGATGTCAAGTCGGCATTTTTGAATGGTGAACTTGAGGAAGAAATTTATGTTAAGCAACCTCAAGGATATATCGCTAAAGGTAATGAAGACAAAGTCTATCGTCTTCAAAAAGCTTTATATGGACTAAAGCAAGCCTAAGGGCTTGGAACAGCAAAATAGATAAATATTTTCGGGAGAATGGTTTTGAAAAAAGTCCCAGTGAGCCATCATTATACATCAAGAAGAATTGTGTAGAAGATTTTATACTGGTATGTCTTTATGTTGATGATTTAATTTATACCAGTACAAACTTCAAGATCGTAGAAGATTTTAAAAATTCCATGATGAAGGAATATGAAATGACAGATCTTGGTCTTATGTAGTACTTTCTTGGAATTCAAGTAAAGCAATCCAATAGAAGTATCTTCATTTCTCAAGAAAAGTATGTTGAAGATTTATTAAGAAGATTTAATATGTCAAACTGCAAGCCAGTTGCTACACCAATAGCATTGAATGAGAAGCTATCCAAAATTGATGGAGCATCAAAGACCAAAGCATCTAAATTTTGAAGTCTTGTTGGATTACTTATCTATCTCACAAATACAAGACCTGACATAGTTTATGCTGTCAGTATCATTTCTTAATTTATGAGTAATTCTAATCAACTACATTTTTCAACAGCAAAAAGGATTCTTCATTATATCAAAGGTACAAAGAATTTTGGCCTTCATTATTTAAAATAAGAAGATAATAGTTTGATTGGACATGCAGATAGCAATTGGGCAGGTTCCATTGATGATAGAAAAAGTACTTTCGAATATGTTTTCTGTCTAGGAATAAAACCAATAACTTGGTCTTCAAATAAGCAAAATATAGTTTCTTTATCCTCTGCTGAGGCTGAATATATATCAGCATCTACTGCAGCTTGTGAAGCTATTTGGCTCAGAAAAGTCTTGAAGGATTTAAAGTAAGAACAAAAGTTTGCTACTATTATTTATTGTGACAACATGTCCGCCATTGCCATAACAAAAAATTCAGTCTTTCATAGCTAGACAAAGCATATTGAGCTCCGTCATTATTTTATTAGAAATTTAGTTGAAAAGAAAGAAATTTAGCTGAAGTTCTGTAGGACAGAGAAACAGGTAGCAGATATTTTCACAAAGGCATTATCAGCTCAAAAGTTTAACTATTTTAGAGAGATTTTGAAGATTACAAATTAAAAGGTGAATTGTTATCTCCTCCAAGAAGATAGAAGGCAATTGTAGTTAAATGGGTATAAATCTAGTTTATGGGGGAGTGTTGGAAAACTAAACTAGATTTTTCTAGAAACTTTAATAGTTTCTGCATAGGTGCATGAATGGGAGTCTGAAAGTCATTTTGAAAAATGTATGGTCACTTTGAAAAATATATAGTCACTTTGTAAAACATATACTTACTTTGGAAAAATGTATTCAGGATAACTAAGAGTTTATAGGATATCGAAGAGTCACTATGTGCAACTATAAATAGCTGTGTACTCAAGGCTTCTAAGCAAGAAGCTAAAAGCAAGAAGCCAAATAATTCAAATAGAAGTTCTTCCTTATCCTTCTATATCTCCATCTTAATTCCAACACGGAGCGGGTGGCGGCGTCCAGGATCAGCAGGCTCCACAAGGGAAAGATTGTGAGTTTAAAACCCAACACGAATCCACTCTGCGGAACAAACAAAGGATTTTATCCCAACTATAAAATATACTCCTTGAATAATGATTAATTTATAGAAATGATTGAATTATGAAATTTTGTATGAATAGAGAATTTTTAATATATTTTACAAAATATTAGTATACTGTTATGTATTTTGCGTATTATGCAAAGAAGTTAAAATGATTTTGAGATTAAAATAGCAAACAAAATTTGGAAAGAATGATCTTAGATTTGAAATTGTATTTATTTAATATAGCAGAAATACAAGTAATTAATAGAAAAGGAAAATTTGATTAATATATACCAAGATCTAGGATATGTAGCGAGGGTGGTGGAGTGGGTGAAGGAGGAAGTTGATGGTGCGGGTGGTGGCAACGATGAGCATGCCCTGGAGGAAGAAGAGAGGGCAGGAACAAGTTAAGGGGTTCTCTTCATGCAAAACGGGTGGTCATGGCCGGGCTGCAGCACATGAGGGGAGTAAACATCGAACTATTTCTTCCATGGACGCTTAGGTATTGAATTGGCGACTCGCTCACCTTCGCCACCTTCGAAATGTCCATTAGTTTTCTCTAACCAGCAATTTGAGATAGGCTAGAGGGGTGCAGAAGTTTGGAGAGCAAGTAGCCTTTCGAGCCGCTGGAGGCGAGGAGTAATGCTATTCTTTTGCCTAGATAGACCGTGATTGAGGCTTGCCTTAACGGCGACTTCGTAGGTAGCGTGTCTTTGGGACAAAAAGGCCTTTGGCACAAATTATTCAATTTTCAACAAAAGTTAGAACTCATGGAGACCATATCCAGCAAGAGTGATTGGATAAGGATAGAAAGGTGGTCGTGAGTTCTTCTTCTGAAAAAATTATACCAGTCACTAAAAATAATTTCCATTCAGCAGTTTAGAAATGTTGGTCGGTTCTTTTTGTTTTTGAGATTATGCAGGGCTAATTCCCATCTTTCTACTCTGCATCCATCTGTGTTTCAACCATTGGCTCTAATCGAAATGGAATCCAAATCTTTTGTCTACGTGGAAAAAGACAACATTATTTGAGCAAGCTCTGGATGATAAAAATGTGGCTGATTGATCTACGAGCTTTGTTTAATGCATCATAAAAGAATGGTTTATCGCGAAGTTTGACTTTGCTTGAGTTGGGCATGTCCTCCTCCTATCATCCATAGGATAGATGAATGGTAACCTACTTCCTAAAGTTAGTTCAAATAAAAAATTAATATTCTTAGTGGGAAAAATATATTCTAGAAGCACAACTCTACATCTCGTGTGGTCTATAGTGAACTGAGGAAGGCTAATTATAAGAATTTTAGATGTTAAAAAGTAGAAGATAAGTATTTCTCTTTCTTATCTGGCTAGATGGTACGTAGTCAAGTTAGAACAAAAAAGAGAAAGAATACGTGCTTTTTCTATATCTCAACCGATCATGAACATCAGTGTGTGTATATATATATGTTATACGTATCTATATACGATCAGTATATATACTGTCTTACATAACATTTTTTCAAGTTTTGTCCACGTATTTATATAAGTGATGTGGTCCGTGGTGAGAGCATAAATTGTTGTGTTAGTTAACCCTTGTGGATCGTAAACTCCGTTCCCCATCTCGCTACTAAAGTTTTAGTACCAAGAATGCGATTTATGTCCTAACGTGTCCTTGAAAACCATGGAGCTCTACTGTTCAAAATCCAGAAACTTTTACTGATCCTTATCTCTCAATTTAGCTGAGATATCAGCTCTTTGTATCTAAATCAGCACTGGGGTATACCAGTAGATTATTGTTGAACTGTGTCAGCATGGAGTTGATTGGCTATGGACACCTCCTTTAAATTAAACTAAGAGCTGAAGTAGTTCAGAATCTTGAGTGATTCACATTTTTTACTCTTTGATCTGCTAAAAAAACTCTGCGTTAGTGTTTTCTCAAGTCTCTTTTTCAGTCATTGAAATGTTCGTTGCACATGGCCACCCTTAGAGATCTCCAATGGCTGCAAATAGACTACATGCAATACTAATTTCCATCAATACTTATTCCACCACCTGATTCACATGTTGCCATGTTACCACGATTGGCCCTTGACATATATTTTCACTCCTCCTATTAGAAGCCAAATTATCTATATTAGTCACCATGCATTGACATCTTGAAGTTGTAACCTCATGAGCTATGTTTGTTGGTTATAATCCAATACCCATGTGCATACTGTGAAGCTTCTTAGGTTTTAAGGTAGTTACTAATTTATTTTGTTGTGGATTGGCATCTAATTGGTACAGCAGCTTTATTCAACACATGACATTGATTGAGCCTTTTTTATTTTTTTAATGGTTCACTTTCAGAAAACATACTTTACATGGAACTCTCTTTACAATGTTCATGCAAATATATTGGCTAAGTAGTTAGTAATACCTTTCCTTGTAGTTGGATGAACAATCAATGCAACAATTCTGCGCCTAATGTCTTCATGGGAGGAGCTACAGTTAGTGAAACCAGTTCTTGCTCTACCCTTAGGGCATTAGCCCTAATGCTCTTGGCTTGCCCTATCTTTAATTGAATTTCTAATTAGTGAAGCCAATGCTTGCTGCTGCTTCCTTTCAAACACTTCCTCCATTCCTAGCAATGGTGCTCTGCTCTACTTTGCATTGATTCTGTGGTTTGCTTTTAATGAGATGAAGCCTTGTCATGTTTTGCCTATTTTTGGTTAAATTTGTTTAAATTTAAATCAGCTCAAGATAACCTAACCCATTGGATCTAAAATCTATGGTAGCACAATTTTTTTTTTACATGAGAAGAAGTAATAATGTAATAAAAAAAGACTTGATATTTTTATATCTTACAGAAAGCATTGTTTGTAAACTAAGTGAAATGAAAAAAAAGGAATCATGCAACTGATCCAATTAGCCGAGGTCTAAATCTTTGTTATTATTATTATTGAAATACAAATTTGACAATGCTTAAGTCCATGCTTATATTTTTTAATAAAGTTATTATTAATTATGAGAAAACATGCTTTGAGAACATAAGGTACCTTCAACCTTGATATATTATCTTGGCAACTTATTTCTTTTTCTTATTTATTATCAGATCTGAATCATACATGCTTGCCATCAACTAGAAGTGTATCTCTAGTTGGATGGCACCCTTATTTTTTTGTGTTGCCAAAGAGTTTTCCTTATAGGTCTCAAAGACTTAAGTGAACTTTCATATAGAGTTTCATTGTGGGCCTAAATACAAGTATAGCAGAAGAAGAATTTTTTGCCTCAATTCTAAATTATAAGAAGGGTTTTCTACTATTCTTTACTTTGGTCTTCCTCTTTGGCCTCATTTGGTTGCTATACATTTTCATAGGAAGATGCTTCTCATAGGAAAGAATCGGACAATCTCACATTTAATTGCCAATTTCAACTTATTTTCTAAAAATTATGACTTCCCATGGCCATATTGGAAGTCGAATATTATGGTGAGGATAAGAAAATGTTTTCTCATAGGAATACAGGATTCTAGGAATCTCATTGGAAGTTGAATCTTATGGTAAGGATAAAAAAATGTTTTCTTATTGGAATGCAGGATTCTAGGAACTTCATTGGAAGTTGAATCTTATGGTGAGGATAAAAAAATGTTTTCTCATAAGAATGCAGGATTTTAGGAACCGCTTTGCAGTTTGCCAAATGAGACCTTTGTAATTGGAAGCTTTAAAAGTAAAATTGGCTCCCCCTCTCAGAAAGATTGCAATCAAGGTTGGCTACATAGAAAGATAAGTTCCTTTCATTAAGAGGAAGGTTTACATTATTAAATTCAGTACTCGCTACTTTGCCATCTTATTATATATTTATTTTTAAACTACCTAAATGAGTGTGTAAATAGATTGATCGTATGAGCCTGTACGATGAATTAGGATATATTATGTAAGGATAAGAAAGGAGGAGGTTTGGGAATCAAAAATACATCTACTTTTAACAAAGCTCTCCTATCTAAGTGGTATGGAAACTAATTTCATCATATTCCTTAACCCTATAAAATTTCTTATGAATCAGGCTTATTATTCTAATAGAAAATTTGGTATTAGAGTCAGAAAGATCTCCACCTCTTTTTCTTCTGTTTGGAAAAGAATTACTTAAGATCTGAGAGGATCTTGGAATTGCACTTCTTTTAAGCTAGGTAATAAAAAAGGATCAAATTATGGGAAGACTCTTGGCTAAGCTTAGCTCTACTTTACTTCCTTCTTCATGATAGTAGTATTTAGAAAAATATTTCTGTCTACCCTCTAGAATTGGAGAAGAGGGAGATGGAACATCAAATTGCATCAGCCCATCCCTTTGATTTAACATAATCAACTCTTGGACCTCGAAAATCTCCTCTCTTTTGTCTAGCAATCCAAGATTGCTGATACTTTAGTTTGGAAGATTTTAAGAAAAAGGTTCATACACGATGAGTTTCTTTTACAAATTCTTGAATTAGAGAGAGGTTCTTTGGTTGTATTATAAATTAATTTGGAAAGTTGCTATTTCTAAAAAATTGAGATCTTTGTTTGGTTGGTCTTCATAATCGATTTCACACAGGTAAGATGCTAGCAAAGAAGGGATGGGCTGCCAGTTCAAGTTGTTCATTTTATAACGCTCAATTTCAGATAGCTTGTTGCGACCCTTAATCCAAGCCCAATCCAGAGACATCACAATACAGTCGCATATTTTTAAATGAACCCAAGAGCACGCAAGATCTACTAAATCTCAACTTAAGTAATATAATGACAATATTAATATCAACCAATACTAAATCCAATGTTCTCAAAAGACTATCACAAATCATCAAACTAATACATAAATGTCTGTATGTTAACCTCAAAGTGCTTATCAATATATCTACAATATTAAATGATATAGTAAACTATATGCTACTCTCATTTTTAGTATCCGACTCTCATATCTGATCCATCAAGTATGCATCATCATCATCCTCTAAAACATGGTAAAGCCCAGCAGAAATGCTACGCATACCATGATGAATATGCTAAGAAAACTAGAGCGAATGATATATCAAAGTATGCATTTACTGAAAGTAACAAAACATAACCACAAAACAAGTTGTAAAACCTTTAAACCAACCATGTTCATGTACCATATAAAGCAATTTAAACACCAAAATCATCAACATAACCACATACTAACAAACCACATACCAGTAATCCATGTTTAACAATCTAATTTGTTGATATCTGTACGCACAAATTAATTTCCATACTAGTGCCCAACGTATTAAACTCGACTACATCATCTTTATAGATCATAATTGATTTTACATCGGCTTTTCGTAGTCATCATATCCTTTCCCGATGTTGTCAGTTTAGGTTAGTACGGAATCACACCAATGTTATCCGAATTAGTACTACATATCAAAAGTAAACATCAGATCAACAATCTTAACCATCCTTAGCATTAGACTAAATTACTCTGCATACCGAAAATACATACTAACAAACCTCATGCAAGTAGTCCGTGTCTAACAACCTAACCTAGCAATATATGCATGCGCAGGTTGGTTTCCATACTAATGGCTAGTGTATTAAATTCAACCACGTCATATTTATAAATCATGACTAGTTCTATACTGACTTCTCACGGCTCTTAAGCCCTTCCACAGTGTCGCTGGTATAGGTTAGTAAGGAATCATACTAATACTGCAAAAATTAGTACCATGTATCAATAATAAAAATCATACACATCTCAATGACTAGTTTACATGCCCATATCACAACTTATATCCAACAAAGCTAAAACCATATCATAATCAAAATAATGTATCTTAACATATCATACTCATATATCTCAAATTAAAGTCAAAACCATTTCATAATAAAAAAAAAAATAACATAACATATATAACAACTCCACAAATAAATCATTGTGCACAATTAAAACATGTTGAGAAAATCAAACAATGAACTCATGACATATGCAGGCATGCAAGATATGAAACATATTGTATAATAATAGTTGTAAAACTTCTATCTCGAATATCCCAATAATCTCCTCAATCAAATCAACTCAATGATCATCTACAATTAATATAAATAATTAATTAATTCACTAAAATTCATTTAACAAAATTATCATTCTGCCCTTCTAACCCATATTTTAAAATTACCATTATATTCCTCTACCTAAAGTTAACTAGATTAGTTAAGGTCTAATTAGGCGCTAATTAGACCTACCTTACTTAATCACAACAATTGAGGCTTAACTGAATTATTTGACAATTTACTTCCTAAACAATAATTAAATATTTACAAAATTACCCCTTTACCTAAATGGCTGTTAACTTATGTTTAACTAACTTTATTTCAATTATTAATTATTAACTATAGATACTAGTTAATATCTAACCATTCTCTTATTCGTCAATTATTAAATTACTAAAATGGCCCAGTTAAGTTCGCTTTAATTATCCTTTTAGTTTAGTTTGATTAGATCAAACCCAACCCAGATTAACTTAAACCCATTTCAATTAATCCTAACCTGACACTTAGTTTACTGTTAATGAACCAAATAAAAAAAAAAATTTTCTGGTTCACTGTTTGAGTTAATCAAATTTCTGGTTTAATAGGTTGGCTGACAAATGGTTATTGGTTCAGTACATTTAAGTTTAATCCAATCTTGGTTCGCTAGAATTGGAGCATATTCAGATCTGTTTCAAATAATCAAAACCTGGTTCAACGATGTCTTACAATTTTGATTATTGTTCACTGAACCAGGTTCACATCAGATTCTAATTTAATTAAATAATATTGAACCAGTGTTCTGTTTCATTGAACCAAACCAAGTTTAGGTTCAAACGATTTCAGGTCTGGCTTAACCTGGATTTAGATCGATAAAGGTTCAGCAGAAAATGAATTAAAACAATTGGTTGAGGTTTTTGGTTTACTGAAATCAAATTGGTTCAAGAGAATTGATTCAGGATCCGGTTCAAATTAATTGATTCTGGTTCAGGTCTTTGATTGAATCAATAGGATTTGAATCAGATAAAATCTGTAAAGCTCATTCAGATCAATTTAATCAAACCCAATAAAGAGATATGAATTGATCTTTGAATCAAATTAAAATAGAGCTGGTTTTAATTGGGTTAACTTAGATTATCATGATTGATTTCAGTCTATTTGGACTGTAATCAACCTAAACTGATTCAGGTTTACATAGATTCAATCTAGTCAATTTAACTAAGTAACTTGATTTGGTTTAACTAGATCAGGCCACCCGATTCACCATTTGAGAAGACGGTAGTCTTCTTCTTTACCGAAGCTTCTTGGCTTGGATCACGGCGAACTGAGATCTGGCTCTTCTTGATTGGAGCCGATCAGAGAAGAGTCCGGTTAGGAACTCTGATATCAGGCCACAATACCAAGATTCAAAGGTTAGGGAGTAGAGGTCTAGATACAAGGAAATGATTTACCTGGGATTCTTGGAACTCGATGCTGCTGCATAAGAATACGCAACGAGACCTGGGGAAGGCGGTGAGGAAACGGATGATGGAATGGTCGACGAGGTGAATCACGCCGATGGGAAACTAGTTTACCAGATCTTAGGTCAAGACTGCAACTGGATTTCACTGGAAAAGATCCGGTCACGGCGGCGACTCCCGCTCACGACAGCCATGGCCGATTCGGATCCGAAGGAAAAAAAAAAAAAAAAATCTTTGCTCGATCTGGTTGACGCCTTGCTGCTGATGGAGATGAGGAGCAGCGGCAATAGCCTCCGGCATGATCTCTACGGCTTCTACTGACTCCGGTTAAGAACACCGATGGCCGATCCACTACTGCCGATGCTAGAGAAGATGACGGCCTGGCAGAGCAAACTCCACTCGGTCGATTCCAGCAACGGCTTCGATTCTGGATCAGAGCAGAGTTTCACCATTCCACTACGGCGGTTCTCAGGCCAAGAAAAGGAAAACAAAAACCAGAGACAGAGGGAAGAAGCGAAGGAGAAGATGAAGAAGAATCTTGAATGGGTTCAATAAAGAAGGTAAGTTTAAATAGAGAAAGGATAGAAGGCTTATAGGTTCGTTACAATTGATTGCTGGCTGTTATGCTAATGCTCACATGAATGCTAGAGCAAAGGGATGGGTGTTGTGGACAGAATTACGCAAATGGCGAAGAAATAAAATAAGCTGGAAGTTTTTCGGCAGTGGTTGATAGTTGGAGTTATGAAAGAGATGGATGCCATACATGATTTTGATTTAGAGGAAATAATACTCTGTTTCATCAAAACAGGTATCACACAGCTTTTCACATCTTTTTGGTTTGTTTTTTTTAAAGATGCCATGGTTATTACTATGCGACTGTTCCCACATTCACTCGCGACTAGGGATGAACACTCGATTAATTCGATTCAAAATTATACAAAAATGATAAATCAAATTTTTTAAAATATAAAACTGAGCAAAACTAAATTTTTTAAGAAATCAAACCAGCCAAATTGAGGTAGGCTAATTCAGTTTAGCTTGGTCTTTTAGATTAATTGAAATTATGCTCATCTCTCTTATTGTCAATCATTTTCTCTGAAGGAAGCAATGAAGAGGATTGACGGAATCTCCTTTGGCTCAATGTCGATGGTGTTTAAGGGACCACTAATGCTAGTGTTGGTGTTGACAATGAAGGACATGGTGGAGGATTCTACGGGCTTTCAAAGGAGAGCTCTTCGTGTTACCTCATAGCAAGAGCAACGATGATGGAGCTAAAAAGGAGGTGAAAGAAGAGTTGAAGTTGAGGCTAAGCCTAGAGCCAAAAAGACTATCGATGATAATGGAAGTCATAAAGGGCATCGTGGTGGGAATATTGTAAAATTCACTTTTCATCACGAGTGTCATGTGCTTCGCCGCTTATTTTCTCTTCCATCTTTTTAGGGACACTAGTTGATGGCGGTACCGTTGATGGTGCTGGATTTAGGAGAGCTGCGTCCTTTGCTTCGCCATTTATTTACTCCTTTATCTTCTCTTCTCTTTGGGGATATTGGTGAACGGTGGTACCATGGACGATGCTGGATCTAGGAGGGTTGCAAGCCAAGAAGGACAAGTTGCTCATCACCATCCAAATACCATAATTTCCATTTTACCCCTCTTTTAAATAAAAAATACACTATATTTAACCAAAATCGGTATATAAAAAAAAATGGTTTTAGATTTTTTCAATTTTAATCCAAAAAAATCAAATTGAAATTAAATAATTATTTTTTTAAAAAAAATTGAACTAAATTAGATTGTCCAAAAACCTTTTAGAAAAAGGGGAATAAGTTAAGTTTGTGAAGATTTGCATAGAATTAGTTGTTTTTTTAGTATCATCGTATATAAAGATAGATTTAGTTACATTCAAATATAGTTAAATTTAAATTTGATCATCTTATCTATCCTTAGATTTACATAGTTCATAAATCTTAAAAATGAAAAAGATGAAAAAATAAAATGACTCCGAAATCCATATAGATCCAGAATAGGATGCCTCTCCTATTTTATAAATTAAAAAAATAAAAAAAAGGAAGACTTGCTCGCTCCTTAACTATTTAACATTACTCCAATGCATGCATGTATCTAGATGTAATCCATTGAAATGAACTGCATCCTCAACAAATGCTCATGCTCGGCGTAGACATATGCTATAATAATCGTAAGTTTAGGTTGAACACAAGTACCTAAGTTGGAGAACTCTTCAAGTTAGTGGCCTGGTTCATTTGTGAAGCTCTGCCAATAAACACCATGCCAATGAAATAACTGATGCTCCTGGCAACAATGATCGATGCCGGTGCATTGATCACAAAGAGAAGGACATGGGACAAGCAAATGAGCATATAGAAATAAGGGGCAGATACATGGGGCACTTGCAATGCCAATGGGGGCTGCAGCCGGCTTTGATGAGGTTTTAACCATGTCTTCTGTTACTTTTCTTTTCTAGCTCTATATTTCTTGTCAAATTTCCATTGTAAAACAGTAACTATACTTAGGGAGAGATGTTATCACAAAAGCAACTTAATTAATGAAACAAACACAGGCAATAGAATGTACCACAGAAACTGGTCTATGCAGAGAATGAAAAAAAACCAAACGATTATTTTCATCTGGAATCTTTGCATTCATGATCCCTTTTTCTCCCATTGAACTCTTCTTCATCACCAAGGGTAATTGGCCAATTGTAAGAGTTAATCCCCATCATAGCCAACAATTTCGAGACGGCTTATACTGTTTCAAACATTAGTTACAATCTTAATGGAAATGGTCGGTTTCAAATGATTATCGGACTGCAAGAGATCGGTCCTAGTTCCCAAGATTTGAGTTACATACTAGTTAAAGGAGTTTAAAATAACTTAAAAACTTTTAGCTCAGTTATTCAAGTGATTTTTGGAACAGGAAATATGAGTTGGCCAACTACAACACTTGGTCAAGAGAAATGCAGGTTTCGTGAAAAGTTCAACAAATGCTAACCTTCAAGTGGGTTACGTTTCTGCCGTCAATGAAGGCATGCTGTCTTTTGTGTTCCTTTCCACCCGTCACATCTACTATAATGTGTTTCAAGAAAAGCAGGAAGAATAAAAAACTTCTGAATGCTTTGAGGCATGCCGTCACAGCTATACTGCTCCAGTTAAACCTCATCTTTGCGTCCGCGCTCCTCTCACTTTCTCAAACCAAAAGTCAAGTGCAGGAAAGAGTCTGCTCATTTGGGTTAAAAAAAAGAAAAGGTCATTAAATGATGCGATAATTTCCAGAATTTAGGTTGTTTTCCAATGTAATCACAATAGGAATGTTTGGTTTTTTCGATATGCTTACAGCAGGGTTTACTATAATCTTCTCTGTGGTCTGTCAGGGAATCATAATCCTATAAAATCCAGTATTCTGTTCATATGATAAGTTTTTGATTCTTATTTCCCCTTCCCCCATGTAACCAGGCAACACCAAAAGATATTCACAATTTGCTTTCCTTTTTTTCCATGCCAGTAATAAGCAAGAACAGAAATCATAGCATGATATCTTTCAAAACCATTCAGATACAAGAAAAAAGATGTGGAAGCATCACATGAGATTCACACAGCCATTTCTTGTTTTGAGTAATTTAAAGTGGGATGCCAAATTAACCATGCCCACATATGACCCTTAGAGGTGATGAGGCTAAATTCTACTAACTTAACTGCATAGTATTGACTGAAAGCACACAATAAAGAAGGCTAATTGATTGTGAAGAGGATTGCTCATAATAAACCATAGTGCCTCGTTTAAAGATCAAATTCATCTTAAAGATCGAACTCATCATAACATGGTAATAATTTTTATTATCAAATTTAAAAATTATTTATAAAAAAAAAAGATTCATTTGGATACAAACAATATCTCTCATTATAACTTTTTTTTCATAAAAACCAAATAAATCAAAAAAAAATTTCATTCTTCCTTCATTTTATTTTCTTCATACATTTTGGGGCCATAAAATCTGTATTTGACGATGTTTACCCCCATTCTTCATTGATCTGAATATTCAATGGCCATAGCAAAAACCTTTGGGCACCTCTTGTGCTTTTTTTTTTTAAAAAAAAAAATTATTTTTTTATTCTTATTTTTGTAGGCATTTCATTTCAGTTACCAAGAGTTTTTTTTTTTTTAAATAGCGACTCATCTTTTTACATCCTGGTTTAATCAGTCGACCATCAATTACCGCATGTCATTATCATTAGAAACTTCTATTTGCCCGTCAACATGAACCGCCATCATATCTCACATCTCTGCTACAACGTGGCATGGAGAATAGGTGCCATCCGTTTCACGCCGCCAGCTTTTCCAAAACCTCTTTACTTTTCTTTTTTTTTTTTAAAAAAAATAAGAATAATGCTGTTACGAAAGGAGAAGGCATCGGAACCCCACATGATTCCATCCACCAAGAAAGCAGGGCCGCCTTAAATCCTTATCCAACCCGGGTCCATCAAGGTCATTCACCGTGGCCCCCATTCTTCCTTCGTGGTTAAGAGTTAGGCCTGTGCCATTCTCAGCATATCAGGCCGGCATATCCTAAAGTCACATCAGGCCATTCCCAATCTTTGAGACGCCGAATAACTTCCCCTCGAAAGATCCCAGGTACCCACGTGGCATTTTAGCAGCACGGCCCCAAATAAGTAGTCTTGTTGTCACCCAAAAACACCCACCACAGAAAAACATCCGTCTCCTCCTCCCTTCGTCCTCACGTTCCCCAACCGCCTCTCGACTTTTACCGATAAATCAGACGGTCAGGATACCTCCTTTCGCTGATCCTTTAATCCCTCCACCCCTCTCCTCGCCGCGCTTCCCATTCCCTCCTCGCCGGAAGAGAGAAAGAAAGAAAGAAAGCCAGAAAACCATTTAAGGCTCCCCCCACCCCCCCTCCCCCACTTTTCCATTGGCGCTCTCTTTCGCTAAGCGAATCGAATCCCTTTTAGACCCCCAGTAGCCTCCAAGATTCCGATAAATAGCCCCGCCTCGTCTTCTTTATTCTCCTCGAGCGGAGATCGGAGCCTCTAATGGCGGGATTCCAAGAAACGTCGTCGAACCCTAGATGTTGAAGAAGCCCTAGATCTCGATCGATTTCTTCTTTGTGGCTGCTCCCATGGGATCGGAGAACGGGGCCACGGAGAGCCTCGCGAGCTCGAGATTCGTGGCGGCGTGCGTGCTGGGGGGGCTCGTGCTCGGCGCCGCCGTGCTGGGGGCGCACCTGGGGTGGCTGCCGCCGGTGCTGTTGCCGCTGGGGATCCAGCGGAGGAAGAAGAAGCCCGTCCGGGTGTACATGGACGGGTGCTTTGACATGATGCACTACGGCCACTGCAACGCGTTGCGCCAGGCGCGGGCCCTCGGCGACGAGCTTGTTGTCGGGGTCGTGAGTGACGACGAGATCACGGCCAACAAGGGGCCCCCTGTCACGCCCCTCCACGAGAGGTCGATTCTTTTCTAGCTTTGATTGCGGTCTTTTGTGAAAGGTCTTTAATATGCTTTTTTTTGCCGTGCCTATAGAATGGGAGCTGTGGATTTAGGATCTGTAGCCTTCTATTCTTTTGGTAGCTGTAAATTTTTTTTCTTGAATTCGTTGATTTTAAAATCTGACATGTTATTACCTTTCTTTACCGGAAAGTCAACAGCGGGTTCTTTGCTTAAATACGGAAAGTCAACAGCGGGTTCTTTCCTTGTTAATTTCTTCTTGTTTAGAATCATCATGTTTTTGGCATCTTAATCATCGTGTTAATATTTTAATTATTACATTGTATTGTCTGCGATTTCTTGTATCAGTTGCATGTCGTAGATGCTGGCAGATGACCAATTTTTGACTTAAGAGTTTGCTGCTGCTTCTTCTTCTCCTTTTTTTTCCCTTATAAATTGTTGACACAAGTTGAATTTCTGGGCATGCTATTTTTAGATTCACTGTGTTATATGTTTAATTTTCAACTTCTTTCTTTCACCATTGTTGCAATAATAAAAATGTAGTCTGCCATTGTCTTTCTATCTTCTTTTTCCCTTTCTGGTCAGGTACCCTTCTCACGGTTCCTTTCATTCATTATCATATTCTAAAATTTTCTTGATCATATGAATGTTTTAGTTCATTTGTTATTTCGTACCTTTGTTATTTTATTTGATATTGTGTATCATTAGCTTGTCCTATATGTCTTGAATATAACTAACCACGCAAATTTTCTATATTTTTCATTTAGCCAAGTTTCAATTGATGGATAAATCGCATGATATATTGTTTTCTTTTATCTAGACAAATTTAAATGTTTTGTTGATGCTATATCGGTGGACAAATTCCACTTTTGGACGATTTGAATGAAAAGTTTTTCATATACTTTCCAGTAGCTTCCAATATGCTAGTTTAGGTGCTTCCCATTGCTTTGTAGGTCTATCAATGTAGAATTTACCCTTATGCTACCCTCAAAATCTTCATTGCACATGCTTGTACAATATTTCTTTCTCCACTATTTTTTTTTTTAAAAGTTTAGTGCCACTCTTGCTTGTCATTCAGTGTGCTCATTTTTCTCTATCTTTTCTTTCTTTACCACATATTTTTCAATATTATTGTTTTTGTCATGTTCCTTTTGTTTCCTTGACCCATGTCATTTTTCACTCAACATCTCAAATCATAAAATATTACTTTTGTCTTATTGTACTTTCTATAGAATGTTTTCTTCAGTTACTGGTGAACACATTAATCACATAGCACCAAGCATTCCTCTCTTCTTTTCATCTATCCAACCTTAAATTTGATTAGATAAAAATCCATCTCTTCATAGTATGTATTAGCAAGTCTTTGTATTATTGTAATGCAACCTCTATAGGCATGTTTTTTCCCCTTTATAGCAACTTTGCCTTCTTTGGCCGCTCCATGCTAATTCGATTGTTCCACTTATTTTTGGCTAGTGGCTAATTTATTGGCTCATATAGAATAAGAAGGAGAGAAGGAGAAGAAACCAATCGCTGCCACCCCATTGTCGAACTTGTCACACTCTACCATGATGTGAAGCTACTTAAGGACCTCTGTAATAAATGACTCTACATGATGTGAAGCTACTTAAGGACCTCTGTAATAAATGAGCACCATCCTTCGGATGTGCCTTCCTCTTATCACATCTATAGGTGCACTAAGTGAGATTTCATTGGTTTGGGGATAACCATACTCCTTACTCTTAATTAGTCATCGGAATCACAATCTTATATCTGGTAACCCTTTTAAAGGATCAATCATTTGTATGATTGGGTGATGGCTAGGGCTGGTATTGGGTCAAACCAAGCCTCTTTCTTACTAGAGCTTGGCATGAAAAGTTTTCGGGCTTCGTGTAGGATGAGCTTGAAAAACTTTTTTGAGTTCAGCACGAGCCTGAACTTGAGCTTGGGTCGAAGCCCAAATGAGATCAACTCTCGTATAGCCTAAGAGATGAGAGTAGGTTGTTGCTGGAGTGGAGGGAGGGGACATCAAGGGAGGAGAGATGGCTGAGGGTGCGAGTAAGGGGCCCGCCAAGCTGATGTTGTGGAGGTAGAGTGCCACCATAAGGGGTTGTTGGAGTGGATGGAAAGGACACAGAGGAGAGTTAGTTGAGGGTGATGGTGGAGATTGGATGCAATGGGAGGATAGGGGGTTGAGGGTGCTAAGGGGGATGAGGTCTGCTAGGCTGACACTGGGCCGCTAATGAGGTGGAGGGTTAGGGTGGTGGCAAAGGGAAGAGGAGACGTAGCTTTTGGGTTTAGTGGTGTGGGGAGAGAGCTGGAGAGAGAGATGCATAGAGAGGAGAGGTGGGTATGGAGTCCTTGGGGTGTAATTGAGCTGAGATTGATCAAACTTGGGTCTGATTAAGCTTGGCTTGGAATTAATTTTGAACTTGAGCTCTTAGATCAAGCTTGGTTTATTTATTGTCTTTTCAAGCTCATTTCAGGCTTAATTTCATGCGAAGTTGAACAGAAGCTTAAATAATTAGCTTGGTAATGCTGATTTGAATTGAAATAATTCAAGATTGAATCAAGTTTAGTTCAAACTTGAATTATAGCTTGATTTAAGCTTGTTTGCTAGATTGGTTCAAGCTTGAATTAACATTTGATTGATTCCTGGAATAAATAAAATAAAATGATTAGAACCTTAATCCAATAATATGTTATCTATATAATATACAATATATAGAAAAGAGCAGCCGAATGCATGAGGCTTCCACCATTGCAATATTTAGGTAGGGTCTATTTTTATTCAAACCTTATCAAGTCGAGCTTGATTGAGTCTGGTCAATTTTTGGTTCAGCTTGGAATAAATTTTGATCATGTTTTGCTAGTTCAAGATTTGAACTTTCCTCAAGTTGAGATTGACCTGCTCAGTTCATTTGACAGCCCTAGCATCGAGAGATTCACATGGAGAAGAGAGTTGGCTGTGGGGTGTCGATGGGTTAATTTGTGATAGGTAAGGGATCAAGGTACAATTATGGGTTGAGTCTTGGGTCAGGCCCAAGTATTGGCTGACTTTCAGGTTTGGAAACTTTTTCAGGATTTGAATTCACGGTCTATGCCCAAATCTCCTTGTGCTAGGCCCAAACTGAAGCTGGCCTTGCTTGGGCCTATTTCTAGTTGTAGTGTTGCAACTAGAACTGTCCACCGAAAACTCATGCTGTTGCATAGATCGCATGCATTTTACATAGTGAATAAGTTGATGGCATTGTTTTTCTTTATCAAATATCAAGTATTGTTAGTTTATTGGAGCATAGCCATCTCGGAGAGACTCTTATTTGACTTCATTGTGTACATAACGTATGCCAATTGATGAGATCACATATGACAGTACAATAATCATGCTCATTTGCAAATTGGTTGACACAAATATAAAAAAGAATGATGGTGAAAGAATCAAATCCCATATGTTTTATTCTTCAGTGATACCTCAACCATCACTAGATGTTCTTTCAACCAGGATCTGTCATGTACATCACACTACATGAAATCAAAATAATCCATAAGCTACAATTGATCTTAAATTAAGCACATATATCATATGTGATGATTTGACATCTGTTACTAATCCCCATCATGCACATTTGGCATTCTGGATGCTAGTTCAAGATAATTAAAGCTATTGCTCTGTGATATCTCTTTGACATCAACTTTGGTTGTGGCTTTATTTTCATTTTAATTTCTCTTCAAATTGTGTTTCATATAAATTGTTTCAATTTTCCCTTTGACATCAGTTCAGTTTATGGCTTTATTTTCATTTTAATTTCTATTCAAATTGTTTATCAGATAAATTATTTCTGGTTTCTAAATTGAAGGCCTGTATTTTGAAAATCTCTAGTTCCAAATTAGCAATTAATTTTGACATCTTCTGCCTTGAAATAAATATGTTGACTCACTGGATTAAGTTTCCTTCCTAAGATATCTTCATGTTGTTTAATAATTATGTTCTGACAACTTAGTCTGATGAGACTCACCTCCATGATTTTAGTCATAAGTGAAAATCCCTATCAAGTGTGATTTGTAAATCATTCCTTGTTTCCTTCCCTGGCTGCAGGATGATAATGGTAGGTGCTGTGAAATGGGTAGATGAGGTCATTCCAAATGCTCCTTATGCTATCACAGAAGAGTTCATGAACAAGCTGTTCACTGAGTATAATATAGATTACATTATCCATGGGGATGATCCTTGTCTACTGCCAGATGGTACTGATGCATATGCCCTTGCTAAGAAGGCTGGTCATTATAAGCAGATCAAAAGAACTGAAGGAGTGTCAAGCACGGATATTGTTGGTACTGCTTCTGCTCTTCCTTTTTTTCTCTTCTTCCCATCCAACTTAGTTGATATCCAACTCTTTGTGGAGCTTTACAAAGGTTATATCTATTTAGATCATGAAATTAATTGTTGTTGCCTTGATTTTTTCTTCATTTTTGTGAAATTGAGTATGCTGAAGTGATGTCTGACAAGGGTCAAATTGACTTCTTTCGCAGTTGACTTGCAATGTAATCATTAATTGACAATCAAGTCATATTTCATGCTACCTCTTGGCCCATTGGTTCAACATCAGGCTAGATAATGGTTGCATTGACATTGTCAAGGTCTCTGTAATGAGTTGAACATTCATAATATCACATACTCTTTTTGTTCAATGTTACTTTCGAAGAACTTGAACCATTGTTTGTTTAACATTAACACGATATCTGGTGATATATAGTAATATTTGATCAAATTTGTCATCTGTTTATTTACAATGTGATAATATTGGTCCATTTAAATCAAATTTAGTATGACCTTGTCATGAGTGTGTTCTTTTATAACGTTTTGTTTTCAGAATAATGGTTGATTGGAGTGCCACCAAACAGAATTAACCAGGTCTAATACTTGGGAAACAACAACACCAAGATCCAAATCCAGAACCTCACCTCCTGCCATATGAAGGAGATGGACAACCACTGGGCCACATCATAAATTGCCTGTTATGAGTGTAACCGTTAATTGCGTGCTGATATTTATATGGAAATTTAATCCATGTGGTGACGTGTTCGATGGTAAATGAAAATATTGAATGCATAATGCAGATTAATCGCAAATGTTTTATATAGAGATTAAATCTGAAGAGTGTCCATTGAGGGATTAGTTGTATGAATACTGTATTTTCATGACCTTGAAAGTTGATGGCCTCAAGAATGGTCCTGCTATGTGTCTAAGTTTGCTTTGTAATGTAGAAAATCCAAATGATAGTTTTTCCCTGTCTGCTGTTGTGCCAACTTAGGTCAGTTAAGTTATTCATATTGCAAGTGGTTAAGTACTTTGCAATGATAGCTTGAAAATTATTTCATGTAAAATTTGGTAAATTTGTGTATGCACTTCTGAGTTGTGCCTTGACATATTACATGGTCAGGCCGTATGCTTCTTTGTGTGAGGGAGAGATCAAGTAGTGATGGTCATAATCATTCTTCTTTACAAAGGCAGTTCAGCCATGGACACGGCCAGAAAGTTGATGATGGTGGATCTGGCAGTGTAACCCGGATTTCTCATTTCTTGCCAACATCTCGACGAATAGTGCAATTCTCTAATGGGAAGGTATGCTCACTGAAATCTTGTCCAAGTTTTGCTAACTTGATAAAAAATACTATGAATCTTTTTATTGTCCATGGAAGTATGATATGTTAATGGAAACTAGGAGACTTTCTTCAGTAAAGTTTGTTTCATGTCCATTCTTTTCCCTTCTAATGATTCATTAGGCGTGTATGGCAAAGTATTCGAAAGTTTTCCTTAATGATTTAGGAAGCTGCTTTGTTGTTATATATAAAAAAAGGGGACTGCTTGCCAAAGAAGTGTTGTAATAAAATAGCCACTTATACTAGAGAATTGAGTAAGCTAACACTTAGGTACTCTTTACATACACCTCTGTATAAAGTTGATAAGCCCCTTTGCTTTGTTTTCTGCTGTAAACTAAACTTGATGCAAGCTGACATGCCATCACATCTAGCACTGCTGTGATTAAGCATAAATATTTTAGTGGGCAAAATACTGTTCTCTTGCTTTTTGTTTGTTGGAAGCTCATTACTACAGCCATTTACACTTGTGTCCAACAAGAAAAATACTAATAATTTACTTGCTGATCAGGCAAATGAGGGTTTCAATACTCCAAAGGCGACTGGCTACACAAGAGCTACTGAAGGCTAGGAGTTACTGGATATATTTTCTTAAATGCATGTGCATCATAGGTTAAATACTAGGCGAAGCTCTAAGGTGCTATCATATTTAGCATATTGGGTTCACCTCTGGTTTCTGTGAAGTACTTTTGTCTTTTAGGAAATGTCCCTGGTGTCACCCTATTTTATTGAAGCAAATCCATCCATTTCCAAATTTTCTGTGTGTAAACATTTCCCAACATGTGAAACACATTCCTTAGCAACAATGCTCACTAACTTGACATACAAATTTGACGAAATTACTTATGGTATTATTGAAGCTGTCCTGGCCATTTTAGAGAGCAATACACAATCGAATATGACTTTAAGTTATCAACCTTAGTTACTTTTCCTAGCTGAGAATTGGCTGTCACTGTCCCCATTTTGCAGCGAAAAAGATTACTGCAAAATCCTGACATCTTGGCTTAGCAGGAGAGAGGTACCAAGGGATATGAGCAAACATTCTCCTGGTGATATAGCAGTCTTTCTCTAGGACAAATGTGTAGATGTCATTATCCTTGTTAAAAGTATCAATTTTAGTAGTTTCAACATAATATTTACTCCACTATTTTCTTATGTCTTCCTTTCCTTTCAAGGGTCATTTGGTTTTTTATTTAATTTTATTATTATTCTTTTTTTTGGGGGGGAAGGGGGGGGGGCGGGCGGAGAGGGGGGGAGGGAATTTAACGTAGGGCCTGCATACATTTTTCCACCGTCCATCAGAAAATAAATGTTAGGGGAGGGGTGGTATTTGTTTTCTCAGGAAAATTTTTTGTGGGAAAATAATTCCTAAGAAAATGCCAAACGGGCACTCACTCAAGGTAGTATGAGTTATCTAAATAAGGTTGATAAAACAGTGGTACCATCATAGAAATTCAAAATTATTGGGGTCAACCAACCTTCCTTTATATATTCTATTCTCAAAATTATTCTTGAATTTTACCCCTTATGCCTTTATCCCTTTAAAATCACCCAAAAAAATGTGATTCCATTCACTATGTTTCCAAAGACTTCCTGCTTCTACACTTGCTACAATTCATGCTACATAAAATGGAGAAGCATCTCTCACTGACCCATCATCCTAACCTCCACCTGCAAATTTGCTATGTATCATCAAGAGATCTCGAACTTTGTCAATGGTACTTCTTGGAGGTTGTCACAGTAATTACATGTTTTTAACTCATTTCCTTGCTGGGCAATCAACCTTGCTGATAATTGGTTGGCTGTGCTTTTTGCCCAACCTTTGCTCAATTTAGTGCATCTGTTTTCAATTTAAAACCAAGGACTAGGATCCCATGTAAGTTCTGGTAATCCTGGGTTTAATTCAGACTTTATCCAATTGAAACTTGACATAGGTTCAATAGCTAGACCATGACTCAGTTATGGATCTTGAATCTGGAACAGATTTTTGAACTAAATAGGGTTTTGGTCTAGGAATTGTGACCTGATTATATCTGACAGCTTTGTCCAAACGGACTTAGAAAGTTCATGTAAGCCCAGAAGACTGATATTCAACACACATGCCAGGAAATTGGACTTTACATGTCCTATCGAGGAAATAAATGGGCCAAATCTGAGCCCAAATCTAAGATTTAAAGCCGCTGGGTTGAGGCGAGCCAAAGGTGATGTACTTCTCCATCTTAGTTAAAATCAAGCTAGCGTTTATATATTGATAGAATGGACAGATTCCTTAATGGTGTTGTATGATTTTTCATGTTATATTCTTTGGATGAAGTAACTAGTCTCCAAGTCATTTTGGTTGGGCAAAAACAGAACGAGGAACATGTGCCCTCTTTTTTTGTGTCATACTGAATTTCTAATTTTTTGTTGTTTTGCTCAACTTGGAGTTTAGATAACTCAAAAAACTAAGTCAATCAAAACAAAAAGATAATTCATATCTCATGAAATAGTTGTTTGACAAGCACTTCAACAAGATCTATATGTGATTTGAAACCCTAGATGAAATCCCGTTATTGGTTGAAAGCCAATATTTCTAGAAATTTTGAGAAACAACAAAAGCTTCGGCTTTACCCAAAATAATTAGTCTTTGTTAGTTACTTTTTTAAAATTTTTAGGGATGCTTAATGCATGAAAAATGAGTAAACTTACACATTTGGATTTCAAATGATTTTGTTTGGTTACTGATTAATTTGTTTCTTTATTTTACTTTTGGAATGGAACACCATAACTGAAACTTGATTCTACTTTCCCATTTTGCTAAGCAAGTTATCTTCCTAAATGGAGTTCACAACTTGAATATATGCTAAGAGAATAATTCTGTTACTCTTAAGATCCTGCCATTTGCTTTTTCTTTGTTCTCCTATAGTGAGTTGTGTTCTTCTTTTTTTTTAAGTCCAAATATGCCTACAAAAATTTTTAAGGGCACATGACATATTTATGTCTGTCAATGAATTTGTTTGACAGAATTTTTTTGGTTGCTAGCTATGTAGATGCAGAACCTTCTTCATTTTTGATCAGTTCTTGCTGCTGTTAAAATTTACATTATGATGTCCATGTGACAGGTGGCCCAAGTAGAACTTCTTCCCTTTTGTTGACAAAATTTGGTTTCTTATAGATCCTTCTTGTATATATTTTTCTCGTATGCGAGAGACGGATCTGATATGGAAAGGTTCAAATTTAGCCAATCTAAGGAGTAGAAAGATTGTAATGCTACTTTTATAAATTGTTGTAGCACAAGCGTTTGAGTTTCAAGTCTGCAAAAACCTGTAAACCTGCAGGAAATATAATTTAAGAGTAGGATATCTTTTTTCCAATAAATTGATGGATTCTATGAGTGCTTAGAAATTTCTTGGCATGGTGATGCTTTATCTGTTTTTGATCATGGTGAGTAAATTCAACTTGAATTTATCCTAAATGTTCATCTGATGAATACATTTTGCTCATGCAGGGGCCTGGTCCAGATGCTCGCATTGTTTACATTGATGGTGCATTTGATCTGTTCCATGCAGGACATGTAGAGGTATTCATTATTTCCTTTTGTTATTTCTTTCTTCCATTTTTTATTCTTCCCATCTTCAACTACAGCAGAATATGTAGTGATATTTGGTGATGAAGGTGTTTCCCATAAGGCCATATAAGCGTTCATAAGAATTGTCTCAGGTCCTTCCTCACTGCTTTATTCAGCTTTTTCAGTAACCTTGCTCATAGCAGATCCTTTGACCATGATCCTGTGCACTTCTTATCATGCCTGCTTTTAGCTTCTGCTACACTTTCTTGAATTCATCTCTCTATTCCCAATTTGAGCTTCTCTTAAGGCCCTTTTAGATGTAAATACTTCATTTTTCACATTGCTTCATGTTTCTATTTTTCTGCGGGTTCATCAAAATGAGAGAATTTTTATGTCAGTTTCATATTTACCCCCATCTCTCATCCATTTTCTTGTTACTGCGTAATTATCTAGTTCTGCCATTCATTTTTTGGATGCATTTTGAGTGCTTTTTTGGCCATTTAGAACCATAAAAAGTTCCGTTGAGATGTTTCGGTTCAATTACTGGATCTCCAACTTTCCTATATTAGCAGACTGTTGCTAACTGCCTAATGCAGTAGAATATAGCATGTCAATAAGTTGTATTTCTTGCTATGTGGTGCTCCACTTGTTTGTATTTTATCAATTTAATGCTTATTCTTGTTCTAATTTTTCTTATGGAATTGGGTTATCCAACTTGATGCTATTTCTTGTGCTTTGTCAAGCCATTTGTTTTCACCTGATATACCAGATTTAGTATCACCTGATGGTCTGATTCAATTTTTCCCCTTCTTTTTTGAAAATTTGGTGGCCTTGTGTGTTCCCATCCATCTTCCGATCAATGTAATTGAATGCATTTGTTTGTCATCAAAATGAAGCTGCGTGCTATGATATATTCAAATGTAGTCAAACCTTCACTTAGCAGCCAACCTTGTGCATGCATGTGTTATTTTCTTGCTTCAAACTTCTTACATTTGTTACTAAATTCAGGTAATCTATTTTGTTTTTTGCATGATGCTTATGGACCTTTCTCTTTGTAATTAGCTCATATTATATTGTGTAGATACTGCGAATTGCTCGAGGACTTGGAGATTTCTTGCTTGTGGGGATTCATACTGATCAAACAATCAGGTTATATATATATGCATTCTTCCTTCTTTTAATTTCTTTTACCCACTTTTTTAAATAATTATGTGGTCTTTACAGAGGAATTTGTTTGTATGTTCAATACTCTTTAAATTCATGCATTGCCTGCCTCCGTGAATCCTGGCTAATGATAATATGTTACTCAACAGTCTTTCATAAGTCTTGTTTTGCTAGAATGGAGAGCATTCAGTTTTTCATAGCTCTTATGCAAAGTTCATATAACGAGTATTTTTAGTGATTATTGTTAATCTTCAAGATCAGCTATTTTCACTGATTGTGTGTTGTTCTTTTCCCACACCATGGATAATTGAAGAAAACAAGCATGTTATGCTCTATCAGGTCCCCTCTTCATTGCCCAAATAAAATCTTCCACCCTTTCGGTTCTTTACCTAATGATAGCATGCAAATTCATGTAACTAATCATACAATTGGGGAACACTTTACCTCTTACCTCAAAGATCTAAGTATAAGCTATTTGGACTTGAAATACTAATTGAAGCCCAAAATTTTATTGTATTAAATCCTGACATTTTTGCATTATGTTAATGTATGAGCAGGGGTTTAAACAAGTTGGCTCAAGCAAGCGAGGCTTATATTTGTAAAGCTAACTTATTTAGTTTCGAGCTGAACTTCAAGTGTCAAATAAAGCTACTTTAAGGGATCTTAGTGAGATCCGAAGGTCTTGCAAGTAGGGGTGAGCAGGGCCAAGTTTGGTTAGCTCTAGGCCAAAACCTAGAACTGTGATCCAATTAGGATCAGTTTTAGGATTTTGAATCTAGAATTAAACTAACTTTGTCTTAGAACCAATCTAAAACCAACCCGATCAGATCGATTCGATCTTGGGTTGGTTTTAGGGTAGAATCGATTATCTTTTTTTTTTTTTAATTTGGCACATATATGATATTTAATGGCAAAAAATTTTTCTCTTAGTTGTATTTAACAAAAAGGATATATATAATATTGGTCGATCAATTTAACACAAGATTTTTTATTAGAGACGATGGATAAGTCATGAGGTGTATGTAATGTCTATGTTCGACCCTTGAGAGCACTTTAATTTTTTTTTTTTTTTAGTTCTCTAAAAAAGTAGAGGAGAGAATGGTCGGTTCTTGGGTCAAAATCAAAGAGTTGACTTCCAAAATTGAGAATCAATCCGAAAGGATCAGTTCTCTATTAATACTCAGAACCCAACAACCCGACCTTATCATATCGGGTTGGTATCAGTTTTTGGGTTACCTTAACTTGTTGCTGACCCCTACCCTCAAGGCTTTCATATATAGACTTCGAGCTAACTTCATCATTATATTTCAATATAACAGAAATAATACTCTAATATATTTGTTTATATGTTAGTTATTATAGTCTTCAATAAAGTTGAGCTCAGGTGAGCCAAGCCTTTCTTTATCTTGGCTTATTTACCATTCAAGTGAACCAAAGCCAAATGCTGCGAACGAGCTTATGAATAATTGCTTGTTTTTCAGTGTACATATGATACAGAGTAGTACCAAAGTATCAATGAGACTAGGACACCACTGTATGTATGTTGAGGAAACATAAGACAAGGGGGAAAAAACCTAACCATTCCTATGAAGCATGCTTTCTTGTAGTAGCCATATCTGTATTTTACATGTTGGATTTTTCAGTGTACATATGACACACTGAGTAGTACCAATGAGAGAAGGATACCACAGTATGTAAGTCAAGGAAACATAAGACAAGGGGGGAAAACTTAACCATTCCTCGGAAGCATGCTTAGTTTCTTATAGTAGCCATATCTGTATTTTACATGTTGGATATGATGAACCTTGGTCACAGCTTATTGCATGTTGGATATTTCTGGTTATTATCCTTAAAAAAGATAGTATTGGGTATGGGGAGGACTCACTTTGGATGCATCCTAGATATAGCAATGGTCTATGGATCTAGTAGATATCATCCAATCAAAAATTATTTTAGGTGAATAAAACCTCGTTATGCCTTCTTCATGATTTGTGCCCTCACTCTGTGTTTATGTGGGAGAGAAGCAGGGACTTGTACTAGTAAATTGATAGTAAATCATAAAATTTAATTATTGTCATATAGTTCTCCGTGGGACACTTGTATCTATCGCCTTATCATTGGCATATTCTATCCTAATTTTTTGGAATTCACCATATGTCTATTTTATATCATGTTTGTGCCCCTTTATAGTCTATTTCAAGGACTTATAATGTTCACTTTCATATTTCTTTTTAAATTTACTTGTTGCTTTACTGGTCATGTCAACTGTAGTTGTAGTTTTTCTTGATGACAAAAGTTTTCCAATGAACTAATACTTTTTTTTCTATCTCATGGACAGTACTACTCGAGGAGCCCATCGCCCAATTATGAATCTTCATGAGAGAAGTTTGAGTGTTTTGGCCTGTCGCTTTGTAGATGAAGTGATTATTGGTGCGCCTTGGGAAGTTTCAAAAGACATGGTTAGTTGTTTTGGTTCAATTTATGTTCTATGATGTACTTTTGCTTTTGCACTTAATTGATTTATCCCTGGTTCTAGTTTTCATATAATTACAAAAAGAAAATTTAGGCTTCCTTCAAAATTAAAAATGAAGGAAAGAGATGAGGAACTGATGCATATTGACTTTGAAGTGAAAGAGGAACTAAAGCAATATCTTAAATCAAAATTTTTAGGGTGCATTGTGCGTACTGATAATGTTGACTAGAGCATTCACAAGTTTCACATTGCCATGATTACAAACTCAAATTATAGGGGTGGGCTTGAATCACACCTTGAATCTTCTCTCTTCATTTGGGGGGGATTGTGAGAGATTATTACCTTGAGTGAGACATTTGGTAGTACATCTCTCTCTCTCTCTCTCTCTCTCTCTCTCTCTCTCACACACACACACACACACACACACACACACACAGAATTTAGTTCTGTTCCTGGTTAAATTAGCCCCACTTATTCACCCCACTTATCCCATGCTTCTTTCCAAGACACCCATAATGGTTGTGCAGATTGGCAGAAATCACTGGAACAATCTTTAGAAAGGTTATATATGTATACAAGAATTTTTTCATTTGCTATTAGTGTCCTTTTAAATAAATAGATCTTCCCTTTGCATGTAGGCAGGGAGTTCTCATTTCATTTGCCTTCCTGTGTTCAATGGTCAAGTTGGTAGCCTTGGTATGGTGGACCTCTTGTTGTATAAAGAGTGTTTGACAGTGCAAATATAGGTTCTAATATTCTAAAATCCATTTCAATTGTGTCAGAATGCAAACAAATTTCAGATTTTAGAGTTTCATTTATGTTCTATTTCCATTTATTTTAATTGTTTCTCACATTCTCTTTAAGGTTTTAATTTTCAACGCAAGAATTTTTTTCCCCAATTTTCTATATCTAACAATTACAACAACAAGGCAGTCAAACCTGGATGTAAAGTAGCATCATAGTTTTTTTTTGGATACAACAGATATTGCGAGGAATTTTAATAAAAACATTGCATCTGTAGAAAATTCATGATCATGAGGATTGCAGTATAGGAGCAAAAGAATTATTATTATTATCATAATTGGATTTCTTGCTGGCCTCAAAATATTTTGTGATCAGTTTCTGGTTGAGTGTGACTTTTTTATTTGTTTCGTTTAAAAAGTTCTATAATTCATGGAGCCATTCAGCAAAATAGCTCAAGTTTTTGTGTCTTTGTACTTTGTCTGTTTCGTGTATGTCCAGGGAACTTGCATATTCTATTATGTTTTCAGAATCTTACTTTATTTGGGAACAACAAATTTTATTTCAGAAAAAGATGTCAAATGTATATTTGATGATATTTCTTTATATGTCTAATCACATTTTAGTTCTATGTTTTATTAGTAAAAAGCCTTGGCAAATGTATATTTGATGATATTTCTATCTCCTTGTGCATCTTGAGCTTGACCACATCCAATGATTTCATCTCAATTGAGATCTTGGTTTATATCATGACTAGGGACCCACTAACATGAAACATCTAAAATATTGGCTTTATCATGTTGGTTGATTTATACGAGCTTGACTACATCCAATGATTTCATCCCAGTTGAGATCTTGGTTTATATTAGTGCTGGGGACTCACTAATAGGAGACATCTGAAATATTGGCCCTTATTGTATTGGTTGACATAAGCCAAGATATCTTGATATATCACCCAACATGAGATAAATGCATCTGGGATATTTAGCCATGCAAGCAAAAACTTTGGCTAAGATAAAGTATTAAAGTGACATGGTGACAATATTGGCAGATACATTGTTTCATCATATTAGTCAAGATGGAGATAATTAGTTTGATTTTCAGATTATTTTGTATAGCTATTTATACGTATATCTTGGCCAAAGCATAATATTTCTTAATTAGGATTTTTTTTTTTTTTTTTGCATGATAAGTTATTTTGCACCATGATAATAAAAGAAATAAATTGTTTGACACAACAATATTGAACATATGGAAAATAAATATATTTCCAATATTTTTGGGATTTGTTAACCTTAAGATGATATCTTTTACATGATAGGGTAAGGCATGTCCTGATAATTTACTCATGTACAAGAAATAAAAAATTTGACATAGCAGTAGAAGAATAAATATATTTAAGTTAAATTGAAAATAATAACAAAAGAAAAAAAATAATATTGATATGACAAACTATCAAGATAACCAACAGAGTCTTAATCTTAAATTAGTTAGGGTTGATTACATTAATCTTTTTCCTCCATTCTATTCAATTTTGAGTCATATTTTCTATAAGATGTAAAGATGTGAAATATTTCTTTGTCACTTTCTCCTATATAATTTTTGATTGGTATCTTCCTTTTTTTTCTTTTGCATGTATTAAATTATTCCTTCACACGAGTACATCCCTAGGTTTGCAAATGTTCAAACTATTTAAGTCATCATTCTCTTAATTTGTCATCAATTCATGCTATCTTCTCCTTTTTATGACTTCATTAGATAGTTCTAATACTAATAACTACTCCATAATATGTTATCTTTTATTATATTTATTTATCTAACGCCCCATCATAGGACTTTTTTAAGGGATTCTATGTTTTCTATAAATCAATAAAAATGATATGAAGATTATCTCTTTTCTCTATACTTTTTGATTAACCTTCTAAGGAGAAAAGATGGCCTCTATAGTTGACCTTTTTGATATAAAGCAAATTGATTCTTTGATATTTTGTAGTATATCTCAATTTATGCTCAATTATTTTCTTTTAAAGTTTTATAGTACTTATAATTTTAATACCTCGATAATTAAAATAGTTTTAAATATCTTCTTTATTTTTATAATTCAATACTATAGTGTTTCTCCTCTATTGATTGGGCATCTTTTTAATCGATAAGATGTTATTAAATAAAATTTTCATTTAAGTTACTCCTACATCACCTAAATGTTTTCAAACCTTGATGGGAATTTTGTTAGATCCTATTGCTTTTCCAAGTTTAACACATCTTTATAGTTGTGAGATACATGGAAAGTTAAAATTCATAAAGGATAATTGATCTCCATTTTACTTTCCATATGATTTCATGCAAATCTAATGTTTTATTTTAAGTTAAATTAATCATATTATTATATGATGCTCATTGTGGATGATATTGTAGTTTATTTTTAAGGAGCATGATTAATTATTTAATATCAATCTTGTCGATGCAAATAATTATGTAATGATCACCTATATAATATGTAGGTAACATTTTTTTAGTAATTTGATAATTATTCACTATCTATCATCTATACTTACCAAATAAAGATATTATTAAAAAACCAAGGGTCATTTCCAAGCACGGCCAATACTTTGTTACCCTAGCTGAGATATAGTAGGCAAGGTCTTGTGATATCCAAATACATAAAAAATTGATAGTCAAATGACTTTGGTTCAATAAAAAATTATCTTGGCTGATATAAACTGAGATCTCGGCTTTCAAAAACCTAGGTTTCTTCCTATAATCATTTTTCGGGTTCAGACTGATGTGAATTATGTTGCTTTGTTGCTTTTATTCTATGCTTATCTGCCGTCATTTTTTTTTTTCCAAAGAATTTATTGGATCATGTCTATTGCGGTATCTGCAAAGAAATATCATCCTAAACTTGATTTATTTGCAGATTACTACCTTCAATATCTCCTTGGTCGTTCATGGAACAATTGCAGAAAATATGGACTTTCTAAAGGTATTTGGTGGTAAATTTTCTCACATGCTTGTCATACAAATGTGAAAAATCAGATTCTTATTAGCTGGTAACGGTCTATGGATTGTTTTTCAGGAGAAATCTAACCCATATGCGGTTCCAATGGCTATGGGCATCTATCAACAAATAGAAAGCCCTTTGGACATCACAACTAGCACAATCATCAAGAGGATTGTTTCAAATCATGAAGCATATCAGGTAATGTTCCATTTAGTTGCGTTAAGCCCAGTAATCTAAAGTACTTTGGTGTGTTCTTTTATTATTCTGTATCTTTTGAGATGCATATGAGAACCATCGATATGAATTGTTTGAGGGATTCGGCTCATGTAGTGTGTGGAGTCAGTGATGCCTCATTTATCCTTAATATGAACTTTATTAAAATATGTTTCCAATCACTTACATAATTGTCTTCTATTGGAAGCTATATTCTTGATGACAAATAGGCAATAATTTATTTGTGACAGAGGCTGTAATATTGTCTTAAGACATGTCCTGCATTACGATCCCTATATTGTCGTGTAGATATATGGTTGGCTTTCAAAGTGATTAACATCAAATGAGTTCATGGTGAATGCATAGTTGATTTGGTTTAGTCAAAGCTTGTCATTTGATTTAGCCCCGACTCTAGAGTGGGGCTGCCGCTGACTAGTATTCTTCAGTGAAGGTGCTGGTTATAATATCTGCTGACCTTCAGTTTGGGATATATACAGTTGGATAGCATATTTCTCATATACCCAAACAAACTGTTCGCAAGTAAAACCTGCTCCTCAATATTGCAGATGCCTCCTTCGGATGAACCGTTATTGGGCTTTTTATGCAATCGGTCACAAAATTCTCTGTTGTCTTGGAGATGATATTTCTTTGTAATTGGTTACAATATGATCATGTCTATTGATCATATTTTTTGTGGCACCTCCTTCAGTTTCGATGATTTTTTGTGAAGGACCTGAGAAATGAGAATAATTTGGATTTTTAAATTTTGATCATAATGAAAGAAATTTTTTTTGTGCAGAAAAGGAACGAGAAGAAGGAAGCTAGTGAAAAGAGGTACTATGAGGGTAAAACTTTCGTTGCTGGAGATTAATCCTAGGAATTTGAGTAGCACGGGTTCCTTTTGTAGACCTTACAGTTGTAACACTCACTGGAGTCAACGGTTGTTTCAAGCATCATGCCATCACGGAGTGGTGCAAATTTTGCATTGGTTTTAACTTTATCCAAGCTATACGCACTCAGAGATACAGCTTAGATAATAGGCGGGCAGATTGCTGGTTATTTTGGTAGTACTGAGGCAATGGTATTTATGGGGCTACCCATCTCTTTTCCTTTCCACCTATTTTTTATTGCTTTTAATTGCTATTGTACGGTGCTGTTTACAGCACGAGTTTTGTATCAGTAGATATTTGTTATCATCTTATTATAATCTTCATATATTTTGTCATGTATTTTCACGTGGAACGGGGAATTTGTTTGTCAATCGAGCTATTGAATATATTAGCCCAAACTTATTTTCTCAATCCGCATTTTAGCCAAGAACAAATTGAATTCTGGTGAAATTGAGGGTCATATATATATATATATATATATATATATATATTGCGAAGCTGTTTAGCATGTTTTTGGATCCAAGACTGCGTTGAGAATTAGTTGTGTAATTTCGGCGGGAAACGTTCGGTTCGTCTCTCCGCCTGAACTAAAGGGCCCCCAATGCTGAGTGTTTCACCACTTGATTGACTTCAGGTATCAGGGATTTTCATGGATCATCAATTGTAAAATAGAAAAAATTGTTTATTCTTGCAGGTTTCTCAGCCGTGATCTTGGTTTGTATTGGCATCCTGTGTCTTTATGCTCTATTTATTTATTTTTTAAAAGGGTTTTTTTTTTTAAAAAAAGGGTTGTATTGGCATCCTGTGTCTTTATGCTCTGTTTATTTTTTTAAAAAAGGTTTTTTTTTTTTTAAAAAAAAGGGAAATTGGGTGGACACCGCAAATAGATAGCTCGCTCTTATTTGGATTCGTTAGATTCTTAGTCAATTATATTCGCCCAAAGCGTGGGGGAGAGGGGATTAAGTTATCATCCTTTGGTTGAATGGAAACCAGCTAAAGTTGGTTGGTGGAATGTAGGAATCCAAGTTGGTGCAATGTAGGAATCTAATGATGTTAGATGTTGAAACTTCCAAAGATTAAGTGTTGGGTCCGGTCGCATCTGAGGAAATCGTGATATCACGAAAGCCACGCTTCACCGATCATGTACGAAGACAGATCTGGGTTGGAAGGTGCATTCCTCAACCCTGCCCTCGTTTTTTTTCAATCCCGGCCCAACGGCTCCCATTCCTTAAAAGGGTATCTCTAATACTTTTCCCCCTTTTCTTTCTGAGAATAGAATCGTAACTTAGGCCTAATTATATTTATTATAAAAAGTCTATTAAAAATTTAAAATTTATTATAAATGGATGGATCTTTAAAATGCATTAAAAGGTTCAAATTTAAGAGTGTAGACCTAACATTTAGACTATATAATAGCAGGCTCAGATTTGCATAATTATATTTATTATTATTAAGAGAAAATGATCAAATATCAAAAATGGGTTTGAGGGTGGACACTTAGCTTCTGCCTTTGAAATTGATAGATTTTCAAAAATTTTCTTTGTACCTATTTAATCCTTTCAAACACATCCTTGTTGGTGATGGTTCTTTGTGGGGATTGGACTTCCATCCCTATTACCATTCTTAGATATATCTTTTAAGTACGAAAAGTATTTTTTTAATATTCAAAATATTTTATATACTAAATTTATAAAAATATATTATTGGCCAACTAAGTAGGAAAAAAAATGTTAATGAGCAATGTTTCATTTCTTTTCCCGATCTGATGTGATGGTCTATTATTTATTCTCCATTTTTTGTATTTATTAATATTTTATCAATTAAAATTTTCTTATTGAATTAATAATTTGTTGATTAAAAATTTAGTAAAAACTTTCTTTCTTGCTATGATTTCTTGATCATGATATGTGCCTTAAAAGTAGGTTTTTAATGGTGAGAAGAAATAGTCCATACCTTCCACCATCATTGAAACAGTTAAATTTTTTATTTAACTTATTTGCAAACAGTTTTTTCGCAATACAATTTTCTTCGTACCATATTTATAGGTTAAGAGAATATAAGACCTTTATCTCCCACAACTAATATTAATCCAATTTGATAGAGTTAGATTGGATCAATTTTGAGTGTTGAAAGGTTTGGGTTTAAGTTTAAAATCCTGAAACTGATCCTTTTTAGATTGGTTCTCAGTTCAAGCAAAGTTAAAAAAATCAAGTGCTTTCAGAAATTAAACTTAAGACATTGGATATACTATGTACAAATTTTAAAGTATTAAATGAGCTATTAAATACTATGTATAAATTTTTAATTGCTCATAATTAAGAAAAAAGTTTTAGTCATTAAATATCAAACATGTGTCAAAAAAAATCAATTTTACTCTAAAATTAATTTGAAACCCAATTAATCTAATTGGATCGATTTTAGATTAGTTTAAAGTATGGTCTGAGTCAGTTCTTTATCCAAAATTTTGAAACCGAGCTACCAATTCCATCCGTTACATGCTCACTATGTGTGTATAAGTGAGTGGATAAGTAGATAAAAAGTAGGGTGACGTTCGTGGATATCGTCCAACAGAAGTTAGAGACGGATTTGTGTTCTATTTTCAAAAGAAGTTAGAAATCCAGATGCTTGAGATGGATTTATGACTTGGTTTGTTGGAATGTCATGCCAAAAAACAGGAGACAATGAGCTGAGCTCTGTTCTTCTCTTTCTTCAAGGGAAGAAAGAAAAGAAACAGCCAAAGGGTCGTCCTCACGCAACCTCAAATCTTCTCACCATGCCTTCGATATCATTAAATGTCATTGGAGTGATCTTGTTGGCCACTGCTTAGTTAAAGCATCCCCATGTCACATGCCATTAGTTTTGAAAACACAACTAATAGTCTAACCTCAACCATGCTCCATATAATTATCAAATGATGGGGGGGTTGATCCTCACACGTTCTCTCCAACTGTCACCCTAATAAAATCCATTTGTTTTGTCCCTCTAAGAACTCCCCTAACCAACTTCTCCCTTGTAAAATATTTTCATATTCGGACAGGTGGAGAGAAAGCCGCAGCATGAACGTGGGATGTAGCAGTTAAAAATAGTTCTGAGGGAAAAAGAAGCAAGAAAAAGATTGTATAAAAAGGTCAACTAAAACAAAACAACGCTAGGAAAGATTCTCTACACAAAATTATATAAACAATTTTTTTTCAGAGTCGTGACTCCTGAAAGGTGGTTGATAAATTTGTCCTCTTATAAAACACTTAAAAACACTACTAGAGGCACAGGTAAAAGAAATTCAAGAAAGGAGTAAATTTTGATGCTTTCTTGAGGTTAGCGAGGATTCGATGGCCACTGCCTCGTTGAAAGAGGAGGCAGTCGCTCTCCCTGCTCCCCAGATCACAAGGTCGCAAACTCCATTTCTTTAAAAAAAAAAAAAAATCGCAAACTCCACCAAACTAAATCCCCCACAAAAATTATGCTGTCATTAATTAGTATCAATAGTAACAACAATATTAATAATAATAAAATTTTAATGTAAAATTAATTTAAATTAACTAAATATTTTTTTATTCTATTTCATCATAAGTTATATTTTTTATAAGATAAAAATATTTTAAATATTTTATCATTTTTTAATATAATTTATAATATATATATATATATATATTGTATGTATATAATTACTTAATACATCTTTAAGTCGACATTCCAAAATGTTGACACTAACCTTTAAAAAAAACACAGAAACACAGACACTGCAATGTATGATAAAGTAAGTCTCTAAGTTTACGGAACATGGAAAATGTGAGCAAGATATATCTTCTTTGACATCTTTAATAATAAGTTCAACGCTTGTTGGAAATCGGCCCAGAATCAACCCATCAGTGTGGCAGCGCAAGGCTACAATCGTATTATAATGAGGCTGGCTTGTCCTTTATGCCGATGGGGTTGATTTGGAAGCGCAAAAACAATGAAGATATGAGACCGAGACAGCTTAAGCCCTTTTATTCATAGCTTCAACCATTTTTCTCCTCCACGAGTTCCCACGGCATGATATTTTATAAAAGAGCTGTCCCTTTTAGTACTCGGCAGTTGGCCGGGCCAGCGAGCACCTATACTTCAGGAATGACCTCCTCGGATAGCTCTTTAGCGTGGAGTGGCAATATTAGATCTACTTTGACCATTGAGACATTTATACACTTACATACATGCAAACATACACTTGTGCTCCATGTTAAGAGGGCGTTTAACCAGCCAAACAGCGCAAAAATGTGGTGAATAACTCTAATTTTATCTCTTTTCACTCCTATGGTGATAATTTCCCATTCTTTTTCACTTTCACCTCTCACATTCTCTGAGTTATTACCACCCCTCTCTCCTTTCCTTAGTTCTAAATCTGTGGTGGCTTGGTTGCTCTATTGCCTTCGCTAATAATTGAAGATGCTTATAGATTCCTTTTTATTGGTCGTGAGGAGGAAAGAATGTATCTTGTTCTCAGTCGACAGCAGAAGCAACAGATCGATGAAGGTTACCAAAATTTTTGGTGTATCCATACCCCTAAGCCACGGCACTGGAGAGAGAGAAAGTTGGAGGTTTACCGGAGTGAAAGGAGAAGCGCGGGACAGAGGCTCCACCGCTTCGCTATCCCACCGCTTTACAGAGAAGTCATGACCATGGAGAGCTTGGATGGACGCAGACCTGGCACCCAGTTTTAGATCCGCCAACACATCTCATACCTCATTATTGGCTGAGTCAGTTTTTTTTATTATTATTATTTTCTTCTGCCCCTTGTTTTGAGCCTGATTTGGTTGGTTAGAGGCACCATAAAAGTAAACAATGAAGTCTGTGTCTCCTCCATGATTAATTTGCCTTACTGGTCCTTGGCTTGACATTTTTTCTTTTTTAAATCTTGAATTGTAGATGCCTTGAATCTATCATGGATATTTGGTAGAATAGGAGTGGTAAAGCCCCCTTTTCTGTAGGTAGAGCATTCAGATCTGGGCTTAGCACTGAGTTTTGTATTTTATTTTTATTTTCTATTTTAATTTTTGCTTAATAATCTTTAAGTCTAGTCCTAATTGATAATGCCAGTAAAATTATTTTTTTTTCAAATGAAGTTAATCATCATGGAAACAATAATTTACATGTAACTTCATTATATTGATAATTTTTGAATTAGAAGCTCACTATTTTTGTTTAATCTCTTTATAATTCTCTATATGCGGTAACAGTACATGAAGATCAAAAGGATAATTTGAATTGTTCTGAGTGAAATGCTAAAAATAAGGGTCTTCTTCTCGTTGGATGAATCAAGGTATTGTTTTATAAATTATATTTTAATATACATTTTCAATAATATATATGACCTTGATTTATTATGAAGTCATTGAAGTCAACTGAATGATTCCTTGAGATGACCATGATGAAAGCATGATATATTTTTTCCCTGGGATTCAATTAGTTCTATACTAGATAATGTACAAGTTGCTTAATTGATATCAAGTTGTTTTTGAATATAATAATTTGTTTCTTGGAAAATAATATAGCATAGTACATGAATCCACGGTATTAATATGGAGATGAAAATAATAGGTAGGTGTAAATCTTTATGTTTAACTCAAAACAATAGCATATGTAACTTTATGTATATTAATTCATTTGACTAGTTGTGTGGCTCATTCAAACTTGCTTTGTTGATAAATAAACTAATTTCACATTACATGGCAAACTTTACTCATAATAAAGTAGACTATAAACCAATAACCATTTTATAAAAAATAGACACCATCTCATAGTTGATTCCAAAATAAATCTACTTAAATCCTTCAAGTGTCAGCTTGCATCTTGATTATATTTTTTTGATATTTATATGATAAAATTTGTATTTAAATACTATATTTGATCTAAAAGGATCATTAGGTCTGCTATGGACCACCTTAACTGCAAAAGATTGTTTAGATAGAGTCTGAAAGCAATATTTGTCATATTGAAAATCAAATTATAAGTCAAAATTTCTAAAGATCACAACTTATCTATACATCTGATCGAGATATTAATTTTTTGAAATTAAATAATTTTTTGAGGCATAAAATATTGTAACAAATGTTTGGAAGGCCACACCATAACTTTTGGGTCTCTCAATCAGAGGTTAATATAAAAATTTTTGTTAAGAAAAATTTTGATCAAGCATATTTTTTAATTTCAAAAGAATCAAACTATATGATCAAAAATAAAATTAATATAAAATTTAAGATCTAACTCGAGGAAGATTTTAACTTTTATGTTCTTTTTTTTTTACTGTTTTTTTTAAGAAAAACAACAGCACCTTCTCTTATTGGATTAACAAAAGAAAAGGGACCTAGAATCCTAATATTGAATTTTTTTATTTTTTTAAAAAATTAAGTTGAGTGGGTTATTTTTTTTTTCCTTTTTTCAATCACCTCTGTTTTATTAAATTTAGAGCATTTATATGTGTTATGGCAAAGAAAAAAAAATTTTGTTGAAAATTTGTTTTCTCCAGCTCAGCTAGCTTGCGTTCCTTTTTACTTCTCAATATTGGAGGAGGTACTCCACTGTGTCTGTAATTTTCACCAAAATTAAAAGTCTAGAGAATCTAGAGCAGAGCTGCACCCATTCTGAAGCCCATCGCCTTTTACACTTAGCGAAATTCTTTGTGCACCACGTGTGATACAAAAAATCTCCGCTGACATGCATCACATGCTCTCATTCATCCACGTGAAGCGGCTCTCTGAAGAAGAACGAAATATTAAGTGACGGGGGTCTGTTGAGCGTGACGTACATTAATATATGATCAGTATTTTTTTAAATTTATGAATGGACTAACTTGCCCTTTCCTTCCACAATGCTTTTCCATCCTGATACTTGGGTTTCCCTCATTCTTTAGCAACTTCTGGCGAAATTCCTCATTCCTCTGAATACTGCTCTGAAGCAAGATTCTTCCGTGCTCTTAATACTGCTCTAGAAGTCGGATTATAATCTTTCAATCCGAGGTTGAAGCAAGATTCTTCCTTCCTTTAAAAAGTGCTCTAACAGTGGGAAATAAGAAATCAGTTTTCAGATGTTGATATAAAATTCTTTCTCGCTTTGAAAAGTGCTCAGGGTCATAATGTCATCCCCAACAGAAAGTAAAAAATCCTTCATAAAATGTTGTTTATAATTTTTTTCATAAATCCTTTATTACATCAACTGTTTTGGTAGTTAGATGAATTTAATGCAGTAGTAAACCATATAATACCTTAGAATGTTATAAATTAATAGGGCCAGTCACATTCTGAATATCAGAAGTGTTAGCTTTCTTCACTGAAAACATATTTTAGGGTGTCATAAGTCTAATTTTCTGTTTTATGCCTGGGTGTCATAATTTTTGTGAATAGATGTCATAATTTTTGAACTAGAGTGTCATAAGTCTAATTTTCATATTTTGAGGTCAAGTTATCAATGTATCGTATTATTATATCCTGGAAGTTATATTTTGGCTGAATAAATGATGGGGAGTCCTAATAGAAGTATCAAAATATTCAGTTTTTCGGCTTTATGCTAGGGTGTCATAATTTTTGAACTAGGGTGTTATAAATTTTGTGAAGGGATGTCATAAGCTGAAACATCATATGTTCAAAAAAATTTTATCTCCTGAATGTATTATCACACTCTGTGTAACATATTTTAGGCAATGCATAGTTGAAAAGTCCTGGCACAGAGGATTAAAACCCTTAATTTTCATTTTATACCGAGATAAAAATATATATATCATATTTTTAGTTCAACCTATCTCAGAACCTTATTATTAGACTGTGGATATCATATTTAGATAATTGATAGTGAAGAACTCCTGGTATCTTATATCAAAATATCTAGTTTATGGCTTTAAGTCATGGTGTTATAATTTTTGAACTAGGGTGTTATAAATTTTTAACTAGGGTGTCATAAGCTGAAATATCATATGTTCAAAAATTTTTTATCTCCTGGATGTATTATCACATTGTGGGTGACATATTTTAGCCAATGAATGGTTGAAAAGTCCTGGCACGGAGGATTAAAACCCTCAAGTTTTATTTTATGCCGAGATAAAGATATATATCTCATATTTTCAGTTCAAGCTATCTCAGAACCATATTATTAGACTGTGGATATCATATTTAGATAATTGATAGTGAAGAACTCTTGGTATGGAGGATCAAAACATGTAGTTTACGATTTAATGCTAGGGTATCATAAATTTTGAACTAGCGTATCATAAATTTTATGAAGGGGTATCATAAGCTGAAACATCATATGTTCAGAAATTTTTTATCTCCTGTATGTATTATCACACTCTGGGTGACATTTTAACCAATGCATAGTTGAAAAGTCCTGGCATGGAGGATTAAAACCCTTAATTTTTATTTTATACCAAGATAAAGATATATATCTCATATTTTCAGTTCAACCTATCTCAGAACCGTATTATTAGACTGTGGATATCATATTCAGCCGTGTCATGAACCATATTCTGTGAGTCATAATTCAGGCCACGGATGATAGAAGGAACTTAAGGAATGGATGATTCCTTAAGTTCCTCGTTCTGTGCAGGGATGTCATAATTTTTTAACTAGGATATCATAAATTTTTAACTAGGGTGTCATAATTCTATTCGGCTTGAATTATACTATCATGTTCAGCGTGTCATGAACCATATTCTGGGAGTCATAATTCAAACCACGGATGATAGAAGGAACTTAAGGAATGAATGATTTGAAAAGTTCCTCGTTCTGTACAGGAATGTCATAATTTTTAAATAGGATGTCATAAATTTTTAATTAGGGTGTCATAAAATTTTAACTAGGGTGTCATAATCCTCTGAATGGGTGTCTTAAATGAATTTTTTAGAAATGTTATATCGTCCTTTTTTAAGGCATGAATATTACAACAAGATGTATAACTTATTTATCTTCTTCTGGTTTGATAACTTCTTTTCTTTCGGATTTTGAACGGGTGTCATCCTCTCTTGTGTAAACAACTATTGCAGTTGAAGCTTCTGGCAACTGGATTTCCTTCTTGCGTTGCCATCAAGTTCTTCGTCTGCATCTGAACACGAAACCCTTATGTTTCATTGGAAATAAGAAATCAGGTCATACTCTTCAGCGTCAACAAAAAATACCTAATTTTTTTTTGGCATTTGCAGTAAAAATACAAACTGCGATAATTTCTGCCGGAAGAGAAATGACATAATTAACTTTTCCCTCATTTGAAGAGATAACTGGTTCGGTGCGGCGCAGAAGTCGAAAATTCATTCAAGAAAGTTAACGTTCCATCTTTGACGTGCGATGTCCTGCCATGTTGTCATCACGTGGACGAATAAGAGCGTGCGATACATCAGCAAAGATTTTTTGCATCGCACGCGGTGTACAAAAAGTTTCGTAAATATAAAACTGTTTTAGCTCCCAACTGTTCTTACGAGCTAATCCAAAACAGTTTTAGCTCCCAACTTGAATATCCCAAAGATCGCCTTCACTCTTATCCCCTTTTTTTCTTTTCTTATTTTTCTTTTATAGTTTGTAGCCTTTACTTAGCTTTCGAAACCAAAGACGTAGATCCTCTTGGTAGAATCTAACAACTCGAATTCAACGGTTGACAGCCTTAGCCATCAACCTTCTATAGGCGTCAGGGGGCCTGGGCCACCACACCATTGCAATAAAAATATATAAAATGGCTTTGAAAAGGCAATGTTAAAAAAAAAAAGTAATTTCCACAGTAGCGTAATTAATTACTTCACATGAAAAATATAAAATATTATAACCTCGAGAGGTCTGATCTGGTCGTTTAATGCTTACAAAGTGGAAGATTTTTTTTTTTAAAAAAAAATCGAAACTTTTATGGGTTGATCAATTGATGGCTTTTGCTATTGTTGTTTCTCAAAAATGAAGCGTCTCGAGTTTGGTAAATGGGATCACACGTTCCTCTCTCTCTCTCTCTCTCTCTCTCTCTCTCTCCACCTCTGTCCCTCGTGCTCGCGTTCACAGGGGAATTCCTTCTCCCTTAATTAAAGCGCTCCAGAAGGGAATCTTTTTTTTTTTTTTTTTTTGGGGGGGGGAGGTGGTGTTGGTGGAGGTGTTCGCCGTCGTGGCCGTGCTGTTCTACTGCTGTTAGCGTGGTCAAAAAAATTTAAACTTTTCAGAGACAGGGCGACAGAGAGGAAAAAAACCTCACCTTTAACCCTTTTCCTTCAAGTAAATCTCAATTCCTCTTTCCTCTTCCCTCTTCCCTCTTCCCTCTCTCGTCTGGGTTTGGGAGCCGTATGAGACTTGGAATCGAGAGGGGGGATTGGTTGGCATAGAGCGGAGGAGCGAAGAATGAGAGAGGGCGTGAAGGATGGGCAACTGCGGAACCCGGGAGGAGAATGCCGTCGTCGCTGCTCACGCCCAAGGTATCCAGACGTTCAAAACCCCTATCTTTTCCACCAAGTTCCCATCTTTGGGTTTTTTTCGCTTTTTTTTCTTCTCAGCCTTAACGCTTTCGCCGGCCCTTTCTTGACCGCGGATGGTTTGCTCCGTCGATTTGATCGCGATTGAATTTCATCGACGCTGGATTTCTAAAAAGTTCTGCTTCCTGGGTGGGATCGGTCTTCAATCTGGTTCCTTTTGCTGGATTTAGGGTTTTTTAATGTTCTTTTTGGCTCCTTTTTCCTAGTGGTGCATTTTCTGTGCTGTTATTATTTTAATTTTATGTTGCCTTTTTTATTTTTTTGCCCCTCTGCCTCAGTCCCTTCTTCGTCTCTTCAAGATGGGAAGAGCGGTGAGTTTTATTTTTTATTTTTTTTGTTGATTTCAGTTTGTTTCATTCTAATTATTAACGAAAGTGATAGCTTTGATTTTTTTAGTTCGTCAAATTTGGGATCCCCCTTCCCTTTTTTTTCTAATTGCTTGCGGGGTTTGGAGATTTTGATGCATCTGGCTTCAGATCTCTCTCACTCTAAATCTCTCCTTAAATGTTTTTGATGACCAGTTATGATTGTGGTCGATAGCAGAAGGCTGTGTTGTTTCGTTCATTCTCAGTTTTGGATTCTATTTTATAATAAGTGGTTTTGGTCAGGTAGTATGTCTAATTTAACATCACTGTCAGAACTACTCCAATCCTCTTGACCATTTGAAGCTGTAGTTCAACCTTTTTTTTAAAAAAAAATACTGCATGGTTTTTTTTTTTTTTAAACTTAAAATCATGGAAATTGTGCTTTGGTTTAAATATTGTCCACCTGTTTCTTGTGGTTTCTCTCTTGCAGTCCAGCAGCTCCAGATTTTCCAACTGCCTGTTAAAAATGCACCTCCTGAAAAGAAACACAACCGTACTTTCTCGGACATAAGCGATCCTTCAACCCCTCGAAACATTGATGATTCAAGGAACATTGCAATATACACCAATGTGATTTCATTTACATTGTTTGAGCTCGAGACGATCACAAAAAGCTTCCGTCCGGACTATGTTCTTGGTGAAGGAGGGTTTGGGACAGTCTACAAGGGATACATAGATGAGAATGTGAGGGTTGGCCTAAAATCCCTTCCTGTCGCTGTCAAGGTCCTCAATAAAGATGGTCATCAAGGGCACAGAGAATGGCTTGTAAGTGGGCTTTTCTTCATCAAATGTTTGACTTTTATGCTCTGATAAAGTCTCCAGAGACTCCATAATTCATCTGGGTTTGACATGTTATCACATGGGCTCTAAACAAGTTATCCGTACATCTAGTTGACTTGCTTATGTGAGTTGACTTGCTCCATCTCCATATCTAAAGTGCATGCATAGATGTGCCTTATTACCTAGGTCACTTAAGTCAATGAAAAAAAAAAAAAAAAAAGAGTCTATTTATATCTTATGATCATGCAAAACCTTAACTAATTCCTGTTAAAATAAAATATGCAATCTAGATTTCAGTGCAAATATCTTAACTAATTGCTTTCCAACTTAAAGATACTTTTTTTTATCAAAACAAGAAAAAGATGCAGTTTTTCAGATACCATATTATATGCATGTGTGCAATTCTTGAGTGCACATAAATAATGTTAAACAACCAATAGATATGAATGGGAAGCTAAAATTAACGAGACTTCCCCTCTAATGAATATTATAAGTATGGGTTATTGCATCCATGGAAAACCTGCCCATTACTCTATCCTTCTAGTCCTGTTTTTTCTTTTGACAAACAGGAGGAGCTTGTTCAGAAAAAGTGAATCAAGGATTATTTTTTATATATGATACGCATGTATTGGCTTCTCATATGCTTGTTAGTGTAACCCTCCACCAGATAATTATATATATTGACTGGTACAGATACAATACATATAGTATGATAAGTACCAGAGATTCTACTTGCTGGTACTAGCCAGACCTGCCTATTGTTATAGCTCAAGCAGCTTTCCATACCTCTTATCAAGTAAATATTCCTCGAACCTTTTTCCATACTTGCATCCTTTAAACATGTCATCACTCTGTTGGGGATATTAAACTATGAAGCTCAGTAAATGGATTTTGTGAACATTTGAATATGAAATCCAATTAAGTTTTTTCAATTATCCTGGTCACATCTAAGAGAAGTGCCTGGTTTGGACAAGCAAGATAATAGGGTTAATGCTAATATTAGGATGGTTAGCTCTATTATTTGGCCATTTGAGATGTTTCCTGGTTTTGACTCTTACCCTTGTTTTACCAGACAGAGGTTAATTTTTTAGGACAGCTGAGGCATCCTAATCTAGTGAAGTTGATTGGGTATTGCTGCGAGGATGATCACAGGCTGCTTGTCTATGAGTTTATGTTCCGTGGAAGCCTCGAGAATCACTTATTTCGAAGTATATAGCTCTGCATTCTCTTTTTTAAAGAAGTGTTTATTCTTATTGCTTGATAAACTTATAAATACAGTTGTTTCTTCGTTTTTTTTCTTTAACTGAAATCTCTGCTACTCTTTCATAATGTCTCCATGATTTTCGTTTCAATTGTACTGGTGATACAAGTATGCATGAAAAGGAAAAGGGTGCAGCCTTCTTCAAGATTATTGTTCAAAGAACTAATTTCTTGCAGATAGTTGTGATACTCTAAAATTATTATCACATTTCACAACACTTATTCATAATCCTTAAATCTACCTACATGGGTTTCATCTGGAAAGAGAGGATACCACAAATTATCCATAGTCCTTAAACTGTCTTCATACATTTCATTTTGAAACTACCTTGTGACTAGAGAGTATAGCACAAAAAATAATAGGTGAAAGTTGTGAAAACTGGATGCAGAATTTATCCTGAAATTTCTCTAGTATAGGGAAAAACACCAATTTTAGTGAACTTTGTGATCAGATAGGTTAATACAAAAATAGTGTTGAATAATGTCTGTGCATTGACTCGTTACTAGGCACATAATTTGTGGTTGATCATTGCATTTGAGGGTGCTCTTCTTATGTTTACTTATGATGTGCTATTGGAGCTTGCAGTTGGTTTTGCTACAAGCTTGTTAACTTTATTAGATAGCTTGCTTGGTGACACTAGATGATTAAACTGAGACCTGATCTGCTCATCAAACTATTTAAGATAGTTTTTTCATGCTGTGCGATAGTTTTTTCATGCTGTGCTGCCTCTGTCTTTAATCCAATCCTTACTTAACATTAACTGCCAACCCTTTTCTTCTAGGGTTCATGTGGTAGATCCTGTTGATTTAGCACTTTCTCCACAATTACTTCATCTCAGATTATGTAACCTCCATAGAGGAAAGGAAAAGAAAGGAAGAAAACTAATGTGGCTTTTATTGCCAGTTGATCTAAATTTTTGTATTTTGGATGGTGATATGCATATGAAGATGCTGAAGTTTCTTGCCAAATTTCAAGAGCGAGGATCTGATGCCATCAGTCATGGGTGCATATGGAAATGTCACACAAATACTGAGCATAAATCAGACAATGAAGTTGGCCAGATTATAAAATGGTGTAGCAGCAGAAAACTTCAATAAAATGAAGTAATAAGGACCATGGCACAAAAGTCAAATCAAACAATAAGAACAAATACAAGAGCTAAGGTGATCTTGAGGTGTATTGAGGGAGTAGACTAAGCAATAAGTGAGGAAGGCAAAGGTGGTGCCAAAAATGATGTGAGTAATGGGATGAAAAAAAAAAATTTCTATAAAAGAGGTTGTTGAAGTGGAAGAGATAAAAATAAAGTTTGATGGTGATGATGCTAGTGGTGTAGTGGAGTTTGGGGATAGGTTGGTTGGAGTAGGAGAATGGTCTGGGGTTTGAGCCATGGTGGGGGCAGCTACAATAGTTAGGGTTGACTAGAGTTGGGCTAGGTTGATGGGGGTTGACGATAATTGGGGTAGTGGTGGTACCTGGGTTCTGTCAAAGTCAAGAAGGGAGGTGAGGGACGATGGTGCAATGGTGGTGCTTGGGGATCAGGGGGGTCATAATAGGAGGTGGCAGCCCGATAATAGTGGAGTCAGCATTGTTGATTGGGGCTGATCATGCTGGGTTGTCATTACCATATCTATCGGAGTTGTATCACTGCTGCCATCCCTGTTGTCTTCATTGCTGTCAGCCATCCCGTATTTGTTGCTAGTGTTGGTTGTTCCTGTTGCCAATGCTGATACCACTATACCAGCTGCTTATAGATGTTAAAAGTACTGTGTAATTACGGAGTTTTTGGACTATACTCCATACATTTTATCTAATTTTTAAGTCCTAGCGGGATGGGACCACCCTCTCCCGTTCATGTGAGAAAACAAGATCGTGATAGGGGTGGGATTCTGAAATCTGTTCATGTCAGGAAAGAAGAAAAACGAGGAAATAAAGAAATGAAAAAAAAAAGAAAAGGAGAAAAAGGCAAGAAGAAAAGAAGAGAAACAAAGAAAGAAAAAAAAAAAAAAAAAAAAGAAGGAAAGATCAGAAAGAAAGGATGAAAAGAAAGAAAAAGAAGTAGAGAAAAGAGAAAAATGAGGGGAAAAAGAAAAAAATGGAAAGGAAAAAAAAGAAGAAAAGGAGAAAAAGATAAGAAGGAAAGAAGGAAAAGAAAGGAAAGAAACAGAGAAAGAGAGGGAGAAGGAAAAGAAAGAAAGGAAGAAAAGAAAGAAGAGAATAGGAGAAGAAAAAAATGAAGGGAAAATAAAAGGAAAGATAAGAGAGAAAAAGGAAGAAATAAAAGAAAGAAGAAGGAAAGAAAAAAGGAAGAACAAAAAAAGAAAGAAGAAGGGAAAGAAAGAAGAAAAAAGAAAAAACAAGGAAGAAGAAAAGAAAGAAAGAAATGAAGACTATTAGGATAGGATAAGACAATGAGGTGTCTCATTTTGTGGAGAAACTAGGCTATTGCTATCCTACAGGATTTAAAGCTGACCTTTGATATTCCAAAATCTATGTTCAAACACTCTTTTGGAATTTCTACTACAAAGTTCTAATATCCTTTACTTTAGCCTGATACATTAGTATTTTTGGCTATCCAAACAGGCCCTTTAACATAATCTGCCTAAAAGTAGGTCTTTCTAACAACAAAGAGATAAAAGATCGTGCACGGGCCCAATATGATATTCTTTACTGACTAATTAGATGGAGCCATTGGCTGCTTAAAGCAAGAAAAAATATTCAAGGCCTAAAACCAGTTTTAGAGAGCTCAATAAAGATACAATTTGCTGCAAGATTAGCACTAAGATATGATAATTGTTGAAAAGCCAAAATAAGATGCTTAATTGACCAGATAATCCCAAACTAACAGGTTATGGGTCCCTGAAACACTAGTTCAAACCATTAGAAGTTGCCAAACTCTTGAAGATGTGTTAAGAAATTGATTTTTATACAAATGATGAAGAAAAATGCTTAAATGGAGCTGCTTATTTGCAAATCACTCAGGTAGCAGCATAGTGAATCCTTTTGGTGATGAAGACAGTCAGACTTTTAGCTCCCATGGCATGTTGGGTTGCAATAATGAAATGGAATTTATGATAAAACGTCACTATGATTATTTGATTGATTCATTCCAAGTTCTTTGCTAATCCACTTATGATAGCATAGTTGCTTCAATGTCTAAATTGCAGCAGTTGATATAGGCCAAAGGTGAGAGACAAGGGGTCTCAATACATCATAAGAGGAGCAGGTTGGTTGCAGGTCAATGAATAGAAGTTATCACTGTTGTAAGTTGTGAAATAAATGCCATCTAACCTGACAAGTTTGAACCAACATTAACTCAAGTACATTAGATTGTAGCACCCTGATCTGTACGTGTTTTTCACTGTTCTTCCAAACTGGAAGATGATTAAACTTGACACTGACAAGTTTAAGCTTTGAGAGTGGTGATAGAGGAATCAAATGACTGACTAGATCCTGTGGGATTTGATGCTGGTTGATGTTGGAATTCTTGGTTCTTAATTAGTGGAACATTTCAATTAGTAAATTGAGGGTGAAAATGTAGTCTGGTGCAACTGATCCATTTTCTTTTATGGAGGACTCATAACTTGGAACGCTGAAAGAAGTATATTGGCAGACTATATAGTCAAGGGACCCATACAAAGAGCAATATGGTCTTCTATGATATACAAATTCTGTTTGTGTCAAGCAAATGCAATGAGTTAAAAGAGTAAGAAAAAGAAATGATCTAAGCAGTTAGCCTGTTTTATATCTCTAAATTTCCTTGTAAAAAATTCCATGCTAACTTTATAAATCTAGGCTATGATGGGACAGGTTTATTTCCAGTGCTTTCCTCTCCTCCTGGTTCTGTTTAACAGCTCATTTCTTTCTTTCCTATCCATTATTTCATGATCTATCATTTCATAAGTTCTTGCAGAGGGCTTCATGAAAACTTCTACTTAGTCAGCTGTCACTCAAAGATCTTTTGTTTATTTGTCTTGCAGCTCTAATCATAGACTTGGTAGATTGATTTGCATTGATGCATTGCCAACTGCATTTTGACAATTAATATGAGGCTTTTACTGCAAGAAGTTATATCAACCTTTTTTGTTTGGTCTGTCATCTGTATGACAACTGCATCCTCTTTCATTATTTTCATGAAAAACTGTTATTTGAACCTGGCTTTTCTTGCTTAATGTGTATAGAGACAGCTGCTCCATTATCTTGGGCGGCAAGAATGTCAATCGCACTTGGTGCTGCTAAAGGGCTAGCTTTCCTTCACAATGCAGAGAGGCCTGTCATCTACCGAGATTTTAAGACATCAAATATTTTGTTGGACTCTGTTAAGTAGCATTCTATTTTGCTGCCCTTCTTTTTTTTTTCTTATCATTTATAGACTAAACATATGTATTACTCAGAATAATAAATCTTTTTGACATGGTTTGCTCCTGCTGCCTCTGCATGTCTTCACAGGATTATACAGCGAAGCTTTCTGATTTTGGCCTTGCAAAAGCTGGACCACAGGGTGACGAGACCCATGTGTCAACACGGGTAATGGGAACCTATGGATATGCTGCTCCTGAATATGTAATGACTGGTATCGCCTCTTCACGGCTTGGAACTTTTTTTTTCCATATGGCCATTTATTTGTTTTTTAGGGTAAAATTTTGGTGATTCCTTTGATTGTTAATCTTATATGATGATCCTGAGATGTTTTCTGATCAACATGGTAAGTATCAAAACCTTTGTCCCTTCTTCAGCCTCGCTTCATTGTTCAAATGGAACGTACCATTGATACATTTGCTTTTCTAATTAAATGCCATGAGTTCATTTTTAATCATATTTTATTCTATGATCAGGTCACTTGACAGCTCGGAGCGATGTTTACAGCTTTGGGGTTGTCCTTCTCGAGCTCTTAACAGGACGGCGGTCTGTGGACAAGACTCGTCCCAGCAAGGAGCAGAGCTTGGTTGATTGGGCACGCCCCAAGCTTAACGACAAGAGAAGGATGCTGCAGATCATTGACCCTAGGTTGGAGGGTCAGTACTCGATGCGAGCTGCACAGAAGGCCTGCAGCTTGGCATATTACTGCTTGAGCCAAAACCCAAAAGCAAGGCCCCTTATGAGTGATGTTGTGGAGACGCTCGAGCCCCTTCAGACTAGCAGTGGGAGTGAGGGCTCAGCTCACGCCCTAGCGAGCGGCGGGCTGCCTGAGTACCGGATGCACCGCAGGTTCACAGGGAACGGCGTCGGATGTAGAGCAGGTCCTAGTCCAAAATGTTCCCCAAGTCCTGTGGCAGCATGCAGGGTGAGGTGAATCCTTTGTTTCCTTCTCTGGAGAAGGTTCACTTATTGTATATTGACAATCTAGTTGTGCTTGTGTGTGGGTTTTTTGCTTCTTCTCTGCCATGCTTGTGATGTAAATGAGATCCTCGCAGTGTTGCTGTTTGTGAGGTCTTTTATTTTCACCTTGGTGTTTATGTATCTTTTACCGAGTTAACCCTTGCCAAATGGGCTGGGTTTTATTTTACTAATGAAAGCTAGTTGAACTGCAAAGAGCTGATCTTTATCTTTAAAGAAATCATGTTGGAAGTCTTTAACAGAGTAGGCCATAGATAGAGTTGTTAAATGGAGGATGTGGAAGAGGCCTGCAACTCGTTTGCTCTTCTAGAATTAATTGCTTTCTCTTCTAGTTAAGACTTAAATTAGCTGGCTTGAGTTTGAAGCCACTTTATGGCAAAATGTTGAAATGCTTTCAGCCAAAATACCCTTAATTCCTGTAATTTCTTGCCTTAGTGCCAAAGGATTTTTCAAAGCCTGATCTTTGACAATTTCTTATGCAAGCATATTCAAGTTCAACTCTTTCTGCTTCAGCAGTGCATGGTTGGGAAAAAAAAAAAAAAAAAAAAATTCTCAGTATAGCTTTTGTGTGAAGCCATCAGGATGACAGGAAGAATCAAGGGAGTGAAATGGATGTCGAGGCAAATTACTTTGTCACATTTGTACAATAATATTCGCTTTGGACTGGCTAATGATTTTGGTATTTCCATTTTCTCGACAAGAAAGCTTATGCGAAAAAGGATTCCTTACTCATTGCCAGCTGCATGGCCTTTTGTGTGAAGCCGAGGATGATAGGAAGAGCCAAAGGAGCGAAATGGATGCCAAGGCAAATTGATTTGCTACATTTGCACAATAATCTTTGCTTTTTCTTGGCATGAAAGCTTAGACAGAAGAAAGGTTCCTCGTTCATCGACAGCTGTTTGATGCCACAATCAGAGCTATGCTTAGTCGAAGAAAGATTCCTCACTGATCGACAGCTGCATTGCTTTTGTCTGATGCCACAATCAGAGCTGAAATGGATGTCGAGGCAAATTAATTTGCTACACTTGTACTACAATATTCGCTTTGGACTGGCTAAGATTATTAAATTATCAAATCTCTTTGTTCTTCGACATGAAAGCTTGTTCGTTCGTTTTCAATTTGAAATCCTATCTAATGACATGTTTCAGAGGCATTTTTTTTAACTAGCCCCATAAATTATCAAAGAATAGACTGATCTATTGAAGACGACCTTGTTGTCAACGTGCCGTTCTCCTATTTAACCCCCCTATTTTTCAACACGTTAGATGGATGTCGACCTGCCAACTTTAGCGTTAATTTATATGGTTGATTTACTTTTCAATTAGTGGACATGGCTTGGATCCTTTGCAAGGGAACGGAATAACCCGCAGGGCCCCTCGATCTGGCCTTTGGCGGCCTCCTCTGAGTGCTTGCCACTTTTGACTTCTGTGTGCGTCTTTGGACTTTTTATGCTGGAAGCCAGGAAGCTGGGTACGTGTCGGACAAAGCTCTTCATGGGTGATTCAAGAGTGAGTCATGCAAGGGCGGTGTAATCTTTATTTGTCCTTATCTCTGACTTCCTTCCTGCTTTCACCAGTTCTCTCTGCCAGGCATGTCTAAATTGGCTCCTGGAATGCCTTTCTATAGTTACATGAGATAATTATTGATCAATTTTTTGATCAACAACGAACTTAAATAGATCCAGATGTAGGTTATTTTTTGATCTAGAAAAGATTGGATCTATTGATGCTCAAAAGAATCGCCTTTCAAATCTAAGCTTAATTGATCAAGGCTTCACACCAATGATTGAAATCAGTAAATATGATATACTATTTTTAAAATAATTATACACCAAATGTCATGTAATTTAAAATTTTATAATATATGCATTAAATAATCAAAATAATTAGATACTTTAAATAATATAAAATAATATATATTTTTTTAATTACTTGATGCATATCAAAGGCTTTCAATTCATATGATATTTTAATTTATAAGTATTTTAAAGTTGTAGATTAGTTCTAACGACTTCGTTGATTTGAAATATCTTTCATTTCAATTTAGATCTGATTAAATTTAAGTGAAAATTTTTTTAAGTATAGCCAAATGAAGCTATATATATATATATATATAAAGTAAAACTGAATGACAAAATACACCCTACAAAAAAATATGTAATTAAAAAAATTTTATAATTAATCATAAATTAATTATGATTATTAAAAAAAAGTATGGTTGGTAGATTTTCTTGCCCATGTTGTAATTTTTTTAAATAAAATGATTACTAAATTACTTGGACAATCTACTCCAATTTGAGTGTTTGATCTATTAATAATTTGACAAGTAATTGTTACAAATATAATAAAAGTGATTCAAACCTAACAGTAAAAAAAAAACACTTATTATAAATAAAGTGCTTTAGGTAGTCTCTCTCGGGACAACTCACCAATTTAAAGGGCATCTTTTTCCTTCTCATAGCACCAAAATCTCAGGGTAGATTGGCTTGCTGAGGTCATAGATGATAGGTTCCAAATAATAGTTGGTCTTTAAATTTTTTTTATTGAAGAAGGATAATTTATATAAAAAGTTTAAAAACTAATAAAATATCTAAAATAATTTTTTAAAATCTAAGAGGAGCAATCGTCCACCCTCAAACATAGATCAACCCTACTAGCATTGGCATTGCTATAAGGTTATCATGTTATTATTTAAATAGCCATCGAACAAAATATCACCATAGATTTAGATGATATTATTTTAATTAAATGAAAAGTTCAATAGTTACAGTACAACCATCACAATTTTGATTTCAATGAAAATTCAAAACTCCAACACGAGTATTACAACATTGCTGAAAGCTTAAGAATTACACAAAAAAAAAAAAAAATCAACCACTTTAAATACCCAGAATTGATTTAAAATATTCATTAGCCAATGATATAAATAATCTTCATTATCCATGCTTATATAATAACTTAATTTACGTATTTGAAATGCAAGTAAAAAGTTTTATTTAAATTTAAATAATAAAGTAGCATTGCTTTTATTTAAATCCGAATAACCCATTACATCGTTTGATTGAAATTACGTCCAAAGAGATTTTTTTATTTTATTTTTTTTATCATTGCACACTATGTGTGATATTATGGCAAATTCTATGATGTATAGGAAAAGCTCTTTTTTTTTTTCTCTCTTTTTTTGATCACAACTATGTATCCTCCCGGATGGGCCTTGCGAGGCTCCACCAAAGGAAGTCTTATATGCTATGAATCTTAGAAGGATCAACTGCATGACGTACAGCTGCAGGTCCTGGGCACGAAGGCGCAGACGCCGAAGGGCTTGTCGGGGAGGTTGCAGTCGATGGCGAAGCAGCACGGCATCGACAGGCAGTAGCTCAGGTCGTTGACGGCGCAGCACCGGCACTCGACGCAGAGCTGGAACGGCGCCAATTCACTGCGGCTAACATCGCCATCCGCGGCGGCGACTCCGTCGATGGAGCGGTACTCCACCGTGCCGGTCGGTACGTATCCGACGGTCGGTCGCGGCTCGATGGAAGCGAAGGCTCCTCCTGGATGCGCGCATGTGGGTTGTGAGAGGTTAGCGTGCATTGGATTGGTGAGAAGAATATTTGGGATTGCGTGTGAGATGGAGGGAGGGACATACCTTTGGTGGAGAGGGTGGTCAAGAGGAGAATGAGAGCTACGATGAGAAGAGGGCTGAGCTTGCCCATGGTAGTAGAGAGAGAGAAAGAGAGAGAGAGAGAGAGAGAGAGAGAGAGAGAGGTTGTGATAATTTGTGAAGGGGGGGAGAGGAGGCAAGAGCTCTTCTTTCTTTGATTCTATATGAAGTAATCAATTTGGGCAGATTAAGAAAGAGAGGGCCAAGGATCAACTATAGAGGTGGAAATGACAAAATTAGCCAATAATGTAGCACAAATAAGTGGATGAATGTGGTTGAATCTATATATAGATTTGATCTATCACGTAACTCATAAATTAGAAGAATCAAATGTAGAACTAGAGCTAAGAATGTACGAAAAAACATAATAATATACGTTTCTTAATTGATCTGATCTATAAGTTATATAATAAATTAGATTTATCTAAAAATAATTCTTTAATATATGGCATAGGATGCGCTTTCTTGTGCGTGTGTGCTGTGTTTTGGTTACAGGATTTGTCCATAGCATTTGATTGGGAGCGAAAGAGCCAAGTGACCAACTAAGCTTCAGGCCTGATGATCAGTGGTGGCACCCCCTCCCCAGAAGGGGACATGAGCTCAAATCTGAGCAAAGATATATGTGGACCAGAAGCAGCTGTTTTTGGGTGGTACAGACCATTGTAGGTGGTTTTGTTTCCTGGTGACATAGACTTTTCTCTTTCTTCTAGGAGATCTGGCACAAAAGTCGAGCGAGGGCAGGATAGATTTCATGTTAGCAAAGATCTTCGTTTGTGGTAGCATGGAGCCCTTAATGGCTGGTTAATATATATATAAAGATTGTCACTAGACTTTAGATTATTCCGATAAGATGTCATACGTGTCATGATCGATCAAAAGATCTCAAAATATAAGAAATTAATTATCAGCAGATGTAGTATAAATAGTTGCATTAATTTCAGCCCACCATGACTGGAAATCAATTAATCAATCAGCCATCCCGACTTTAAGATATTGGCAAAGATGAAGTGATATATTGCAAATATATTCCAGGAGAAAGTCTTCAATTACTTTGGAAGAGTAGCTAATATTCATTTTATTATATTGGTTGACGTTTGAATATCTATCCTCTTCTCTATAAATCAACAAAGATCTTTGAACATCTCTGCTCTTTCTGAGTGTTCGTAGCCTTCAAACTCGACTGAAAATAAATTGAGATTTGGAATCATCTCAATATCAAGCTCCAATTAATATGGTTAAGCTTTGAAGAACCTGGGTTGCTAAGGTATCAAGCTTAAAAACCTTAGACCAAAATATCTCAATGAAATGACCGATGGAAGAGTTTTGCAAGAAAAGCAAGAAGTGCAGAATTAGATGAGCAAAGTAATACTTTTATATTGAAGGAGAGAGAGAGAGAGAGAGAGAGAGAGAGAGAGAGGAAACATGAAGATAAGCCGACGAGAGAGAACCCATAATAGACAGGCATTGCTTTTGTCCATTCATCTCAAAAAATATATTTTAGTTGGTTCATGCATGATTTTGGTGTGAAATTGGTAGTATGGTCATGGTCTATATATATATATATATATATATATATATATATATATATATGATTGATATGATTTTTGTAGTGCATTCAGCAGCCAAAAGAGAAGAGGAGAAAAGGCACTCGGTAAAGGGAAAAAAAACAAAGTCAAAACTAGACTTATTCTTACGTGATCTTTTGTCACCATAGGGTTCTTCCATCCATTTTAGTCTGGAAACCTCGTTTTGTATGTCTTTCAGCTGTTCTAAGATTTTTTAAGGATGTCATGCTCTCTGATAGGTACCTATGGCACTGTTTCTACTGCCAGTTACAATGTTAACGCACCTGCTATGGATGCTTATGATGCAATCATACATTGGAAAACTTGAAGGCAGTTTCTGTACGCTCGGGCAGCCTCTTCTGTGCCACTTTGCGTGAATACAAACCAATGGAGTTGGCTTCTTGAACTGAGCACAGGACTACAGGCAACGGGCCGTATCAATCGCACAAACGCGTAGGAGCCGCAACAATTGGACGAGGAGAAACGGCAATCCTAACACTAACGCATACCACTGCCATCAATACTTTTTTTTTCTTTCCTTTTTTTTATATAGAACAGTGAAGAAAAAAGTTTTCCCATAAGATTTTATGAAATTAATAAAATAACTTGTTTAAGGGTAGAGATGGAAGAAAAAAAAATTAAAAGGCTTAGCAGCAAGGCATAGGTTACCTTACAAAGCAAAGATAGTGATATATTTATGAGAGATTATGGTCAAGAATTTTTTTTAAAAAAAAAAATTATGCTCTATAAAGCAAAGCAAAGATTGTAATAATTTTATGAAAAATTATTATTAAAGAATTTATTTTTAAATTTTTTAAAAAATTTCTTTTATGTCGTACATGCCACATAAATGCCATAATCAAATTATTTTAATTTTATTTTTTAACAGTTAATTTGCATTCTTTTTTTTCTCTATGTTAACCAAAACCAAAGGTATTAGAAGGCAGCCCCTTCAAATTTAAAACATCATCAAAAACTTTCATGGCCAATCTTGAGAACAAGCATGCAATAAATCCTAAACCAATAACACCACTTATAATCTTGTCCAATTATGACAGTTTCATGCAATCATCCTTACGAAGATCCCAATAATTTAAGAAAAAAAATTCTAATACCTTATTATTTATTAGTTAAGTGGGAGATATAAATTGGTCCGCCAAAACTGTGTAAGGAACAAGTATTTCCTAAAGTTTCTGATTTAACGAAAAAAAGCTTGAGCAAACGCAAGCTCAAGTCCCTTTCTTTGGATTTGGTATCAGTCGACAGACTTTCCCCACCAAAACCCATAAGGGAGCAGATAGCCCATAAATTTTCTGCGTGCAGAATAGCTTGTTTATGTGGAGTGCGGTTGCACAGTGAAGCCACTACATGGAGAATTTGAGTAAGAAGTGGGCAAAAAAAAAAATAAACTTTTGGATGGCCTATCATTATTTTTGAAGCATTTATTTTTTAATCAATACATACGTATATTGAAAATAAATTTGTCAGCAGGCAGTCTTGTCCTTTGGATCTTATTGGACACATCATAACCATGAAAATAATTCAAATATATTACACAAAATCGAACTCATGGAACGATTCTTTTAGCTCTCCTGCTTGGTTTGACCTTAACGATTCTTTCAGCTCCAGACGGTCAATGGTCTGAACCTTATCAAATTATAGAGCAAATTTTTGTTCGAACTTCCACTTAGATATCGTGACTCTTGTCATTATAAAACCTGTGACCAAACAACGGACCTCCCCCGCCCCCCCCACCGTCCCCCAACATTGTCCAATGGGCCGTTAGATATAGCTTTCATAAAGGTTGCGTATGGATTCCACCATCCAATTATGCCTCACATTTCTTCTAGTCTAAGGCTTTTCCTTCAAAAGGGAGTAAGGTTCCATTACAAGCCACTAGGTCAAGTCTCAACTGCAGTCCAACAACTCATCCATTTGGCTAACCCCAAATTCGCCGCCCATAAAAATAAGTGGTCCTTACGTTGTCACATTGGCATTTGGATCCCTCCATGGCCTATGGCCGGCCCTATTTTGAATCGCCGCATGGTGATGGATCCAAACAGCAGCAGGGGGATCACTGCTTCGTGCCTTCTTGGATGTTGTATTAGATAAATTTATAACATAGTAACAAATCTTTCTCTTCGATTTCTTTCGAGGAAAAAAATAAAGAAAAGAAAAGAAATATCATGGGAGTTTGATAAATATGATTTTAATTGGCTTCTATAATGAAATCCTTGGAACAAAGTTATTTCGCTTGCTCACTGGATCTGTGAAAAAGTCGATGAACACTCCATGAGATCGCTTGCATTCTTCAACTATTATATATATAAATCTTAATTCTGTATAAAGGAAACTATTTAATTCATAAAAAGAAATCTGTTTTTAACTCTATGACTTTTATGGCTTCACTAAATTTCTAACAGATTTGTTTGCAATGGTACAAACTTCTTGTAATTTTTCTGGCCCAATTAATCATCCAAGATATGTCAGTATCCCGCAGCCTACATAATTTTTTGGCCCAAATCCAGCTTGGCCCGCTCATCATAGCAACGGCCAATAAAACAATTATTTGAAGTGTTATATTCAAGATTTAAATTCATTTTGATCGTTTAAGTTTTATTCATCATCATGCAGACCCCTTTTAGTTTTGTTGCGAAAAATTTTATCCTCCTAATTTTTAAAATAGATAAATATGAGCTTCATTACTACTCAATAAGGAGAAAAGTTGTTATCCGACCAGTGCTATTTGATAGTATTAATGACTTGCTGCGTTTATTTTCTATTTAAATTGATGCCTCCTTGTGGCATCTTTTTAGAGCCAAAAATTAAAATTAATAGTTAGTTAAAAAGTTCCAGAATCCTTAAGATATAAAGAAGAAAAGGTGTTCTATTCACATAACTTGTAAAGAAGCTAGAAAATTAATAAACCATTGGCATGTAATGATATCATTATTTAGTACATTATTATATTATAATATTATAAACTATCAGAGTGATAGTCTAACACAAAACTTCCACTACATAGCTAACTATTTGTAATTTTAAGATATCATATAATATTTTTATAGGCTATTTGGAGTAAATATTTTCATGCAAATTTTTAAGTAAATTGATCAGCATTTGAAATTCTTATGTAGTACAATATATTATTCTTGAGATTCTTATTTGCTCTCAATTTTGTGACTAAAAGATTAACAGAGAAAAAGGTTTTAATCCAAAATATTCTTTTTTTTTAAGAAACAAAGAATTATTATGGGAATCTGATTCCCTTTACTTCAAACAACCCCTTGATTATATTATAACCCATAAAACAGTTTCAAATTTTTCTTGACAAATAATGGTTTTTCAGACGTTGTATTTTCTAAACAAAGTATTTTCAGAACTCATGGGAAATGGGTGAAGTGATTTACTCAAAATAATCAACCTAATGTTTATGACATAATAAATAGTGAATCTGTAAACTTGTGAAAGCACAGTGTAAAAATGTTTGAGATTGAAGGAAATCTTTGCTATCTTCATCTCATTGGCATTTTAAGATTCACAATCCAGAAACTTTACAGTTGATTACTATATCCTGTCATGAATCATTCGGCAGACAGTCCCTAAAAAAGTCGTCAGCATGCTCCCGTGAGATGATTGGATTTAAGGTTATTAAATGATCAAAAAGATATTAAAAAACCATAATAATGTTTACACTTAGCCCAACCAAGATCAGGTTGGTATTTACACTAATAAGCCAAACATTTTTGTTTTTTGCTCAGAAGTTTGTCAGCTTCCATTAGGCGATTCTTGATCATCGGATACATGACACTGCCTGAACTCATGGATCATTAACATTCATCACTTTATGATGAGTCACAACTAATCATAATTCCCTAACCTTCTCTCGTTGCTCTGCTCAAACCAAAGCAAAGTCATGAGTCACCAACGGTAGTGGAGGATGACAGGAGACAATTAAATGATTTCTTAAGTTCACGTCCAACTCTGATGGTTGTCATGTACAGCTCGCCGCTCCATTGTTTTCAGCTACAAAACTTCCAAGAAATCTAGGAGGAGATTTTTTTTTGTTAGAAAATTTATGTGAGATCCAGAGTTAGTCCATTTCGGATGACTAATAACTAAAATAGGTGATGACTGCCACCTAATTTTTGTCCTTAAGATTGCCATGTCATGGTTATCCAGCTGTTTTGCCTGTCTTGTTGTTAATCCGTCTTCCTAGACCCTAATCTTTGTCTAAGTGGTTGGATTTGCATGCGGATGACATGAGTTAATCAAAACTCTTGGCGCTTAATTAATCAGCAGTTCTAGCTTTATTCATAAAATAATATATCTCTAAAATTGTTATAGTCCACTAGGAGTAAATTAAATATAACTAATATCATGTGATCTCAACGAATTTTACCATCAGCGCAAAGCAAAGCAAAAATTTGAATGAAATTTTCAACAGTTTGTTGAGTAAAGTCTCATCCATTTGCAGTTTTGCTCATTGGTATCTTAAATTGAGATAACCTGCAGGCATGAATTCAGTTTCTCGACGTTCAAAAACATAGTAATCTCGAGCTCCTCCATTAACCTATGGTGGCAATTTGTGGAAGTTATATGTGTTCTATTTTATTTCCTACGTTCTGAGTGGTTAGCTGACATAAAATAGATTGGTATTGACAGAATGATTATAACTAGTTTTCATGAGTTACCATGCAATTTCTCCAGTTACCATGGGCCTCTTTTTCTCGTTCTTGAAAAGTGTTATATTTGAATTATTATGAGCTGAATGATTCTTTGGACAAAACGTGGACAAATGGGTCATCTGCGATCTATTCAAAATGCATGAACTTATAAATCATTTTAAAACACTAATGATATATGGCATTTTCTTGCATATTAGTGATGATATATATCACTAGCTTACCTTATTTCAGCCAATAAAATGATATGTACAGTATTTTTATTTTTTTTAAATTCTATCCTAAACATTGTTGCATTCTTTTTATCTTTCTCAAATTCAAAATTTTTTCTTCTAAATTATTCTTGAATGTAAAAATACTAGTACTACATTTTGGACTTGTCATACACCTTCCATACTCAAAGAAGCCCCACATGTACTCTTGTATTTAAATATAATTGTTTTACATATCATGTGTGTCGAATTTAGTGATCACATACTAAACATTAAGACACCAACTTCAAATCAAATCACATATAGAAATATATAAAAGTATAGATAAATTTTTAGGGTTTAGTAGTTTCCTCAGGAGTATAACTATCCTTTTATACATAGCATCATTTTTTTCTTATCCTACTTTACGTTATCATTCAACAAAACCGACGAACTTTAACTCTTTATATAAGAAACTAATCAAGTTTAAAGTTGAATTAGAATGAAAATAGAGATCGAAATATAAAATAAAATAGTCATTGAGTTCTCTCATTGAAAACTCAAATAAGCAGACCTTATGCCTTCACACTACATACCTACAAATACTAATCATTGAGATACATCTCGTCCAATACTTTATAAAACACAAATTTTATTTAGGTTTATATCAATCATTTAATTTAAATCTCATTCAACCTCTTTTTCATAAATATAAAAGCACACAGTTAATGATAACTCATATTAAATTTAAAATCTTATATTATGAACATTACTTTACAACAATTAATTGAGGATGCATGAAACTTATAGAGCTCAAAGAAAGTAGGGTAACAATGCATGCTTTGCTTTCTTTTCTACTAATAGTAGGACACGTACAGCGGTTTGATTTATTATTATCAAATTCCAACTAAATTATTCTTGAATGTTAATTGAGCACTACTAATTTAAACACAAGGATACCCACATAAAAGATCTAAAAGGGGAGTCCCTTCTTACAGGAGATGGCCCTACATCTGCCCTTAGATTCAAATCAAATCCACCTGCATGCCATACAAAACATATCGTTCACCAACATTTGTAGGGCCTTGCGAGGAAAAAAAGGTGAGACAACGCAGTAGGATTACCATACACCAGGTGTGCAGGCATGGTGGGGCACTATTCTTTGTGATGTCATGCTGAGCAGTAGAGAGAAACCATGTCAGCTCTACTGGTACGGCTGATGTTAATCAAGCTCTTCCCCTACCTGTCATCCAATTCGTTTTTAGTACGTCTAATCTACTTGTTTTGGCGCTGCATGTGGACAATAAAGCTACTTTAAAAAAGCCATGGTATTTTTAATTTTTTAGACCAAGCAAACAGTTGGCGACTCAGTTTTCCTTGCCTCAGTTTTTAGATTGTTGGGAAAGTAGATTTCTACTCTTTAGTCAAAAGATAAAGAGAAGGTGCAGTTCATCAGATTTGAGTCATCAAATTCTCCACATAAAAAAGGGAAGGAAAAAACTCAACCAAAAACAAATGATTCTCCTATGAGCTATAATATTCTATCTAGATAACAAATGTTTCTTAAGTTATGAAAAAAATATAGCCATGATTACATACCGCACATAACAAAAGACCGATAAGTATTCCTTCTGCTTATTTTATCAAAAACAATTTGGGTCTCTTCTTCTTTTTTTTTTTTTTATTGGCTCAATTCCAAACCTTTTAGGTCATGATATAGGTTAAACCCAGCTCTACCAAATCCACATGTCCAACTAGATGTCATTGCCTAGTTAGATGTGCTAGATTATATACTAAATGCACCTAAAACCAACTAATTAATCTACAGCAAATGTCCCACACACCTTAAGAAGGATTTAGAAAAACCTTTCCCCCATGCATGCAGTTAGCTTTCACATGAACTGTGTATGGAAAGTAAAGATAAGAGGTTGTGCAGATGAAAAGCTACGTGGAAATAGAGGGAAGAGAAGAGAACTTTTCCTTAACCATTGCATGAGAACCGCAAACTCCCCTAATTTTCTACGTAACGGTAAGCTATTTGATATTCCCCACCCTTATCACATTAAGATTCTCTTTGTTCAGCATGATTTATCACCGCCTGCTTGAAGAAAGTCCACTCATGCATACTAATAACCTTAAACTCCTTGTCCGCTTGTGGCATCCCATTCCCATTCTAAGAATATGGGACTGTGTCACGATCTTTAAGAGGAGGAGTTGCCCTCAGGGATTCGACTGAGTCTTTTCTTTGGACCACCCTACACGTAGAAGTACTGGGTAAGTAAACTTAAACGTAACGCCACTATTTATATATATATATATATATTAGAGGTCAAAAGTAGCTGCCGTTAGCTTTTTCTGGAGCACGCTCGGTATTTTTACTGGCCGTGCGTTCATGCGGTGGTTGGCGGCTTGAAGCTAAAAGGCAGTCGCCAGTTGGAACCTTGAGGCTAACAAAAGAAAGGGTCGGCCACTGCGGCTGCGATGCTCTCCCCTCTTTCGGCCGCATAAAAACACATTAGGAATCTAAACCGTAGCATTATTTTATTCTCCCACCAGAAGCCAAGCTCGAATACTACGTAACATCCATCCACAAAGCCATTTTATTCCTCGATGAGAACGCCGAAGTTGATCGATAATTTCGAATCCATGTCGGCCAGCTAAATTCCCATCCCATGTCGGTGGTGTTCCGGCCCCTTCTCCCCTCCTCTTTATATATCTTCTTCTTTCCCCATTCCTTCCCAACACCGAGCCTGCTAAGAAAGCAAAGCCCTGTAGTAAGAGTTCTAGTCTTCCTCCTAGCACAAATCGATAGGATGTATAGAATACACCCTACAGAGAACAAGAGTGCTGTCGGAGAGCTTGCAACAGCAAGCAGTAATAGTCCATCAGTTTGGACGGTGTGGAAGAAGTCCAGCATGGCTTTCCAGGGGACTGATGGGTTTTCGGTTTACGATAGCAATGGAAGACTGGCCTTTAGAGTTGACAACTACTCAAGGAGGCACAAGTGCTTCACAGGGGAGCTCCTACTCATGGATGGAGATGGGAGGGCCCTCATGGCTCTAAAGCCTCATGTAGGACACAGTAATCGTATTCTTATAGCCTCTTGCATGCTTTAATTACTCTGATTGTATAACTTGTTAGAGAAAACACTCTGAGGTTCAGCACACAATTTCTTAACTGAATAATAATGGTGAATGAGTCAGAGATAGCAAACCACAATTTTATTATCTCATCAATAAGAGGGCAGAGTGATGATGATGCATTGAAACATTGCACCTCTGAGCACAACATGAGTTAGTTGCTAGCTCTAGAAAAATTTAGTGAATTGTCTGTCCTTTGCCTAATACAAGCTTACTATTTGCTTGCAGATTCTAAGCATGCATGGTCGATGGAGCGGATTCAAAGGTGATGATGGCTTGAAAACAGAGACCACACCTTGTGTTTTCTCGATGAGGCGGCGGTTGATCCTCCAAAGAGGCGATGGGGCAGAGGTGTTCTTAGGCAGTCCCGATTACCAGTCGCCAACACCAAATTTCCGAACCGAAGGTTGCTTCAGGAGAAGATGTTGCAAGATCCTGGATGGCAAGGGTACGGAAGTGGCACTGATATGTCCGAAGAAGGCGAACACCTCAGTCATGCTTGGCAACGATGTGTTCAGCCTGGTGATCCAGCCAGGAGTTGATTGTGAGCTGATAATGGCTTTCCTTGTCATCATGGATCGCATCTGCCAGAAGCCCTTGGCAGCTTGGATGTGTCCTTGATAAACTGGTGCTAGTTTTTTGGCTTGGTTGTAAGACTAGAAGGTGCCAGTGGCACCACAGAGAAGCCATTGACATAGGTGCAGTAGCAAGCAAATTTACAACATATTACAGTATATAACTTCATAGATTTGACATAAGAGTTACATAAGGAAAGAGGAGGGAAAATACCAGTAACTGTTCAGATGATTTAAAAGAAAATGTTAAAATAAAATAAAATAAAATACAGATAAGTACCCTGTAGTTTAAGTATTAATAAATTAGATTCCTATAGTTTGAAATATTACACTTAACTACAATGCGCCTTAAGCTTTATCAAATTATACCAATATAGTTTGATAATTATGCTTAACTATCACATGTTTTAAAATGCTATCTAATTATATTTATGAAGTTTAAAATGTTATATTTAAGTATCTATATGTTTTAAACCTAATTAAGCTTTAACACAAGAAGAAAAGACATTGATTGATTAAAAATGTAGTACCCGTAAAAAAAAAAAAAAAAAAAGGCAAATAGATTTACAATGTCCCCGACAAATGGCATGGCATGGCTACAGCTGCATGCATCCATCACCCTCACTATGCTTGTACGATGGCTAGTAAGCATGAATAGCGAATGAACTGGCAGGTGGTTTACATTTCATCAGGGAGGAAACATTTAGCATTGCCTCATTAAGAAAGAATAGACTGATGTCAAACAAATTCAAGTTAAATAGGGAGGTGGCTGAAGACTGTTATACGGCTATTTTTTACAGCCTTTTCCATCTTTTTTTCATCATCATGGCCAACGTAATTGTAGTAATGGAGTCACTTCTTTATCTCTCATCCAATCTTTTAATGTAGCAGTTCTGATAGGTTCATGCTAGCTACCCACGCCACCAACTGCAGTTGGAATCACCAAGGGATCATTGCACAAATTTTAACCATGACATTCTCTTAGACACTATATTTTCTACTAGTCTCAGCCAACTTTGTTTCATAACCCACTCCCATGATGTTCCATACCATCTCCTCAAAAAATTTATTTCCCTTGTGGTTGACATTAATTTGCACAATACCTATTTCACATAAATGCATGCTTCACTTATCTAGCATTTACTTGGGCACTAACACAATCATACCATTCGGTGCGATGATATTAGCATTAATGCATTTGTTTCCATCAGAACTCCATGGTTAAGCATGCCTCGACACTGTAGGAGAACACTCTTAGCTTGGGATCACGGCTCTATTGTTGTTCTTGTTATTATTGTAGGACACTGACTAAGCTAGTTGACCTGTTAAACCTATTCAGCCCATGATTTACTAAGCTAGTTGACCCGTTAAACCTATTCAGCCCATGATTCATGAATTTTACCCCACTACATTTCAAGATAGACGATGACACTGGTGCCAACTCAATTATTATGTTGCTTTTCCATTTTATCTTCAATCTCACCATATTTTACCGAAACTATAAAAACTTAACACAGTGTAATAATAATTAGGATTGGATCTCCAGCTTTTGCCTCCCCTGTCCAAATAAATTTGTAGATTTTTTTCCTTACGTTCTTTCAAGCTGAACTGATCATATGGATCATCTTGAACCGCATAATTAGCTTTACTCGAGGAAGAGGATAACTTGATGTTGCGTTAACAATCTCAAAAAGAAGCTCAAACACGAGATAAATGTTATAGTTTGAAGGGTCAGATTATTTGGATGACAAGATCCTCATGCTGGTATCACAGTATTGATCTCTAATAAATGTATGCAACTTAACATTGTAGCATTCTCATTTATATCACAAAAAAAAAAACAAAAATGTAAAGAGTTCCTTACAACTCTTCTTGTAAGACTTCTTCTCAGTTATGATTCTGAAACAAGTTATGATGACTTTTATGTCTCACATTTTGGTCCAGGTTTGTTCTACTGAAAGATCTGACAGCATGGAAAGTATGTGTGGTTGTGAAGTTCATCCAATCTAGACTATACAAAAAGATGAATGTCACATTTAGATTGTTTAACAAACTCAAGGCAAACCACTTAAATAGCCATGTGAAACGGTGCGGGCCAGAAAGCATTTTCCACCGAGAAAGTGATAACATAAACCATACATAATACATTCAGCATTTAAGCAACATTCTTTGAATAGGAGAATGTGATCCCCTAAGACATCAACAGAGGTTCAAATACAATCCAGAACAATTATTTTGTTCCACCGGAGTAATAGTTAGTCAAAACACAAATATTGCAATTTTGGTGGTGGATTTTTGTAACGCAAAAAAAAAAAAAGCTCAGGGTTCCATGCATCCCCATAAAAATGATGTATCCCAATAAAAATGATGTAATACTCCAATCACCTTCCTCATCTCTCCCTTGCATTAGTGTCAAAGTGATATCTCACCTGGCAAATGGCAGATCAATTGACAAGGTTGAAGTACAGAAACTAATGCTGAAGAAATAATTTTCCATAATGAAACCCAATAATGACAAGTTTAGAAATCATTACAAAGAAGTAGATGTGTAAAATTAATATCAAGAATGTCTAATGAAAATATACCATGTTCAATGTGATAACCAAGATTCCTATGAGAAAAGGGCTCGATATTTGTCAGCCTCACGAGCCATTTCTTCTGATGTTCTGTCTTTCCTCTCCTTGTCAAGATCAAGTTTCTCCTTCAGCTCCTTCTCTTTCTCATCCATCTGTTAAAAGATCAATTAGAGATAAGGCTCAACTCCAGTCAACTGGACAAGTTGAAAATTGTCACACACAAAAAAAAAAAAAAAAGCTCTTACTGCATCATAAATTTCATCATTTTCCTCAAAATCCCCCCTTTTCCTAGGGAGAATGTGAATGTGCACATGTGGAACTGTCTGTCCAGCCTGAGGTCCATCCTGAGGTGCCAATGAAAAGGATGCACTTGAGTTTAACAAGAAAAGGGTTGCCAAAATCCTCGAATCATAATCAGAGATATCGAAGATGTATTACGGAAAAGAAATTTCAAACAAGCACCACCCACCCTCAAGGATACAGCAGATGAGTAGACAACTTGATGTATAATTATTATTCTCATACCATGCATTCTCCCCTTGAAGTATAACTAGGTTATTTCTGTACATGAAGTCTACCAAGTGATGCAAGTAATAACAGCATAACCAACCCCTCAAACATTATTCTGAAAAGTAGCAAAAGGTCAGAGGATGGTGTGGCTAGCATGCAAACAACTATTCAGATTCAATCCAATACGTTGAACCAAAGGTTATCCGGCACTCAAACATGTAAAGGTTAATAAACCTATGTGTAATGTCTTCTATTTCCTTCAGATTCTGATAATACCTGTACTTTACAAGTTTTAGTGAGCTTGTTGCTTGGATAGAAAGTGCTTATGCCAAGACCAATTTTGTCACTGTCATATGGGTGTGAGTAGAAAACCTGGATGCCCGTACACGGCCTGCTCACTAAACAACAATAACCCAGGAAATGCTGCAAGATTCCCTAACAACTTGGGAAATTCCACATCATCTTGCCACATCGGCAACATTTGCCAAGCTGTGCCTCTGTAAATGCTGATTTGATCGGTGACATCAAACATGAAAGACAAATGGAATTTAGGCCAGACTAAATTCTTGATACTAAAAGAAAATAGCTAATAGACAATTTGCTTTCTATGAGAGAATGCATAACACTGACTCACTTTGTGACCATATAAATACCTAGAGGTATCATAGATGCAAAGAGTCAGACAAGTTCCCAAGTTACTATACTGTAATCAGCTTTCAGACTTCTTGATGCAGTGATAATAACTTTCTTTAACGGGGAAAACTGGGGAAAAAAAGATAAAGGAAAGAGGAGGTACATGGAGAACAAGCTAAGGAAACAGAGTGAAATATGGTGTAGCCAAGAAAGCTAGACCAATAAATGAACATCTAGCCTCAAGAATGCTTAAATACAGCATGGGCACTCAAGATCACTAAATCAATACTTGATATTGGATCAAGTAACCTCACTGCCCACTAACACTCTAAGAAGAAAAGTTTTTGAGACATATGCAAGGATTAAGCTTACAAGACATAAAGAAAAGGAAAAGAAAAGAATGAAGAAGCAGAAGAAAAGGGAAGAAAACTAAACAGAATGACAGGAATCAAGGAAAGAGGAGGCATAGTCTATGGTGCATGCTATTGTCTGCTTACAGAGAGTAACTGTAGTCACTAAAATGAACAAATCATCTCCCCCACATACAGCAATACTTCTAGATCATTTTATAGATGAATTAGGCCAAACATATGGGCTGGATGAAATCCCAACAAAATGTACATATTAAACCAAGTAAGCATTTAAAGGTAGCAGAAGCTGACAGCTAATGATTCAATAGTTTGATCTTCAACAAGGTTATATACATGGCAACATCTCCAAACACTCATTTACCATCTATTTAGAACCCTAGCTCTTTCCATTATATTAAAAGCTCACCAAATCTTGGTCATTGTATAACATTCAGAACTGGAGCCTAGAAACACAGTACACCCAATCATAGCAGATATTGAAGACATAATTTACAACAAGTTAGCAGGTTAGAAATTATCGTTTGATGAAAGAGGAAGAAAGAGAATCTCAATAGCTCAAAACAAGCTATTCACATATGAATTAGCATATTAGGTCTGACTTCAATTTTCGTGTGAGGCTTCACCTGTGAATATATCCAAGTTAAATTTTTTATGGAGTTCCATTGAAGCAAATCAAGGATGACATTTACGGATGGGCCATAACCATATCGTTGAATTACCTGAGTCAAGTCTTCAAGGTTGAAAAGGAAAAGTGCTATATATTTATATACCCATAAATTAAACTTTCAAAGCAACAGAGGAGCAAACATAATAAGAAAATAAGCTAGCAATAACAGAGAAGCAGCTCAATACATCTCAAATAATGTTATGTAGACTATACCATACTCTAATATCTAAATTTTGCTTGTGTGCATCCTATAAAGCTTAAAAGAAAAAACTCATATAAGAGTGATGAATATAAATGGAAAAGGGAGGGCCGAAGGTAGTGACTTTGATGGTTTATCATAGTTCTACTAACTAAGAGACAAAATGACAACCCAAGAATAATCTAGAATGAAATGCTTAAAATTCCTACAAGAATGTCAAGACACATGATAATCACAGAAGAACGCAATATATTAAACATAATGAAAATTATACAATGCATAACAATGATCGAAGTGAAATCTAATTATATTACTTGGATAGCGAATGTCAGTGAGGATGCCCCATGATAACGCTCAAGCCGGCCACCAACTTCTTTTGCGGTAAGCCATAAATCACTAGTCTCATCAGCATTGAGATCAACAAAGCGCTTCACTTCACGCCTTGGGCATACAAGCACATGTAGACAATGCTAAGTTCAAACTTTCACACAAGTGTCTTGCAAGAATGTTGACATAACAGCCTAATACATATCATTTACAAACCAAAGGCTCGCCAGCACACCATGGACATACACACAAAAATGTTGTAGATGCATCCATCACACACATGCATATGTAAGAACGCATCCATGCAAGTTTCATAATATCGTTGTTTGCATTCTTGTATGCAATCACAGATGTCCAAAGATACAAGCATAAGCAGTGTGATGCTAGTTAAATAAGCTGTTTTCAAATCTGAAAGTTGGCCGATCCCTATATGCATGCAAGTGTCTATACATAGTGTGCCATAAAGGATTTATATTCGACCAGTAATAATTGAGAAACATTGAAGTAGTTCAATGAATGCATATGTACGTCCCACAACTAATCATGCATACATATATCCTCAATCAAACTCTTCTAATGGAGATGAATGAACTAGTTCCTTGACGAAAAGGATATGACCTGCAAAAATTTAGAGGAAAAAAATTAGAAGAGACAGTAAAAGGGAGTAAAGAATGATTCAATAGATATGTATGCACTAACAAGAGAGACAGTTGAAATCAACAGAACATTCACAAGACTTTTTGGTCTAGGTGTTAAAAGAAGTACTTTTAAGTAGATTTACAATTGAAAAAAAGAAAAAAACCCTCCGTGACAAAGATTTTTGATTGTAATAGTTCTCAAAGACTTCTTTCTAATATAAATTAAATTTTCTATATAAAAGTTTAGACGAATCAAAGGAAGAAGGAAGAAGCGTACCCGGGAGAAGAGGCCTGAGGTTGACCATGGCGAACGAGAGCGGGGTGGAGTAGAACACCTCGCTGCGGTCGATCTTGTACGGCCCGAACGTATAGGTGGTCGTCTCCGCCTCCATCCCACCTCTCGCGCAGAACCGGCGACGAGCAAGAGCGAGCGCGAGATCGGGAGCGAGGCGGTGCGGAGCAGACGGGACTCGGCCGCGAGAGAGTGCCGGGCCGCCTCCGCCCTTAATGGGAGCTATAAGGAGACCTCGGAATCGAAGCACGCTTACCATCGCCCGCACGCGCCCCCCCCTTCAGACCCAACGCATGCTCGAAAACCCTCTTGGCCCCGTGGGGCCGGAGACTAGCAGATCCCGCTTACGCTGCTCCGCGAGACACAGATCTTCTTCACTACAGAACCCAATTCTTGGGGCCCAATCTCCATACCAAATATGGCACCCTTCTGCGTGTCGCGTGTTGGTTGATTCTTTCAATGGGAGCCACGGAGGCAACAGAATTGCGCTCCGTATAATGGTAATTATGATCGTCTCGCCTTTATGGGAGGTCCCAGACTGCTCCGCGGAGTATCGTAACTAAATTCAATTACCAAAATGCCCTTTGCATCAGGAAACGACATTGGAAACGTGAGGGGAAATGCAAAGGAAAACGCGTTTTCCTAATGAAGGGTGAAGCATAGGCGGCCCTCTCGAAATCTTTAATGGCGGCCTCTTCCTCTCCCTCGGCGGCGGTGTCTGCATCGCCGTGGAGCATGGCGTCGCTTCGCTCCGCCCTCCCTTCCGTCCCCTCGCCTCGCGTCCGTTCGCTTCGCTTTCCGGCCAATTCCTCGTTCCCCTTCGTCATCACGGCTCTGGTCCAGTCTCGGAGAAGCGAGGTGCCTGCGGTCTTTCTTCGGGCTTTTGCTCCCGTGGCTCCTCTTCTCTCTACCGCCTCCGGTAAATGATGCTACTGCTTTTGTTCCTCTTTTCTACCTCGATTTCTTTGCTCTTTTTAGCTAATTGTGGTGAAAATTTAATATAAGATGAATGAAGTTGTATTGATTGTGGTGGTTTGTTTATGTTTGTTGAAATGTCTAAGAAGTCTCGAATTGGAAGCATTTTCCGGGTTATTGGTCATGCAATTTCGGTTACTTATATTTGCGAATATGCATTTCTTGAAAACAAGAAAGTCCAGAGTGAGAGAAGAGATTAACCGATTCTTGTTTTGTCTAAGTTATTTACTTCTATGTGCATTTGGTGTCATAATTTATCTCAATTACTACATTTAAATATTGGATGATGCTGATTTAGCATTGATTCTTTGTGTTGTGTGGTCTCCATTAAGTTTTTGTACTGCGGAGAATGATTATTCTTCTCCATTCTTGCATGCATATTTGTTGAAAGGGTTCAGTTTAGATGGCAGATATAGTACGTGCGGTCAGGTTGCCATTCACCTCGTCGCGTCTCCATTCTCTTTACCTGATGTGAATCCACATGTTGGTTGATGTTTTCTGAGCTAAATAAGGGTTATTGAATTCTGAATTTTGAAAAAAAAATGGCAAAAAATTATGGACTTTTTGAAATGATTTAAGTGACCAGGATTCTAATCTAGTGTCTAATTTAGTATTAACATATTTGGTCTCTTGCATATTCAAGTTGCAAGATGAGCTGATAATATGTAGTTTTGCAAAATAGATGCGATAAAAGTCTCGCACATCTATTCTAATATCATATGCATAGTAAACCTGAGAGAGTTTGCCTTATCTTCCGGCACCCATGCATCGCACGGGCATATACCTAGTTCAGGATATATGAATGATAACAAAGAGATCTCTTTTAGTACATATATGTATATGATTTAATGAAATAGATTGTTCTTTAGTAGCATGAAATGGAAATCTATGTTTCTCCAGGTGATTGCTTTCAACTTTCTGTCTTTGACCATGAATTTATTGGACAAAGGCTATCCATTAATCATGCTGATTCAATAATTGTTTGCTGAATCTTAAGAGGAAGCAGTAAACACTCATTTTATTTATCTTGGAATTATTTATGGGTAAAATCTCCACTTATAAAATGGAGTAGAATACAATGTGTTTTATGAATTGAAGCTTTTTATTTTTTGGCAGGAAGATAAGATTGATGAGAGTAGTCTGATGGATCATTAGGCTGATTTTTTTTTTGTTTTTTTGTTTTGAGAGTTGAGTTGGTTTAACTATTTCTGTATAGATGGAATACTTTAGTTGAAATGGAATATTATGGAGGTTGCAGAATATTCTGCCTATCTAACAGAATTTGATAACTTCTAGATGATGTTGATAGGAATAGAATGCCGCTTGCCCCATCAACAACTAGTGGCTTTCGAGTGGTTGACCCAAGTTAGGATAATCTGAAGGTTTGATCTTCGAGTCTAATAGCCCAAGGACAAAACCCATGTATTCCACATCACTTGCATGGAAGAGTAGTTTGTAAACTATGTTCAAAAAATACCATAAGAGAATTTGAATGCCACTTGGTATTTAATTGCTTTGTTTAATGGTGGGCTAGAAAATCTGCATCTCTTGCTTGTTTATAAGTACAGATGAGGATTTCTTATCAATCAACAAAGCTTAATTTAGAAAAAGTACTCTAATTCATGTTCCATGGCATTCGACACCTCTGGTAGGTGCTAAAATAGTTTTGGATAACCTCTTAATATATCTAGTTGTCCCTATGTGCTTGCTATAAACAACATGAATCATGTTTGTCTATCTGTCTTAACAAATATGATGATATTTGAATCTATAATCTTTTATGGCTGATCAAAAAATCTCAAGCACAGACCTTGAGCTATCATAGTCTCTCTTTCTAAAATTCTGCTACCCTTTCTTTTATCAATTATGTGGTTGTAAAAATTCCTAGTCCTAGACACAGGCCAGATCAAAGTTTGTCAGTGAATTTAATAAATGGATCTGCTGCTTCAGTTATCTGAACTATGTTTCTTTTCAATCTAATTGCACTAATGAAGAATGTCAAACCTCTGAACTCAAATAGATGCTTTCTTGTTACACAAGAATGTTGAGAAATTGATGACCATCTTGTTTTCTGATGTCATTATTTAATAGCTTCTCTCCTACACCTGAATTATTCCTTTTAACTTTCTATCTGTCAAAATTCCATTTATTTTAAGAGGATGTGAAGACGATTGAGAACAGCAGAAGAATTATTTTTCTGTTATAGATATGGCCAATGTTATGTTGGCATGATGTGCAGAAGCAGGGGACGCAGGGAAGGCAAAAAAAATGTATCAAAATAGTATCTATTTGTCATTTTCTGCTGAGAATTAGATTAAATGCTTATTTTTCTTTAAATTCTGCAGAAAATGACAGTTTTGAGTAAGGATTCAGCTACATCAACAATGGGAGCAAATTCTATGCAATGAGATGCCGAAAATGTGTCCCAAAGCTCAACAGGTCTCCAGATCAGCAGAAAGCTCTGCCACATTGCCTTACAACACAGTTGTTGAAGCATGCTAGAACAAACTGCAAGAGCAAGGGCAAGTGCAATGAGAAAATATGTAGGTAAGGCAATAACACTGGCAATGTATGGATCCCTCCATTACAAGGAGACGGGTGCTGGGCTTTATATATGGAAGCAAATAGTCCATATGTTGTTCGCGGAGGTCTAGGACAGATATGGTGATAGAAATTGAGGGTACCCTGTATTCATCAGAGCTCTACCAAGAAGAGGAGACATTGTGCAAATGGCTTACATGGAGCTTGTTTCGGTATGCTATAAATGTCTGAAGTTGTCAGGAGAAACTACATCATTCACATATCTTGCAATGTTTGTTTTCATGTGTTTGTCAATCAATAAAGGTGCAATTTTTGCTTTGTAGATTTCATCTAATGCTAACTAGAAACTATGTTTTATGCAGTATTATTTAAAGTTTTAAACCAACACGAAGACACATAGCATTGCAGCAACTAGTCATTAATATTATATTGGTACTGGTATGACTCCACTTGTTATTGCCCATCTGCTTTGATGTTTATATTTGAAGGTATAGTGTAATTTATAGGCAAAATGCTTTTTGTCATTGATGGACCAGACTTGAGCTTTAACGGCTGCAATGGACACCATGTGCTTGCATAATTACATATGTAAATGCATATTCATATACTGAGATTATGCAATTCAGTTTGAGGACCTTCCAGGTATTCCTTTGATCTGTTATGTTTATGCCATTAAGCTCCATATTTCACATAGATATCATTAAAGTCCAACCCAAAAGTTTAAGCCATTTGGTAGATGGACCCAAGGGTATATGAAACCAACTAGAGTCCCTAACCTAACTCATGTGAGACCATTCCTCAATACGTATAGCTTTCCTCTTTTGTTGGAGTATATTTTGTCAATCCTCTTGGTGCAAGCTTCCAATAACAATCTTTATTATCCTTCGTCAATCCTTCTAGCTCACTCTACAACCCTTCTCTGAGAAGATGAACATGCTGAATTACAGTCTAGATTTTCTTTTCAAAATACTTTTATTTTCAGTGCAACTAGTACCCATAATAGTTTAGGTCAACTTTTATTCTAAGCCACTTGCCAGTGTACAATGTGCTAGTACCTAGAATGCCAAGGCTGAACTTGTAAAGAAATTACTTCAACAAAACATTTTTTACAATCCATCTGGCCTATGCTGAACAGACCTTTTGGAGAACCCGAGTACTTGTGTCAATATAGTACATCTTGCGTAAAGTTATGACATAGGATACAGATCAAGAACAAGAACTCTCTAGGGTTTAAAATGATCCAGCACCTAACATCTGCAACCTAACACTTGTACCAGAGATCATTCTACATGGCACATTTCTTCTGTAGATGGCCAACAACTAACTCCTTCACAATAATACAAGATACCTGAAGTATCTAAGTTAACAATATTCTATTTTCTTCTCCAACTGAACTCTAAGAGTTTGAGGGATGAGAAATATCTTCTTAGTGTCATGATGGTTGTGTAGTCTGCTTTGCATTAGAGATTGATGGTGCACAAATTTTAAGCATATAGATAACTCCTTTACATGTCTCAATGGGTTCATTGTATAGGAGATGATCCACCATGTGATCGTTATATTTAGCTGCAAGGATAGCCAATATGCGCTCTTGAATGGTGAAGCTTTCTCTTACTTCTATTAATGATTGAATGATCCAACCTTGTGCTACCCATCACTAGAAAAGTCTGGTCTAAGAGAATGCATGCGTACCATAGATTAAAGAAAGTTTCTATACTTCAACCAGTTTCAAGATCTATGGAGGCTCCATGTAAAAACATTAATGGGCACATGAGTGACTGACTGGGAAATTTAAGGCTGCAAATAGGGAGCAACCTTCTGAAAATCCCTTAATGAAATTGAGAGCATGTATAAGTGCCTGTTGATTAAATAATTAAATTTAATGAAATGTTTTTTTGGGAACTTTGCATAAGGAAAAAATTGGAGTGATGCTAGCCTAGCTCACACAGACATATTGCTGGCAAATTGCAGCCTTTGTTGAGGTCTCTGGGTACCTATAAATTATTGACTTTGCATTTGTCATGCAATTCATGCAACAATGTGGCAACTCTTAATGTGACAGTGTGGCAGCAGCACCAGTTGAGTTACAAGCATGCATGCCTAGAGGGATGGCGCTGGTCATGTAAACACCATTATTGTTGGTGGAAATGTTGGTTGGCGAACCATGGTGGGTTTTTGTGAAGGTGCCATGACATTAAATCTTTATCATGAGATTCATCTGCTTGCAGTGTGTGTGCAATAATTGTGGTGCCCTCCATGACCTCTCCTAGCTTACAGCCTCTTCCTTTGTAGGTTCCTTTAACACCATGACCTCAATCTTCATGAATCATGACCAATAGTGGTATTAGGATCCACCTTTTTCTGTTGTTAACCACCCTCCGAGGTTATAATAATGTGTAAGAGGTGGTTATGTAACTCAGTCTGGTACAACTAAAGTCCATATATGCTCAACAAGATCTGTGCTGGAACAACCTCCTTTCTGTACCCAAGTACAATAACTATAAATATCTAGCCTTGTCTCAAGCGGTGGGGTCCTTGATTATAGATCATTCGCTGAACATCCATATTAAGGGCCGACTCTGATGTCATACTAACTTTCCAGTGTTCTGTTCACAAAATTCATCCATGTTACTTAGGTCTTCTCTTCCCCCTGTTAAAAATCCTTAAAGATTGGAGTGCCTCTCTTTATGCATAACCATACCATCTCAACTAGTTTTGCGTCACATTGTTCTTAATTGATGCCTCCATGCTTTTTTATTATTTGTTGTCAGCCTTACTTCAACCCTCCACCTTTTTTCAACCTGTTCATACTTAATATCTACATATAAGTTTTGCTACCACAGATCTTTACACTTTCTTTCATATGACTTTGAAATTGTTTTTGAGAACTCATTGATTTAGTGCATTAAATAACTTCATGAAAAGGCATAGTTTCTATTGAAAGATGGATCCTACTGAACTGTAAAGATGCCTGAATTTGAGTGGATAGTGTAATCTTTGTCTGCAGAATATGTTTTCTTCTTCACCTTTGAAATGTTAATTATCTTTTAGATCATGTCATTAGAAACTAATTGTGGCTCTATATTATACCAAAGTCACGTCATAGTGTCATATTCTCGCCCCGTAATGGTTCTGTCACCATATGTGCCCCCCCTTGGTCCAGAGGTAAAGTAGCATTGGTTTCCTTGGTTCTCAGAAAACCCTAAGCGTTGGATGAGCATTATAACGATTGGATCCATTTAACTTTCCATAATTAAAGATGACTACAATTATATTATCAAACGCTTATGGGATTCGTGGTGCATTGCCATTTATTGGATGCCAGCTAGCAGAAAAAATGGAAGTAAATATTACTTTGTGATTTACTACACCATTCATTCAGACAAATAATCGATTTGTGGAACATGGAGTAGATCCAATATCTCATTTAGTGGTCAAACACACAAGAGGCAGGTTGGTTTTGAGAACGTAGATAAGATCCCAGGTACAAAGAAGAGCAGTTAGTTCAGCAACCATGCCCAGATGAACACATGAAACAGTTCACCACGACCTTAGAAACTTCATGATTCTGTAGATTGTTTGAGATTGTTAATGAATTATCTATAGTGGTTTAGATTTCTCTATCGTCTTATTTGTTAGTAGATAGGTACTGTTTGCATAGGCCGATCGTTGATTTTGAAACTGACAGTTGTTTTTATCTGTAGATTTTTCATAAATTACTTCTGTTGGTCTGTTATGCAAGCACTCGATGCCTTTGCCAATACCCTGGAAAGAAATATTCCGCAGCACCATGTTGTGTCTTTCTAATTTTGTAGTGAAATGCAAAACATGCATGTATTTTTGTACTCGCATCCCGTTGTCATCATGATATCTGTTTTTTTGATTGTTTATGCTTTGAAACTGTGCATGAATAAACATATGTTTCTTTCTTGTTCATTCTAAATTCCATGAGCATCATCTCACAACATTTGAGCAAATCATTATCACAAGAACCATCACAATGTATTGAGTGCAGAACTAATCAAATATAAATTACTGTTGACCTTTCAGGATTTTAGAAGTTGTGGAAAGTGCGTGAAGCACTTGCAAATATGTGACACAGCTTCCAGTTAACAATTGACATGGATTGCAGAGGTTTTGAACTTTCATTTGGGATGCCTATCAGTTGAATTCTTTAGTAGGGAACGGGACGGTATGCATCATCTTGGCTGACTTTGAGATCATTGCTGCTTGCCAATGGAACATGAAATGGCCAGTCTCAAAGAGGCAAGGAGTTGACCTTTCATCACTGCTATGTGAATTTTTAAGCACTCTAACTTAACCTGCTGGTGGTGGCATGGTGGGGATTTTTGTAGACCTTGGGTTGGGGATCACATAATCCAAAACCTCAAAGAATGACAGGCCACCAAGGACCATCACGTTTTCCTTGGGCATCTGCGTTGGAATTCAGCAATTTGAGAGGTACAAGGAGACAAGCCATGTGGAACTCAGAGAAGTCGGATCGAGGATTTTAGTAAATGAACAAGACCTCTCCAAGGTCCCCACTTCATTATTTGCAGTTCCCTTTCATCTTTCTTCTCGTTTTTACTGGAAAGTCGATATATTCTTTGGAGAGGAGGAGGTCTTGTTCCTTTCACAAGTCAGATTCTATGGTTCTCCTCACTGGAAATGGGTAGGAATAGTCTTTTGAGTCCGATGGAAGGCCAACCAAGTTTTAGACTCTTGGATTCTGATAGGGATCAGAAGTGTGTTTGCTTTCAAGGCTTTGTAGTCATAGTTTGAGACCTGTCAAAAAAAGGTGGTGGCCACCCAAATAAAAGATCTGTGATTTAGCAATTTTTCTTTGAATTGTTCATGTTCATTAAAACATGAATATAAAGCTGATATTCTGTAAGATTTTTTTTTTTTTTGTCCTTTTGGCATTCAGAAATGATGATGATATCACCATTGTAGATCAAGCCATTGGTATCTGGTGGATCAGTGGTTTGCCTTAAATCTCTCTCCATATGTAAAAGATTTGAAATTAATTCACCATGAGCATTCGAATTAATCAGCTACCATCATTAAATACAATTGAATTAATCCTAAATATACCTCATAGGCATTTTTTTCACGTCTTTAAATTTCATTCTCTACTAAATTTTATTTTTCGTATTTTTTTAATTTTAAAACTCTAAACTTTGATCTCGATTAATCTTTAACTAAAATATACTTTTGTTCTTTAAACTTTCAGTTGCTACAGTTTAGTCTCTCATATTTAAAGAATATTATAAACTAATTCTTTCGTTTCATTGGATTATGGAGCCAGTTAAAATAGATGCAATGGTTGATGTTTCACCTCCAATGCAAATATACGGAGGCTTTCTTCTATTTCATTAATTTTAATCGATTTATGTAATAAAATATAATATTATATTTTTAAAATATAAGAATTAAAATATAATAATTAAAAATTTAAGAATCAGAATAAATTTTATGTGAAATTTGAGGATCAAAAGTATATTTTTGCCTTCTTGATCTTTTATGTAAAGGCTTCAACCCTACCTCCATCTGTGTCACATGGTGAAAAATGTCCTCCAGCCCCATGGTAAAAATCCTATGAAATAGAAATAAAGGACATTAACGACAGAAGGACCAAAGAACAGCATTTTTCTTCCTTTTCTTTTAGGTTGGCCGACAGGATTGACGACGATGAGTCGGTTGGCCGCGGTCGGTCTTCTTTGATTGCTTCGAGAGTTCTCTCCTCTTTCTCATCAATCCAAAGGAGGACTTGGCCATTCAAAGTACGGAGCCAACCCAGCCTCGCCGCACCGCTAGTTGGATCGCCGACCAGCTAGACCAAAGTTGAAAACGTGCAGAAAGGAGGGCCAAAAAGGCTACGAAACATAAAAGATTTGGGAATCTTCTCATCACCGTCCTGTGGAGTTTCACACCGGCTGGCATTACTAGTCTGAAAGCTACCCCACCGCTGCAAAAGCTTTCACAAAAATGTGTACAGCTCTCAGCCTCTCTTGAGGTCATACTCAAGGCCCCATTTTCTTCTATATATTCTCCAAGCATCGCATCGCATGGGCTCCAGGCTTCCAAGCATCACTCCCTCTCAAGCACGAAAACATGGCCACTGATACTTTGCTCGGATGAAAGCACAGCATGAAGAAATCATCCAGGCAATATGACACCTGAAACGAGGAAATAATTTGAGAACACCAGAAAAACTTCGCGGAAAGACAAGGAGAAGGGATCAAATAGTTTTCTCTTTTCAATTATAGATATTATGTCTGTGAGCTATAGATATTCTAAATCATGGAGCATGATCATAATAAGATTGTCCCCTTCCATGAAGTATATTTCCTCTAAAATTAGTCATGTGTGCAGATGTGCCACGTTATATGCTTGGTGAATGCATTATTCAAGCAGTGATGGCAGAACAAAGAAGTCTTCAAATAGGACTCTTCACGGCCTTTCATGGACAAGTCTTTCTTTGCATCAATCCAAATTGGGACCCAACCACTTTGGCAGCATTTTATCAACCATAAGCTTGAAGCATGAAGTGACATTTAAAATTGCATTATAAATAGAGAACATTTCAAATCATTTTCTGGAGATCCTTATCTGAGACATCTTATCGCCCACTCAACCCCTTTGAATCCGCATGGGCTTACTCTATACCAACCAAGAATTTGCTCATGAGAAGGTGATAGGCTCACCTCGTCTTGTTCTTGGCCGCTCTAAGGTGTCAATGGCCACCGTTTCTTGGGCTATACTGTCGTTAGCTACGTGACCAAATCCATGTGTTTGGACCTTGGATCCCCGCTTTCATGGCGTCAATCGCTTCACCAGTGCCTGTCACACCATTGCTTACTTCGACGTTGGTGGTTGGGTTTATAATTAATGGTCATCTATATCGATTTAACTCCGTAGCAACTCTAATGGGGCAAGATGGGGATGGAATTAGAATATTTGAGACACGTTGCCTGCTATTGAGGAGTGCGAGAAGTATATTTTAACGAAAACATCTTTGTTAGCATAGTGACAGGTGTGTGTATAGCTACCATATAATACAATTAATTACTTAAAAAAATTAAATGCATCGAATAAAATTAATTATGAAAAAACCGGTGGAAATATGAGGCATGATTTCTTTTAAATTTTCTCTTCTGATTGGAAGCAAATATTATGAGGCATGGTGGTTTTAAACCATTAGTTTTCATGAACCATATAAAGCGATCAAAGATGCCCCTGGTATGATGATTGAGACTAGGTGTGAAAGTTGAATGTTAGCTAGTGTTTATTTTTACATCGATAATGTATCCTAAGTACTTATAGAAAATCAAAAAATTCAAATAAAATTTTCTGATGAATCCTTTTGGATAAAATCTTGGATTGTAACAAATGATATTAAAGCGAACTCAGCTTATAACCAATGTGGAGTAAGGGAATTGGAATGTATGTATTTGTGATTGAATTAATAGTAGATATAAACATAGACTCTTAGCTCTCTGTGCTTGTGATTGGATTGGAAGTAGGTTTAGATATACACCCTTATCCCGATGAAGACACTAAGGTTTGAAAGGAAGAGTATGTGAGAGCACATACTGGTGAGTACTTAATCTCACATTGATTATATATCAAAAAGATTTGAATAGTTACAAAAACTTTTTGATAAATTTTTTTGGATGAGATCTCAAGTAGCAATACTAAGAATATCCTAAAAAAATTAAATAGAATTCTTTTTTATAAATAATAAGATATGTTAACCAAGTGTGGTAAATCGTTGTCAAAGTGTTTGCTCTCAAGGATAACTTCTAAAATGTTACACCATGCACATACATAGTTCGGTTTTATGTGGCAAAATGATGCATCAAAGCTTCAGCAAAAAGATCAAGTTAACTCCATTAAAGTAAATTAATATACAAAGCAAGCATTTAGTGATCATTCCAGGACATCATATTTGTATGATCATGATTAGCAAATAAAAGAACACTTCAGCCCAACCAAATCACTATATTAAATTTTTCTTTTCCATCCACGTGGATTGACCAAAGCCACTCATTTCCAAATGCTGTCTAAAGAATGAGGGCAGATTCTAAACAGTATGTATGAATGTGTTGATCCTTAAAGATATTCATATATCTTTGTTTACACAAGAAGGGACAAATGGACAAAAGTGAAGTTAGGCATGTGATGTCCAGAAGAGGATGGAATCAGGCCATGAGAGTTTATGTTGCCACATCAAAAAATGTGAGGCCACCAAAACTTTATCCCAAATTCTCACCTTCATCCTCGAGCATATCTTATGTATCATGTGGCCTTGAATTCTGCCATGCCCTCAAAATTTTTGAAACCACAGTAACATGGACTGGTTCATGATCCATATGAAAAGAGCTCCTTAGAGTACAGAGATTTTTGTGGAGGTCTTTATCCCTCTTTTTCTGAAAATTGCCTACTTATTCCATAGTTTTAGAGATGTTGTCCTTATTTTTCAGCATCTCTCCACATTGATTTATAAATATTTTGCTAAATTATTTATTCAACTAATATGCCACAGTCCTCCCATGTAAGCTAGAAAGTTCTGGAGTAATCTAAAAAGGAAGCAGGTGCATTGATTGGGCAGATTTTTTTTTTTTTTTTTTTTTTTCTTTCCCAAAAGTTGGCCAATTCCTTGCAGGTCTCAAATCCTTCCATTTTATCTTGCAGACTATCTCAAGCTCTGCGTCATTTTCAGTGCTAGTTGTTCGGCACAGCACAAATTTGAGAGGTCATCTGATAGAGCCAAGAAAAGTCTTATTCTTTCTAGCCTATGCAGCCAACGACCCACATTCATCAACTAATTATTATATCAAATATGTTGTGGTCTTCAGCAATTTTAGATCATTACGTGATGTGGATGGCAAGATCAAATTTAAACTATTAACCAAATATATAGACACAGATGGAGGGCCTATAAGTCATTTCAATATTGGATCGATGTGAGGGGTTTACAAGCTAAATGGCGAGGCTGTACTGGGTTTCAATACTTCCTAAGCCTTGGATCAACTCAAAAAACCATTTAGTTATAAATCATCAGTCAATTTTATGTGTGGCAATAAACATTTTTAAAAAAAAAAAAAATGCAAGCTTAGTAGCATTTTATATAGCCATTTTTTTTTTTCATAAAATACAAGCTACTTAACGTATACCAAAACCCACAAAGATTTGTATAATATGTTAATTTTAAAAATAAAGAAATAAATATTTACTTCCTAATGTATGATTCGATTTCATTTGCCCTATCTACGTTTGAAAAGCATTACTCAATCCACTGACCTTTATCATTCACCTTCATCATGACGATTCAAAAAAAAAATGAAGATAAAAGAATTAGCAAAGAAAGAATGAAGAAAATGATTGAAGAATTAATTTTTATTAGATTTAGAAAAAAAAATCGATAGATTTTTGCATTCCTAATATCTTTTATCCTATTTTTTTCAAAACAATAGATATCGCCTATATCATTCTCATCTATAAATTATTAAAAAAAAAAAGGTAATAAATGAATAAAAGTAGCTTTTATTCTATTAACAGCATATTTTGGTCTTTCAAAAATAAAAGAAAAGATGTTAGATTAGAAACTTATTAATAACTTTTGGTTAATAAAGATAATTAATTGTTTATCTTTAATTATTATAGATGATTAAACTTTATGTCAGTCAGATTAAAAAATAATAATAATAAATAATTTATATTTTAAATCATAGGACTTGGAAAGAGTTACCAATAACTAAAAAAAAAATTCATCAGTTTTTTAAACTAAAGAAAAGTTACAAGTAATTTTTATCTATGATAACAATCAAAATATTATAAATATTGAGACAAACAACCTTTGCATGGAAATTTAATTTTAAAATTAAAAATTAAAAAGTGGATGTAAACTCTGTGACTTAACCTCCTTATTCCTCATCCTTCTTATGCCGCTTTTATCCCACTGTTATATCAAGCAGGTGTGGGTGCTGGGCCAGTTCAAATAAGTTTTATATTTGATTATTTTATAAATAACAAAGTTTTACGTGACAGGCTCCGGCCTTTATTTTTCTTGGTTTATAAAATTCTCCTGCGGACATCGACCGCCGTTGGCCGGGGTTCACCTCGTGGTCGTCGTTGTCGTGCGATGGCAGTCACCCTCACAGTCCGCCACCTCCTCTTCTCAACCTAACCTCTCCTACGAACCTCAGCGGCTGGCCTCGACCACCGCGCGCCTGGGCCGATAATCTGCCTCGGCCAATACCATCGTGCCACGTGTCAATAAGAATATATTCTTTTGTTCTCACCTGTGGCTGTATGTATTTTAACAGCTTTATCCCATGCATGAGCGGATGATGTATGTATGGTTCAGGATACGGTATCCATGCAAGTGCGCGCATATTGCGCCTTCACCATAGAATGGAATTCTCTTGTCCACTATGGGGATGGAATTATAACCAAAAAAGATAAAATAAAAAGTTTCTTTTTTTTTTTCTTTTTTTTTTTTTTTTGAGAGAGAGAGAAAGAGACCCCAGAGAAAAAATGATTTATCTGCATCAACCATCCAAAATCATGGGTTCTGAGTCGCAACATTTATAATATAACATTAATATATATATATATGGCTTTTGTTTTTCTTACTCCTAGTTATATATGGGGGCATTATAAATGAGAGAATATTTAAGGGTGCAAACAGATGGAAAAAAATAAACAAAAGGCTGAAAGGCATGAAATACATTTTAAGCTTTGTTTACAAAAACAACTTTTAAAAAGTATCGTTATTGAACTCATATATATATATATATATATATATATATATATATATATATATATATATATATATATATATATATATAGAGAAAGAGAAAGAGAAAGAGAAAGATAGAAGTATATTTAAATATTGTCAAACTTAAAATTTGATTATCTTTCTTATTATTGAATCTACATGAATCTCAAAAGCATCTCATATTTTTTTACTTTTTTTTATTTTTAAGATTTGTAAATTATATGAATCCAATGATGAAGGAGGTAACCGAATTTATGTTTATCTACATTCAAACATAATAAAGTCTATATATATGTGTGTGTGTTTCCACATTTGCCTTTATTTTTCTCTATATATATCATTAAAATATAAAAGTTTTTGATAACCAATGTGAGATATAGAATCAGGAGACTCTTTTTCTTAAGTTTTGAGTGATATTGTTATTGGAATTTTGTTTTAGGTGTGCCAAATCACAAATGATACCCAAAAAAAAAAAAAAAAAAAATCAAAAAGAAGCATAAGGCTCAATATTTTTTTCATTGAAAAATGAGAAAGTTAGGAATTCTTTTAAATACTCATTATGGTTGCTAGAGGATCCTAAATAGTTAGTTATATAGCAACATGTTTTATTATCATATTTTTTTCATTTTAATTCCATAGTATTGTTAGATTTTAAAATAACTATATAACATCAAGGGGATTGTTATCAATGCCTAGTGTTTGTGATGATGTGATGCTAATTGGTAAGGATAAAATGACCCAATAAGTTAATTAAGAGTCATGTGAACAATATATAGCAATCTCTTACAAAATAATATTAAGCTCTTACAAGATTATATATAGACAATAGCCAAATAAAATAGTCGTAAGTAACTTAACTATATCAATAATATCGAGATCTAAAATTTACTAACCTTTTCATACAAATATTTACTGCTTTAAATTTAATCATTATTATTTAAATATTTACTTTTTGTTAAACGACCTTTAGATATGCTTGTGTAACCATTGTTGTTCAAAAAAAGAAATTTTTTTATAATAGATGATCTATAAAAGGACATCACATGACAATGTGTGCCAATATATCATCTAATTAGTACTCATACAGACATGAATAATAAATGAAAGCTAAATTATTAAAATATCTTAAAAATGAATGAAAGAAATTTATAAAATATTCATTAAATGAAGATGGACATCAAACCATGAATTTTCATTAAGAGTAAGCATATAATAAATGAAAGCTAAATTATTAAAATATCTTAAAAATGAATGAGAGAAATTTATAAAATATTCATTAAATGAAGATGGACATCAAACCATGAATTTTCATTAAGAGTAAGCATATAACATTCATATATAAAAAAAAAGAGTATAAATCCAAAATAACTACATAGATCTAGTAGTCGTCATTAAGACTCTTTCTCACCTAAGCATTGATTTTGTGTGTTTTCCTATAAAAAATATTATTTTCATATCCGCCCATCTTTCCACCTTATATAATATTTCATTGCAAGAACGTGACACTTATTCACATATTATTATACGTAATTTTTTTTATTTATTTATTGTACTTGTTATTTTGAAGCGGTGTGAGTCATTAGGTTCCAATCGCTTCCGGTCGACAAAGATGACGAGATCCCCTCCAAACCGCCCAGAAGCGCGATATTTATCGTCACCACTTTTTTAACATGTTCGGTCCCCTCCCGCCAGCCACGTGGCTCCCAATCCCACCACGAAATTTCAATCGACGGCGACACGTGCGAGCCATTTCCATCACCCCCAAGGGCATTTCCGTCGACCCGACCGATAAATACGGGCTCCGGGGTCCTCCGCCTCTCCCATAACCCATTCAAAGGGCGGCCGAGGAGAGCACCCCTTTTTCCTCCTCCTCCGGCTTCCGGCCGCCGCGGGAACTGGGTAATGACGAAGGTCCACCCGAACGCTGCCGATCCTGCTGTCGAGCTCCCAAGGCCGGCCGTCTCCTGCAGAGGCGGCGGGGGCGGGGGCCGGCAGGACCCGGCGGTGCTGACGGTCTGGCGGAAGTCTTTATTATTCAACTGCAGTGGATTCACTGTTTTTGACGCTAGAGGGAGCTTGGTGTTCCGAGTCGATAACTACGGGTCGGACGGTAAGGGCGAGGTCGTGCTCATGGACGCCGCCGGCAAGCCGCTCCTCACCATCCGTCGAAAGGTATAGTTTTGATATCCTTTAACTTGGATCTTGTGAAATTCTAAGGGAAGTTATAAGCTGGTATTTGGGGTATTAAAACGGGAGAGATGAGTCGCTAAGAATGCATAAATTGAATTTTATCTCTTTTATATAATAAACGATTATAGTTTTGTTGGTTATGATGGAACGAAGTAGGTTTTCTCTCTATATATTTATTTATTTATTTGGCTTTTGGGATTTTATCCCATTTGCGCAAACAAGCTCTCTTGATATGCATGCATAATTATTTAAATAATTTATATTTTCATTGATGGCGGATGTTTCGTTGATCAAGCTTCCAAGCCAAGCTTTTGATCCAAAAGGAGAAGCATGATTTAATAGAGGAAAAAAAAAAAATCATTACTTCTTAAAAATTATTTATAAACAGTACAATACTAAATAGATTTAATTCTAATTATAATCATATAGTGATCATATGTCAAATGTTAAATATAAATATTTTTTTTAAAAAAACGTTCTTTCTATATTATGGAAGCACGGAAAATTCTTTCCTTTTTTTAAAAAAAAAAAAAGGAAAAAAATATATATATTTGAGCCGGTGATGGTGTTTTAAGTCTAGACTCAGTAACTGACTGGCCGTCGTTTAACTGGTGGCGCAGAAGCTGAGCCTAGGAGACCACTGGCTGATTTATAACGGCGAGGAGGCCGTCAAACCCCGGCTCTCCGTTAAGCGGCACGTGAACCTCTTCCACTCCAAGGCGCTGGTGCACGTGACCCCCTGCGGCGGCGGCGGCGGCGGCGGCGGTTACGATGTCGAGGGCTCGTACTCGCAGCGGAGCTGCGCAGTCTACGACGAGCGGCGTCGGCCGGTGGCGGAGGTCCACCCGAAGGAGGCTGCTGCCGGCGGGGTGGCGTTCGGGGCCGACGTCTTCCGCCTCGTCGTCCAGCCAGATCTCGACACGATGCTCGGGATGGCCATCGTCATCGTCCTCGATCGGATGTTCGGATCTCGCGGGTCTCTGATCAAGGGCTGGGGTTGAGAGTTAGGCTGGGTTCCGGTTTTTTTTTTTTTTTTTTTTTTTTTTTTTTTTTTTTTTGGGTGATGGGGCCTTTTATTGTGTCACGGTTTTCTTTTTTAATAAATCATATTCCAATAAAAGGCAAATTCTAGTTATTATAAATTTTTCGTCTTCCCAACAGAAAATTTACCAAGAAAAAATATGGTCTTGTTTCTTAGCCAAAAGATCATTTGTTTCGTAAAAATTGTTTTGCTAAGTCAAGGTTGAAAAAACATATTCTTCCCTAATCATAATTATGTTGTATGGAGCAATTCGGACCACTTTGGAATAAGGTTATTCCCTAATAAATATGTGGAAAAGAAAAATTGTATGATAGCCCAAATGAGGTTACTTCATTTGATACAATACAATCAAAATATAAAGAGTTGGACTGCGATCGGTAGAGTTGATAACTATTACTTTTGATAATTGTTAAAGTTCAGTTGATAGCTATAATATTTTTTTTCTTTCTTAATTAGTAGTTGTTGAGATTTAATTACTTACACACTGGTTCTCAATAACTATCTACTTATTTTCGAAGGACTGCTGAAAGTTTCATTCTATTAATTAGGCATACCATTATGACCATCAATGAGTGAGAACATCATCAACAATATAGGTAAATGAAGAACATACATATATGCGAGATATCTCCGATGATGATATGAAATTAGCCGAAAAATTCAGCTTATAATCACTCCTCTCATGCACGGTCAAGGATCATGAATCCTCCCTTTAGGAGCCCATGAATACAATCCCTATATTAGTGGGTAAGCAAATCATGTAAACCTGGAACGCCAAGCGTCTCGATGTGATATATAAATTTATCCGCACTATTGCCCTTCTAGTGAAACTTGGGTGCAATCCATTTGTTCACTGATGATGACATTAATTGCCAATCTGCTTCTCTGTCTGCCCACATTTGGCTTCGTTATTTCTTCTTACATCTCTGCGGCACTTTGATGATGGACCATTGGCCCTTAGTAATAGGAAACAAAAATGAGCATAAAAAGGGGAAAAAATGGAGATGCGGGGTATCGATCCCCGTACCTCTCGCATGCTAAGCGAGCGCTCTACCATCTGAGCTACATCCCCAATGAGAGTTTAGCGGATGTAATAGAACTTGAATCTTATTTGCTTTAGAAACCCAGAGACCTCCAGTGGGTTTGACGAGCTCGAGATGGCAAGATTGCTAAAATCATCGAAGGTCAACCTCGGATGGCATGGCATGCATGGGTTTACTCTTGGGCACTCTTGTTTCGATGCTTTCGGTTCTCATGCGTCCAGACCAGTGACTTGATCTCTTGGTCCCTTCGTGTCATAGAACATAAGTAAAATGTTGACCCTCTGGCTGCTGTGGTTAAGTCGCCATTAAACATGAAATTCTACGTACCTGCTTGTTTGATGCCAAGCTTGTAATACATGTGGCTCTAGGGCGAGTACAAAGAGGGAGATCATAAACTCGGCAATGACAACCAACAAAGTTAAAGGATTATTCTTAATCGTGCTCGTGACAACATGAGGTGATTTTAGACATTGATTGAATTCTTTTATCTTAAACACACATGATTTTGGTTACATAGCACGTTATTTGGTGATGTTATCGGATGACAGCTTGTTTCAAGATTAAGGCAAGATCATGCAATTCCTTGCAGTTGAAAATGGGCATGCGATAAAATCTTTTTTTAGCAAACAAAATCCCAGGTTTAAGGCCAAAACTCTAATTGATAGATGGACGGGCCTATGAGTGCTAGATGGCATAGTGATTAGGATTGAAAGTGGGCCTGGTTGGGCTAAGCTGCACCCTATCTCAAGCCTAACTTAAAATTTATTTTTGAGCCAGGCATAGGCCCTTTTATATATATCACGATCTCAACTATGAGCTTAGTCTAAAACTCAATCGGACCAATTCATAACAACTCATTTAGATCAAAAATTGAGTTGCTATTCAATTTTTTTAGTATTTATACAAAAATAAGTAACATTTAAAACAATTACAATCACTTAAAAAGAAAATTACTAACTATTCTTATATAAATAATAAAAAAATTAGTATAAAATTTAAAAGAATCATTATATTTTAAGATTGGATTCAGAATTATTTAGTTCTATTTAAGGGCCAAAGCTTTATATCTTCTTCAGACTAAGACTTGAAGCTGAGTTTGAATCATACGAAGTAATGATGTGAGCCTGAGTAAAATTTGTTTTGAATTTTAATTTTAAATTCTAACTTAATCTAAATTAGCTTGGATCTAGTTTATGACCTAGCTTAAAGTTGGGGCCATGGCCAATCCAAGCCCACTTTTAGCCCTGATAATGATTCATTCCATCTCATAAATTTGAGCTCAAAAAGCCAAGCTAATTAGCGAATAAGCCCACGACAACTTAAACCTAACACTTCCTCATACCATTTGCGTTAGTTAGGTGGCACTTGTATGTTAGGTAAAGCACGTGGCTCAGTCTTCAAGCAAATAAAGCATTTTCTTTAATTCAACATTTAAACTCGGGAGCTAAAATGATCAAAGGCAATTAGACAGGAGCATATAATAACACGGCATGTTACATTGTCTAGGACCCATTTTTGATTGGAATTAGATCCAAACCTAAATCCATTTCATGAGAGGATTGTTTGATATGGAGCAAAATTCCTACTTTGCCTCCCTCTGTTACCAAACATGCGTCTTAAAACATTTTTGGCCCCCATACATGGAATGGCGTAGTTTATTTATCATCAACAGGCAATACATTGGCATCATAAATACTGTATGATATGTTAAAATGGAAATATATTAAGACACATGTCCCATGCCTTCACCCATAAACGTTACCCACGTCGGCTAAAGCGAAGGATTGGCATATCCGGCGAATTATTCCTCCCACCCACGCTCCCGTGCCTCTCCCGGACGTACTCAGAGAAATTTCTCCGCGATCTTTTGATCTGCCGTTCCCGTTCACTATACACATCCATCTCCTCCGTTCATACGCAAAGTACCGCATTTGGACGGATGAGATATTATCAATCGGACAAAACAACGGCAAAACATTTCTCCCTATAAAAAGTTCTATGATTGCGTCCCGACGATAAATTCTCCGAATAATAACAGGTGGACTCGTCCGACGTCACCTAGCATGCGCCGCAGTTGCCGTGTTCCTCAGGCACAATTTGACGGAATACATCGACAAGTGCAATGCCAAAACAAAATAAACCAATAAATAAAATCAGGTCAATGAACGGACGTGATCGTGCGAGATGCATCGGAACAGTTTAAAAGCACCGAGTCAGGACGCTACTAGAATATAAAATAACGTTAAAACTGAGCTATTTCAACCCCGTTGGATGACGCGATGCTGGTCTCATCTGACCGTCCAATCACGGCAAATGGTGAGATGCAAAGAAGAGCTATTTCATATTTCAGATATTGTCACACTGTTGTGAACCGAGTTGCCGGGTTTTTAGTGAACCGGTGAGAGCAAAATAGTCATTTCGTTGCAACAAACATGTCCGGCCCGGTATGACCCGAACGAAGAACCCGGATTCGGCCCGGTCCGGGTACATTGCATGGTGCGCGTGTTAGCTAAACTGGAATAAAGGGGCTATAATCATAAACTGTGGGTGGGAATTACTCGCACGCCGTTTAAGATTTCGCCGGTACCCGGCCATCGACCACAGACTGGGAGATTTTTTTTTTTTCTACTATAAATCGATCGAAGACTTGCTCGGAAATCTCGTCCTTCGATCTTCCTCTCGTTCGCGTCTGAGAAACCCTTCTCGAGAAATCTTGCACGGTATCGATCGATTTCATTTTCTCGATCTTGAGGATATGGTTTTTTTTTTTTTTTTTGTGCATATTTCCTACCAAATCCACCCCCCCCCCCCCCCTGCTTTTCTTTTCTTTGATCAAGATCGTGTTTTAGGCCATTGGTTTCTGGGTTTATGTTATTTTCTTTAGCACTAATCCATCGAGCTAGCTTTTAAGCGGAGTTCTGATTCGATCTCTCTATATTAAATTTTATACTCCGATCTGCTTTGATGACCTAGAAGGTACTGGAGTAGATCGTGTTTTTAGTGTTGTTGTTTTTTTTTTTCTTAATCTTTGATGTTAATTTTTGGAAGTGTTTGGAGAGATGGGGAGCTCTGAGTTTTCATGGAAATTGGCGGATCATCCGACGCTTCCAAAGGGAAAGACGGTGGCCGTCGTGGTTTTGGATGGATGGGGCGAAGCCAATCCCGACAAATACAACTGCATTCATGTCGCCGAGACTCCTGCCATGGATTCACTCAAGAAGGTATAGGAATTGGGTTCCCCCCTCGTCCCCTCTCTCTCTCTGTCTGTAATTACTGGTTCGGTTTGTTGAGATCTGGGTCTATTTTCTTTCTGACCACTCCAAACGTATTCATGGGGGTATTAGATATCTATGGTTTGTTTTCATTTAGTTATAGTTTCCTGTTTAAACTTTATTAACTATAGAATAATTAGTATATCTGCAAATTTAATGATAATTTAACATTAAGCAAAGCTTTCATTTGATATTCAATTTTATATACATAACATGTCATGAATGTAAATTTGGCATCTAAATATTAAATTAATCTTTAGACAATATTAGATATAATAAATTCAGTTCTCTTTTAGTCTGTCGTTCTTAATTAATCAGAGCCCTTTAAACCACATTGAATCCTAATTTATTATGAATAGGATCGTTATATGAATAAACCTATCAAAATCGATTGCTTTTGATTTCCTGTTTTTGTGTTATTGTTTCTCTGCAAATCACTGAAATAAAAAGGCGATTGTTTTTGAAGATGGCATCCGCACAAAACTTCTGCTATTTCTTCCTTTTATTTTCACTCATTTTTGAAAGCAATAAAGCTTTGCCAGGAAGAACCAAAAATGCTCGACAGGCAATTTCAGTAACAAAACAATTTCATCATACATGTTTTTCAGTCTACTTCATTTGGATTTTTGGAGGAAAAAAAAAAAAAAAACAGAAAACAGAAGTAATACAAAGCGGGCCCTCAACTATTTACTTGAGCACTTGGATGCAGCGTGTGCTCATGTATGTTGTGTGATGGTTCGAGTAACAATTATTATGTCCTTTTAAACGCCTCTAGAACCATAATTTACTGCTACATCAAAAACAATGGCGATGAGTAGCCATTATAATTTAAGAACAAACAATGTCTGTGGTTAATAATTTGTAGAATAGCATATCATTTATGAAATGATACGAACAAATAAGTATTTTGTTATGACTGTTATAGAAGAACAGTTATAATGGAATAGCAACTACATATGAATGTTTTTATATAACACACACACACACACACACACACACACACACACATGATGTGGGGCCTTTGCGATCATTTTAACAGTCAGTCTCATCTTTTAGCAAATGTTATCATAGACCATGCAGCATGTCTCATACACTTTTTCTGACTTGTCACTTCAATGAAGATGAGTTCACGGTGTAAGTTGTAATTCTATGCTGAACCTTGTTTTTTGCTGAAATTGAACCAAATAATTTCATAAATTACTTCTGCCTAGACATAAGTTATTAACACTGATCATGTCCTTTCACAAGGGTGCCCCGGACAGATGGAGGCTGGTAAGGGCTCACGGCACAGCGGTGGGACTTCCTACTGAAGATGACATGGGTAACAGTGAAGTAGGTCACAATGCACTAGGTGCAGGACGCATTTATGCTCAAGGGTACAATACTCAACAAAACACCATGCTTCTTTATAAGGGCAATCATGTGCTAGTCAGGCTATTGTTCTGATCATGCTTTCCTTTTGACTTATGTCTTCAGTTAAATTTAATATTATCATCCTTGACTAAAAGAAGAAACTATAATTTTTTACCATTATGTAAATTATTTAAAAAGGTGTTTTTAGAAAATATATTTAACATTTTTTTTTGTCTTTAGATGAGAATGTTTTTCTCTTTAATGTTATTCAGTTCGTTATATTTTTCCACTTAATTGCAATATGACTACTGATAACCTGTCAAAGTCTTATTCCACTTCCTAATTTACATCTGAATTGTTAACTGAACAAACATTTAAAACAAATTAAGAAAAGCAGATCATGTTTCTTATTCATTGAAGGACTTTTCAGATCCCACCAATTTTGATCAAACATACTCTTATGATGTGTTTCCCGCAAATTTCTATGACCTGGATCATGTTCTAAAATCCAAAAATTGAATTCATGTATCACAACTTACAGGCATGCAGATTAAACAGTAACTTTATCTTGTATTCACTCTTTAATCGAACTTTTCAGTAATCATACCAAAACTTCTTGAAGTAAACCTAATCAGACTCCAAGCAGAGACTACTAATAGGAGTAAATTAAGTTAATGAAGAATCAAGTAGAACCAAAAAGATGTGCTATGTTGTGATCACCTGTTGTTTGATAATAAATTTCTTGATTTCATTCTGTGACGTTCTGAATTAAAATGACCCTTTCCGGATTACAGTGCTAAGCTGGTGGATCGTGCTCTTGCCTCTGGAAAGATATTTGAAGGGGAAGGTTTTAAGTACATCAAAGAGTGTTTTGATCAAGGTACTTTGCATCTCATTGGGTTATTGAGTGATGGAGGTGTTCACTCTCGGCTTGATCAGTTGCAGGTACAGATAAAGAAGTCTCAGTTCCTATCTGATCGGTGTTTTATGTATGTATCTATGATTACCTTAATGACATGTTCTGTTTGCAGTTGCTAGTGAAAGGTGCTAGTGAGAATGGTGCAAAAAGAATCCGTGTGCATGTTCTTACTGATGGCCGAGATGTTTTGGATGGGTCAAGTGTTGGTTTTGTGGAAACACTTGAGAATGATCTTTTGAAGCTACGAGAGAAAGGTGTTGATGCACAAATTGCTTCTGGTGGGGGTCGTATGTATGTTACCATGGATCGCTATGAGGTATCTCTTAAGATATCTGAATCTATTATATCTGCTATATGCAATATATGAGATAGCGATTCGTCTTATGAGGATCTAAATTCATGCTTCATATTTTCTCTCTAAATTTTATGATTTGTATTTCATTTTACACTCTAGGACCTACTGAATGTTTTTTCAAAGAAATACTGTTTGTTTCTTTGTGTGTATCTCATGTCCTTGATAATCTTAATATTTATGAAAATATCTTCAAAATTTTGATAATTTTATGTATTTTTCATTTTTTTATCCAATTAATGTGGCATAGTTCCACACCGGACAGGAGCATGTCTTCAAGGACAAATCTATTTTATTTTTCAATATTCTTTTATTCTAGCTAAAGATTGCAGCGATTTATGCCATTGGCACAGTGGATTCAAATTTTGCAGTTCCTTTGAAATTTTGCTCTTCAAGACATGTTGAATTGGTAGTGTCACATAGTTGGTTTTGACAAATTCTCAAGAGTTATTGGATAGCAACCAAATAAGTTGGACCACTGGTTAAAAAGAACATTTTATGCATTTTTGCAGAATGATTGGGGCGTTGTTAAACGTGGTTGGGATGCTCAAGTTCTCGGTGAAGCACCACACAAGTTTCAAAGTGCTGTTGAAGCTGTGAAAAAGCTCCGGGAAGTTCCCAAAGCAAATGATCAGTACTTGCCCCCTTTTGTTATAGTGGATGAGAGTGGTAAGGCAGTTGGGCCTATAGTGGATGATGATGCAGTTGTGACATTCAACTTCCGAGCAGATCGTATGGTTATGATTGCTAAAGCACTAGAATATGAAGATTTTGACAAATTTGACCGTGTTCGCGTTCCAAAGATTCGATATGCTGGAATGCTTCAGTATGATGGTGAATTGAAGCTTCCAAGCCATTATCTTGTTTCTCCTCCAGAGATAGAGAGGACATCAGGAGAGTACCTAGTACACAATGGCATCCGTACTTTTGCTTGCAGGTATTGTATTGTGCGCGACAAAATTTTAGGAGGTTCAGATTTTTCATAACAAATGGCATGTACTTGTTGGTGGTCAGTCAGATTAGGAATGAAATGAAAGGGTGGCATCCCTGTTTTCTCATATAACCATTTCAACGTTAAATGAACTATTACTCTTTTTGGAAAGGTTTGGAAAGAGCATGGAGATTGATGTTCTTATAAAACTTACATATGGTTTTTGTTCTAACTTGTTTTTGTAAAACTAAAGAACCAACATCATAAAAAACTTAAGTTACTCATTTGATATTTTCATGATATGAGTAAGTGCTTAATGTTAACAAATGTGTGCATGGTCATCAGATTGCTATCTTTCCAAAATTTGTGCTGCTGGCCTTAGTTTAGCGGCCCTAAAGTTATGCAGGAATGCGCTTTACTAGATTCTCAGAGAATATCATTGCAACCAGCATTTCTTGTCTTACAATCTATTGGTGATATTTTTTGATTTTATGTGACTGATCTTTAATAAAGTATGATGTGATTACTATCTATTCTATATTTAGTTTTAGCTTTTCTTCAGGCACCAATAATTTACGTCTGCTTTGTAATTTTGAGCTATTATGATGCCCTTCTATCATGAGGTTTTGAGTTATTATGATTCCATCATATCACAGGTTATTTGTTATTTGTGTGATGCTTTTTTTCAAAAAAAAATAAAATTCCAGAAACATCCTTATAATTAATATGCCTGTTCTTTGAAGATGTACTATTAGTGTATTATTGCTTTCATATGCAGCACAAGTTTCTCACACGTAAAACCCTTTTACATTTGCTCACAGTGAGACTGTCAAGTTTGGTCACGTCACCTTTTTCTGGAACGGGAATCGATCTGGCTATTTTGACCCGTCTATGGAAGAATATGTTGAAATTCCAAGTGATACAGGAATTACATTTAATGTTAAACCCAAGATGAAAGCCTTGGAAATTGCTGAAAAGGCAAGAGATGCTATCCTCAGTCGAAAGTTTGACCAGGTAGGGAAATATATCAGCCATAAGATGGAATGGATGGTTTTCAGTTTTATGGTTCACATCGTTCACTAGTCTGTGATTGTAGGTTCGTGTCAACCTTCCTAATGGTGATATGGTGGGTCATACTGGTGACATTGAGGCCACTATTGTGGGATGCAAGGCTGCTGATGTTGCTGTCAAGGTAGCATTCCAGATTTGCTTTGGCATTCTTTACATTCAACATTCCTAGTGTAAAGGAATTTTTTGGTAATCATAACTTGTTTGTGTCAAAACTTGTATGCAGCATCTTTCTGCTCTTAGATTCTGCAGTTTAAAATTTATGAAAAGAAATGCAATCAATATACTGAGTTAATTCGAACCTTATTTTTTTTCCTCAGGTGGCTGCTATTCTGATTTTGTGCATATTTTAGCATTTTAAAAATTCAAGATTGTTCCAGAAATTGTTCTTTGAATTTTTGAAATGTACCCTTATTTTGAACTGGGCTAGTCATGAAATCATAGGTGCCAGTTAGACCCAGAATGATATGATAAAAAAGAGAAGAAAATATCAAACTTTTCCTGGTAGTGGACTGGAGCTCTGATGCTATTGTTTTCACTTGATATGAAATTGGTTTCATTTCAATTGACATAAAAATATAGACCCTTTTTGAATATCTTGGAAAATGAATCAAGTAAGACACTTGTTTGCCTCATATAGCTTGGTTTTCAATGGTTTTGAAACAGTTAAAATTTGTCAATCTTCCCCTGTTTTCTGTTTTTAAAAACAATAACACAAAAACAGAGACAAAAACTATGTTTGATACTGTTATTTTTATTTTTATAATTTTAAAAGCTTTTGTTATTATTTTTAGACAAGTGAAAAAAACTTGCTTTCTCCCTTTTTTTTAAAAAAAGAAGCTCAAGTATTTTAAGCGAAACCACCCCTTCTTGAGATTCTCTCTACCATCTTTGGTGCATCCACCTTTGTCACTGCCATCTATGCTATCACCGCAACTATCACTATTATTGCTGTTATTACTGCCTCGATGGTCAGCACCACCAATACCGCTGCCATTGCAACTACTGCTGTTGCCATTGCTACTACTGCTGTTGCCATTGCCATTGCTGCTGCTGCTGCCACTGTTGCTACTGCAGCCTTATTGCTGCTGCTGTTGCCATTGCTTGCTGCTGCCGCCATTGCTTGCTGCTGCTACCATCACTGTCTCCACCACGAAGTAGGGCTGGTTTATTTTTATTTTTGTTTTTATTTTTAACATTGGTTTATGATTTCTTTTATGTTTACAAAAATAAAAACAATTGATCACACCAAACATGTCTGGATTTTTTAAAAAGGCCATTATCTAATTTATGTTTTTGGCGATCTGGGGTCCTAGCAGGGGAAGACTAGGGATAGATCTTAATTTTGGCCCTTTTTTTGCACAGGACTTTTAACCTACGACATTGCGCTTGTCAGCCCAAGCTTTTTACCATCACACCAAGGAATGAGCCCTGTATTTTTTTTAAAAAAAACGGTAGAAATGAATTTAGCGTTTTTATTTTTAAAAATAGAAAAAGTAAAAGTGATACGGAATGCAATCTGTTTTTCTATTCATAGTTCATTGTTTGTTTAATATTTGGTAGTCTGTTTTGAGGTCTGAAGTTGCAAGTATGTTCAGGCTCAATACGTCTGGTTGTACCTTTTGAACACTTATTAACTATTCTTTAATTGGTTTACCATGAGCAAATCAGGACAGTCTTTGTCTATCTGCCTTATTTTCTTTCTTGAACCAATACCTGCTCAATATTTGGTTAGTTTCCAATGTGATGCATGGTTTAACCGGTGTGCTGTCTACTTCTGCTGAAGTAACATCAGATGCTTTCCTACTGGTAGCAAGGCTTTTCCTTATCATGAACCTGTTATATAGGTATTTGACTTTATTTTGAGATGAATAGATGGCTCTTATTCATAAGAACCCAATGCTTTTTTATACAGATTATTCTGGATGCTATAGAGCAAGTGGGTGGGATATATCTGGTCACTGCAGATCACGGAAATGCTGAGGATATGGTGAAGAGGAACAAATCCGGCCAACCGGTAGTTGATAAAAATGGGGGCATCCAAATTCTCACTTCCCATACTCTTCAACCAGTAAGCATCCTGAAAATCATCTTCATCTTCCACAACAACAAATTTTTGATGATTTAATATAATATAATCTAATATATATATAAAATAAACTGTTTGAATGTTGAAGTCGGCTAAAATTGTGAACACTAGCTGTTTTTATTTAAATACAATCTGAGGTGTTATGCTAATTAGGCTAGAGTTGCCCAGGCCATATTGGTGTAGAAGAGCTGTTTCTTGTCTAAAGTTTATGGAAGTGTTTAAATGTGGTTGCGACATGTTAAAGGGGGACTCTTGGCAAAATTTCAGCATTGCATCTTGCACATCATGTAACAAATAGAAATGGCTGGTCACAACACTAAGTGCTGTGGCTAGGGAGCATTTTTGTCAAATTAAAATATTCTTGGTTGATTGCCTCTAAAAAGTGGATCTGAAACATCTTGCATCTAGCAAAAAGCTTTTCATTTGGAAATAGACAAGCCTGTGCAGCTCGAAGGTTTTTTTTTTTTTTTTTTTTTTTTTTTTTTTAAGTCAATTTTTGGAGGCAGTTTTAGAATTATAGGTCATGGAATTTGGAGCTGGACTACAGTATTAGGATCTATAGCTTCAGTTCCTGCTATGAGCATATTATGGATGGCTTGACCTAAATGGCCTTTGTCTAAAACGTGATGGATTTCCTAGGATAATATAGAACGTATGCATTTGAAGGTGGCAGGAATTGGCTGTATCTCCAAGTAACTGGTGAACATTACGAGTCACGATTTTATCAGCACTAGAAGACCGGATGGCATTGGAAGAGATTGCAAAATAAATGCAGTTGGTGAACTTAAGGGGGATAATGTTGTGGATTACATAAAATAATAGGTCAAAGACGGTCAAATTGGCAGTTTGGAACATAACATGCCCAAGATCTATGCTGCTTTTACTTCTTTGTTGATCAATGCCCCACCCACATTGGGGGACACCAATTCTCCAAGTAGATATTAGTTGCATTTATCAATATCATGGTTCTATGATTGTGGCAGTTGTCATTGAATGGTAAGCTTTTGGTATCAATATTGCAACAGCATTTGTAAACTTGCCATTGATTTACTTTCATGACCCTTTCCTTTGATATGGATGTGACAAATTTCTCACCTGTATTTTATACATGCAGGTTCCCGTTGCCATTGGAGGCCCTGGTCTTGCACCTGGTGTCAGATTCCGGAAGGATGTACCTAGTGGTGGCCTTGCCAACATCGCTGCCACCGTTATGAATCTCCATGGTTTTGAAGCTCCTAGCGACTATGAGCCAACCCTTATTGAGGTGGTTAACAATTGAATGCAACATCTAATGATAACTTAAGGCAGGTGTTGTATTGCTCCATTCCAGGGTCAAACCCTGCCGCCTATGCTAGTCTGTGTGGCAGAGAGGTCTAAATAAGTTCTTTTTTGAGAAACTGCAATCTTTTGTGAGCAGTAGCAAAAGATTTTGAGACGGTTGTTTTACCTTTATTTTTGCAGTGAATTAATTGTTGGGTTGGGTCCTCCCACCATGACACTCCATGAGGATGTTTTAGATGCATTGTACTTTATGGGAAGATGTTTAACTTGAAATAGGCTATGCATTTTCTATTATCATGGTTGTCTTTTTGTGCTGCCATTATGTGTTAGTATTTTTTCAAAAAACTCTGGTTGCATGCTTAATCCTGTCAAAAATTTGAAACTTAATGTGATTTAATTCTCAAACAGTGTTGGTACTTTGTGCAGTTCATGTGATTCAATCACTGTCACACGGCGTAAATTGATATTTTGACTGATTTATGGATTTATACACTTGATTAGCATGAGACAGCAGGGCATGATCCAGAGTTTTGAAGAGATCATGGTTTTATATTACATGACCAGCATGTTGTGGTGTGACATAAACTAGATTTTAAACTAGAAATTTATCAATGGACTACTAGGCTAGCCACGTATTATGGATCATGTCAAAGGATGTTGTAAGCGCCAACTATTAGGCGAAGTATAGTCATGGTTGGTCTAAAGCCTGATTATAATGAATTGATAAGGACTCGATGCTGAGCAAAGAGGAAGATCTTTAGCAAGCTTTCTTCCAGTGTATTACTCAAAATTGTTAGGAACAAATGGAAAATGCGAAATAGAGGCCCTGTGGCATCCTCTTTAGCAAGAAGGCCCATCTATACGAAATTAAAATGATAATCTTGAGTCTAGCGGCAGGAAAATCACCTAGCCCAAAAGATTTTCCTTGACTCATTTTATCAACCCCCATCATAGCAGATATAACCAATCCATCTGATGGATTTCAGAATCGTTCTATAGGCATTTCAAGGCTGAACCGTACTTCCATGGTTCCCATTTCATTTCCCAAGAAGTCTAACAGCTCAGCAGTTAAAGGACTACTACAAGAGGGTGAGCTTAGTAAATGGAATTATTAAGATCATCATCGAGGCTCCCTCCGTTCAATCAGCAATATGGATACCTTGATGCCACGATCCCAATCAGCTTTTATCAAACGATGACGCCTTTGAAAACGATATCTCATCAGAAGAAATCATTTCCTACCGCAGAAAAACTCGATTTGGAAAGGCATTTAATAGCGTGAACTGGAGTCCCTTCTTAAGCTCTTATAAAGTATAGGGTTTAGATCTTGTTGGTGTAATCGGATTTCCAGGTTACTTCACACCATCAACTCCTCTCTACACTCATAAATGGAGAACCAAGCAAGTGATTCATGAATAAACGGTGTCTTAGACAACTAGACCCCCCCCCCCCCACTCTCTCTCTCTCTCTAGATATCTTGATGGAATTCTGATGCTAGCAGCAAATGATAGCTTCATTGTAAGTGTCAGTCCTTCAGAAATCATAGGTCACTTGCCCTATGAAGGAAGCTGCTGCACATCCAACTAGAAGAAAGAATGATGATATACCATTCATGGGCGTGTGATCTATGTTTGCTTTAATTAACATTACTTGCTGTGGGCTTTTAATCGTATTCTTAGTCATTCCGTAGTAACCAAAAATTCAATTATAAAATGAAATAGAAATCCTCTCTCTCAACCCAAAAGTCTGAAATAGAGCAGATATACTTGTAATGACTAAGACCTTGCCCAAAATGCAAGGTTTTCATCTCTCTCTCTCTCTCTCTCTCTCTCTCTCTCTCTATATATATATATATAATAAAATCAAGACGTGCAACAACAAGGTGGTTTTAATCTTAGACCAGTTTGAGTTAGCCATATGAATCTTTTATTTCTATTCCACTCAATTTAGAATATACTTTAGGTAAGATATAACCTCTTGTGTAATTTCATTATATCTATCTTTTGCTTCTTCTTACATGTGTTAAATTATTTTTTCACATCAATGCAATCTTATATCTATATATATTGTAATATTCAATATATATAAGTAAAAAGTTATGTTATATTAGTTATATCACACTATCTAAATCTACTTAAGGAGCATAAGCACTAATAATATTTATTTACTTCTTATCTATCACAAATTTAATTAAAACTATTCTATCTTCTACTCTCTTAATTTTGACAACTTCATCTTTTAGGTTTTTATTTACAATAATTCTTATTTTATTTTTATTTCTATCTTTATGTATATACCAAAGTTTAAAACTATCAATTTCTTTTGCTTTTTCATCTCTCCACTTGGTCTCCTACAAGCAAGTTATGTTAATTCTTCTTTTAGTTATTATATCTATTAGTTTCATTAACTTTCCTATTAATGTCCTTATATTTCAAGTTGTTAAACATTTTTTTTTAAAATTTTTTTTTTAATTTTTTTGACTAACTTCTTTACCCACACCCATTCATGAAGATATGTGAACCCTTGCTTATTTTTTCTCATATTCGAACGTCGATGTGATGCTTCACCTTATAGAACCATTCTAATTATCCTTGTCATTTCTACTATATTCAGGGTTTAATATAGTATGTCGCTTTTAGAGAACCTACTACAACTTTCTTTCTTTATCGGAGCTTGGAATCGACTATATATAAAAAACTCATACATAGAAGGAGTTAAGTTGAAGATGTTGGTGTAATATCTGTAGTAATGCCGATGAATCTCTTTTTCTCTTTTCGGAATAAAAAATGTACTCACAATTATTTTTTTGCATCTATATTTCATTATTGATACATTATTAAGTTAATGTAGCTAAAAACCACAATCACCAATTGAAATTAAATGATGGGAGGTTGATTGTTGAGTTGCCATTTTTCTAAAGCAAGTTCTCATGTGCAAATGGCTGACAATAGTTTTCTATCTCCATACTATGACCTTTGTAACCTTTGTAATAGAATAAAAAATGTTAAAATAAATCCATTATAAAAAGATGTGGCTGCTATTATAGAAATAATTCATACTTTAAACTCTAATGTCTAACATAATATTTTTTGGTTATTATTACTTGTTAAGGCTACAACAACAGCTAATAGTGGCATCCCATCTCGATGGCACTTACATACTCGCAGCATGCAAACTTCAATAGAATTTTTTTTTAAAAAAAAAACGCTAAAATGGAATCTCTATTATTTTATCATCTATTAATCTTTTATAAACGCACGAGAACCTCGATGAGACGCCGTTTAAGCATTCATTACTGCATTCCCTTCCTCGTTGCTCCTCCCATATTTCACTCTGGAGCCGGGGAAAGAAACAAAAAGAACGAAAAGAGAAGAAAAATAAAAAATAAACATATTCTGTCAGTTACGTTGGGCTCTTTCCTTCCCAACCTCTTTCTCACCTCAAACGGCTCTTCCAACTGCGTATCCCACGCCCGTTGCTCCCGCCGTTAAATCGTCCTGGGCCTGACAAAGATGAGAGAGAGAGGCGGGCATTTGAAATTTGAAACCACCGCTCCCTAACGTCAACATAACGTCTATTCCCACGTGATATCAATCCCCGCTCCCCCTTCTGTGTCTCTCCCTCTTCTCGCTCGCTTCTCCTCTCTCTCTCTCTCTCTCGCGGCCATGGCGTCCCTCACTCCGGGGGTCCTCCTGAAGCTCCTCCAGTCCATGGATACCGACGCCAAGGTCGTCGGCGAGCACCGCTCGGCCGTCCTCCAGGTGATCGGAATCGTGCCCGCCCTCTCCGCCTTCACCGCCGACGACCTCTGGCCCTCCCATGGCTTCTTCCTCCAGCTCTCCGACTCCGCCTACTCCACCTACGTCTCTCTTTCCGACGCCGACGCCGACGCCATCCTCTCCAATCGGTCCCAGCTCGGTCAGCTCGTCCACGTCGACCGCCTCCACTTCGCCCACCCCGTCCCCCGCGCCTCCGGCGTCCGCCCCCTCCCCGGCCGCCCCCAACCCTTCCTTGGCTCCCCCGAGCCCCTTGTCGCCCGCTCCGGCCCCTCCCGCCGCGGCTTCGTCATCCAGCCCGCGTCCCCTGCTGACGCCGGTCCTCCTCTTATCCCCTCCTCCTCCTCCCTCAGATCCAACCCTTCTCCCGAGGATAACTCGTTCGGTGAAGAAGGAATGGCTTTTTCTGCCCAGGAGAACCGGGGCGGCGAACAAAGAACGGTTTTTGCTGCCAAGGAGAACGTCGTCGCTGCCGCAACCAAGACCGCCGGAGAATCCGCCGCTAAACGGCGTTTCCCATCTCCAGCTGGAGCTAAATTACCGGCAAGGAAGAGCAGCAGCGGCGGAGGGACAGGGGAGCAGAGGGACCCCTCCCCTGCTGTGGGACAGGGGAAGGCGGGTTCGAGGTCATCCTCCCCTGCTTTGGGCGGAGCAACGAGAGGGGGCTCAAGGTCATCGTCGCCGGTCCCGTCCAAGTGCGTTGTGCCGAGCCTGGTGGCAGCGAAGGAGGAGAACCGGAGAGTGGCGAGGGAGCCAGCCATCATAGTGCCGTCAAGGTACCGGCAGCCCTCGCCGGTGGCCAGGAAGGCGGCAGCGTCGCCCATGGGGAGGAGGAGCTCGATGTCTCCTGGGAGGAGGCTCTCGGCCGGGCTGAAGGCATCGCCAGCGGCCGGTGAGGGTGGTGGGGGAAAGAAGAAGATGGGGTTAGTGGTTGCAGGGATTTCAAAGGTTTCAGATTCGCTGATGGGGTCTGTGAAATCCGCGAGGAAAAGCTGGGATGATTCGTCGGCGAATTCTGTGGTTGCTTCGGACCTAAAGGAGAAGGGAGTGTCCAAGAGTAAAGTAGACAAAGGAGCCATTTTGAGAACCCAGGTAACTGAAATTTCTCTTTTTCTGGCTTGGGATCAGACCCTTTAGAAATAAAACAAAGCTCCAAATTATTTTCATGTCTTCTTCTTCTTCTTCTTCTTCTTACCTGTTCTCTTGGTTGCTTGCCTCGGTTCTATTTTTTTATCTGCAGTCTTATTTTAATCACCTTTCTTTCTACGAGGAGAAATTTCCATGAATTTTGTCAGCATGTTGAATGTGCCATCCAGTAATGTATTAGTCCAAGCTTTGCAAAGTCATATGACTCCTCTTTTTTTTTTTTTTTTTTTTCATTAAAAAGGCTATTGTTTTGCTTGTTCCTTTCAGCCCTTTTCACTCTCTTTTTCAACCTTGTTGCTTGCAACTTCATTTGTTCTGAATGTTTGTCTTCTGTTTGTGCTTCCCATCATTGTTTGTGATCAATCTCTTCAAGTGTCCCGTTTGTTTCTTTGCTAGTTTTTGAGATCCATGCTTGTGTGAAAGATATTTTATGCCGACTGTATTACCATGAATTTAGGCTGCTATATCACGGCGACTCAGTGATGCTAGTGGGGATCAATCCAGTAACGAAGCAGCATCTCCAAATGAAAAGCCTAGACGAACTAACAAGATTGAAGTAACATCTGAAACAGAGAAGCCAAGCCGTTCTGCCCCCAAAATTACAGTTCATGAGCGCAAGTGGACTGATGGCAGCATCCCGTTTGATAATGTCTCTGATAACCTTGCAAAGCTTGGGAAGGTACAAAGCTGCCAGCCCCTGGCTAGTAATAGTATATGCTTCCAAGATCTTATGCATGCTTTTTCAAAGTTGTTCTTTTTCGCCAAATCCCCTGCAGGAGGCTCTTCAAAGGAGGAACATTGCATCCATAGCTGCAGCTGAGGCTCTGGAAGAGGCCTTGGCAATGGAGTCGGCCATTAGGAGTCTAAGGTGATCATCTCTCCATTCTTATATCGAAAATGTCTGAACCAGTTCTCTATCAATGGTTGATACCAACAAATGTCTTCTTTGGCAGCATGTTTTCTGATCTTTGTTCTTCATCTAAGGCTGGTAATCCTCAACCAGCAATCGACCGGTTCCTATCCATCTACAATGATGTCCTTAAGTGGAATTCCATTGCTGAAACTCTTGCTGCTAGTCGCAGTTGTACTGGGCCTAATGACATCACATCCATTCAACTGAGCAAATCAGCCTCTATCTGGGTTGAAGCAGCCTTAGCCACAGATCTTGAAGTTCTCCATTTACTAAACTATGGTACTGAATGCCAATCAAAACAAAAAGATGCTGAAAGACCTATAGTTCCCTCTATGGATCCTCCTAGAATAAGCGTGTCTAAGAAGAACTCTCTTGGAAACCCTCCCAGGAGCCACTCAAAGGTTCTGACTAATGGCACCACCATTACATGGACTAGAGGGCATGGCTTGGATGAAACAGTCAGCCTTGCCAAGGCTCTTCGACGTGAGATGCAGGTTTGGTTCTTGAAGTTTGTGGAAGAAGCTTTGGATGTTGGCTTCCGTTTGTTTGGGGAGTGTTCAGGTGATGGCAGCAAAATTGCTTGCAAGGACAATGGCAAAGTTGCAGCAGTCCTATCACAGTTGAAGAGGATCAATGACTGGTTGGATGAAGTGGGGAGGATGCCTGAAGAGGAGGAGATGTTGAAGGAGAAGATTGAGCGTCTGAAACGCAAGATATATGGCTTTGTTATTAGTCATGTGGGGTCTGCATTTGATAGCTCGGTTTCACTCTCGAAGGCTTGATGACTCCTTATGTTTTCACCAAGTGGTACATAACCTCTTGTTATTATTAAACATTAATGCAAAATCTCTTTGGAAAGATGAAAGATGAGACTCTGTTCGATTGTATTTATGTTCATTTATTCCGACCAGTTGATGAATCATTGTTTCTTGAATAAATAGACAACCTTTTAGTGTAGAACCAGTTTGACTGAGGCTTACCTGAGCTTCTGTCAAGTTGCACCCTCTGTGGATGTCTTGTGTTGTGCACAGAACAAGGTGAGCTTCTATTAGTGCAGCAATCGATTTGTTATCCAAGTGGTGAATGAGAAACAGTGAAGTGACCTTTTGGAAAATGAAGGAGATGTGTCTTTATAGGCGTGTTAGATGTGAATTCAATCAACTGACCATCTAATAAGAAGCATTGCAAAGTCTTAACTGGAATTTTTGAAGCTACTGAAACGAGATTGGGATAACTAGCTCGGATAAAACAAAAAAGAAACAAAACAAAAACAGATGACATTGTTTAAGAACTCCTAAAAATAATGCGAGTATTTAGCTGTTCTTTTGCTTGCTGCTGATTGTTTCTACTTGATATTTAGACACTTGATATCTCCTTGGATTAGTTTCCGGCCAGAGTGCAGCGAGAGCCGTCAGAGGCCTGCCACCTAATGACGTGCTCTGCGTCCATTGTGCTCAAAACCGAAGTGAGGACAAATTTTTATGGTTACTCACATAATCCAGGGACCGATTGTTATCGAACCATCTGCATCAATTAAAATAAGATTGTTTGGCCGGGATCTTTTAAATCCAAAATTTATGCCTTCTAATAATCAATCAAAGCTAGGTAACTATCCACAACAATAGAATAATAAGAATTGAACAATACAAGTCCAAACCCTTCTTTTCCCTCGTCCCATGACAACAATTGCAATAAAAGTGCAGCAATTATAAAGCAATTTCTTTTAAAAAGGAGCAGGTTAAAGGACTATCGTGGTCTTGTAAACCCCCACGCTTTTTTTTTTTTTTTTCTATTTTGTTACGATGCGGCATCGGTATGCGATATACGGCGCGCTGCATATGCGCCAGCGCGCGCATCCACGCGCACGCGGGCACAAGAAAGGGCTCAACCCTTCCCTCGTTGAAGAAAAGGGAGAGGAGGGGATTGAGTTAGTCCCCTCCGTCTCCTTCTAATCCTCTCCGTCTCCTTCACCCTCTCCGATCCGTCACCGTTGTCGCCTCTGCTCATCCCCGCCGCCTCGTCGCCACCAGGTAACCCCCTCACCGGCGAGAAGAGTGGAGAGAGAGAATGATTGAGAGAGAGAGAGGGGGAGAGGGCCACGGGAGGGCCCTCCCCTGATGCAGGAGCCGAACCGGCTCCCGCACTTGGTTCGGGCCCGGCGGCGTGCTCGCCGGCTCCGACCTCCGGGCGGCAGCCTTCACCGGCGCTGGGGCGGCGTCCGATGGGGTCTGATCAGCCGGAGGAGGCCGGCCGTGCCACCGGCAAGATGAAAGAGGGGGAGGGCAGTTGGCTCCGGCTGGCACCGGGGCGGCGTTCGGCGGGGTTCGGCCGGCCAATGGTGGCCGGCCAGGCCACCGCGAGAGGGGGAGCGAGGGAGAGGGCCGAACGACCCTTCCTGTCGCGGGAGCCGAACCGGCTCCCGCGTTGGTTCGAGCCGGCGCGCGTGCGGGCCGGTTTCAACACGGCGGCCCCCACCGGCGCCGGGGTGGCGTCCGATGGGGTCCGGCCGGCCAGCGATGGCCGGCTGTGCCGCCGGCACGGTGAAGGGAGAAGAGGAAGAAAGAAAGAAAGAAAGAAAAAAGGAGAGGGGGGTGGCCGCCGGCGGCCACCCGACCCCCGAGGAGGGCCGACGGTGGCCTTAGGCCGCCGGCCACCCTCAGCTACTCCTGGTTCAGGTGAACCAGGGGTGAAACAGAGAAGGAAAAAGGGATTGGGCTGGCTTCGGCCCAGTCCAGTTAGCCCTTTTGGGCCAAAGTTTTGGGCCCAAAAATTGGGTCCGACCCAATAAAAGAAAAATATGATTGTGATCAGCTCTGATTTTAGTTTGTCGGAGAATTTTTATTTCTCCATTTGAACTTCTATATTGAGAGATATTCAAGCCCCAAGTTGGGCCCAGGATTAGATTGGGTTAAGTGTAGGAGTCAGTTTGACATCCTAAAATTGATATTTAAAAATTTAAAAAATTATGTTGTAGGTACCCAGAGATCCATACAGCTGATTTACACCTTGAGATTAGCGTTATGAGGTAAGTAAGCCAGTTATAATGATTTTCAAAAATTATTATTATATTATGCTTTTATTGAAATAATAAAATTTATTTATAGTATTATTTGAAAAATGATATTTGTGGTACCACATTTATGCAAATATTATTTGACTTGATTATTGCTAATTTTGTAAATTAAATTGGCATTTTATACTTGCAATTGATTATGAACATGATTATGTGAAATTACTAAATTTGGTAAAATGCGAAAAGTAAATTGATATATATTTGCAGTAATGCATATAAATGTTATTTGTAATTATGTTATTATTTGTCATCACGGTCCACATTATATGTTACATGACTCCGGGACCCACCTCCACAGAGGAAATATGTGGAGAACACACATCCTTGGGATGTGCTGTGACAGGATATGACATTATATGCTAAATGACTCCGACACCCTTCCTCCACTAGGGGCGTACAGGGAGGTTACATCTTTGAGATGTTTTGTTACATGGACGTGGGACATTAGTACAAAATGAGATTTACAGTGATTTGGAATTGAAATGGTATTTTGAAATATTATTACATAATATTTGCTTCCAATTTATTTAAACATGAAATTTGCATAATTCTATAATATGATGAAATGTTATTAAATTTGGAAGCATGACATGTATTTGACTCGGTAAAATTCTGAATTGGCTATATTAAGTTACAGTAGGCTTACTTACTGAGCGTGAGTTCATTAAATCTTACAATGTTTTTTTCAGAGCCACAAAATTATCAGGGGTAACAACATGGGTAATTGGGAGCTTCATGATGTAAATAGTTTATATTTTGTTATATGTAACCCCATTTAGATTTGTTTTGAAAATTTGGTTTGTTGCCCAACATTACATAATTTGTAATATGGAGGATTTAATTTTGAATGACACATAGTTATTACCCCTCCTTGTATAATGATAACTGTACTGGATGCCTTGCATGCCTGGCATGCGGCGGGCTGTCACCCCTGAGCCACTACCTCTGGGTTCGGGGTGTGACAGCTTGTAGTGGTATCAGAGCAATGTTTGATATTAGGGACAAACACATGATTAACTCTAGGTTAATTATTGACATGACGTTAGGAGGGTAATAACTTTAGGAAAAATTCAAGTGACTTGTTTAAAAATGCTTGAGATTTGGAGGTTTATAATGATATTGATTGGAACCTAACCTCGACAGGAATTTATAATGCCTCGTCGCACCAGTAGTCAGCGACATGATGAGGGCTCTCAGGTTGATGACCCTGACCAGCAGGGAGGCCAGGAAGCCACTGCAGAATCGGGTCTCGTTGCCCCGACTGGCAACGACCCACAGCAGTTGCAGGCCGAGTTGTTCCGAGCCTTTTTGGGAGTGACTTAGGCGGTGCAGGCTATGTAGTAGCAGATTCAGTAGATACTGCTTGCTCTATCTGGCTCTACCATTCTGTAGACTCAGTTTGCCCCTCCTACTCCTCAAACCCAACCGGTCCAGCTCGAACAGTCTGCTCAGCCTGCTCCATCTCAGCCCTGGCAAGGAGGGGGTCGTAGCTTCATAGAATTTATGAGCCTGACCCCTGCTCCCTTCACTGGATCCACCAACCCACTGGATGCAGAGAGGTGGATAAGAGAGATTGAGAAGGCCTTTACGACCCTTGGTAGCTAGGAGGAGGAGCGGATTAGATTTGCCACCTACCTCCTTCAGGGGGAAGCTTATGATTGGTGGCTACCGTTGGAGCAGCGATTGGAAGGTCGGACCATCTCTTGGGGACAGTTTAAGGAGGCTTTTTATAACCTGTACTTTCTCAGGAGTGTACGGAGACAGATGGAGTCTGAGTTTATGAGATTGGAGCAAAGGAACCTCTCCGTGGCCCAGTATGAAGCTGAATTTAGACGATTGGCCCGATTTGCTCTTGATTTTATGATCACTTGAGAGCCAAGATTATTAAGTTCACCGAGGGACTGTAGCCCATGCTGAGGCAGGCAGTTAATGCTTTTGAGCTCCCCACTTACAATGAAGTGGTGAGCAAGGCTCTAGTGATTGAGAGGGACATGATTGCCATTCAGCAGGTGAGGGAGCAGTAGATGAAAAGGGCAAGATCTTCTTCTGATCAATTCTCAGAGCAGGCTAAGAAGAGGAAGGGTTTCTTTCAGGCTCCCTAAGGGCAAAAGGATAAGGAGACCCGCTATCCTCATTGCGGGAAGGCCCATCAGAGCAAACAGTGCTGCAGGCTGAGTGGTGCCTGCTTTATATGTGGGAAGATGGATCACAAGATGGCCACGTGTCCCCTCCGGAAGGATCAGTAGCCCCCTCCAGATCAGGAGGGGAAGAGTCAGCAGCAGCCCAGGACTCAAGAAAGGGTCTTTACCCTCACTCAGCAAGACGCTGCTGCCTCTAATACTGTGGTGACAGGTATGTCTGTTAAATTAATTTATTTCTTTAAAAATTATTGCATTCATACTTGGTTTAATGCATAAATTATGATAGTGGATAGAGGAAAAATATATAAAACTGCATGACATCTAAGTTAATCTTTATGACAGGTATGTTTAAAGTAGGCAACACTTATGCTCAAACTTTAATTGATCCGGGTGCCACACATTCATTTGTATCTGATAGTTATCTTGCCAAGAATGCATCATTGACACCCGTTCCTCTAGAGCAAGAGTTGCATATTGCATTCCCAAATGGAGATGTCATGATGGTAGACTCAGTATGTAAATCCTGTCTGATTGACATGGAAGATAGGAGGTTGAATGCTGATTTGATAGTCCTTCCGCTGAAATTCTTTGACGTAATTCTGGGGATGGACTGGTTAGCCTTCTATCATGCTTCCATATAGTGTTTTAGAAAAAGGATGATCTTTAAAATTCCTAATCTTCCTGAATTCAGTTTTATTGGGAGTTAGGAACACCTGGCTTCAGTATTGGTGTCAGCTCTGCAAGCTGGGAAATACTTAAGAAAAGGTGGTCAGGGTTTCTTGCTGTGGTCAGAGACCTTCAGCAGGAAGAACACAAGTTGGAGCATATTCCAGTGGCTCAGGAGTTTCCTGATATCTTTTCAGAGGAATTAACTGAATTACCCCCGGATCGAGAAGTCAAGTTCACTGTTAATTTAGCCCCTGGCACTGGACCTATATCCAAGGCTCCTTACCGCATGGCCCCAGTTGAGCTAAAGGAGTTAAAATGTTAGTTGCAGGAGCTTTTGGATCGGGGATTTATCAGACCCAGTGTCTCTCCTTGGGGTGCTCCAGTATTATTTGTCAAAAAGAAAGATGGTAGTCTTTGGCTCTGCATTGATTACTGAGAAATTAATAAGGTAACAGTGCGGAACAAGTACCCTTTGTCGAGGATTGATGATCTATTTGATCAACTCCAAGGAGCCCAGGTATTCTCAAAGATTGATCTTCAATCAGGGTACCATCAGCTTAAGATTAAAGCTGAGGATGTTTCTAAAACTGCATTCAGAACCAGGTATGGCCATTATGAGTTCTTGGTGATGCCGTTTGGATTGACTAATGCCCCGGCAGCATTCATGGACTTGATGCACAGGATCTTTAAACCATACCTGGATCAGTTTATAGTGGTTTTCATTGATGATATCTTGATATATTCTAAAAGTCATATGGAGCATGAAGACCACTTAAGGATTGTTCTGCAGATTCTTCGGGAGAAGAAACTTTATGCCAAGCTTCAGAAATATGACTTCTGGATGAGCCAAATATCTTTCTTGGGTCATATTATATCTAAAGATGACATATCTATTGACCCTAAAAAGATTGAGACTGTCGTGAACTGGTGTCAGCCTTCCAATGTAACAGAAGTCAGAAGTTTCTTGGGACTGACTGGTTATTATTGCAGATTTGTGGAAGGCTTCTCTCGCATTGCTTTACCTCTGACTCGCTTAACTCAAAAGCGAGCAAAGTTTGTATGGTCAGAGGATTGTGAGGGAAGTTTCCAGGAGCTCAAGCAGCACCTGGTGTCAGCCCCTATCTTTACCCTTCCATCTACATCTGGAGGATATACTTTATTCACTGACGCCTCTCGAAAGGGATTGGGAGGTGTTCTGATGCAGGAAGGGAAGGTGATAGCCTATGCCTCCAGGCAGCTGAAGCCTTATGAGCAGAACTATCCTACTCATGACCTGGAGTTGGCCACCGTGATCTTTGCACTGAAAATTTGGCGGCATTATCTATATGGGGAGACTTGTGATGTGTATACAGACCATCAAAGTCTGAAATACATTTTCACCCAGAAAGAGCTAAACTTGAGGCAGATGAGGTGGCTGGAGCTACTAAAGGATTATGACCTGAGCCTGCATTATCACCTAGGAAAGGCCAATGTAGTAGCTGATGCCTTAAGCAGAAAGTCTTGCTCAGAGCTAGCTTCCATAATTACTTCTCAGCCTCATATTCATAGAGACTTTGAAAAGTTGGAGGTTAGTTTGCGAGTACAGCGGTCCGATGAGCTTATTGCAACACTTGTACTTCAGCCAACCCTGATTGACAGGATTAAGTCTTCCCAGAAAGAAGATTTGGAACTGCAAAAGATTAAAGAAGCTGTGCAGTTAGGGATTCAGAATGAATTCAAATTAATGGAGGATGGATCCCTGAGATTTAATAGTAGGCTCTGTGTGCCAAATGTAGAGGATCTAAGGGCCGAAATTTTGAGGGAGGCTCACTACTCTCCCTATACTGTTCACCTAGGAGGCACCAAAATGTATAGAGACCTACGTAAAAATTTCTGGTGGAAAGGGATGAAAAGAGAAATTGCACAATATGTAGTTAAGTGCTTAGTGTGCCAACAAGTGAAGGCCGAACATCAAAGGCTTACAGGACCTCTTCAGTCTCTGATGATTCCTCAGTGGAAATGGGAAAAGATCACTATGGATTTTGTGACTGGTTTGCCCAAAACTCCCAGAAGCAATGATACTGTCTGGGTCATTGTTGATAGATTGACCAAGTTAGCCCATTTCCTACCGTTCAGAGTTGGAGTCTCTAGTGAGAGATTGGCCACCATGTACATTGAGTAGATTGTGAGGCTTCATGATGTCCCCGAGTCGATTGTGTCAGATCGGGATACCAGGTTTGTGTCCTAGTTCTGGAAGAGTCTTCATAGGGCTCTGGGGACCAAACTGAATTTCAACACAGCTTTTCACCCCAGACAGATGGACAATCTGAGAGGACCATACAGATCTGAGAGGACATGTTATGAGCCTGTGTGATGGACTTGAGTGGTGCTTGGGACAACCACCTACGATTGGTGGAGTTTGCTTACAATAACAGTTACTAAGCCAGCATCAAAATGGCTCCATTTGAAGCTCTGTATGGTAGAAAATGCAGATCTCCCTTGTGTTGGAATGATGTTGGGGAAAGAAAATTATTGGGCTCCGAACTGATTCAGCAAACAGTAGAAAAAGTGAAGCTGATTAAAGAAAGACTTCGGGTAGCTCAGAGCCGACAAAAGAGCTATGCTGATGTAAGAAGAAAGGAGCTGGAATTTCAGGTTGGCGACCATGTCTTCCTAAGGGTATCACCAACCAAGGATGTGATGAGGTTTGGACTTAGAGGAAAATTGAGTCCACGATACGTTGGGCCATTTGAGATCTTGAGCAGAGCGGGGGAAGTGGCTTATAGCCTGGTATTACCTCCTGCACTCTCTGGGGTACATAATGTATTCCATGTCTCTATGTTGAGGAAGTATATTTTTGACCCCAGCCATGTGATAGAAGCGGAGCCCATATTGTTGAAGAAGGATTTGACATATGTAGAGCATCCGATACGTATTGTGGACCACAGAGATCAAGTTCTGAGACAGCGTAGCATTCCCTATGTTAAGGTTCAGTGGAGTAATCATTCTGAACGGGAGGCTACGTGGGAACTTGAAGAGGAGATGAAGAAGAAATATCCTCATCTATTTGTATCTGACTAGATATTTGTATATATGTTCAAAAGAGTATTTACTGTTATATTTTGATCAGAAAGATAAATAAAGCTGGTAATTTCCTTTTGGGTCTCAAAAGTTTTATGCGTAATGTCATTAATTTCGAGGCGAAAAATTTTTATAAGGAGGGAAGGATGTAAACCCCCCACGCATTTTTTTTTCTATTTCATTACGATGTGGCGTGGGTGCGTGACACGCGGCGCGCTGCATGCACACCAGCACGCGTACGCGCGTGGGCGCAGGGGAGGGCTCAGCCCTCCCCTCGCTGAAGAAAAGGGAGAGGAGGGGACTCCAGTCCCCTTCGTCTCCTTCACCCTCTCCGACCCGTCGCCGTTGTCGCCTCTGCTCGTTCCCACCGCCTTGCCGCCGTCAGGTAACCCCCCTCACCGATGAGGAGAGTGGAGAGAGAGAGAGTATGGTTGAGAGAGAGAGAGGGAGAGGACCACGGGAGGGCCCTCCCCTGACACGGGAGCCGAACCGGCTCCCACACTTGGTTCGGGCCTAGCGGCGTGGCCGTCGGCTGGCCGGGCCCAACCTCCGGGCGGTAGCACCCACCAGCGTCGGGGCGGCGTCCGGTGGGGTCTGGCCGGCCGGAGGAGGCCGGTTGTGCCGTCGGTAAGGTGAAAGAGGGGGAGGGCCGCTGGATGGCCCTCCCCTGGCTCTTGGTTCGGGCCTGACGGCATGCCCGGCGGCTCGCCGGCCCGGGACTTGGGCCGGCACCGGCGGGGTCCGGCCGACCAACGGTGCCGACCGTACCACCGGTGAGAGGGGGGAGCGAGGAAGAGGGCCGAACGACCCTCTCCTGTCGCGGGAGCCGAACCGGCTCCCGCGTTGGTTCGAGCCCGACGGCGTGCCCGCCGGCTCGTTGGGCCCGGGCCCCAGTCGGCGGCCCCCATCGGCGTCGGAGTGGCGTCCGGTGGGGTTCGGCCGGCTAGCGGTGGCCGGCCGTGCCACCGGCACGGTGAAGGGAGAAGAGGAAGAAAGAAAGAAAGAAAGAAAAAAAAAAGGAGAGGGGGTGGCAGCCGCCGCGACGTCCGCCCGAGGCCGATCGTCGGCGGGCCACCGACCCCCGGGAGGGCCGGTCATCGGCGGCCACCCGACCCCCGGGGAGGGCCGGCGGCGGCCCTAGGCCGCCGGCCACCCTCAGCCACCCCTGGTTCAAGTGAACCAGGGGTGAAACAGAGAAGGAAAAAGGGACTGGGCCGGCTTCGGCCCAGTCCAGTTAGCCCTTTTGGGCTAAATTTTTGGGCCCCTAATTGGGCCTAACCTAATAAAAGAAAAATATGGTTGTGATCAGCTCTGATTCTAGTTTGTCGAAAAATTTTTATTTCCCCATTTGGGCTTCTATATTGGGAGATATTCAAGCCCCAAGTTGGGCCCAGGATTAGATTGGGTTAAGTGTAGAAGTCAGTTTGACATCCTAAAATTGATATTTAAAAATCTAAAAAATTATGTTGTAGGTACCCAGAGGTCCATTTACACTTTAGGATTAGCGTTGTGAGGTAAGTAAGCCAGTTATAATGATTTTTAAAAATCATTATTATATTATACCTTTATTGAAATAATGAAATTTATTTATAGTATTATTTGAAAAATGATATTTGTGGTACCACATTTATGCAAATGATTATTTGACTTGATTATTGCTAATTTTATAAATTAAATTGGTATTTTATACTTGCAATTGATTATGAACATAATTATGTGAAATTACCAAATTTGGTAAAATGTGAAAAGTAAATTGATATATATTTGCAGTAATGCATATAAATATTATTTGTGATTGTATTATTATTTGTCATCACGGTCCACATTATATGTTAAATGACTCCGGGACCCACCTCCACAAGGAAAATATGTGGAGAACACATATCCTTCGGATGTGCTGTGATAAGATATAGTATTATATGCTAAATGACTCCGACACCCTTCCTTCATTTGGGGCGTACAGGGAGGTTACATCTTTGAGATGTTTTGTTATGTGGACGTGGGACATTAGTACAAAATGAGATTTACAGTGATTTGGAATTGAAATGGTATTTTGAAATATTATTACATAATATTTACTTCCAATTTATTTAAACATGAGATTTGCATAATTCTATAATATGATGAAATGTTATTAAATTTGGAAGCATGACATGTATTTGACTTAGTAAAATTCTGAATTGACTATATTATGTTACAGTAGGCTTACTTACTGAGTGTGAGCTCATTAAATCTTACAATATTTTTTTCAGAGGCACAAAATTATCAGGGGCAACAACAGGGGTAATTGGGAGCTTCATGATGTAAATAGTTTATATTTTTTTATATGTAACCCCATTTAGATTTGTTTTGAAAATTTGGTTTGTTACCCAACATCACATAATTTGTTATATGAAGGATTTAATTTTGAATGAACAAAGTTATTATGCCTCCTTGTATAATGATAACTATACTAGATGCCTTGCATGCCTAGCATGCGGCGGGCTGTCACCCTGGGCCACCACCTTTGGGTTTGAGGCGTGACAGGTCTTCTGCACGCATGCAACCATCCCATCATGTCCTGAGTTCATTTCATTATCCCGCATGATATCGCATGTACATAGGTGACTGGACATGTTTGTACGTACAAATGAAGGCATGAAGAATGGTTACATGAACGATAGACTGATGGTATTTTACATGAAAGATCTAATTTCGAAACCTTTTAATAATATATGTGGTCATAAATTTTGATATCACAGCAATCTCGGAGCTATAAGATCACCTCACCAATTTCTTCCTTCTTTTATACTTTCCAATAATGGATCAAAACTCAAAAACTATACAAAATAGTACAATAATAAAATCCAAAAATGCAAACTTTTGAGCCCATAATAGTAGTTGTCATAAAGGTGGGGCATTTATCCAATTCCAAAATCATGGCCTCTTGCATGCATGCAACCACCTGACCATATGTTAGATTCATTTCATAATCTTGCATAATTATACATGACAATAACTCATCGATTATAGCCTCGTTTGAACTATTTTTCAGTGATTATTTTTCAGCAACCATGTGAGGTAGCTATTAGTCAATAGCTGGAGTCAAAGATACTACATATGTGTGTGTATATATATTTATGAAAGCATGAAGATAGGTTATGTATGGAAGACTATCATGTTTTTTTTAATGTGGAAGACGTAATTCGGACCCTTCTTAATAATTTATCTAATCGAAGTGGCAAGGTCGAAGAAAATAAAGGTTTAATCAATCTGTTGTAATCCTAACAAAATAGAATGTTCCCCTGGTGTGGACTCGGGCCCTATGTATGGGCTGCTAAAGGCTTCTGACTTTATCCAAGCTCGAATGGATTCTTGATAGCTAAGGAAAGCTAGCATTCCTTTTCAGTAATTTCTGTGCCCTCTCTTGAGGTCCCCTTTACTTGGGAGTCCGTCACCTTCTAACTTTCTCAACATCAACTTTGATGGCATGAGAAGTAAAGATGCTTACCAAAATGCTATTTATATGAATCGAAATAGCTTGGCATCCTTGATTGCCGCAAGTAGCGTCCATTTATTTGTTACTTATGTTCTCGTTGCAGAGGTTTGGGACTATTTGGGATGGTCTGTCTTACGCCATAACTCGTCTGAGGTCTTTTAGCATCATCTTGGAGGGGGTTGGCTTTATGAGTCGATTCAAATTTCAAAAGATTGCAACGTTGGAGCGGGTCTATTGGGCCTTCCTCACCGTCCGTCCACTGGGCTCTATCACCACAGCCCACCCCTCTCCCATCCATGCGGCTTACTCTTACAAAATAAAAATATATCCAATAATAATAAAAAAAAGGCAAGCCACGGCCCACCGGCCAACTGTCCCTTCCTTTTTCCCTCCCCCGACTCCATTTCAAAACCCCATCATCTCTCTGTAAACCTCCGATCTCGATCTAGGGTTTCTCTTCGCTTCCCATTCTCCCCTCGAAGGATCGGTGGAGGGATCGATCGATCGATCATCTGTTAGGATTTCCGAGGATCGGTCTTCCGGGTTTTCGCGGAGAGGAGGCGTGGGGTTCGATTAGGAGGGCAAAGGGGGATGGAGAAGTACGAGAAGCTGGAGAAGGTCGGGGAGGGGACGTACGGGAAGGTGTACAAGGCGCAGGACAAGGCGACGAGGCAGCTGGTGGCCCTCAAGAAGACCCGCCTCGAGATGGACGAGGAGGGCATCCCCCCCACCGCCCTCCGCGAGATCTCACTCCTCCAGCTGCTCTCCCAGAGCATCTACGTCGTCCGGTTCGAACGCCCTAATTTCTTGCTTCTTCTCTGTTCCAGATCTTTCTCTTCTCCTTGCTCGTCTCTTTCCTGGTTCGAATTTGATTCTTTTCTTCGGGTTTTATGTTTTGGCGTCTAGATTGTTGAATGTGGAGCATGTGGACAAGAATGGGAAGCCTGCTCTTTACCTAGTGTTCGAGTATCTTGACACCGATCTCAAGAAGTTCATCGATTCCCACCGGAAGGGCCCCAACCCCAGGCCTATCCCACCGCCTGTCGTTCAGGTGTCTAGTATCTTTTCTCTCTTCTGTTTTTCCTTTCTGTTTTGGAGGGCAATTACATGGTAGAGCAATAGGTGTTTTGGTTGGAAACCGTAATTAACCCTAGTTTGTGTGAATTTTAGTGGATCTTTGGTTCTTGGTGTGGTAGAATGAATTCTGGTAAGTCTGAGGAATAGTCGAGGGATTCGTTCAATCTCTCTCTGCGTTAATTAGAAAAAAAGGAAACTTAGTGCTTCTCCTGCAAACGTTTTAGGCGTCATATCTGTTCCCAGTTTGTAAATGGATCATAATCGACCTTTTGTTCAGATATTTACTTGCTATGACTTTTACAGTGCGGTGAAATTCTTACAGATCGTAGCTTTTAAAGGTTACATTTTGCCTTCTGAAATTTGAGTTAATTTTCCTCCGTTGCAGTGATTTCGATGAACAATATGTTTTATTGTTTTACCCCCTTTTTCTGGGTTCTGTGCATGCTGGTAAGATTCCCTTTTTTACCTTTTCCTCCTTTCAATGCAGAGCTTTTTATATCAGTTGTGCAAAGGAGTTGCCCACTGTCATAGCCATGGTGTTCTTCACAGGTTATATTATCTTCTTGATTTGGTTTTTTTAATTCATTTTTTATGGAAAAGAGTAATTATCTGATATATGACGCTATACCATGGAATTAGGGATTTGAAACCTCAAAATCTTTTGGTTGACAAAGAGAAGGGTATCTTGAAGATTGCTGATCTTGGGCTAGGAAGAGCCTTTACCATCCCTCTTAAGAGCTACACCCACGAGGTCTTGTATTATCAGCCTTATCTAATTTTTCTTATCAAGAAATCAACTTCAACCTAGTCTTGGGATTTCTTATCAAGAATCAACTTTAAGTCTTCAACCTAGTCTTGGGATTTCTTATCAAAACATCAACTTCAACAGAGTGTGAATATGATACATTTCAGTTTGTTATGCTTGGTAGTTGGTTTTGTGCTAAACTGGTGGGTCTTTTCATTTGTAGATTGTGACACTGTGGTATAGAGCTCCTGAGGTTTTGCTGGGAACCACACACTACTCAACTGGAGTTGATATGTGGTCTGTTGGATGTATATTTGGTATGTTAGATGATTTTTTTTTTTAAGCTTTAATAAAATATTGTTTTAGTTACTCAGCTTTCCCTGTTCAAAAATCTTTACTGCATCCATTTTTACTTCTTAATATTATGCCATGCCAAACCCTTTGTAGCATGAAGTTGATTATACAATTTAGCTACAATCGAATTGATCAAGGTCGAAACAGGTAATTTGGTTTAGTTTTGGAATTGTGAGAATGTATGTTATTATCAAAGGTCTATTAAATTGACTTTCTTGTACAATTTATCTAGGCTTGGAAGCTATAAACATTAAATTATGGTAACAAAATTGTCCTTGTACAATACCTCTAGGCTTTCCTCCTCTCTTATTCAATTGTAACATGAACAGTGAGCATTAGGTTTAAAATGCTCTCAATCACTTTGTTTCCATTTTCACTCTTGTTTCTAGTCTTGGCTTCTGATAACTTCAGCCTGGCTAGATGAATCTCACTTTCTCATGAGTCTAACTACATAAATGATTTTCTATTTCTAAATTTCTTTAAAGCTTGCCATCATTAAAGACTTCTTTAGTATTCCTCTCTCTTTTTCCCATCAGATTGAATCCAACTCCTTCTGTTAGGTCCTTAAACCCACATGAGGTGTATAGAATTTTATTATTTGAGCAACTCAAATATCTATGCTTTCTGGGCCTATTATCAAGTCATCCTTGAACTATATATTCAATCACTCCACTTCTATTTCCATTTACCCTGATAGCATTTGAGGCTTTGGCTTGGGTTATATAGATCAACTGCTCCATTTAAAATTGCCTGCTAACAACCTAACCTTTGTGGGCCCATCAATGGGTGTTTTATAAATTGTAGATATGGAGCAATGAAACCACTCCACTTCTATTTCCATTCTCTCTTCTTTCTTTCTAAGGCTTTTAATTGCTTATATATCTCTTTTTTCATAATGGTTTCTATTTGAGACGAATAGGGTTGAAAACAAATCGAATGCAGATCAAATATCAGTCTTTTCATATTCATATTTATTTTTATTCGACAATTATGGATGTGAATATGGATATTGATTGAATATAAATATAGATGTAAGTCAAATTTTGAAAGTATGGATATAAATATGGATATAATTCAAACAATTAAATTTTATGACCGTCACCAAATCAAAAATATTCCTAAATAGAAGGCAAATTAAAGTTAAGGTTTTAAATCTCGTGGGACAGGGCTGTTCCAGTTTTTCAATAGAATGGAATACGCTGCCATCTGTTTTATCTTGATACTTAGAACAGAGGGTATCCCAAGATGCCCTAATTGGGATGTTGGAATGATGGTGGAACGGTTCTGTCCTGTCATCCGAGATAACAATTCATCTCAGCATCTCATAGGATGTTCCGTCAGGGCCTAAAACCCTAATTAAAGCAATATCATATCCAATGGTCACTTTTTTTCCTTAAAAGTCTTGATTGCTATGTATGATTAATTAGGATGACAAGTGGAACCGGATATTCAAATGCAAATTATATAATTTTCTATCCATATCCGTATCCATTTTTCTTTAATAGATGTAGACACATATGCGATTATTAATCGGTTAATTAAATTTATATCCATATGCGGATAGATTTGGATAGGAAAATGAATCTGGTCAAATATTCGCCTGTCTACCTTCACCTATAGAGGCAAACTAATGAAATGAAAAATGACCTCCAACGTTGCAAGCTTTTACCAAAACTGACCAGTTCAATCTAGTTTTGGCCTAAATTTATGAAAACCAAATATATTTACTTTTCTTTAAGCTTCTTTTTGGTGCTTATATCATATGGTGGATTAGTTTTTACTTGAATATATAGGTCATATATTATCAATTTTCTATGGTTTTCTTTCCTTTTCTTGAATTAAAATGAGGTAACAAACATGGCATTGATGAATTGAGGCCTAAATATAATTCATTTCATGGGAATAACATCCTTTTCATATAAAATAAATTCAAAATTCTATAACTATAGGCATTTGATTATATTGCCACTAAACCATGAAATTATGAAGAAGAGTGCCTAATTTCACTATATATGCGAGTTTTAATAAAAATAAGAAAAATATTTGCACTAGGCACTAAAATGCTTCGTTGACATAATGAATTTTTGACCAATCGAAGTGCAAGAAGTAAATTATATATGTCATATAACCAAAGTACAAAATAGTAGTGTGCCACATGAGTTTCACTTAAATGCAGTATTAACTTAAGCCACAAATTGTCAAAATTACATGCATAAAGAATGCACAAAATATTTTAAGATATACTATAATAAATTTCCCTGGCTTTTTTTTCTTTTTTAATATTTTTGGAGATTTTTCTTGATTTTTTGATGGAAACTTTAGAACTTGGTGTGAGACTTTCAAAACCACTAAAATTGTCTAACACCAAATCCCTATAAACCTCCTCGAAAGGGAAACCAAGTTTTCAAACCTTGATGACCTCATATATATTCTCGCTTTTAATCTAAGTGATCACATTTTTTTTTAAAATATTGTACATTATACAGGTGTGTATATCATCATGGACTTTTCTTATGAAGTGACCAAATGTGACCTTGCTATTTATGTCCGGAGTTGCGGCACCTTCTTGGTGCTTCTTGGCATAGTGCACTAAACAAAGCCTCAGACTGCTTCAATAATTAAAAAGCCATATGCTTCTGACTAATTTAAGCATGCCCCATTTATTATGCATCTGAAAAGGATCAGCAGCACCATAAAGTCCTATAGGTTGTTATGTTTTGCTAAAACAAGGTTAGTATAAAGCATAAACTAAATGAGATTTACCAAATTATTTAATTTCACTTTGCGCAAAACCCATTTATAAGAAGGCGTCACATTACAATTAAATGACCATAGCCATCAACTATTGCGCCTATTATCTTGGTTCTGCTTTGTGAATCAAGTTTTATAACTCTCTGTTTCAATTAAACTTAGGCATACAATCAAATAAACTCTTAGATATTTTTGTAGATGGATGGAAAATTGTTGCATGGCTTGATTTGCATCCAATGATATTTCTTTTGGAGCTACAACATATATCCAATCTCTTATTCATGTCTCCGTTGATGCAGCCGAAATGGTGAGGAGACAAGCTCTTTTTCCTGGTGACTCAGAATTGCAGCAATTGCTTCATATCTTCAGGTTCTGTGAAAGGAATCTTCTCTCCTTTATGTTAATGATACTTAATAATTCCTATTGTGTTTGTGACTGTCTTACTGTGTGGTATCAAGTTGTGGAATCAATTATTTCAGAAATATTAACATTGGATAGGATTTAATCAAACCATTCTATGTGTAAATTGGATGGTCCACAGAATATATTGTTAATGTTACATTGGTAGTTAGGTTAGACTAATGTTTACACAAGTTGTTTCTTTTTACCCTCTTCTTTGAAGTCTTCCATGCAAATTTCCACTACTTTTAAATGTTTGTTGCTATGATTTAATGAACTTTTATGCTTCAAGGAATAAGAATTTTGAATTTTTGAACATGTCAATCTAGGTTTAGTCTGTCACTTTTCCTTCAAAATACTATTGGCCTTCTCTCCTGGGGCCATACTTCTTTTTCTATTCTTTCTGCTATAACTAGCAATAAATTTTGCATAATTCTCTTCTCCCCCCATTCACTTACCATATTCACTTTACATTCCTGAAATTTTGCTTAACAACTTGTGTTCTACCATATTTAATATCATATGATGAATGCATATTGGCTAAGGTTTTTAATCTCGAAATTAAACCATTTGCCAATAGCTTACTGTTATGAGTTGTGTTGCTATGGTACACTCCCCTCTCTTATATAAAGATGCTTTAAACTTCATCTCTACTTCAGTCTCCCACCTGAAAATTTTATATGCAAATATGAAAAATAATTTTAACCATCTCTACCACTTTCTAGGAGATCCTTTTGTTTAATATGAGAGCATTTGGTTATTGGACCTTTTTTCCCTATGTAGAGAGATAGCCATCTCTGAACAAAAGAAAAAGCATAATTAAGAAGGCAAAATCTCCAAAGTACTAGCATAGAAAGTGATTGAGGATTTAATATATCTTTCTAATCTAATATTTTCCAAATTATCCTTTCTAAGAGAGTAAGACTTAATGTTTTTTATTTGAGGTGCATTTAATTCTGCTAAATAATTTCTCTTTGTGGTTTGTATGCATTGCATATTTCAGACAGTAGGGGGCGTTTGGTAACCCTAATAAGATCATCACAATTATCTGAAATCACCGATGATTCTTATACTAGGGTGATCCGATTCTTAGCGATCTAAGATCATCGTGTTTCATCTAATATATATCTATGGATAAAGATATCCAGTGATTTAAGATCACCACTTTTAGTATACTATTAGAATCTCGAATCATCGACCATGAAATACCAAAATTATCACTGATTAATTAACCTTTTTATCGTAAAAAATAATTACCACTAATATATTTTGCAAGTACTATGATATTTTATTTTATTTATTATTATAATTTTTAGATTAAACTATAATATTTTTTCTTATAATATTATATTATGATATAATATTATAATATTAAATTATATTATATTAATATAAAAATAAATATCAAGCATTTTTTTATGTGAAGGGACATTTTGGTTCCTAAATCCTAAGTCAAGATGGGTATCAAATTGGTGGATACGGTAGTGATTTTAGAGGTAAGGGTGATTTGAAATCACTGCCACGTAAAGTCACCGAGGTATAACTAAATGTGGTGATTCCATCACCTTCACCTGAATCACTGGTAATCCTAAATGGATCACCCCATGCCAAACGCCTCCTAGCCGACTTTAATTGCAAGGTGTTGAATAGGGAAAAAAAAAAAAATTCCTTTGACTGATTCTTATAATTTCTTTACCTCTAGCACGTTATAAAATGCATGCAGAAACCAGAATATGTAAATGACAATCGCTATATAAACCCTATTTCTCCTCTCCTTAGACACATAGAAACTAAAATTGTTACGTTGCGAACTCACAAATAATTAACCACAGGTTGAGTAGGTTGACTTTCTGTACATTGATCTGAATTGAATTTATCATGTCAGACCAAGAGTTTAATCAAATACTTTTGCAAAATGAAATGGGATGAAGCATCCCACCTTTTTCACTCAAAACCATAAAGAAAGATTTAATTGAACGCAATTATATGATGTCAACAAGATTGTTTGTTATTTTGGTTATACCAAGCTACAGGGCACCTCACGCACTGAACTCTCTAAACATGTGGATTTGACAGAGGCAACACTAACATGTCATCATGTTTAATTTAAAACAACTATATGATGCCAAGGTAGATTATTTGTTAATTTGCTTATTACTGTGCTAAGAGGCACCTAAAATGCAACTATGTCTCTATGCACGTGGATTTGACAGAGGCAACACTAACATGCGATTGATATTGACATTTTTCTTGTAAATCCATTCTTCTGCCATACTTCTATGATTAACATAATGCTTTTTCTGAAAGGTTGTTAGGGACTCCAACTGAGGAACAATGGCCTGGAGTTAGTTCTCTGCGGGATTGGCATGAATATCCACAGTGGAAGCCCCAGAACTTGGCACGTGCAGTTCCAGGCTTGGAACCTGAAGGCGTTGACCTTCTATTGGTAAATTATAGCTTCAGTACAAAATTACCTTAAATGGCTCGCATTAGAATTTAGATCCTTGAACCATGTCCCTGCAGGCTGAGCTAATGATGAATTTTCCAAGAGACACTGATTTAGTTGACCATACTTATAGCTGGTGTTTGCTCCAAGTTGATATTGGATGATCTTCTTTTCTTGGCATTTGTTGTTTCTTTGGTCATGCTGTCATCTTGCTATAGTTTAAATGACCTACATTAAATATATATCAGCTGGTTCAGTTGACTCACCAAATGGTGAATTTTTCAATTCTGTCCAGGCAGATTGAGTGATAAATTTTCTAAAGGTCAGCTGATTCAGTTGACTATCCTTTTGACTGGTTTTAGCTAGATGCTGATATCTGGATATGAGTTTCTTAACAACGTTAGAACTTAGAAACCAGCACAACTAGGAAACTTGAGTGTCAGTTGCTCTCTGAGAGTCAATTAAGTAAGAATAAGCCTAGACATTTGGATAAAGTATGTACCTCCCCTCAATGCTGCTTGGAAGCGCTCTCTACTTGCTAGTTGCTAATGGGAACTTTGAAGCCTTAAAATGATCAGATAAAGTCTTGTATGAGCTACTTAGTTTACTGTTCCAACTCCCTGGGGACATCTATTAGGACAACCTGCTCGACATTAATGATTCTCTGAAGCATTGCTGATCATCCTAAGGATGTCACTTTATTGTTCGGTATTCTTTTGCATAAATGCTTTATTGTTACTCATTTGGGTGCTGCGTGAACTGCTGGTTGCTGGTAAGTTTACTTCAAATCTGAGTTTGTTTCGTGAATCTTGCAGAAAATGCTTCAATATGACCCAGCTAACAGAATATCAGCTAAAGTAGCAATGGAACATCCCTACTTTGATAGCCTTGACAAGTCGCAATTCTAGTGATTTTGTTTCATTGGGACCGGTTTTACTAGGAGCTTTATCATACACAAGCCAGATTTCAATTGAAGAGTGGTTGTGTTTGGTGCGTTTGGCAACCATACTTGTTGCTATGGCATGTGACATCTTGATTAATAAATGTTTGTTATTGTTGTCGTCATTGTTGTTGTGTCAGTTTGGCAATGAAAAGATTGTGTACCATTGATCTAAGATTTGTCTTTGCTGTCTTCATTTTATTAGCACATCAAATCCTGGAACAATTTGTTAGTTCTATATCTCATTTCTGCAAGTACTCGTTTGACTTGACACTCGGCAATGTTATTAAATTATTGCGTTGGGCACTGGAAAAAAGGTATGTGAAAAAGGCCAAGGTCTGATTGAGTGCATTGCATGTTCAAATTCCTAAAATATGTGTTTGCTCACACTTCAGTTACCTGGTTTTGCAGGTACGTATGCTATGCATTATTTCTCAGGCAAATGTAAGCATCTCTCTCTCTCTCTCTCTCTCTCTCTCTCACACACACACACACACATTTTGCCCCCCTTGTTTTGTCCCTTTTTCGAGTTTATGTACTAGATATCATTGGGTTCATGTTCTGAAATTTGGCCCCCTTTTTTTCCCCTTTTCGAGTATGTACTAGATCTCACTGGGTTCATGTTCACACACACACACACACACACACATTTTGCCCCCCTTGTTTTGTCCCTTTTTCGAGTTTATGTACTAGATATCATTGGGTTCATGTTCTGAAATTTGGCCCCCTTTTTTTCCCCTTTTCGAGTATGTACTAGATCTCACTGGGTTCATGTTCTGAAATTTATTCTGTTAGATAACGAATTATTTATTGAATGGTGCGAGTACATGCATGTGCCAAAGTCTGGAATCCGGATGCCACCTTAATCTGCAGAGCATCAATCATTTTAGCAGTCCGCATGGGTTTATTTGTAGCCCATGAGATAAGGCACCAAGAGAACTAGGTATTCGTCTCATGGAATAACACCAGATATCCTATTGGTGAAAATTCCTCTAGGTTATATAATTTTCAGTACCCCCATCCTTCAGGTAGACTGAGTAGCTCGTGGAAATTAAGGCTTAATATAGCCGAGGGTCAAAACTGGACCAACATCTTGCAGGGCTGAACCTCGGCCCTTTATTTGCTGCACCATGACTATCCAAACCACGTTGGCTTTGGCACGTTTGTGGTGCATAGATTACAGAAACAGCACCTCGGCCCTTTATTTGCCATGCACTTTTAGACAAGTACATATGAGGTCAAGAACAGCATCAAAATAAATCCACAGCTGCAAGATTTTTCAACTTGTTTTCACGTACCGTTCAAGCTTTGCTTTCGCCACATAATTATCGCAAAATAAATAAATAAATAAATAAATAAATAATAATAATAAAAAAAACCTTATGAGCTGTATATAATGATTGACACTGCGAATGAAAAGAAATGATCGACCCTCCCAAAGTCTAAGAATCATTGCACTTATGGTCTAGCCATCTGATAAATAACTAAAAATATGAAAAGAATTATCTGCGAACATATCATCTCATTTATAGATTTAAAACAAAGCTTTAAACACTACTACAATCATGAATGTAAGGTGAAAATAAAATCATTATTTTAATTATCGCTTTGCCGAACAGCCACAGGCAATGAATTACCAATGCTACTGTAGCATCTGCTGACCTCACGCAGCTGCATAACTTAGTATTCATTTGCCGGACAGCCACTGGCAATGAATTACCAATGCTATTGTACCATCTGCTGACCACACGCAGCTGCATAATTCATTGTTGTATTAATAATGCACTAATACAACTGTGTCTACAATTTGATAGGGAAAAATGGCAGGAGTTTCATTTGTTTATAACACATTCTAACTTACCATATTCATATTTACCTATGGTCAAGGCTGGAATAGCAAAAACATTCTGTCCGCAAAACGGGGAGTTTTGTAACATGAGATAGAAACAAATTACAAACAAGTCAGACCAGTGTCCCTGAACAAAAGGGATGAGGAAATAAAAGATAGCAAATATTTCACGATACAATGCTGCGGTCAGAAATCACATCAGCAATGAACCGCGCGGCAGAACAGGTCTGGTTTGCAAGGATAAATGAACACTCATTAATTGGACCAAACGTGAACAAAGCCATGTCTGTTGCCAGTATAGATCTCATTTCGATCTTCATCGTAATAGAGAGCAGTAATGTCATCCAAGGCTTCAGCCACTGTGTTTCGGAATTTGGAAGCTCGTGGACATTTGCTTAAGTCACTTGCTCGAATTTTCGCCAGACATTTCCCAGTCAAGATGTTGCTAATGTTTATGGATCCAACTGCTTAAAGGAGAACCAAAGTAGCAAAAGTACACAGAATGAATACCTCATGTCTCAGGACTTCAAACATCATGTTGAAAGAGATCTAAACATTGTCTTTTTTTCTTTATGGCCATAAATTGTTTGGAAGTAGGATTAATAAAGAAACATAGATCACATAGCACAAATTCATCAAGTTATGGACAAAATGAAAACTTTAACATGCATAACAAACTTCTTGCTTAAAGAAAATGAGGAGGCAAACATGGGTGGCTCCCAAAAATCTAAAGCAGACCATGAATGTTTTTTTTTTTTTTTTTTTTTTTTTTTTTTTTTTTTTTTTTAAAAAAAAAAAGAAAAGAAAAAAGGAACCACTGGTACAAGAGGGACTAGCATCATAAGTTTGATACAGGTTGGGGACAAGCTTTAAAAAGCAGGTGATAGACTGCAGCTGACCACACAAAACAATTTCTCAAATACTAGAAGTCAGTGAAAGGTCATCAACACGTCCATAGATGAGATAATCCAGTACTCAAAAGTTCAATCAGTCTTAGACAGCTGCTCTGTTGGATTCCAAAATGAGACAGGAAGTTGTGTAGAAAGCTACATGCGACAGGAACACAAGCATTTTCGTTGAAAAAGGTATTATAGGAAAAGCGGGTGTAAGACCTTGTTTTACAGGTTGAGTAATGCTACATGATTATATATTAAGTTTAATATGAAAATTTGGATCTCTAGTAAAAGGTAACACACCTAAAATATTTTAACAGAAGCATTAAGATTTTCAGGTGACACCTAAACTAATTAAATGTGTCTAAAGAAAAGGCAGGTGAACATTACCATTGCTTTCCGATGATGATTCATCAGCATCAGCTTTGCAGTAAGAAATTATGAGGTCCTGGTCACTAGTGATATAGATATTGTTTGTATTACAATCAGGGTGCCACAACAGGTGGTCTTCAAATGAGGTAACTGGTTCACCTCGAAAATTCCAAACTGCCACTGAACGATTCCGAAATGTCAAAAACAACTGTAGCTCATATAGAAAGATAAATGCCGATGGAGTCATAAATTCTCTTCTGCTTACTTCAGTTAATTGAGAGTTCCGGACCTATATATGTATATATATATATATATATATATATAATGCCAAAGTTATAGATAGAGGTGATTAACAACAGATCAGTCTACAAACTTGAATTGCATATTTGGGAAATGATGAGAATCTTACATCAAGAATTTGGAGGTTCTCATTTTCCTGTTTGACAAGAAGCTTTTCATTGAACTGTTCGATAAAGTCCACCTTCTTATTCCGGTGGAGAAGATGGTTGAAGGATTTGAGAACAGTCCCATCTTCTATTGAAAGAATCTTGAGAGGGACATGACCAATGTTTCTTTTAAATATCAACAGCATTATGCCAGGGCTGTAACAAGACAGAGAATACAGGAGATTAGAGTATAGAATGCACTCAAATTAAAATCATGTGGTTGCAAAAAAATCCTTCTGTTACAAATTCTTTGAAGCATTAGGCTAAACTGTATTCTACTTAACAATAACAAAAACGATGGTAATAATAACTGTAATAGTAACAGTAAAAACAAACAACAACATGAATAACAATAGATACTATCCTCAATTCCATGCACTCCTGATTCTTGCCTTCCAACAATTGTTCCACATCACCCCAAACCAAGAGCAAGTGTGAGGACAGATCCAGGTGCAGGGGCAAGGAATGACTATCCCAACAAAATCTATAGAAGAAAAATAAGATAGAAAAGCTACCGTGCAAACTTTGACCATGCAAACAAATGATATTTCAAAATATAACCTGAAATGCCAATTCAATTCTTTCTTTAAAAAATTACTATTTTAGTTTCCCAAGGAACTCTATATCCCTCTTATCACATATGCATATCCACTTCATGGCCAAAGGCTCACTACTCACTTTCAGTTGATAACTTTACCTGCGCACCGTGCGCGCACGCGAGAGAGAGAGGGGTATTTTTTTTTGTACACCATATCCTTTATGATCTTTTGCTTTCTTGGTAGCTTGACCTACCATATTCTATAGCAGAAGATTGGATTTGGTGTTTAATGTTCCTTTTCACTTGACAACAAGAAGGTTTGGTGTAGAGTCTGTAGATGAAACTCATATTATGGTGTTGCAATGTTTCTTTACCAATCACCAAAAGCAAAAAGTTAAGGGGCACCCTATTCTTTAATTTTCATGATAAAACATAAAAGACAGTCTTCAAAGGTTCCAACAACAAAATCATCATTTGAAATTATTTCAATGAGGAACCACCTATGAATGTGATGGAAGAGTTTCTCCAATGTTACCTCACACTTGGCACTAGCGTAAAGTGACTAAGTGTCTGCACATGTCAAAACATTGTAATAAAAGAAAAGGACATAAGAACACAATATATATGTATGTAATCATAGTTTCAAATCCCTACAATGCAATGGGTTACCATCTTAAGAGTCGGGACAAGACCATTCCATCATTATCTCGGTGCTCTAATTGATACGTCTTAGAACATCCCCTATCCCATGCATTGAAATAGGGCGAGAAAATAGTACATCCCATTCCTTAGAAAAATCAGAACGATCTTGTCACACAAGATTTAAAGCATTGTATGTAATAACATATGTATGAGCATACATGTAGGCCTATACATGTATAACTCCGTGAATGATGTGTATATACAAATGTAATGTTGAGGTATCCTTAAAGTGTAATTAGTCAAAGTGATAATTAAGTTACTCAAAAGTTATGTTAAGATACTTGAGTTGAAACTAAAAGTCTCTTTCACGACACTCGGAAAAAAAAAAAGGGTGCCGATTATCAACAGTTTTGCTGATGTAAGCAGGACATTTCAAGTATTCATAGTGTCAAACACTCCCAAAAGCCTATGAAATGGAGTGCCCAGGTAAGACAAGCTTTCTCATAACCATTAAAGGAACTTAAACAGGAGCAGTCTGTAAAATAAAATATTAGCTAAACAACACTAACCAGAATCATCATTGAGCAAGCTTTTCTTTTGTTAACACATTAAAAAATTGGCAAGATTCACTTGAATACTTTAACCTTGAACCTCTAGATCAAAGAGGTAAACTAGCATAAAAGACAAAGGAGGAACCTAGCCACTGAACTAATGAATTCCCTTTCTCCTTCATTTCAATGCAAATTGCCCAACCTTAACCTACAAAACAATAGAGCAAAATCCAAGTGGAGAAATAGAAGCTAACTGGTATGCATTAAGAAAATTAATAATTTTATGGCTTCAAAAAAGGGATGGCCATCAAGTTGGATCAGATCATATATGTGTCAGGTTGGATATGGATCAAGTTAAAACTTTGTCAACCCAAACCCTCCCTATTTAATAAACAAGTCAAAATTTATATCTGAATCTGACCCTTTTATCAAATAGGTAACTTGACCCAACTCATATTAACCCATTTATTAAACAGGTCAAATCAGGTTAAACAGCTTAAACAGGTTAGGTAGGTTTTTAACGAGTTAAATGAGTTTAAAGTAAGTTAAATGGGTCAGGTCAAACAGGTTAAGTAGGTCTGGGTTAAATAGGTCTTAAACAAGTTAAACAGGTCCAATAATGATCCAATCCAATTATTAAACAAATCAAAACAGGTTAAATGGATCAAAAGTCTAAAGTTAAACCTGCACCCCCCATTTAATAAACAGATATAAACAAGGAAACCTGTTTATGACCCAAATCCATTTTTGTCAAAAAGAAAACTGTTTAGCAGGTCGATTATAGATTGGGTTGGCAGGTCAGGACATAAGTTACCACCCCTACGCATAGAGAGAGAGAAAGAGAGAGAGAGAGAGAGAGATTGAAAGAAAATTTGAACAACGAATAATGCAACTATAGTCATGCTAAGATTGATTTTCAGCAAATCAATTCAGTAAAGGACGATAACATGTAAATGTAGCTTGGAAGTATTAGGAGGTGGATGTCGACACAGAAGCAAGATTATGGAACAACTATTGCACCCTAGGTAGGCTATTCCACCAACCAAGTGTTAGACTCTTGCTGTGTCAGATGCTAGGCATCTCTATTTCAGCACATCTCTATATATTGTCCCATATTTATTGAAAAAATGCAGCAGAACCTGTTTCCTTAACATTGCATTCAAGGTACGCATGGTACATAAAGGTAACTCAAGGCTTACTTAGAATAAGAAAACCACTTTGAGATCACAAATTGAACCAATACAAAAATAGGAACTTCAATACAAAGAGCCTACAATAACATTAAAGCATAATATCACAAACTTTTCTCATTTAACAGGTATGTTCAATGTACTACAAAATCTTGATAATTGGTAATTTTTCATGTTTTCTGAAATTGGAGTTTATGAGTTCATACAATTGGGCATTTGGTTATGTACCAAAAAGTTGAAAAATCTATAAAATCACAGAACTAAAAATTTTTCCTTTGAATAGACTACTCGAAGTCAAAAATTTCCTTTGAAATTAAAAATCCCCAGATACAGCTTTTTAAAGCTTCTAGAAAACCAAAATTCATTCTAATCATTCCCTTATGTGAGTAAATATGGAGTATAGAAAGGAAGGGGGGCTGACCTGATCTTAATTTCTTGGACATTCTTATCTGATATGGAATACAACAGTGTATAGTTTTTCAAGTCAAACACCTTGTAAATGCTGATTTTAAACAAAATTGAAGAGAAATGTCAGAAAACAGTCCCAGAACACATGGCCCTCATCATTCATATAGAAAAAGACTAAATCACCTGTCTTGGGCAGAATAAGTAAGAACCTTCCCGTTTACATCATCAAACTCTACGAAACCAGGATACTTTAATGATTCTGACTCAAATAGTGGAAAGCCAGCATCTGGCTTTCCCCTTCGGATGTACCTGGAGGGAATTGGACAAATAATGAAGGTAATTAATGATGCACACATGACAACTAAATGAATAAGGCAGCAGGTGTTATACGCACTCAATTCCGGTTGTTCTGCATTTCAAAGAGCTGCAGTTTTCAGAGGCATAGACTGAAACAGTGATTAGTGAATCATTGTTCTTGTTATAAAACAAGCTGCGAATGACTTCATCAGGACTTCCATTCAGAAAGCAAATTCTCTGGTTTGTCTCTGTCATAAATTAAAGAAAACATGTTATACATGCAAATTCAGAAATCATAGTACCCAAGACTGTGACAAGATAATGCCAACCTCTGCTAAAAGCAGCACAAACCCCTGCATGTGCTAAAGCAAAAATAATGTCCTGGGCAGCAACTATTTCAACAATCTTTGACCGTTTCCTCAAAAAAGGCAACTGAGACCAGTGTTCCTTGGGATCATGTGTGTCAAATTCCTCCTAGAAGTCAAAAATCACAAAGAACAATAAAGATGGCACAATCAAATATATGGTAAAATCTTTTGAAAGGAAGAGAACCAATCCTTTGGATGATCAAGGTCATAGCTGAATATCAGAAAGCAAATGCAAGATTTGTACATGCTAATTGGGAAGCCAATAGTGTTGCAGACAGGGCAGCCAACTATTTGATAACTAGTTATGAATATTGCTGGTCTGCTTTGATGCCTATAACTCTGATGTTTATCCTGGCTGCATAACCATTTTCTTCTCGTCACTTGTTCATACACAAGTGCGCGCACACCCACACGCATGCACGTACCAAAGAAGAGCAGAACCTCGAGTATCTTCATATCAATAAAGCAGCATATGACAGCAAACACAGGTTATCAAACATGCATTTAATGTAGCAATGAACCAATAATTTGTTATTTCCATGTATCCCCGAAATGTAATGCATTAGTGAACATTTCTTAATGACATTCTAAAGCATGATAGCAAGGAACATTGGAAACATGCAGATGCAAACAAACCCCATTTCGCAGCCCCTTGCATCATTGCTCACAACAGTATCATAGAAAATCCCTCAGCTCCAGTCAAGATCAACAGTGGTAATTACAGTCAGGATTCCAATACTGCTTTTACTATGGCTGTTCCAACACACATTTGTGACATCTATCCTGTCACCACTCTCATTCCACATAAAACGAAATGTCCACCGAACTCACCATAAAGACTTGTCCTGCAAATTATTCTACAAAATTCTGTCAACATTTTTCAGCATTTGGCCATGCCAACATGATACTCAAACATGTTTTGTTCACACAACCATCACATAAACATGCACAAGTACATCCATGGGTGCGGGCATACAAACAAACATCCCCAAAAAAAGCCCATAAGCATGCCAATAACTGACAACTTTTTGGAAGGAACAGGAACTTCAATAAGCAGGCACATAGATTGTTTTGACATGGTTTGAGGCTATATTAATGGAGTGGAATTGGATCTCAAGCACCTACAATAATATGATTTAAATTAGCCACTAGCAAAATACATTCTACTCTTTTCTCAGGTTTCAGTAAGTTTGGACTAGGCACTTGCTAAGACATCTTGGTTGGATGTTTGTTCCTTGGATACACCATCAATCAACTAGACTGTGCAGCCTCTGACCATGGACCCCTGTTTGTCAGCCTTGGCATCGGTAAACAAATAATTCTTAGGACTTTTGAATTGAAGGCCCATGGGTTTGATTATCCACAGGAAGAAGAACCTGTTCATTATAACTTGAGGGATCACTCCAGTGGGAAAATTGTCAACCATAAACTTCATTAGGTTAGATCTCAATTGATAATTTGGAACAGAATTAATAGCAGGCTCAAGGTTGTTCAGCATAGTATTAAAAGACTGAGGACAAAAGTGGTTCTACAAGCCTGTTTGATATGGAAAACCAATGGCTTCAAGAAGATTGCTATCACCCTAATGCTTTCTGCCATCAAATTCATACTAAATGGTGGCCAAATCCCAACTTAAATGGATTAAGGATGGCAATATAAGAACTAAGTTCTTTCAATACGACTGCCAAAAATCCATTGTCTCTATATCTCCATCACTGCCATTAAAAGGGACAATGGGAGCTAGTTGACTGAACCAAATTTGATTGAGAATGAGTCCATGAATTTCTACTCTGATCTTTGGGTGAATAAGGAACATGATGTCATGAATATCAACAAGTCTTAGCTACCCCAATGAAATTAAGTATGTACCATGAAAACCTTACCATACCTTTTACCATCCAAGAAAATAAGAAGACTAACTAGTCCATCCTACCATGAAGAACCTGAGACAGAACAGCTTTCATGCTAGATTTTACATGAGAAATTGAGGTATTTTGGGCCAAGATTTATTTAAGGCAAACCTTTATTTTTAGGAATATGCATATCTTTCATATCAGTGGAACAGGATCCATTTGACTCTTATCCTTAAAAGATCAGCCTTCAAAGGTTCAGAGTTGAAGGCCCATCTCCTTGCACAATGTTTAATATAGACAATTTTGCTCAACTCCTGGTTAAGCCTTTTTGGCCTAAACTAATCAAACATGAGTAAGCTACTTTTGTTGCTCACAAAGAAATTAGCAAGAATATTATGGTCACGCAGGCAATCCTCCGTTTTTATGAACTTCTTCATCCATAAGATGCCCTACAAGACACTTAAGCTTGATAATATAAACAACTTGTGATAAGCTTACTTGAAGGCAATGTTTAAGGTAAAGTACAAATTTCTTGGCCTAGTGGGCTTGCTAGATTTGGCAACAAGCCATAGTTTTTCCCTCCTTATCAATGGTGCACTTTGTAGTTCTACATTATAGAGGCATTAGATAAAGTGTTTCCCTGTTGCTTAACTATTTATTTTAAGTGTTCAAGGCTTTGCCGACCTCTTTTATGGACAAGTAAATGCTGGCCACATTCATGATAAACACTTTAGTGCTCAACTTCTTTCTTTTTTTTTTTTTTTTTTTTTTTTGTAATGCACATTAAAGACTATGCGGCAAACTGCCCACTAACTCTGAGACATCATTTCCTCTGGATCCCAATGATTTATACCTCAAATGTTGTCAAAGTACCAAGGGCATTGACAGTTCTTTTTGAGGGAAGGAATTATAAGCAGAATGTGAGTATCTACCATTAAAATAGTAAGATGAAGTTAAATAATTTTCATGATATTTAATTTATTGTGTGTTTAGGAGATTTAATTTTGTTGGAAATTAAAAATGTCATAGTGTGTCTATGTCAAAAGTAAACCTTGCAATATTAGGAAGTAGTGATTTGTGAACCTGACAAGTCAGAAGTGCAACCAGCATATGCACATTGAAAGGAAAACAGTACCTAGTATTAATGTTCAAAAGTACTGTCAATTAGCAGGTTATTGGGTTGCTGAATCTAGATGTAGTCATATTCCTGGCTGAACCAACAAGAAGATAAGAATTTAAACCCTAACATGCAACAGTATCATATATATATATAAACTAGATTTGAACAAATTATTTCTTACTAGTCTATCCAAAATCCATCAATCATCAGCGTTTTCAAGTTTTCAAGCATCTATTCCAGGCCCACTTCATTTATCATCAGTGTTGCACTAACGTTTCCCAAAATCTACATTAGACTTAAATGCAACGTTTTCTTTTGCATGTGTAACTAGAAACTGAAAAACCTTTATAGGCCCTTTTTATTGTCAAACTGAAAAACCTTTTTATCTGCTCATTCAACGTTGTCAACTGATACTTCTTATTCTCTCTTCTTCTTTTTTCTATTTGTTACAACTACAATAACTCATCACTCTTAAGGTGCAACTTCAATTCAACCACATGCCCTGATTCCGTGGCATTTATCTTAGAATATCCTCAAATTCTTGGGTCAAATATAACAAGACGGAATCCATGAAGTTACTTCCATATATGTCAAACAGAAATTTGAGACATGACCAATGTATCAAACATAACGTTTGGAATTACAACATGTCGACTAGGTTACAGGCTACTCCTACTGAACTATAGATCATAAAGACGACGGTTTCTTGGTTTCTTGAGCTTTCCTTTCAAAAATGAACAATGAATCAGAGTTCTAAGGCGAACACCTCTTGTGCCTGGTCTCCAATCCGTGGCCAAGATCAATATTTATGCTACAGGCAAACACTAGAGCCTCATACCACTAAAAATTTCATCTTATAACTATATTATCTTTTAGGAATGAATGGAATACAAGTAGAAAGGTATAGCAAGGGAAAAAAAAAAAGCATAGGGTTCAAGAACAAGCCCTAACACACCGACCTGCAGCTGGATATTCCGGAACCTCTCCTGGGCATTGCTCGCACTGAACGCCCGGTCCCTCTTGGAGCTGATCTCCCGCCGATGGAGCTTCTTGACGCTGTTCACGAACCCGTCCGCTCGCAGCCTCTTCCGCGCCAAGATCCTCCGCCCGCTGCACGGCCGCGGACTGGCGAGGATCCTCCTCGCCTCCATCTTCCTCCCACCGCCCAAGAGATCCCAAACCCCCGCTAAATCCCAGCGGCAGCGGCCGACGGCGATCTGAAGCTCGAATCGGCCGTCGACACCCCCCGAAAACCGCTAGAAGAGGGTGGAAGAGGGGAAACCCTACAACTCTCGGGGGAAGCTGGGGAGAATTTGAGCGAAGCGGGGGCCTTCCTTCCTTCCGTTCGGTCGGTGGGGTTTTATAGGGGTGCGCACGGGGCCGATGGAGGGAAGCGGCGGAAGGAAGTGGCGGGCCCGAAAAGGGATTAGTGCGGATTTGAAATTACATCTGACGTCCGATAAAAAATGTTATTTGTTGTTTTCTTTAAAAAAAAAAAATTTTTTTTAGGGGAGCGTGCCCGGCGGCGGCTACAAAGAACGAAAGAGAGCCGAATATTTTTAGCATGGCTTGAAATGTCTTTGCCTGACCATAGGACTTGCCTCGCCATGGGTCTTGCATGCCATCTGAATAATTCTACGTGATACGACCTCTCCCACATGGCCAACCTATGGATGCCACTCAAAGCTGGGACTCGTATCTCACACAAATTTGAGCTTGGATGAGAGCCTATCCACATGTCCCTTCTTCCTCCCTTTTTTTTAAAAAAAGGTAAGAAAAATCCCTATGTGTTTTCCCTTGCAGGGACAATCAAATTGAATCAAACCGATACTTAAAAGAACTGAACCAAATATTAGATCCATGAAAAAATTGAGTCAATGATTCAACCAATAATTAACGATTATATTACATAATTAAAATATAATAAAGATTAAAAAAATTATAATTTATAGTGATAAATAAAGAGTTTTTAATTTAAATAATTTGATAATTTTAAAATTTAAATTCTTAAAATTAAGTTATTTAAACTACAAAAAAATATAATAACTATGTTAATATTTGGAATTAATATCAATTTTTTTAAAAATAAAAATATTTAAAATCTCTTTGTTTAGAGAAAAAAGAGAGGACAGAGAGAGTCAAATGGATTAAAAAAAAAGAGAAAAAAGAGCAATTTAGACTTTAAAAAATAATAAAAAAAATTAAAAAAGTAATATTAATGTTTCAATTATATTGATTAAAAGTAATTTTAAAAGGTATAAAAAATTGATTTAATTTTATTGATTCATATCGGATCAATTAAAATTTAGTTGATTTAAGCATCATTGGTTGTTTTAGAAGACCTAAAAGTATTTTTAAAAGCCTAAAAATACTTTTAAATAATTTTATAATGTTAAAATTTTATTTGGCTAAACTTTTTGAAGACTAAAAGAACTTTTGAATCATTATATAGTATTTAATAAAATTTTCATGAAAAATTTTTTATTTCATCAAAAACTGTTAAAAGCTTTAATTTGAAGTCTTTCTTACCAGCTTATTTTATTAAAATTATAAATTATAAATTTAAAAAAAAATAACAATATTTAATATTATAATATAACAATTATATAATATTATAATAATATAATATGAAATAAAATGGACCAAAAATCTGTATATTAAATAGGTCAAAAATCTAAAGATGGACTGAACTATTTTATTAAACAAGCGACCAAATTTCACTTACAGTGAATTGATTCAAGTTAAATGAACTTGTCAGATCAAGCATTGCTGCCTCTGGTTTCCTTGGCAAAGAAGTTTGCTCCTTGGAAGGCTGTCAAATTCAACATCCACTCTTTCTCCACGCCATTACTGATGTCATTTTATGCTCGCCAATAATATTAAATTTTCATCTTCCGTTGAAACAAACGGCTAAGTGCCCTTTCGTCCTCACAATAGCAACACAGGGCGAGCCCATCCGCTTCGTATATCAACCCACCAGTGGATCCCTAATCCGAGGATCAAATGAAAGCAAAGTTGACGTGGGGGAAGAAAGCTCAACTTTTGTCGTAGCCCATGCATTTGTCCTCCATGCATGCCAAGAAACCGTATGGGAGCCTGATGTCTGCCATGGTACGAGGAAAGAAGAGCAACTGGCATCAGCTGTGGGATGATAGCTTCCTTGTTAATTTGGTGCTAAAGGAATCAGCTAGTAACCAGAAGATTTAGGTCCTGATGTTGAAAGAAAGCCCAACCCAACTCGGCTCGGTTTGGAGTTTTTCATCGAATGTATGTTTGTGTTACTTCCTCAACAACTTTAGGTTTTGTCGTCGGCAAAAGGCTTTAATTCAAGCTTTGTCAAGCTTCGAAGGAGTGAATAAAAAATTCTCCTCACAAAACAAAGGAACTGATGTTTTCTTTGGTCTTAATGTATTAAAATGGAGAAGAATCTTGAGAATATACCGTTTCCGAATACTATGAAAGCCCACGTCCCCAACATTCTCCCTATTTTAATTTCATGCATTCAATCTATTTATTATTCAATATAATTTAGTGATTTATAATTGTTTTTATTGTAATTATTCACTGTTTTTAATCACTATAATAGTAAAGGGAGATTAGCAAGGTTTTAGCAAGGGGTTATAATCATCCAACGACGAAGATGAATATTTTACATCTTTGGGAGGTTTATTTCTATGGTAAATTGTCAGACTAAGACCAGCCAATTTTAAATAAGACCAAACGCCCAAAAGTTTCCGTTCTTGTCTGCTGATGAACAGGTGCCGGCCATTGGGCCAAGAACAGGCTAATTCTATTTGAAAATCTTCGCTTATCCTCAGGCCCAAACTTGTCAGGTTAATTTGAACTTATTTGAGATGCACGTCAACTTATTTAAGATTTTTAATTTAATTTTTATATTTTTATTTTTTAATTGAATATATTAACTTAAAAAATTTATTCAATCAAGTATATTTTTAATGATCATAAATGATAGCTTAATTGATTATTTTAATTGGCATGTTTGGCATTAAAAAAAATATATTAAGATGTATCGATGAATGGTGAAAAAATAGAGAGAAAAGCTTCTATCATTTTTCCCCTCTCACCCCTGACACCTATGTGAATCTTCTCTTAGGATCATTTTTCACCTTTCATAATTACCTTTTAGCATCATAGCATCTTAGCATTTTTTTCTATGTATCATGCCGATTAAGAGAGCCTATCAAGCCACCATTGGTGGCCATCGAAATTATACATGCTTAAATAAATTTTATGAGATAGGTTGTTCAATTGAATATATATCATGCATGCATGTATATACAAACATATATGCAAGTATGTGTGCATATGTATATACATACGTATATACATACGTATGCATGTATGTGGGTTCTGGTGTAATTATCACATTTAATTATTCATAGGACGCCTTACGTGATATAGATCCAACCCAAGATTACTCAGGTCCAGGGTGATGTGGAGAAAATTCATAATTGTTCTTAGAGTAGAAATTTCATCATTTCTTCCAGTGCTAGACTTCTAAAAATAAAAGACAACCTGAAAGGAGAAGGACCAACCGAAGGTTATAAATATGTTAGGAAGTTTGAAATTGGACATGAATGTCATCTTCTGATTTGCTGGAGAGAAGAAAGTTCTCTTCAGTGAGCATTAGGTGCGAGACTGGGAAAGATGGGGATGAAAGCCAGGATCTGAAATGCCACCAATCTCTTAAAGTAAGCCTTTGATCATTTAACGTGGTCAAAGCAGTTCTTAATTGGAAGAGAACTACAGGCCGAACCAAAGAGAAGTCCAATCTAAGACAAGCTCATCCCCACCAAAGGAGGAGAGAGGTTCGTGGAAGAGGTTGGAAGTCAGTTTCACAGACACACTTGGAGGGCCTCTCTGTGGATCTTGGTGGAGTGTGGAGGTAGGACTCAAGTGGCGTGCATGGATAAATGATAAGAACCTGAAAACCCAAGAGAATCGAAGATTGAGAGCTGAAATCTTATTTTATTAGAGTAAAGTGCACTAGTAGCATTAATAAAGTGTGAAGGATGAAATGTTGATGTCAAGGTGTAATACAAGATCCACACATGCTGAAAGTTGGTGTGTGTGAGAATGATGTGCTTGTTTAATACCAAAAGAAGTGATGTTACTTTCTGAAAGATGCAGCTAGCCAATCATGGGTTTAATTGGTGAAGAATTCATGACAGACCTTGATTTTTTTAAAAAAAGATATTTTGAAAAGTTTAGACTTCTTCTTCTTTAAGAGAAGGTAAAAAGAATAGTCAGAGAATAAAATATGATAGGAAACGGTGGAATCTATCAATGAGTGCTTTAAAAGCTTCATATGCTGCAAAATGTCACAGTGACTTCATAAGAAATTTATGCCGTAATGTTAAAGTCCATTGAGAAGATGGCATCAAGGGCGACTAAGTATCCCACCAAAGTGCAAGAAAGTCTACCATCCAATCAAAGAGGAAACAGAAGAAAAGATACATAACCAAAATTTCTTGATCATCGTCTTTACTAGAACTTTAAACTTGAATTCTTCAAAGGTAATAATATCACATGTAGACGACCAAATTTCATGCACCAATATCATTTAAAATTTTAGAAAATATATGTAAGGGCTAACTTTGTAACATCTTAGCCTTCAATTATACTTAAGCCAACACATCCGATGCATGTGCACATATTACATTGAGAGAGAGAGAGAGAGAGAGATGGCATTGTAGCTTTTGAGAGTCATGCTATTTTTTAAGCCACCCATAAGTGGCCTTTGAGCCGAACGTGTACTTAATTCTAGGACTTTTTTATATCTAGTGGATAATCTCTGTTTGGTCTAATAAAATATACTGTAGTCATGAATTATTTAGATGTCTTTTCACCTAACTGATAAAATATCGATTAATTAAAATAGATTATTTGTGGATTATATAAATTCTTTTTCATTTACCATGGAATTTGTTGGCTTGGAAATCATTGTTCCTTTTAATTGTCCATTAGAATTTTAGATGCGCATTACATTTGCTTCCATGTGAGATGCATGTTGGAAATATGATCACCTTGCATGTCATGTTATGAATTAGAGCTCACATATATTGGATGCTTAAATCGTCCAACAGGCACTAAAACTAACTTGCTCATGAACTGCCATCCTTGGATTGCTGCTGCCAGTTCAAATACAACCTCTTTTCTACTCTCCATCCCATACGTGGATGCTGTTACTGGAAGCTGTATATGATTTCCTTCGTTATATTTCTTTAAGAGGGTACTTCTTCTCTGGTTAAAAGTTTTTAATTTCCCCTTATTTATCTCTGCCAATATGATAGATAGAGAAATTTGAAAAGAATAAAAAATTATGGGTCAATATTTTGGATAATAGATATTAAGATCTCAGATGATAAAATAAATCAAACATTAAAAATCACATCTAAAATATTAATTTTAAAATCTATTAAATAACAAAGTTTATTTTAAAAAAAATAAAACAATGATCGGAATTTATTGACAAATATAAATATATCGTGTTGGATAAGATAATAGGATCATTATTTTTATATATTGCTATATTATAAGATGTCTTATGTTGGTACAAACCGAGGGTTTCAATATGTGAGATCAATTTGCCTTTTTTTACTGTTGTCTTTGACCTTTTTTTTTTTTTGGGTTATTTGTAAGTTCCCTGAGGAATTGTTCTTACCATTGCTTTGAATTGGAAAAACTTTAACCATTCTTTTGGCAAGAGCACGACTATAAATACAACCTTCGATCGCCCTCTTTTTGAACGCTATGTTTATTTTCAATGAGATTTCCTTAATCATTTTGTTGGAGACCAAATTGATATCATATAAATTTCTATATACTTAACTACTTACTAGATTTATCCTTTTTTTATTTTCCTTTAAAGTCTTATTATAATAAAATTTAACATTATAAATAATAATAAAAATAATAACAATAAAGCCTTAATTTCAAATTAGTTAGAATCGATTATATGAATTCTTTTTCTCTTATAAATTCAATTTAGATCATACTTTCTGTAAAGTATAAAATATTAAATATTTTTTTATTACTTTTTTTATATAATTTTGATTTATTTCTATTTCTTTTCCTTTTCTATGTATCAAATCATTATTTTGCATTGATGCAATCTAAGTTTTCATTGCAAATATCAAAACCATTTAAAATAATATTCTTTTAATTTATCCTTGATTACTGCTATATCTATCTTTTTAGGAATGGCTTTATTTTTTATTTTTAAAATAAAATTTAATGTTATCTAATTATTAAAAATTATTTATATCATTTGATGATCATTAGGAAAAAGAAAAAGGACAAAGAGAGTCATGGATGAGATTTAATTCCACGTACACATTGCACTATCTCAAAATGAGCAATATGTCAAAACTCATTGCAAACTTACAATTAATTTGAATTCTAACAATCTTATTCATTAATAGCAAGAATTAATTTATATTTTAATAAATTTTACTTTTTAGTGATAAGAATTAGTTATTAATCCTAACTAACTTTATGGTATGTAAATGGAAGTAGGCTTTTAAGCCTTATAGGGATGAACTCTAATCTTTAGAGGATATGATTGATCTTTTTTCTACATAAATACATATAGTCTTTATCTTAAAAAAATATCATCCGGGTGTTTATAGTCTTCATCTTAGGATAATATCATTGGATGCAAGAGAGAGAGAGTTATGAGAATGATCAAGAATAGATACTCGGCTTACTATTATTTTTATTATATATGTATATATATATTATATTTAGTTTAATTGGTGCTGCTTTGATCTTGGATTAATGCGTTTAATTTGCATGGAATACGTGCCGTCCTTACACGTTATATAACAAAAGGTGTGAGAGCCTCCCCTCCATCAACCATCCTTTCAAAGTGTCTCAAACACCTCGTCCCATAAAAGCCCATTAACTCACTTATTCGCTTAGCAATTTGGACGCTGGATTTTCCAACGCTACCAACTTGGTCAACACAGTTCGCTTCAGTTTCCCGTAGCAGGTTGTCAAAAAAAAAAAACTCAATATTTTTCTCCCAATGCGTGGTAGTAATGCAACAAGTTAGTTGCATGCTTGTAAATGTAAAGCATAGGTTGATAAACTTTTGGTCACTGCCTAGACGCTCTCGTTTTAATAAAATTGGGCATGGTACCATCGGCGTGCCCATGTTATAGCGTTATACCATGACCCGGTGATCTCCTCCATCCTTAAAAATATATATATATTATTTTCTTTACTTCACCAATACCGTAAACTTTACTCCCAGGTCTTTCTATAAGTCGCTGGCCTTCTCTCTACCACCCCTCCATTCACTGTAACTCCAACTGCACCTCTCTCTCCCCTCCCTATCCCTCATGACGGAATCCGACAACTCCACCACCGACATCCGCCCCTCCTGCTCCTCCCCCACCTCTCTCCACCACGACCGCCGCCGCCGCCGCCGACGGCGCTGTCTCATCTTCGGCGGCGCATGCCTCCTCCTCCTCCTCCTCCTCGGCGTCGCAGCCCTTGTCCTCTACCTACTCTTTTTCAATACCCGCAACCCCACCACCGAGCTCGTCTCCACGCGCGTCGAAGGCGTCTCCCCCCGCATCACTCTCCCCGCCCTCCGCGTCGAGATCAACATCACACTCCACCTCGATGTCCTCGTCCACAACCCCAACCGCGCCGCCTTCGACAACGCCGAGGGCCATACCATACTCCGCTACCGCGGGGTCCAGGTGGGGGACGCCGACATAGCGCCCGGCCGGATCCCTGTGCGAGGGGACGGGCACATGCAGCTCACGCTCAGGGTCGAGGCCGACCGACTGGCGACGGATCTCGGGAACCTGACGGCGGACCTGGTCTCCGGCGAGATGACGTTCGATTCGTCGACGAGGATCCCCGGTCGCATCACCATCCTGGGTTTCATCAAGCGCCACGCGGTGGCGAAGTCCGAGTGCCACGTCACCTTCGGGGTCCTGGACCTCAAGGTGAGGAGACAGGAGTGCACCCAGAAAACGAAGGTCTAATCACCGGGTGGTGCCGGGACTCGTATACCATGTTTTCTATGGGTGGCGCCTGTAGACGTTGCATTCATATGGAATCCATAGTTTTTATCTGTTAGATTTGTTACATAAAGGGCACTTGTAGTCCTATTTCCTTGTGCCTGAATTCTGATCACATAAAGGGTATTACTCAGATATATATTTTTTTTTTTTGGTTCCGTTTAGTGGTAGCCATCTTCAGTTGTAACTGTTCTCTCTTTTTTTTTAAATAGATATATGTATGTATGTATATTTTCATGATTAATTTTTAAGAATTTTGCAGAGAATTAAGCTAAACTTTAGAATTTTAAAAAGGATAGATTATTTGGTCTTTAGCAGGAAAGATGCAGTTTGATCTTTTCAGACTATCATAATCCTGTAATTAGGAGTAAGCATGGATTGGTTTTAGTCTAAAACTTAAAACCAACTTAATTAAAATTGATTTAAGGATTTTTAATTTAGAAGAGATCTGATCATGTATTGAAAGCAATTCAGAACTCATCCAATCAGATCAGTTTGACTTTGAGTTGATTTTAGGATAGAATAATTTTTCATTCTTTTTTGTTTGATACATGTTTGATATTTAATGACTGATTTTTTTTATAATTATATTCAATAAAAAGGATATTCATGCTATTTGTTAACTAATTTAATACTTAAGATTTTTTTAGTAAAAATAATAGACTGCTTATGTAGCATTTTTTTTTAGTTAATTCTAACAAGGATAAATTCTGTGTCAAAATCAAGGAATTGAGAACTAACTCGATGAAGATCAATTTTAAGATTTAATACCATTAACACTCAGAACCGAACTAATAACTTATCAGATCGAGTTAATATCGATTCTTAGATTATCCTAATTTATTGCTTAGTTCTATCTCTTGTTGGCATAAGTACGAAGGGCACAGTAGTATTATAAATTACATAGCAGATCATTTATTTGAAAAGAAAATTTTTCTAAAGAAGGATTATTCAGAATTTTGATAAAGATTAATTGAATTATTTATAAGATCATTTATTTCCTTGATTGTAATCTTTAGTGATACAAAAAGATAATAATGAATGAGATCTTTATATGTTTGTCATAGATTGTCTGCTTAAAAAGTAACATGTCTACTATTTTATACCTTAAGAGATGCTTAGACATCATTAGAGAAACAATAACAAACATGTTTCATTTGTTAAGTGTGATAGATGTACATGTGTTACTTGTCAAACATCTAATACATCCTCTTATTGCTTCTCTAATGTTATAAATCTATATAAAAAAATTCAAATTTACTTTTATGTATAACAATATTTTCCGTCCATGATGTTTATTTAGCACCAGCAGTTCTTGAGATTGTCCCGGCCCAACCAATTGTTTATTTAGCACCTTTTTTTTAAGGATTTTTTTTTGGAAAAAAAAAAAAAGCAAAAAAGTGGCAACCACAGCATGGTAGGCTATGCACGGAGCAGCACACAACAAACGAAACATGCCTTAAAACACCATGCGCCCAGCCCCCCACGCCATACAAGGACTCACTTTCATCAGCTGTGGTTCCAAAACAGAAGGCCAAGAAGAATAGGAGACTTGAGTCACTGGGTGAACGAAACCTGGAGCAGGAAGCAGCAATTCCAAGTCCAAGGTAGGCGAGTGAAGTAGACTAAAACTCTGACTTTGTGGTCATTCTTGGTAGATACAAAGGGGAGTGTTTGGTTTAGACTAGGCATCCATGATGGTTTAGCCTAATTTAGACCTAAACACCTTGGATTAAGATTCTAAGTAAGCTGCTGGGTTGGTTTCTGAAACCGACGAAAACCATCGTGATTGAATAACTCCCCTCCCATCTGTTTCGATGTGCATTTCGAGATTGTAAAAGAAAGTGAGGGATAAAAGATTGGGACTCTAGAGATTAGGTTTTTGGACTGTGGCTTCAGGGTGAATACATTAGTTTTACGTTAGTTTTACTTCTCTCATATCATTGTATTCTTCAAAGGCTCCAAAAGGAAACAGGGATACTCTCATAGGCATCATAATTCTTTACTAATATATCGCCCGAAGTCCACCTGCTGATCGAATTAACTCTATTAGCGGATCGAAATCATGCGACCCAAAAACTCAAGTAAAATTTAACGAGTAGCAAGTGAACTTGAGTTATAAGCACATAACACTTTCTTTTCTATTAAATGTGGGACTAAATTTAGGATATCACAATCTCCCCTCCTTATAATACGACATCCTTATTACATGCCACAAGCTAGCTTTTCTATTAAATGTGGGACTAAATTTAGGATATCACAATCTCCCCTCCTTATAATACGACGTCCTTATTGCATGCCACAAGCTAGCCAGAATCTACCTTCAAACCGAATCATTGGTACTGTAAGGGTGGCTTCATACCATAGCGAAACTCTAACACCATTTCATGGATAGCTCTTTTCTCATACCCATTAATTTTTGCACACTCGAGTTAACTCTGATACCATTTGTAATGCCTCAAATTCACCTACTCGCCTAATTAACTCCGTTAGTAGGCCAAAACCATGTGATCCAAAAACTCGAGTAGAAGTTAATGAGTAGCAAGTGAACTTGAGTTATAAGTAGATAAGACTTTCTTTTCCATTCAATATGGGACTAAATTTGGGGTATCACAGCTAAACCCTTTCTATCAGGCTATCATGCTAATCTACTTCACATAGTGGGTTGCAATGTTCTATGGCCCAAATTAAATTACCACAAAAGATGTTGCACACAGCTTTGATTCTATTTATTGCATATAGAAGACGAGAAATCAATAGGAAAGAAGAGAAAACAAGCAAGAGGAAAAGTACATATAAAACTTTAACATGATTTAGTTCATTGATCTACATTCACATTGGCAAAGATGATAGAAATTCCACAATCAAGAAAAATACGAGATTAAAAAGATTGTCACCTATCATATATTCTCTCGTAAAACTCTAGACTTAGATAAACCTAACTAAAACAGAACTCTTTATTTCTCTAGACTCATCCTTAGGTCAAGATTATATATGCTTATATAAAAAAAGAACCGACAATGTTCTACATAGATTGGGATTCGTATTTTACATATATCAGGAAATATGACTTTATTGAGCTTGTTTTACTCGAGACAAACTTTGATAAAAGAGGATTATTATGCAGCTGAATTGAGCAAGAATGAGAGCCAATGGTCACCACTCAGGAAGCTTGAAGTTCGTGGAGAACAGGGTCAGCGAAAGAGGTAATAGAAGGGATTCTTCTCTTACGGTCCCTGTGGATGAAGCACCACAAGCATGAACTCAAGAAATTTATGCACAGTTTTTGTAATCAACAGCCAGCACAAGAACAATCTGACAGACTACTGTTTGATTTCTTATCCACGCAAGTTCATCAAGATGTTACATTTCAGAGTCTATTGGTTTGAATGAAGAAAATATTCTCTGCTTCTAAAAAGAACATCTAAAGCCTGCAGCAACTACTGAACTGAGCTTTCCCGAGATCTGTAGGATTGTTTTAAATTAGAAGGCTACAAAATATGAATTCATTGTTTCCTTCCTCGATCATTTATGTACTTAAAGCCTTTTGATTTGAACTTGATGATGACTCTTTTGGTAACAGCCGAATTCATGACAAAAATGAGGCCAAATCTGAAGGTTCTATGAGTATATTGGAATAGAATAGACTTGGGGCCTAAGATCCTTGAATATTAAATGACCACGTTAGATGCTTAAGCACTGCCCCACAATTAACACAGGTACAACCAGCAGATTAATTGCAATGAAGATTGCCGATAAATCAACTACAACATAATCTGGAACAAGTAAATAATCCAGAAAGCATTTCTTGGAGGACAGGTTGTAACAAAGTAATAGTACCCACCTAACAGCACGAGTCCCATAATTGTCAGCCTTCTTGGATAACTAGCAGCTACAAAGATTTCAAGATAGAAACGTCTCCCTCCATGTCCTTTGTCAAACAACTAAAATTCAGCACCAGAGGACACTAAAGCTAGAGCAAAAGATCTGGGGTTCTATGGCAAAGGAAATGAGTTCATTCTTTAGTGCAGCTTTTTTATCAGAAAATGGGCATTGGGGGATTTTGCACGGTAGTTTCTTATCTAGCACGGCATATTGCTTGTTCGTTTCAACCATCACCTTCTCACCAGCTGCATCAACTTGATCCTCATGCTTCTCATAAAGTGCAGGTAAGGAATACATAAGCACAAAAACTGGAAAGAATCTAGCCATAAACATCATATGCTAAAATTCATGATATAGTGAAAAAATTTTGCCGTAAATATCATATGTTAAAACTCATGATATAGTGATGCATCTTTCAAGACATAACAATGTAAGAGACCTGTCTCTCCAACAGATAACTGTGGATAGCAGCATCTGGCAACAGACACATATAATGTGGTGGAGGAAACAAATGATTCTACATGAAACAAAATATAGAAACCACAAAGCAGAGGAGAGATAAAATGGAACTGACCGATGTAGAAAAAAGTCAAAATACTGAAGCAACTGCCAATTATAGAAAGAACCCACAAGCCAGTGATTACATGCACAACAATTTTCCCTGCTGAGAATTGAAGGCAGTTTCAACGAAAAAGAGACCAAGTATTGCAGCTCTACCGTGAGGAATTTCTTCAAATCCTTTCCGGAAGCAAAATATCTGAAGATTGCAAAAGTTTCATTGATTTATGTCTTACTGAATGAGCTACTCTTAGGAACAGGTCCTCAGGCAGGATAACCTCTGGAAATTTTGGAGGGGGCCTGAAATTCATAAATAAAATAGCGAAATTAATTAATGCATTATAGATGATAAATCAGTGATGGTACCATTATATATAAATATATATATATATAAACTTGCCGTAGTTGGCAACCAGAAACTGAACTGCTTTGAAATTTAAAATCAACTCTAGATATCAAATTTTCTTTCCATTATCTAACAAGCTAGCAGACAACCATGAAGAGAATTTGCTATATCCATGTTGTTTGGAAGCAACAAGTTTTCATGAATAAATTAGGTAAAAGAAGATAGCTGAACTATTTCTGGCAAAAAGCAAGTCAGCTTTATAGTAATGAGGTAAAGAGTAGCCAATTCTCTCAAATTCACCTTTTTGGGTTTAAAGCATCTCTGTCTTCTAAATCTGGTTGGGAGTCAGCACATGAATTTGCACATAATCTTTCCTTTGGTTCAATGGAAAGAAAAAACTTATTCAAATGAGATGTAATCATGAGAGAAGGTTTCACAAATGTTCAACCACTTGCACATTTCACCAATCTTGAAAAAATTGGTGGTAACCATGATGTGCAGGATCACCAAAATGAAACACTGAATGACAGCCTGAAGTTGAGGAAGGAAAAGGAGTGAATCAGTGATTCTCCTTCAAAGTATCAAAAGTATACAAAGAACTCATACAATGGATGGAGCACGACCAAAGTTGCATAGTGTATGGACTTCTTTCTCCTTCTTTCTTTTTCTATCAAGCAAATGGACTTCATTAACATTGTCTTGCTAAAACATGGTTAAACAAACAAGACAACTGATGACAAACCCAAGGCCCTCCGTAAGCAGCAGAAAGCATCAAATGAATGCCAAATGGAATCCAAGGTGCGCAAACCAATGACGAAGCCCATGGATGTACCATATCAGGTACAAATCATAATAATGAAGTCGGATAGAAATTATAGCGGTAACACATAAAGTAACCCAAGAAAAGATATCAATGAATAGCATGATAGAGACCAATCATGGAAGAACTAAAATGCCATTATTAAAGCTATAAACAAAGAATAAAACGTGATGTTTCTTACCTATTGACAAATGATGCAGCATTGGACCAGAGAAATGATGCTACCAGAAAAAAAATATGAGAGAGTGACAGATAAAAGTGAGGAAGTGATAGCCTATGGCATTCAAAGAGAAGCCAGAGAACAGTGACACCAGCAAGAATACTCGCTGACATCAGCCTGTTTATCCTTAATATAACATCAGCAGCTGAAATCACAAACCAGATCAGTACTAGATGTCATTTTAGTGTAGCAAAAACTTTCTTATATGTTACCAAATAAGTTTATGAATTTAAAAGAATCATTTTATTAAATTCAGGAAAAAAATTGGTATATGGTTCTAGTTTAGTTTGTCTCCTTGGCTTATCAGTCTTACCTCAAAAGGATGAAGGCATTTTCAGTAATCAATATTCGCTTATTTGACTCCAAACTCAACAGATTGGATAATCTAAATAACACAAAATAATAATAGACGGTTATTTTTGACCTCTTAATGAACAAGCTAGATATCTCATGATTTTTGATATAAAAGTATTTTATAGAAAACAGATCGATATTATGGCTTAGACAATTAACATGGAGCCCCTATCATCTAAATCCAAAAATATATGAGTAGAGATTATCTTTAGTATAGCTATTCCGAGACTCTTGTCGTAAAATATTTTTGCAGTGATAAGATCAGAATTAAAGAGATCAGTGCTGGAAATTTAAAAGAGCATCACATTTTCCTTCTCCTGAGGACGGCATGCACCTGCTCCTTCCTTCTAAACAGTCGTTTCTTTTTTAAAATCATGGAATGGGGGCTTCTCGTTGTCCGAATCGGACGACGATGAACCTTTGTATTTGCGGATCGTCTCCTCAACAGTAGCTTCCGCCATTCTTCCTGCTGATCTTTTAAAACGTAATAGAATCAACAAAACATCTAAAGAATTAGGGAAAAAGAGAGATAAATATAGAATGGGGAAAAAAATTATGCCATCGAGAAAGAATTGGAATGAAGAAAATGGATATCTTGCTGATAAACAATCCGGCAACCAAAGTTTTTATTATTATTATTATTATTATTATTATTATTATTATTATTATTATTTGACGGTGCCTAAGTGCGGCGTGCTGCATGGGCGCCGTCGGTTCCATCGCTATCTCCGCTCTTCTTTTTTTTTTTTTTTTAAAATCCCTTCTCCATCTGATGTTTAAATGATCGAGAGAGATGCCCTATCTTGGGAAGATAAGCTCTCGGGCGTTACACGTGGAGGGAATCGCGGGGTCCACATGAAGAATGACGTGTATACCATGCCCCACCCTGGTACCAAAAGTCCTCTGCGCCCACTTGGCATGCGATTATTGGCGTAATTCAGAGGTTTGATGGAGAGCGTCGTATCGGAACAGGGTTCCGTCCATTACGGTCTGGCCCAATATCTTTGCATCTGGATCGAACGGCTGTGCCCAACTTCTTAAACCAGATTGGACCGGACCCGACTTCTTTTTAATTCTCTCATATTCGATCCAATTTTTAGTTCGGACCGGTTTCTTTTTTGGCCCAGACCTATCATACGTGCTTATTTTTACCTTGCCGAGCCCACAAAATCTCTGATGACAGGGACTGCTAGCTCCTCCCAAAAACACCATTGATCCTTTTTAATGATGATGTTTAGCCTCCCTATGATTCATTTTCAAAGCAATATGGATACCTAAAGGAAATTCTGATTATGAACTTGCCTTTGGTCTTGTTTTACATTCAATCTAATTTGCTAGATTGCTCAAGTAGAATCATGCATGCCATTCTCCCAAATACTTTCAATCGCAATTAGAACGTAAAGGCTGGTGATTTTGCAGTTGAAGCATTCATACAAGATCTTATTCAAACACATATAAAAAGAAACCGGAAATATTCAGTGGTCAAATTTCTGAACTAAATTGCACATGGTTACAAGTTATATACCAGAGGATGCCATCCAAGAATCAACTTCAACCTTACAATGATAAGTTGATTGATGCAGTAGGACAACTCAGAGTTTCAAAGAGTTCAGCTATCATATTTTTTTTATATTATTGTTTGAAAATAAAGGTCTTATCACAGGTGGCGTTGAGCATTTAATAGCTAGAGCTCACAGATCATCACACTCAGCCTGCTTGAGGCCTGCACACGTTTCTACGCAATCAATCTAGATTATTGCTCAGGGACAATAACAGGCTTCAAACAAGATTATTGCCCAGGAACAAGATGGAATGTCACCATTTATTATTATATACTTTAAAAAAAAAAAAAAAAAAACAATGAACTAAAAATGTGAGCACAGAATTCCTGTGCATAGCTTAAAAATCATCAGCTGCCCTTATTAGCGTGCCAGCATCCCCAGTACGGTAAGTTGGTAACTCCTAGATTTACTCATCTAGAAAAAACTGCAAACAGATAACTGGCAGATAACATTCCTGGCAATCATGAGTGACAAAATAACATCTAATTAAAGTCAGGACAATAAAAAAGAATAATAAAAGCAGACAAAGATAACAATAGATGATCATCATATCCGGCAATGCTGCTATAAATTTCAAAAGTAAAGGTATAATTTAAAAAGGACAGGCATCATATATATAAAGATACACCCATAAACACCAAAAGAGTTACAACAGTTGGATGTTTCACAGGTTTCCACCTACACATTATTACCCAACATCTATGACTCCAAAGCCTGGTTAATGTCAGCCAGATCAAACTATGGACACAATCAAGGCTCCTGGCAAATAAAAACTCTCCTCAATCCCCCATCTATGGCTTCCACGAGAAAGGCTTCATAGTTCAACTCATGTTGGTTTCAAACTCCAGCTTTCGACGTATATCTGGACTGAGCCTCCTTGCCTTCAAAGCAGGAGGCCTCATAGGTGCAGGTGGACATGTCTCTGCAACACCAGCTGGAATGGGCAAAGAAGTGGGCGTCTTGGGACCTTCGGCAGAGATCTCCTGGAATTCACTTGAAACAATCAGATCAAAAAACGAGTCATAAAGCAATTCCACGAGGTGATCTTCTTCAGAGGCATTGGCTTCTATGCCATCCATGGAATCATTGCAGGAGTTGAAATCTAACTGCCGGCGAAGAGGGATTTTACTTTGCTTCGCCATCTTCTTTTTTGGTGCAAGCATCAAATCTTCTGGGCCTGGAGCAAATGGATCAAATATGCTTTGAGTTGGAGTCTGACAGCCAGGGACGGTATCCTCTTCCTCAGTCTGATCAGAAGAGGATGAAATCTCTATTATTTCTCTATTCACAAATGGGGTCACTGGACCAAAGTCTTTTCCGTTGCCAAGTTTGAGGACCCCAACATCTTGATCTTTGGAGTCACTAACTTTCTCCAAGCAGGGAGCTTGGAAAGAAACTAAAACTACATCATTCTCCTCTTTCTCCACCTTAATTCTACAATCAGTTTTTTCATCCCCTACATCATTACCTTCCAAAACCCTTTCTTTCTCCAAGGAGGAGACTTTGGAAGACAAAGAGTCTTTCTGATCATTTATCATTTGGGACTCCATCTCTATAATCTTGATGATGGCTATTCTCTCGAATGGCAACTTTCTCTTTGCACATGCAGCGCAGGAAGAAAATTTCTTCCTGAGCTCTATTTCTCTTCTCCTGGCCCTGGTTCCAGAACGCAACAACCAAAAAAATCAGCCAAAAGAACACGGCGTAATCCATGTCTATTCACAAGAAAAGCACGAAAAAAAAAAAAAAAAACTTTAATCTCAGAAACCAAATAAAGTGTAAAAACCTCGGATACCGACGATTTTTTTTTTTTTTTTCATCAGAAACCAAAAGGCCTCGGTTTTTCTCATCAGAAATCCAAAAACCTCGGATTTTTTAACCTCAAATCGATCGAAATTTTTATGAAACTAAAAATCTTATCAACGCAACATTTCTGGCAAACCATCTAATCAAGAAATCCAGCAAACAAGACTCACATAACTCTGGAGCAGAAAAAACCGATCTTGATCTTAATATCGTGATTTCTAAGGCCAAAAAGAACCCCTTAAACCTGAACTTAACTTTCCACAAACTCAAACACCAGAAAAACCCGACAGATTGAATCGCTTTCTAACACCTCGGAAAACATTCGATGAGGAATATTAAGAAACAAAGCATACCTTTAGAAAAGGGCTAACTGCGATGGTTCGAGATCGAGAGAGCGAGAGCTAAAGAGAGGCATTGGGGTTTTGGGAATGGCGGGAGAGAGGGAGAGGACAGCGGGGCCCCTAAAACCCGCGTAATTGGCCCGCCGATTTATTTATACTCCCGCACGGGCGATAGCCGGCCAATCCAACGGCTGAGATTGGTTCCAGCTCTCGGGATCCGTTCAAATAGCTTTCAGCCAATCGGAAACGGCCACGTGAGCAAATTGAGCAAACTTTCACCAGAAGCCGCGTTGTCCACCGTTGGATTTCCCATCAGAGATTTTGGCCGAGCGTTCAGCGCCGCTAGGGACAATGATAAGACTTTTGCCAAGGGTCCAAGATGAAAGCCAGAGTTAATATATTTTTTTTAAAAAAAAATTGCCGAGCTAATAAAAGCTTTTCCTTTAAACCCTAACCATCAAGTTAGTGCTTACCAATGTCGTATATGGGATGTACTCATTGATACATTTATGACCATTAGTTTAAGAAACAAAAGCTAGGTGCAATGTAAACTTTTTGCATTAATTTCTAATCTCACAAAAATATTTATGATATTTTTTCTATCAGTTGCAAACATGATAACCCACCAAATTTTGCACCACACTTAAATAACTTTCCAATTTCTCATTTCTTGATTAACACAAGTTGTTCCGTATTTATGAGTCAGGGTTTTGCCATCCTTACCTTCAAGGCATTAGAATATATTGATGGGCACCTTATTGATGTAATGTATCTTTTGGCTACTGTATTTAAAAGTTTTTTAAAAAAAATTGATAGGCAAAATCTTTTCCATGTCAAGTATAAATTCTTTATAATTCCAATTATGAAAAAATTACATCGAGGTATATGACCTTGAATCTAATATACAAGATGGTTGATTTTAAGTGGAAAAAAAAAAAAAAAAAATGTCTTACTACATGGGTAAGCAGTAATAAGGCCTAGAAATATAAGTTAGGAAAATTATTCAGGAATGCCTTTGGTGTTGTTGCTACTTGAAGACAAATTCAGGTCAAGTAGCATTTTAGTTCCCATAATGTATCTTGTGCATGCTTTTGTGTGTGTGTTTTATGTGTGAACCATTGATAGAAAACTAGATCGCCATCAATACAAAGATTAAAAATAAACTTAAAGCAATGAAACTAATTAGAAAACTATTTTTTTATTTTATGTATTCAATCAGAACGGTTTCAATAATGAAGATGGCCTAAATTGATAAGAAAGATTGGAATTGTTTATTGTTATTATTACCAACTTTAGAAGAAAATTAAATTATGAGGTTGCTTCCAAATTAAATGGTAATATAGATATGGATGCTTCCTAATTAAATGACAACAGAGATGCTTTTTATCTAAATATATAGTATTAAATAATCAAACTCTAATTTATGAGATCCAGAAGGATAAGATATAAACTAGGTATATGCCTCTGTGATGCATGGATAATGTTATGATTAATCAAAAATAAAAAGATAAATTTATATATTTTTTAATTTTATATTATTAAATTCAAATTATAAAATTCAAATTTAAAATCTAAAATTAAGGATAAGATAAACATAATATTATATATATATATATATATATATATATTATGTTTAATTATTTTAAAATTTTAGAAAAAATAAATTGATTTAAACTTAGATTGAAAAATAGATGAAATATTTTTGAGTTTTTAAAAAAGAATAAAAAATATAATCAAAATGAAATATTTTTTTTGCGATAAAGGTGTGATTATTATGAAAATTGCTACTATAATCCTATGAAAATTCTCCTTGGATAATGTTTTGATTTCACAGTTAAATAATATTCACAAATATTGGTATGATTAGAAAAATAAAAAAATATAAATTTATATTTTTAAATTATATATCAAAAATTATTACTCATTATAAAATAAAATAAAAAAAAGAAAATTTATAAAATAAAAGAGAAAGAATAAAAAAAGAGCTAAATGTTTGTTATGAAATGAAAGTAAAAAAATGGTTAAAAAAAACACCAAACATTCGTCATAAAATGAAAGCAAAAAGAAATGAAAAGTTACAAAATAGAAGGAAAAAAATAAGAAAAGAAAAAAAAAAAGAGTGAAACATTCGTTATAAAATGAAAGTGAATTTTTTTAAAAAAGAAAAGTTAAATGTAGGGTATAAAATGAAAGTGAAAAAAAAGGGAAACAAAAAATGAAAAATTATAAAATAGAAGCAAAAAAAAAAAAGAAAAGAAAAAAAGGAATCCAACCTCTGTAATAAAATGAAAGCAAATAAATGGAAAAAAAGGAAAAAAAGAGCCAAACGGTATAAAATGAAAGCGAAAAAAAAAAATAAAATGAAAGAAAAGAAAGGAATCAAATGTGCAGATTTAGGAAGTTCAACCATGGTCAACACCATGAAAGTTTACTATAATACCACTCTATCAGTTTAAACTATCAAAAAGTTTTGAAAAGAAATACCATTTCATCTAAGAAGAATTTATCATTAAATATTATTTAATTTAGGCATCCAAATGGCAAGAGAAAGGCAAACCTTTTTGACTTTACTATATTATACTAGACATTGGATTATAGCTAACCTAAATGATGAAACCATGCCAATTGGCTTGAACTTTCATGGATTTAGTTCAGTCTTATGATATTTTTATTTTTTTGGCTTTAGCAATTTCAAATTTTTTGTTTTGTGAGTGCACTTTTTTTTTTGTTCTTTATAGATCATTAGTACTATCGATAATGTGTTTACATTCTATCTATTTACCATTGGCAAACTCAAAGATTCCCTAATTTTATGGTTAATCAACCCCTCTTGGTTCATATTCCAGTGATTTTTTGAAAAAAAATTATGGTTTTGTGAGCATACTTTTTTGTTCTCTATAGATCATTAGTAGCGTAATGTGTTTGGGATATGTAAATAGATGGTCTCACAGCCCACCATATAAAATGCCACTTAGTGCCAACAAGCAATGGTAGATCCACCACTTTGACTTAATTTCTTGTTCCATATAAAATAAACTTACAGCGGTTTCTCCCCAAGCAAGTCTTGAATATGAACTCTTGATCTTATCTAAACATTAGTGTAGATTTGGCCATTAATTTTAACTTTATTCTACTTTTTTAAATTAAACTTTATTGATATTGTCATACAACAAGCAAATGAGCTGGCACAACTCATGAACCCTTTGTACACCATGTCACACCTCCAATCCAAAATATCGAATCAATGATGTAGTAATCTTCACACACCCATAAGGTGTAATCATATAAGTATGCAGGGTATTTACTATGATTAATCAATTATAGTACATTTAATATCAATATTTCATTAAAAACACTTATATATGAAAAAATTAGAAAAAATGAATCATCACTTACTTTAAAATTGCAATTAATATAAATCTCAATTAACTTTGTTTATTCCCTCTATAAGTTATTATCCAGATTACATTTAATTAGCTTATATTATTTTTCAAATTAATTTCCTAAATCTTGGATGTTCCTAAACTATTGTGGACTATCAACCTAAGAAATTCCATATAGGAATAGGGATAATGGTATAATAGGAGAATCAGTATACATAGGAAAATCGACATTAAACTATCACTAGATCTATATAGGGTTGTCACCAGATTCAATTGCTCTAATGAGAGTGGCGATGAATCTATCACAGAATCATCAGAAATAGAGGAAGTAAGAGTTTTAGCCTCTTCTTGGATTACTGACAGCCATCAATAGCTAACTGATGCTCCCTAAGGTGGAAGGAAGCGAGAACAAGTGAGGGAGGGAGATAACATTCACCTAAACTCCGATGGTATTATTTAGAGATGGCAAACCCCAACCCTTGCTCCTCTACTTGTCAATGCTTCTCGATATTGACTGTAGCCATCAACCTTGGTTTCAAGCTGAGGGAGTGGAGGAATTAAGCAGAGGAGCTCGAGTTTCCCCTCACTGCTATGATACGCTGAGTTTTTACTGAAGTCAAAATCAGGGACTTTAAATCCTTGTGAGACTCTCTTTGTCTTACTTGATTGAATTGATTAGGTGAACTTAGCATTGAGTTGACTCTGAGTCAACTCGAGTTAAGTTGATTTTTTTTTTTAATATCCCAACTAAGCTAATCGAGTATGTTAGGACCTTTAATACCAAGTTAGTATAAAAGAGATGAGCCTCTGATAGGATTCTCTAATTTTAAAGATCTTTACAAATTTATAAGATTCCCTTGATTTGAACGATTTAGTTGTTAAGAAAAACTCTTGATCTTAAACAATGATTTATTTTCTCAATTATGCATTAGTTTTATTAGGAGGTTTCTTTAAATAATTATATTTAGTTTTTCTTGAATAATTAGGATTTCAACCCTATAAATATGTAATAATCCTTTTAGCTTATTGTAGCGAAATAATATTATTGGTTTATTTTCTTTCGAGGCAAAACCTCCTCAAAATAGTATTGGTTTGTTTTCTTTAAAAGCTCAACTTTTTCAAAGTGATTATCAGGAGGTCTAACTCCCTCGATGTGGATAGTTAGTATTAGAACTTGATATCGATAACTTTGATATCGATAACTTCGTATTCTTCTATCCTTCATCTTATTTTTTTCTATTTCTTTCATCTACAAAATCCTAGCATTAAAAAAAAAAAAAAAAAAAAAAAAATTCTTCTTGCATAATCTTGATTCTTATTGCCTCAAAACCTATCTAGTTCCTATCCAAAAAAAAAAAAAAAAAAAACTTTAGCCTTATTTTCTATTTTTTCCTCTTGAACAAAAAGATCAGCCTTATTCTATATTTTTTTTCTTAAAAAAAAATCTCTTCTTCTCTCTCATGCCAGCAGACAATCTGTGAAGCACCATCGAAACCCTGACCGCCATCGGCTTCTCTTCTTCCCTATCCCTCCTCCACCATGACTCGTTGCCGCATACCATTCCCTGCTCTTCTTCTTCGTAGCCTCTCCCCATCTCCAGCCCATCGGCTCCTCCTCCAACTACTTTCTCCCTCAAAGACCGTGGCCAAAGCCCTTCGATGCCACCTCCTTCTACGCAACTCGCCCCACACAACTCCTTTCGCATGATTTTTCCAATGACCACCGCCCTGCATCTGTGCGGCTTCCCCCAACTGCATTCACATCCGCGTCCCATTCGGGCTTTGGGACCGACCGTAGTCGTGTAACTCTGCTTCGGTCTTCTTCTCTACCATTGTCGACCACCGCTGGCTGTTGAGAGCCACTGCGACTTCTCCATGGCCGAAGCCCCTTCTCTGTGCCATCGCCGCACCCGATTTTTGTGTCCTCAGCCGATTGTTCGCCGCCGAGAGCCTCTTCCACCTCTTCCACAAGCGTCCATGCCTCTTCTGTGCTTCCCACCTCCTCCGTTCACTCCATCGGCTAGCCCTTAGAGTGTCATCGCCCTTTCGCCTTCTTCTCCGCTGAGAATGCCGCCACCGAGTGTCGCCGCTACAATGCCATCGAGGTCAACGAGAATTCTCATCGATGCCGGAATATGTTGACCTTTTTATATTTAAAAAAGATAAAAAAAGTTTTTAAATAAAAAAAAAAAAAAAGAAAGGAACGCTCGTGAGCGAACGCCCATGGAGGTTTGTATGAACTCACGCACGCTCGCGTGAGCGGTGCTGGCGAGGGAACGCTCGCATGAGGCGCGAGCATTCCGCGAACGCGCCGAATGCTCGTGCGTTCACGATCAAGCATTCGTAAGTCAACGTTTGTAAATTATCAGAAACGGTCTAAATAATTTAATTTTTAGATTATTATAGGTATAATTTAAAAGTAACAGTTATCGGGTCCTTAAAGTTATTATAAGTTCAACTATTAGGAGTTACTTAAACTGATTCTATAAATAAACTTAAGGATCCAAGATTATCAGCATTTCAATTCAAAAATCCTCTTTCTACTCTATTAACTACCAAAATTCTTTTTGAGATTCTGCTAGGAGAAAAAAGCGATGCTGCCCATGTCTCAAAAGCCCTGTTGAGAAAAAGAGCTCTCTCACCTCTTCTTTTAAATTATTTTTTATCTTTTTAATTATTTTATAATTACTAATTTTTTTTAGGCATCTAAAGAAGTCATTGGGTTGCACCTCTACGCGATTGTACTCCTATTGGATCGAGCCGAATCGTTGTACCTTGGGAACAGATCGCTTACAACCTGCACGAAGGGACGAAAACTAGTCCTTAGGATAGTATCTAACACGCCTCAATACAGACATGGTTCTTATCTTCTTTTGAATTTAATTTTTTGCATTTAAATTTTTAAATTTGAATTTCTAGCAATTTCTAAACAGCTTTTCAAAAGCAATTATTTTTCAATAGTCAACTCAGCCTTTCTAAGAAGATCTTGAAATTCATGTATTTGAATACTAATAGGTTTAGAATCCACCATTACATACTTTCAAAATTTTGAGATAGTGAATCGGTCTAGACCAGCATCATCCATCCCATACTCAGCCTCAAGTGCATCCCATAGTTCCTTAGCAGTTTTGGTGGAAAGGTAAACATCATAAAGGTTATCAGAAAGAGCACTTAAAATTCTATGTCTACAATGAAAATCTATTTCTTGGGGTGTTTTTGATGTTGAAGAAGAGGAAGTTTCAACTGAACTAGAAGAACTTGGTTGAGAATTAGATTCAGGATTTGAAAATTCTATGGCAGAAAATAATCCTAAATGGGTAAGCCAGTATTCACTTAGCTTTGCCACCTCCTTAAGAATGACCCGTTAAACTTTTCAGGTTTGATTGCACTAAGGTCATCTTAACCTATTTATGAGAGTGTTGGTTGCTTAATTGGTTAAGCACAACAAAAATTTGAAGGTTCAGCCTTATCAAATGCCCTTCCATCTTCTTGGTCAACCTTTTCACGAGAGCTAAGCAACAAGCAAGGTGACTTGACCCTAATAGAAGTGATTAACTCTATTAGGATTGAAGAAGAACATCGGCTTAAGCTCAAGCAGAAACCTGATTTTGGACCTAAGATCCATATGACTAAGTCAAATTCAATCCCAGATCAATTCAAACCTAGGGGAAAGAATTTTAAGAAGAAGAAATTCCAATTTAGATCCAACTAATCACTCAAACCTCCTCAAAACCGACCAAACTAGAATCGACCGAACCAGAAGTCAAAGAATAATAAAGAAATATTCTGCTTCATGTGCGGAAGGTCTAATCATGTGGCAAAGGACTGCTACCACCGAAAGACTGAACCACTGAGGAAATCATTCAAACCTCAAGTTAACATGATCAAAAGTGGTGCCGAGCCTTCTTTCAGGTTGGTAAATCCAAAACCCTTAATTAGCTTAACCCAATTTTTTTGTGATTAGTGGCTTGATTCAGGAGCTAATGTTCATGCTTATTCTAATTGCTCTTGTTTCTCCACCTTTCATAAATCAAGTGGAGGAGGTGTAACACTTGAAAATAATTCTTCGGCACAAGTGCTTAGAAAAGGTCGAGTGGACCTAAGGATGACCTCTGGGAAGATCCTGATCCTTTACGAAGTGCTGTTCGTCCCTAGTGTTAGAAGAAATTTGATTAGTGAATCTCTCCTTATATCTAGGGGATATAAAATTGTTTTAGAGTCAAATAAACTTATAATTACTTGTAATAATGAGTTTGTTGGAAAAGGCTTTATTTCTGAAGGTCTTTTCAAATTAAATGTAGTCTCCAAGTTATCTAATAAAAGTCCTTTTGTTTTCAATGTTGAATCTTTAAATGTTTGGCATGATAGACTTGGTCATGTGAATTTTGATTGTATTCATCACATGACAAATCTTAATCTAATACCTAAAGTTTATATTGATAAAAAGATCAAATGTGAGATTTGTATTCAAGCAAAAAGGCCTAGAAAACCTTTTAAATCAGTAAATAGAAGCTCAACTCTTCTTGAATTGATCCATAGCGATGTGTGTGACTCTACCAAGTTACCTACATGGGGAGGAAGTCGTTACTTTGTAACATTTATTGATAACTTCTCATGGTATTATCACACATATTTAATAAAATCTAAGGATTAAGTCTTACATAAGTTTAAGATCCATAAGATAGAAGTTGAAACACAAATAGAGAAAAACCTTAAGAAACTTAGGTCTGATCGAGGTGGTGAATATATCTCAAATGAAATGACTCTATTTTGCTAAGAATATAGGGTTATTCATGAGGTTACACCACCATACTCTCTTTAGTTTAATGGTGTAGCTGAACGAAAAAATTATACTTTAATGGATATGGTTAACTCAATGTTAATCAGTTCAGGCGCACCCGAGAACTTATAGGGGGTAACTCTTTTAGCTGCCTGCTATATCCTAAATAGGATACCCTTTAAGGATAATTTTAAAATACCTTTTGAGTTTTGGAAATGTAGAACACCCAGGCTAAATTACCTTAAAGTATGGGGATGCCTAGCTAAGGTAGGAATACCTGAACCCAAGAGAAGAAAGATAGGACCTAAAACCATAGATGCTATCTTTATAGGTTATTCTTTGGATAACAGTGCCAATAAGTTCCTTATGATAAACTCTAAAATAAGTGGCATATCAAATAATATTCTTATTGAATTAAGAGATGCTATTTATTTTGAAAATATATTTTCTTTTAAGAACCAAGTTCCAAGTCAAGTCTCTTTTAATTCTTTCTTGGTTCATGATTCTTTTGAATCTGGGTCCTCCAATGAGTCAAGAAAAAGAAAAAGATCCAACTCTGAAAGTGGACCTTCTGAACTAAGAAAAAGTTCAAGGATAAGGAAGGAAAAAGACCTTGGTGAAGGTTTCTTTACTTTCTTAGTCGAAGGCAAACCTTCCTCTTTTTCAAAGATGATGTCTTCACCTGATGCTCCTTTTTGGAAAAAAGCCATTCTTTCTGAATTTAATTCAATCTTACAAAATCAAACTTGGATCTTGTCTGATCTACCCCTTGGTAGCAAACCTTTAGGATGTAAGTGGGTATTTAAGAAGAAATTTAGACCTGATGGCTCAATTGAAAAGTATAAGGCTAGATTAGTAGTCAAAGGGTATAACCAAAAGAAAGGGTTAAATTTCTTTGATACCTATGCTCCTGTAGCTAGAATAACAACCCTTAGATCTTTTCTTGTCATTGCTTCCATACATAAATTGATCATTCATCAAATGAATGTAAAGACTGTGTTCCTTAATGGAGATCTCGATGAGAAGACTTATATGGAACAGCCTAAAGGTTTTGTTATAAAAGGATAAGAAAATAAGGTTTGTAAACTTGTTAAGTCCCTATATGGTCTTAAATAAGCTCCAAAACAATGGCATGAGAAATTTGATCAGATCATCCTATCCTTTGGATTTCAGATCAATAATCATGACAAATGTATCTATTCTAAGATCATCGACGATGATTGTGTAATCCTTTGCTTATATATCGATAATATCCTAATTTTTGGAACATCTCTTGAAATTGTTTCAAGTATTAAATCTTTCCTTTCTTCTAAGTTTGATATGAAAGATTTAGGTGAAGCAGATGTAACCCTAGGGATGAAGCTTATCAGATCCCATGAAGGAATAGCTCTCTCTCTTTCTCATTCTATAGAAAAAATGATCAAGAATTTGGTTATTTTGATATTAAACCAGTATCTACTCCATATGATCCTGGTTTTCACCTAAAGAAAAATTTAGGTGACCCAATTGATCAATTAAAATATTCTCAAATCATAGGATCCCTCGTGTATGTGGCAAATAGGATAAGACCGGATATTGCTTATGCTATAAGAAGACGTAGCAGATATAATCAAAATCCTAATCAATCTCATTGGATAGCCTTAGAAAGAATGTTCCGATATCTAAAGGGAACACTTAATCTCTCTTTGATATTCACTGAATACCCTGAGGTGGTTGAGGGTTACAGTGATGCTAATTGGGTCATCGATTCTTATGATTTTAAATCAACCATCGGATATCTTTTTCTTCTTGGCGGTGCTGCTATTGCCTGGGGATCAACTAGGCAAACTATCATATATAGAAGTACCATGGAGGCCGAGTTGATAGCTCTAGATACCACCTGTAATGAGGCAGAGTGGATTAAAAATCTAGTATCAGAGCTACCTTTGGTACTTAAGCCAATTCCAGCTATATCAATCCATTGTGATAATAAGGCCGTAATCGAACTGACTAATCAAAATAGTACTAATAAAAAGATGAACCGCCATATACGGCTTCGTCATAAATCTATAAGATAATATAAGAAAAATAATGTTATCTCCTTGGAATTTGTCAAGTCTAGGAAGAATTTAGCATATCAATTAACCAAGAGACTATTTAGGAGTGGAGTCCTAAAATCATCGAGGGGGATGGGGTTTAAGCCCATTATTTGGTCAGCAGCAGTGGATACCTAACCTTTGTGATTGGAGATCTCATGAAAGAGGTTCAATGTGGTAGAAACGAAGCTGATTGAGTGATCATATTAGAGCACACTTTTTGAAAAATTTCTCATCCCATCCTTATGATGAGTGCTCTTATAAAGTGACAAAATAAATATGTGTAAGGTTGAGTTATACTCTTAATGAATCCAAGGTAGGTTATTTACAGGGTATTAGTCACAAATACCCTTAGAGGATTTACCTATATGAAAATTGTCATATTAGGCCGTAACTAAGGGTTTGGGCTAACCTTAAGAAATTTTCATGAAAAATCAAGGTATTAAGCGCAAGGTCTTTAATATGCACTGACTGCTTAAACCCAATTGATCCATACTGTGTGTGTGATTAGTAAAAATCTGAGTCAAGGACCTAGTTTAAGGTCTAATCCATTATGGTTCCTTTAGATGTATACAATTAACACTAAGTGGGGTTCAAGTCCACAGGACACCTCACCTATTACGCAATATAAGATGCTCAAAAAATTTATGTTATGCTTATTTTTTTTAATTTAAAACTTTTATGAGAGATTGTTGACCTTTTTATATTTAAAAAAGGATAAAAAAAGTTTTAAACAAAAAAAAAGGGAAGGAACGCTCGTGAGCGGACACTCGCGGACATTCGCGTGAACTCACGCGAGCGTTTACTCGCATGAGCAGCGCTCGCGAGCGGAACGCTCGCATGAGACACGAGCGTTCCGCTCGCATGAGGTGCGAGCATTTCGCGAACATGCGGAACGCTCGTGCGTTCGCGAACGTTGGGCGAGCGTTCGTACGCCAACGTTCGTGAACTACTAGAAACGGCCCAAATAATTTGATTTTTAGGCCATTACTGACGTGATTTGGGGTAACGGTTATCAGGTCCTTAAGGCCATTATGGGCTCAGCCGTTGAGGGTTACCTGGATTGAGTCTATAAATAGGCTCAAGGATCCAAGGTTGTCAGTATTCCAATCCAAAAATCCTCTTTCTACCCTACCAACTACCAAAACTCTTCTTGAGATTCTGCTGTGAGAAGAATCGATGCTGCCCGTGTTTCGGAAGTCCTGCTGAGAAAAAGAGCTCTCTTACATCTTCTTTTAAATTATTTTTTATTCTTCTTATTATTTTATAATTATTGAATTTTCTTTGGGCATCTAAAGGAGTCGTTGGGTTGTACCTCTATGCGATCGTGCTCGTAGTAGGAGGTTCGGATCGAGTCGGGTCGTTGTACCTTATGGACAGATCGCCTACAACCTGCATGAAGGGATGAAAATTAGTCCTTATGGTAGTGTCTAACATGCCTCGGTCTAGGCAAGGTTCTTATCTTCTTTTGTATTTAATTTTTTACATTTAAATTTTTAAATTTGAATTTTAGTAATTTCTAAACAGCTTTTCAAAAGCAATTATTTTTCAACAGAATAAAGGTGGAATAGCTATTACGCCTTACTTGCTTTGGAAAAGAAAAAAAAGAAACAAAAAGAAAAAAAAAGAGAAGAAAAGAAAAGGAAAGTTTAGAATTATGGTAGAAGGAAACTATCAACAACAATAAAAGAAGTTTCTTTAATTTTAAAAGGGTGAAATAATAGGATTTCATAATTTTAGAGATTTTTTCAAATTTATAAGATCCTCTTGATTTGAAGAATCTAGTTATTAAGGAAAACTCCTAGTCTTAGACAAAAATTTATTTTTTCAATTATGCATTAGTTCTTTAGGAGGTTTTTTTTATATAATTGTATTTAGCTTTTCTTGGATAAGTAGGATTTTAACCTTATAAATATATAACAACCCTTTTGGCTTATCACGACGAAATAATATTATTAGTTTATTTTCTTTGGAGGCTCAACCCCTTCAAAGTGGTTATCAAAAGCTTTGACCCCCTCAAAACGGTCATTTGGAGGCGTAATCCTCTTGAGCGATCATAGTTATCTCAAATTTCTTATTTTATCTATTATTGCGATTGGGGTTCGCAATAGCCTCACACACCATCATTATGAATAAACAACTCCAAGATCTCTCTCTTTCTTTTCTTTATCTCTTCTCATGACTAATTCGGGATACAAAATGGCCTATCACTAATAATAATTGATAGTACTTTTGAATAGAATGAATGAGCAAAAAAACCTCTGTATTTTTTCTCCACCTCCAAAGTATAAGGATTATGGGTATTTATACCCATTTTATATGTCTGCATTAAAAAATTATAAAAAAATCAGAATTCTTTGATTTTTGCCAATCACTTAATGATTTATCCAATTAACTTTTATTACAATCTCCATAATTTACGTAATCAACATATGATTATAATCCCTTGTGATTCACTAAATCAGAATTCAGAATCCTTATATTATTACCTATTATATTTAAGAAAAATATAGCAAATCAGAATCTTTTGATTATTATTAATCAATCCATAATTTACTTAATCAGCCTTTGATTGCAATCTCTCATGATTTACTTAATCAGAGTTCCTTAATTACTGTCTACATACCAAGATTTTATATTTTTTCTATTTTTATATTCAATTTTATATTTAATGAATGTCTTGCTTTAAATCTACTAAAGCAAATCAATAAATGTTGAAAGATTAGGAAAAGTGATTTGCTTTTGATAAATTAAAAGGCATGACCTATTTATCTGTTCTCTATATGTTGCCATGTAGATTTTGGAAAAGTGTAAAAGTTCTCTCCCACTTAACCTTCGTATAGTTTTAGCAAAATTCATAAATTTTTCTTTTATTTAAGGATAAAAAAAAGCACGATTTGAACCAAAATATTAAAGATAAGAACAAATTTCAAACTATATTCCATTTATTTAAAAATATGCTTTCTTATAAAAAGTAATTTAAATATAAAAAGTATACTTCGATAAATTGGTATGTAGGACATATTTTTCTCAAGGTCTAATATATTATCTTTCTACTTGTACCTTAAATATCTACTTTATTATTTATTCTCACTAAATTCCTTGCATAGGTTTTGGAAAAGCTAAAGCTTTCCCTCCATCAAATTATCTTCATAGATTTTACAAAAGTTAAAAGCTTTGGCCACCTAATTCCTATTTCAAGAAAAAAATCTAAATATAGAAAAATAGATTTGAAAAACAAAAGTTTTAAGAAAAATAAAATATAGAATATAGATTTTATAAAAATTGCTAATTTCCCCTCATCTAATTTCTATTTTCAGAAAAGTGAAGAATGTTTAAAATAGAGATAGATTTTGCAAAAATATAACTTTTCCTTTTGTATAGATTTTGGAAAAACTCTCCCTCCATTAAATTATCTTCATAGTTTTACAAAAATTAAAAGCTTGCCCACCTAAATTCTATTTCAAGAAAAAATGTAAAAAATAGAAAAAAATATATATTTTGTAAAAACAAAGGCTTTAGAAATATAGATTTTGTAAAAATTGAAAATTTTACCTCATTTAATTTTTATTTTAACAAAAAAGAAAAATGTATAAAATAGAGATATAGGCAACGCATCGAAATTGTCAGAAGTGGGATTTGAACCCACGCCCTCTCACGAGGACCAGAACTTGAGTCTGGCGCCTTAGACCACTCGGCCATCCTGACGGGTGCTTAGTTTTGTGAATCATCTATAAAACATTTTATAGATATATTTATTTGCACTTTGCTAGGCCATTCACCCTTGCATCAGACAATGCAGCAGGCATATAAAAAGTCGATCCTTTCATCATCATAGGTGGATAAAAAGCCCATTAATATGCATTGCATTAAACACATGGCCTTGGAAAACAAGAGGGAATTGAAATGCTATACTTATAGTCTTCAGCAACTTTAAATAGAAGAACAAAAAGCAAGAGGTTACAAATAATGGAGACAAAAGCTCTAAATATCAGTATCACTTCATTCCATTAATTCTGCTAGCCTCCTATTGAGATGGCTGTCCAATTTGTGATTCCTCTTCACTTGATGGAAGGCCTGCTATTTCTCTAAGCGGCCTCCAAACAAACTTTCTCCTGCATCCAAAATAACTCATCAAATTGTTTTAAAACAAAAAAAGAACTCAGAAGCTTGAACTAACGGCAACCATTATATCCTCATATGAACTAAATTCTCTTAAGATGTAAACAACTTCATTACCAGTTGCCGCATTCTGCAATGACCTTGACTTTAGGGCGAAGGCTTGGAAGCAATGCGAGGAATTGTAACTCGGCCTTCGAGAGAACCTGAGAATAACCACCAAAGAAGAGCAGGACTTTGATGACTCTAAAGGAGAAATGGTAAGATTGTGAGACAGCACAGAGAGAGAGAGAGAGAGAGAGAGAGAGGCAGAGAGCTTAACCTTGGCTTCAATTATCCATACAACGAGGCCTTTGGCATTTGGAGGCAATAAGGAGAGCCGGTAGTCCACCTCAGGAGGGAAGTACCATCTTGCTATGGGTTGCCTTCCCAGGTGAGGCTGCAATCTTTTATTTTCAAGTTAGGAGTTGATGAGTGATGGAAAATAAAGAGTTTTGCTTAAAAAACGGGAAGAAACCGATGGGGCATATTATGCTAATCAGACCAAGGTCTGACTCATTGGTCTCTAAGCTGAATTATGATCATAATAATTCATAGGAAGAAGGAAACATTATGTGTTTGTTTTATTTGCCTTCGAGCTTATGGAACCATTTTTATTTTCTCCAAGGAGAAAAAGATAGCATATCCATCCATGAAAGCAGGCATGCGAGAGTTAAGAGCAATGAGCGATTTGAATTAAAAGATTAGTACGGACGGGGCAGACGGGGTGGATCTTGGTGAGGGTGGTCTCGGGGTCGCCAAGGCCGCGGGCGGTGAGGTCGAGGAAGCGGTAGCCCTGGTAGCGGAGGCGGGTCAGGTACCGCCCCTCGTACCCGCCCTCGTGCGGCGGGTATATCGCCAGCGCCTTGTGCTTCTCCACGTCCTCCAGGAACCGCCCAAGGTCCGGCCGGACGAAATCTCCTCCGACCAAGTCGGCCAGCCCGCACCTCACCGGTGATGCCGTCCTCCGCTGCCGCCGCCCATCGGTCGTGGTCGACGGGAATGGCAAGGCCAAGCGGAGCGCCGCGGTGGCCATTCTTTTTTTTTTTTTTGCTCTCTGTGGAACAAACCAATGGGAGGATTTGTTGCCGCTCGGAGCTTTGAGGGTTTGTGGTGTAGGAGTGGGGAGCGGATGGTGGCGGGAGAGGGGATAAGCCTGGTCCCACTTTATAAGCCTGTCGTTGACGGCAAGCCTACGGAGATGAACCAAGAATCGGATAACCGAGCTTGCTTCACTTGCTAGCATGAGATAATGCATTGCCCCTGAGGAGACAAGGGATGGTTGTGCACCCAGAGAAATGAACATGAAGGCGGGACGGACACATGGTAATGGACATTGATAGCCCGTCCCTATGAATGCATCTTCTCCATCTTCTATCATCTTATGTCACGTCTTCCAACCAGCGTCCAATACAGTAATACCAACATGCTCCATTGCATGTACCAGAGTGACAATCTTATATCGGTACGCTGAAGGTATACACTGAAGTAACCCTATCAGTATTACCGGCATGCTTTATAATATATAATAAAGTAATAATTTTATCACATTGGCACACTGAAAATACATATTGAATTAACGGTCTTACCAATAATCTGTGTATATAAACCTATCCTGCTAATCTCTTCATGTTTAAATTGATTCTCACACTAATGCCATGTATCATAAACCTAATCAATTCAGACTGATTTATATCGGGCTTTATCTGATGAATAAGTGTTACCAACATGCTCTACAACATGTAATAGAGTAATAGCCTTACCACATCGGTACACTGAAGATACATATTGGACTAATAGCCTTACCAGTAATCGATGTATGTAAACCTAATCTGACAATTTTTTGATGCTTAGATTGGTTTTCACACTAGTGCCACATTATCATAAATCTAATCAATTTAAACTGATTTTATATCAGGCTTCATTCAATGAAGTAACCCTATCAATATTATCAACATGCTCTACAATATGTAATAGAATAATAACCTTATCATATTGGCACACTGAAGATACATATTAAACTAACAGTCTTATCAATAATCGATGTATATAAATCTAACCCGACAATCTTCTTATAATTAGATTGATTCTCACACTAATGCCAGGTATCATAAATTTAATCAATCAAAACTGATTGATTCTCACACTAATGCCATAAATTTAATCAATCAAAACTGATTGATTCTCACACTAATGCCTGGTATCATAAATTTAATCAATCAAAACTGATTTTATATCAGGCTTCATCCGATTTTAGGCCATTGTGAAATCAGGCTTCATCCGGTCCTAGGCCATTGAGATGCATCTCGTAACGTTGTTTATTTCTACCATATTCTATTTATTACTACATAACCTTTTCTTCTATGAGATATCTATTTACAATTTCATAACGTTTATTTTCAATCCTATTTATATTTATTTTCATACCATGGCCTCCGAAACAGTCAACAGCGGCTTACGGGTGGAATGCCAGACTTGGCACAACCAGGCTAACGCTTCTGCTGATTTGTTCAGATCTTATGACTCACAAGCACTAGATTTGTATGCGAGTCTTAACCGTGCACGTATTGGCCATTACCCAAAAACATAACAGCATGACTTCAAATTATATACACAATATATGGAGCAGTTAGATCCAGACAATTAATTTCACTGCCCAGATCCACCTAAATTGATCATGGAATGGTGACAAACGCTGGTCTAGGCTCAACTAGGGTGGTTGACAACTTCACTGGGTTTGCGACAATCCGTTCTCGTACCATAATGTCAACGTTGTCACGTTGTTAGCAGATTTAAGCCAATGGTGGATGCAACCCCTGCGGTTGTTAAAAATGTTCGATCACAAATAAGAATAGTCGATCACAAATAAGAGGAATGTTCGATTGGAGTTTGTCAGTTGTTTTGATAAAATCATTCGGTGATCAAATTAACAACAGGTTTGAATATGCATCTAAATCAAACAAGAAAAGCCAGGCGGCAAGTGCCGACACAAACCAGCCCTTCAAAAAGACAAGCATGGGATCAACACACAATATTAAACTTATTTCATGAATGTTAGCACAAAGAACCATTGCAAACCAGTAACCAGTGCATGCAAACAATACGTAAGCTGAACAGTGAGTACACTTAAAAAATAGACCACCATCTCCTGTTTCTATTAGCTGAAGCTCTGGTACTCTCAGATCTGTGAAGCTGCTGGGAATTCTGTTGCCCAAGATTGCAGTGGATCCTCCCATCGTTCCCACGGTTTCGGAACCAGAGAACTAAAACTATACCAACAATAGTAACTGGTGCAGCAGCAAGAAACCACCATCCACCGCTGTTACCCTCTCTGCTGGATCTATCTGCTGCCAGCTCCGTACCTCTCGAAATACCCTGCTCCACTATTCCATTACTGGGTCCATGACCTTCATCAGCTTCGATCTCACTTAATATTTCATAGGAGCTTTCCTCAGCTGGGTCCTGCTGCCGGGTATCATGCATTTCCCTTCTCATCATGTGCCTCTTCCCCTCCTCATATTCTGGGTCATCTGTTGGAAGCTCATAACGGCAAACCGGGCATGAATTCCTTGCACTTAACCACGGCAAGATGCAGGATGGATGATACAGGTGGCTACAAGGAAGCTGCTTTGCTTCAGTACTGATGGGTAATGGATCCTTACAGACTGCACAGATCAAGCAACCGTTCTTCTCATGGTCCCTGGAAATAATCACAGAAAGGAGATTTGCCACAAAAGATGCCGCTGCCGGTGGTGCTCCTCTTCTTGAACCATCGTTTTCTGCAAGCTGCTCGAGGAGCTCCTCAAAACCTCTTTCATCAAGATAATCACCTGGATTTCCATCATAAGGAGATCTTAAGTCTGACTGCTCAAAATCAGCAAAGATATCAGCATAATGTGCAAGTTGGCCCATCCTCCAGTGAACCCAGGCAGCATCTTGTGCTCCTCTCCAACCAATACTGTTTGGACTACTATTAGCATCCTGGAACTGCTGATGCTGCTCCACAAATGCATTATTGTCATCAAAATCAGCCTCTTCCCACTCTCCATCTTCTTCATCTTCATCATCTGAGTTCCACTGGTCCAGACCTGCATGCATCGGATCGATATCTGTATCTGTTAAGACACCGCTCTCATTGTCAAGTTGCATGAGCATTTCTCTATCAAGTAAACTATGTACATCCAAGGAAGCATCTGAGTCCCCTCCGTAGCCACCAAAACTTATGTTGGAGTCACTCTCACCAAACACGGAGTCCGTGTGATCAAGGCCATCACTGTCATTATCAGATAAAGCCCTTCGCTGTCTTCGAGACCTGCTCTGAGTTGAATAATATCTTGAGCGTTGCTGGACAGTAACTGGAGCATTGCCTTCAAACAGAGACTCATGATTCTGGCTGGCCAAATTGATCAGATGAGAGAACTGCTGTGAGAATGAGTCCTCAATCGATTCTGAGCTACCAAACCTGGATCTTCGTCTCTGCCGCCTTCTCCGGCGAATATCTCTTAAGGCGACATTCCCTTCATTAGCATTGAGGATCATAATTTTACACTCTCTGCATATAGATATTGCTTCAAAGCCCGCATTCACCTCAGCCTCCTGAAAGAAAGTTCTTCTGCATACCAAGCAGTGTGCCTCCAGCAGGCTCGAATGACGAAATGAATTGCTATTTAGTTGTGCATACTCTACTGACAGTGGGGACTCATGAGATAGGTGCCGAGATTCAGAATCCATCAGGACTGCACCAAAAAAAGGAAAGATATACAAGTGAGTCAATTTATCAAAAACAAACTATTGTGGGGAAAAAGAAGAAAGAAAAGGAAATGTTGGAGGAAGGAGGATACCCTATAACAGCTACTGAGTCAAGTACTAAAAGGACTGATCAAAGCAGTTCTGGCAGTAACTAGCCTGCCCAGTTGAAGATTAGTCAAAAGATGGCATTTGGTGAAATTTTATACAGTATATCACTAGCACAACAAAGGTATAAAGCAAGGTAACATTTTACTGATATAGATCATTAAAATTAGAACTTCTAGTCCTAAAGTACCAGTTTTCAGGCATGTGAAATTTGTAAACCTCCTGATCCATTCAGGTATCAGCTGTAAATTGAAAAGACCATCCACAAGTGGTTTGTAACTATTGAAACCTGATGGGAAACACAAAACACAAAAACTTCTCCAAACTCCATTAAGTAATATGCCCAAGGAATTGACCATGAAATTTAATATCTACTCCAAGAACCCAAGAACCAAAAGTTAAGCCATATGAAAATATGATGGCTTAAAATCGACAAACTCACAAAAATGCCTGCAGCCGGATTTGGACATGACTTAATCCATCATGACCCATTTAAGTTGAACAAAACCAACAAAAGTACCATAAACATGGACCAAATGATGGATCGAGACAGAAATGTCGGTGGCATCTGTGGTTTATTGGCAGCCACAGCCAGAATAACAGTTTCCCATCTTGGTGGTGGTGATTGGCAATTGATTAAGATGAAAATTAGATATCTTTGCAATCTAGCACACACTTATCCACATGGACAGCATGCTTGTGCAAGCATGCAACACCCCACAAGCAAGCTCCCAAGTACCAACAATGCGGTTTTACTTATATTAGGCACATAAATAAAATCTTAAGTCTCATCATCTCCCTTAGACACCATAAGCATGAACTTAAGAATTATACATGCAACTTCAAATCAATACTCTTATCCTCTCACCCTCTCATCATGTAGATTGCCTACACTGTCAACTAAAAGTATCTCAATTGTTGAAAGACATATAACGTTCCTGAATTAGAATTTTTTACAACTTTAAAAAGAGAATTGGGTGGCTAGCATTCCTGAACTAATAATATGGACCAACATGTTCATAATTTGAAGTTATAGATATCCCTGTCTTTTTCACATAACATCAAATCAAAGAGAACTGAGCATAGGAAAAGGTATGTGCTGTGAAAGCAAACAACTGACACAACCTCTTTTGTCCCTTATCAACCCAAAACAAGCCTAATAGTTGCATTGTACCTCCTCTTAGCATGCTGCATCAAAGGATTTGCTAGATGCCCATGATAAATTTTTCGATTTGTCCATTCTATAAAAGACATCAAGAAAAAATGAACATATTTATAAAGCTTCAGTCACATTTGGCTCTAAATGATGAAATTAAACCGATGCCTTTCCTCCTCGTATAGGAATCTGAAGCTTTCATAACCATCAAAAACTATGAAAAGAAAGAAATTCAAGATCAAGTAGAATGATGGCATCTTGTCCTAATACCAGGAATCAGGTTTATATATCACTATCTGTTCCTGTCAAAAGCAATATCCTCCATCATAGGAGGATTTTTTGAATCTCCTATCACTATAACTATCCAAGTTAGTTTCTCACTCAAATTTCAAAAACCATCATCAGCCTCATCAGGTGATATGAAGAGCTAATGCTCCTAAGACTGACTAATGGCACTTTACATCCTTAAACAAAGGCAACAAATAGTAATGTTGCTAAGCTAATGGTCCTGACCAAATGATGAATAGTGTTACATCCTTAGCTTAGCAAATGATTCTGGTAGTGTCCCTAAAATTAAGAATATGATTTTGCTAATGTCTCTAAGATAATGACAAACTGCTGCTTTCTTAAACCATGATTGGCTTAACCTGCAAGACTGAACTTGATTATGCATGATAAAATATATGAGACAAATAAAAGTTGAGAAACTTTCATCCTTGACTCTGAACTTGAAGTTTTCGCAATATTTTCGCAAGAGAAGGTTCTGACACTAATCCTAAGTGCCCAGCTGACACAGGATGAGAGTCCTTCCTACTCGATATGCAATTTAAACTCAAAATTTGAAAGCAATACTCCAAGATATTTCCTAAACATGGAATAAGTCAAGATGAAGAGTTAAGTAAGACCGTGATATTTGCAGAAAAATCACATTCATCTCTGAGGTGCAAATTATAAGCCCAAAGGTCAACCTGAAGCATAAACTCAAATTCTTTGGTTAAAAACATGAACTTATGATGTGCCTGAATAAATATTATGACTTATTATATCCTCAAACAAAAGGATGAGGAAACTAACAACATAATTAATGACATAATTCTCTACCTATCAGGAACCAAGAATCCACCAACAAAAAGTCCCAACATGCAGCTTAGATTTTAAGATGACCCATGAATATCTCTCCTAGCAGTATTTTCTAAAAGAATACTTTCATTTTATAGAAATATGTCAAGAATGTCTTTTTTTTTTAAAAAAAAGAAGAAGAAGAGAAGGAGAAGGTCTCATAGAGATATGCATTCATATCTAAGGTACAATTTCAAGAGGCTGAGAGACAAACCAGAGAACGGTACCAAGTTATTAAACTAAGGATAAAATTGGAAGTCGCCCCTAAACAAATCTGTGACCCATTATCTCCTTAAGCAGAAATGGGCAACTAACATCCTTGCCTAAAACATTTGTAACGGAATGATCCTCAACTTATCGTGAAGTCAAGAATTCACGAGAAAAAAAATCCTATCGTGTAGGGTAGATTTTATAAGAATTGACAAAGCTTTTCTATCCTGACAGCATCATGTAAGAGAATGATCCTTACTTTTAAAATACAATCCTTGAATTCTATATCTTAAAAATCTTAAACTTTCTTTGACTCTTTTGTTACATTACCTAAAATCCAATCGTTTACCGAGATTACATTTAAGTAATATAATACATGCCTTGGTTATTTTACAAGACCAAGATTTCTTGTACAAGTACCAGGTGCCGAATTGGTATCTTATTGGTATGGTATGATACACCTCATATGATGTGGTACATTCCCTCTACCAACACAGAGTCAAGAGATTCTTTTCTTACACAGAGTCAAGAGATTCTTTTCTTACAACCAGCCCTGGTACTACATGAGAACAGGCATCAGTACAACATAAAACTGGACGGTCTAATCAGTTCTACCCAATATAGTTCGGATCGGCCTTATCCCGCATCAAACCTTGGTACGATACTAGCACCTTTCCAATATGGTAAGGTATGGGCTGGTACAATGGACCATATGCAAGACATAAATGTGTTGGGTTAATATAAAAATGAACTTGCCAAATCTTGTTAATAAAATATACCTTTTTGGTGAACTAGCTATTACACATTCTGATAGTATATGCAGCGAATTTCTAGACAATATGCGATCCATCTCCTATTCTCAGCTAGTATATGCTAGTATGAAGCATGTGAAGAGTTTGCATTCTATCTATGTTATAGTTGGAATATGCATATGCGGTATTCAACATCAACATCCATGCCAATATCTTAGCAGCATAAGTTTATTTAATACTTTAAGGATGCTATAAAATATAGATACAAAACTCATATTTCTCAGAAGACAATGATTTTCTCTCCAGCACACAAGAGTACGATCTAGGTACTCCAGTAAACTTCCAAATAATCATCTTCCTTCCATGATCTATACTCATATAGAAAGTCCACCAATACTAAATTTCATAATCAACTCTGTACACAATCATGCTGTTTCTTGCGCAGAACCTGAATTCCCATTATCCTAGATTTCAACTAAGTGGCACTCCAAGAAACTTATCAGACATGCTTCACAGAAGATATGATCAACAAGTCCAAAATTTCGCAAGCCTGTCTTCTGCCAATATCTATTAGCGGCAAAGATATATCTAAAATAAAATTAGAGTAAAAACAACAAGGAGGAAACATACAAAGAATTACAGAAAGGGAAAAGGCTGAAATTTAATTGAAAAAAAAAAAAAAAATCAGGCATTGAAACATGATAATTTCATATGAGATAAAGCTTAGATATTTATTACCTCACTAAAATTTCGCCTCCATTGGATCAGCTCTGATGACCACGATTTTGAGAACGAATCTTCCTTCAAAAAAAAGATTTTGAGATCGAATGCGGCAACACGAAACCAGCAAATCAAGAAAGGACGAAACGGATCGAGATGAGAAACGGGCGCCAAGGGTTTGTCGTCAAGATCTAGGATTTTGGATTTCGAATCATTGCGAACGAGGGATTTGATCTTAGGGATCGGAGAGATTGGGGCTCGATGCCGACGAGTAGAAAAGTGGGAATTCTTTTCGGCGGAAGAAGGACTTGGTGGGGGTTAGAGAAAATAAAAAAGCCAGCCTTTCGGATGCTTGGTTAAAGATTTCGTCGCGCTGCCGTAGTTGTCGCCAACCTAATTGGGCCTGGAAATGGACCGAATTTATTCCGGATAACGTCCCTTTAACTCTCCAGATACGGTTAGGGAAGGATAAGCCTTATTTCATTGATATCGGTTGCTTGTGATATGCAGGATATTCCTCCCCCCCACCTCCTCTCTTTTTAAAATTATTTTAACATAATAGTAATATAATAAGTTATAATAAATTAAAAATTTAATAGCCAAACTTTATGTTGCATAATACATAATGAATTTTAACCATGATCAAACATAGTAACATTCTTATTCATAATAAAATTATATATATATATATATATATAATAGATTTGAACACATATTGTTATGTAAGGATGCCTGTATATATTGAGATGGTGCTTTTATTGTATTATTATTGCCTCTAGACTTTAATTATTATTATATAATTAATTTATATTATAAGATTTTAAGAAGAAAAGTGAGTATTTTATTAATTATTGATTTTTTTATTTTTGTTTTTGTGGAAGAGTGGAGATTTTTTTTTCTTGTAAGAGAAATAGCCATAGTCATTTTTACATAAGCAAACTTATATGAGAAAAGATTATAAAATTAATTATTTAAAATTATTTGAAATGATTTTACATAAAAGCCTGTTAAATTTCAAACACTATTTGTATATAGTTTTAAGATAAATTACATGAAATTTTTGACTACTATAGTAGGAGTATAGACAAATAAACTTGCAACATGTCCTCTTAAATTACAAAATTCCTTTTGTGTTACTCGTTTACAATTATGTACATACACATTAATTTTTTCTTTTTTTTTAAAAAACATGACATTAAGTTAAAAAAATAAATAAATATTTTTTATTTATATAAAATAATTATTTGGATATAATTAAAAAATACAAATAAGAGAGAGTAATTTTTCAAATGAAGTAGAGGTATTTAGGTCATTAGAGAGAGTATAAATTGGAAAGTATATGATTCTCTATATCTTAAATTTGAAAGAAAATTTGGCCGAAGCCAAATATGTCAAGTAGTAGCATAGGCAATTGCAATGCTATAATTTAATTTTATTTATATAATTTGATATTTACACACTCAAATCCAAGAGATGCACTTTATCCGTTTACCTATATAAAAAATTGATCTAAATCTTTATATTGATTTTAAATAAAAATAAATATAATGATGCAAAAATAAAATGATCAGATATACATAATTTTACAATCAATTCAAGATTTATGATCAATGATAAATGATGATAGAGGAAAGCGTTGGCGGCAGAGTTTCGATCATATGAAATGGTTTTCATTCATTGCAAATGAAAGGATAATTCAAGAATAATAAAAAAATGTCGACAATATAACAGCGGTAGGGAGCCGTAAAAATACTCAATTCGGTAAACGTACTACCGATATCACTAGAAAATTAACACCCAACATTTTTCAGATAACCCCCTATAAAATATTAGAATTGCTAGATTTTTTTTTGTCAGCCCTTCCATTTAGGAAGAGCCGCCGACTTCCTCGAGGTCGGGCGCATTCGGATAGAGCTCCTCTGTCTTCTTGGAAAATGGCGGCCGCTTCCTCTCTGTCCTCGATTTCCTCCGCCTCACTCCATTTCTTCTCCAGCCCCCAACCCCCGAAAAAGCGAAGAAAACCCCCGCCCATCTCCATCTCCACCAACCCCTCCCTCGTCGATCCCCTCCAGCTCCAAGACCTCCTCCGCTCCGCCAATTCCTCCTGTCACCGCTTCCCGGCCCTCGCCGCCGACGGCCGTGTGGAGCCCGTCGATGCCACCAAGCTCCGGATCGCCCTCGCCCACAGCTTCATCGTTGTCTCCGTCTTCTGCCGTCCCAAGTACTTGGTCGAGGATGACAAAAATGAGACCTTGGAAGCTGGGATCGAAGATTTCTTCGAGAGGGCGGTGCCGGTGCCGGTGCCGGTGCCGGTGCCGGAATCGGAACGCCGACTGGTGGGGTTTGGCCGGGCGGTGTCGGATGGGGGACTGACGGCTTCGATCCATGACGTTGTGGTATGAAAAATTCTTGAATTTTGCTACCCCTCCATAAAATTTGCTTTTTCTTTTTGTCGTTCTTGTTGTGGCTTTGAAGGAATCAGTGGTTGGCGATGATTCATATTTTTAGGGCTAATTGCGATTGAGGCGCTGCTGCCTTTTTGCTTTAGCATAGGAAATGCAATGATTTTGATGCTACTACTTTTAGATATAAATAAATGGTTCCATTTCTGAGTAATTTCTGAAGTCTTTTTTTGTTTTTTTGATTATGTTTTATACATTAGAGGGTTCTTTTCATCAACTTTTTGAGTAAAGCTAAGGTTTTGATCCAAATAAAACGCTGTAATAATGCAATTATGAAATATTTTCCTTTCCTTTTCTAATTCATGATTAGCTGAGATAAGAGTATAGCAATATCTAATATAATATGCTCTTTTATGGAAATTATTTTACTGGCAGCCCTACATTCCTGTAATCACATGCAGGACCAGTTAGAGTTCCTATATCCAACCATTTCTTTGGAAAAATAACAAATAGAAGTTCTGTCACAGACATGGAATAATTCTCTTTTACTTGTGTTACATTATGGTTTTTGAAAGAAACCTAGATATATCAGCAAAAATCTATGGTCCTCTGCATCATTTGAAAGGATGCATTGCCTCAATCAGGAAAGTCAGTCAAAATTCCATTCATAATTTATTTCGGTAGTTTAAATATTTCCTTTTGTGCCAAGTAGCATGCTTCCACCATTTCATTTCATCACGCTCTTCCTTATATTTATATCATTTATATTCAGTGTCTTTCAGGTTATCCCTTCATTACAGAGACGGGGAATTGGCCGAAAAATAGTTGAAAGAATAATAAGGTATGTAGAGAAATATCATGTTCTTTATATTGTATATAATGATCCCTGATATAATTTACTGCAGCATATGTAATTCTTCATCATAGTACCAAGATTCAATTTCTCTGTAATTCTTTGTCTGGAACATTAACATTGAGTATTTTTCATGCTTGTGCACATGCATACATTTATTATTTTAAAGAGTATATGCCCCACTTCAGCAGTTGTCATCATGGATTTTAAACACTAGCCTATCAAATTGCTTTACTATTTTGCCAGACTTTAGTTTTTTTTGTTCTATTTTGCACCATGCTAATTCATCCAATATGTTGAGAACTGCAAAAACTGTAAGCAAAAATTTTCCAGATGCTAACTTCTGCATCTGATAACAGAGTTTACCCACTTTTCCATGGTGCAAAAGTTAAAGAACTACAATATACAAGTTATGCTGCTAAAATCCTTACAATTTTGCTTTAAGATTTGAAAATGTTTCAACTCCATGTGATCTTGTTATATTTGGTTTGAAAAGATCATCTCTTCTGAAAATATTTTCCAAGTAGTGGTTTTCTTAACTTCCCCTCTTCAAACAATTTCTTTCAGGATTCTCACCAGCAGAGGCATCTATGATATTTCTGCTCTGTGCACAGAAAAGGAGAGGTATGCCCCTTATACCTTTCTTGTGTATATGTATTTATTATATCATGGTAGTCAAACTGAATTTTAGTGGCACTTTTTATATTTGGAGTCAGAGGCTCATGTTAAGGAAGATGAAATAATTCTCAGGACTTGTGCATGCTTGCCCCCTCCCTGCCTCATCCTTGAGGGCCAGTATATCAGTGTATCTCAATTTTTTCTCTCACTTTATACTGAGGTTTATCATTTCGTTGTTGTCTAATAATGCCTCAGATCAAAATGTATGGTTTGCTCTATTTGGATTGAGGGGAAGGAGGATTATAGAAACATGATTAAGTAGAGTACTGCAACCATAGGGGAAGCAAAAACAATCTTCCTTTTCCTTTCATTGGCAAGCTTGCCAAAATTTGTGAAGAATTTGGAAATGGAAGGTCATAAACCAAAGATTCTTGCTGCTTAGTTTCCATGACATTTTCTCTTGTAGTTGACAAATTGCTGGTTTAATGACCATTTGATATGATTCTTATTGTTGACTATCCTACCAAAAAGGAGTCACTGTGGACAAAATACTATCCATATGTTTAGTTGAATACTTGTTTATTTGTTGCTGTACTTGGACCCCCTCTTGCACCTATCCAATGGGTGATGGTTTCTAGGCTTGATTTTTGTTCAAACATGAACTAATAGAGAGGCTTAACTTGGTAACTTTTCTAAATGCTATCACTTATGGTCAATAGTTATACATTCTAGAGCAAATCGTGTGCTAATCCCATGGTCCATATTAATTTTGACTTTGTTTTCTTGATATGAGATTCTCTCTTAGTATGCATTCCGTTTTTGTATCAATATTACATGATCTCGGACGTTATGATATATGCAGACATATGAAGTATGGCTACTTATAGTGTATGGGAAGTTTTTTCAGGTTATTTTTCAAAGCATGTGGATTTGGAGAGGATTCTCTAGGGTCCACCACAATGATGTATACCCAATCTGCCTTAAGTTGCCTGCAAGGCAATGTCATGGTCAGACCTGCTGGTAGGATGCTGCTTTTGGTCCCCCCCTCTCGAGAACCAATGAATGAAGCTAAAACATAAGTTTCATGAGGTAGGAATGTAAATTCTCATTTTTTAATAGGTTTTTTTTGTGAGCCCTACATGATGATACACTGATTTAAAGCTTCTTCTCCATGATATGTTCTGCGTAGCCATCAGGAAAGATCGGAGCAAGCAACGCCCCACATGTTTTTGAGTCAAAATATGTCACCTTCCCATTAATTATAAGAAAGCAGAGGACAGGTGAGGAGCACTCTCAACGACAAAACATGATCTCACTTCGTGTGACCCTTGTTTACAAAAGAAATTAAGACCATGATAGAGATGGAATCAAACTTTCACTCTATTGTAACTCTGTGAAAGCAAATCTGACATATTCTATTTTATCATCTGACATTTTTTGTTTCCTTAAAAATTCTGAATCTAATACTCCTTGTCTAAGGACTTTTTTTTTTCTTTTTTAATGTGCTTTCATCTTTATATGAAAAGGGTAATCGGTTCCTTAGGTAGGGATCTCCTTGTTATCCAGAAAGCCAGTCTTCTTGGTTATGCCGATGTCCATCCTGTGTCTTTTTGCTTTTCTTCTTTCAATCACCACCTTACTAAAGGAACCTCGTCACATTTGTTTTGTACTTTGACCTTTATTTCGTTCTTTGTTCGATAAGCTCTTAAAGAAAATGACAAAAATCTCCATTGAGGTTTGCATGTTCTCTGCTCTTTCCCTGCATCGCTCATCATCTTTCTTGAAGCCCCAATGGTTTGCTGTAGCGTGGATTGACCCGAATGACAAATGCTGCACAAAGATAGGGACTTCCGGGAGGTCCAACCCAACATGGAAAACTAAATTTTTTGTATCCAGTTATGACACAAATTCTAATATGCAAGGTTTGTTAATGACTATTGAAGTGTACAGAGGAGAACCTTGGGGAAAGTCTACATGGATCTCTGGTGGGATGATGGATTGCCAGGCTATCTTGTTGCTTGCAGTAGCACCCATTTTGGCTAACCAATCTGCAGCTTATTTACCAAACCATTTTGGTCAACCAATCTGTACCATAGTTAGGATTTGTGTGCTTCATGCATGATTAATAAGATGCACTTAAAGATGTGAGCCTTATCAAATAGTTGAGATCAGGTTGATGAATGCTTGAAGAACAACCATTAACATGCATGGGTCCACATGGGATGAAATACATGGTTAAGATCACAAGCAAGGTGTTTAATATTCTAGGACCATTGATTTTGGGTGTTATGTCCTTTCCCTGTGTTACCGAAGCTGGCTAAATAGTCTCACGAACCAAGCTTCAAGAATGTTGATCTCATTCCACCATTCTTCAATGACTACTACTCCTTTCTAATATGCAATTGTTCCTCCAATGTTGCAAGGAAAGACCTACCAAAATAAAAGGCCCAAGAAAAACAAAGGCTTACCCGAAAACACCCAATTAGATGATGAATTAAGATCAGTCACAGAACTAATATTCTAAGTAGCTTGTTCTAATGGGCTTCCAGACTTGCCCCACTTACAGAGATTGGTAAAATAAAAAGAACTAGTTGGAGCAATACAGGCGTTCATATGGAAGGTAACCAAGCTACAGACTGGTTGGGCCATGATGACGATAATCCAGTTTCACCACTGGCATCACACAGTTGCCTATTTTGTAGTCCTCATTGAAGTCTGTACTTCCATTACCAAAACATAACAGTAATTCCGACTAATCGACATCCTGATTCTGAGTGGTGTTCTTTTCTGATAATTTATTTATCCAAAGCCTTGCTATGTAATATATAGCTGATGATAAGAAGCATGCATGTTTTTAACTGAAATTTTTTTCCTCGGTTTTTGCAGGACGACCAGTGGTTCTTTACCTCTCTTTGCAGGCCTGAAGGATTTATATACTCAGAGTTCATCATAAGAGTGGAATCCCGTGCTAGCTTATCAGACCCAAACTCAGCAGCCTCCCCTTAGCCACCTCAGAGGTTACAGCCAAAACAGCTATCCTTGCAGCCACCCAATGCTGGCTTCTTGCCAACGTTATTCCCAGGAAGCAATCCGAACGCCACGCAGTGAACCTCCCACTTTCTGGGCCTGCAGGGGACAGCATTGGACCAGGTTTTGGAATGGGGCTTGGTGCAGGGGCTTTGGCTGCTGGGGCTGTGATATTTGGTGATGACTTCATGTCAAGTGGCAGCCTTATTGTATCTACAGATCCTAGCTTCTAATGTTTAAAGATGCTGTCTTGACAAATTGATTATAAGGTCATATACCTTGTTGCAGAGGTCTTGGTCTAATTCTTCTGTTTATTTCTGTATCTCATGGTCTGAGATTGCATTATCACCTGCCAACAAGATTTCAGCTTCAGCTAGTCTCTATAACTATAGAAAATATTCTATTCTTATAAGATGGTAACAATGTTACATCAAGGGCCTAAGCCAGAGCAACTTATGGAGTGCTAGAAATCATTTGAGTTTCAGTAGAGTTTGATTATCCATTGTGGTGAAAGAACTCTAGGACAGAACCATCCTCTGCAAGAACCAGAAACAACTCTTCCCTCAGCACTACTATTTCCGTTGATATATCATTGGGCCCAAATGGCAAAGAATAGCATGTTTTCTACTAATATTTGTTGCTGCCATAGTTACTAGTCATGCTGCAGCTTGGGAGAACTGCCTATTTGAAGCTCCAAAAACCTTTTGAAGAAACCTTTCGACAGCCGATAGGAATTCTGCTACCCTTTCTTCATGAGGTAAGTGCCCACAATTCTTTATTACTTCAAGGGTCGAACCTGGTATGGCCCGTGATAGGCGCTCGGCATTCCAGGAAGGAACAAGGCGGTCAGTGTCGCCAGTAATGATTAACACTGAATCAAATGAACAAATAAGCTGACAAGTCAGTGCATATTAGTACTGTAATCAGTATCATGCTTCTAACTGCTTATATTGGTGCTTAGACAAAAGTTTTAACTTTAAAATTACATATTTCAAACCACTTCAGAGTCGTCATCAGTCAACACAGAGACCAAATGCCAGTTTGGTAATATAAAACTAATAACTAATGAGGTTTTCTCTGGATAAAGCATCTTTTTTGATAAAACATTAAAATCATATAGACAAACTTGATTTAATCATCTTAAATTAGGTTTGCACTTCTTTCTAGAACTACATTTATATTCAAACTTTCTTCAACCTCCTAAAATTCAGTGAGACATACATCATCAGGTAATTTTTCTATGGCCCATTAGTACTCAATTTTGCCTAACCTGCATTTTTAAGTTGATAGTGCCAATCAATATAAAATAGCCATTCATCAACAACAAATAACTGAAACCCCCTTGAAAAAGTTGATGGTGCCAATCAATCTATGGTAGTCATTCATCAATGAGAAACAACAGAAACTCCCTTGAGAAGTTATTTTAGTTTAACAAACTATATATGTACAGCATAATTATCTTATAAGGGACCACCATGCTCAACTCTAGTTCAGAATTTAATCAATATTGCAATGGAGTTCGCATACAATCAATCTTTCTATTGATTAAGTTTTGATCAAGCAAGAGGAAACAGAACACAGCCTGCACGAATAAGGAACAGTTAGGTGACCATACCCATAGCAGATCAACTGACCCTAGTCAAGGAATATCATGGGAATGCATCAGAGGAAACTTAGATCAAAAGTGTGATCTATCAGGCAAATAGATCTTCCGGGCTATCATTTTGATAGGTCATGTTGGTTTTGAATGGCTTTATCAAGTGAGGTCTGGTCTTACACTCCTCAAAAATTGACATCTAATAAAATATTAGAGCTTAAAGATCTAGCTAGCTGGATCACCCAAGACATGAATACTGAAATGGATGATAAGTTCATCCCTCTTCTTCTGAACTCTTTCCAAATTTAAGCAAACATTTGAGCAGTGGTTTTGGTTGCATAAGATTAAACTCAATAATCAGCAAAGCTAGTTTTCCACCTGGTTTTCTAGGTCTCACAGGATGCCCCTCCCTTGCATAGAGTGGGTTTGGCCAGAAATTCAGCCCTAGTTCAAGTCTGAGTCTATCACAAAACAATCAAGCTGTTTCCAAATTTAGGCAATTTTTTTGAGCAGTGCTTTAAGTTGCATAAGATTAAACTCGATAATCAGCAAGGCTAGTTTTCAATCTGCCACCAGTCTTCTAGGTCTCATAGGATGCCCCTCCCTTGCCTAGAGTTGGTTTGGCCAGAAATTTAGCACTAATTTAAGTCATGAGCCTATCAAAAAATGATTGAACTCTTTCCAAATTTATGCAAACCTTCAAACAGTGCTTTAGTTGCATAAGATTAAACTCAATAATTAGCAAGGCTAGTTTTCAATCTGCCACTTGGCCTTCTAGGTCTCACAGGATGCCCCTTCCTTGCCTATGGTTGGTTTGACCAGAAATTTAGCAGTAATTTAAGTCATGAGTCTATCACAAAACAATCTCAAACCCTAATAGATAATACCTTGATCCGTAAAGCCAATGTTATATGTATTGAATGATCTTTGTCAATAAAGCTTTCACATATATGAATCTTTATGCAACTTGTGATGGGATCAACTGTACTAGAATCCAATAGTGATACAGTATATTCAAACATAAATACATATTTGGGAAGCCAAAATATATAATTATGATCCATAATGATCAAATTCGGCCAAGCTTACATAGCTACATTACATGCATACCATTTAGAGCACTGCAATACTACCGAATGACAAAAATATTGCAATTGATATAAAACAGGACGACAAAGAGAAGGGTTTAATAACTTTACCAGGGCATGATATCTCAGCAAGTCTTTTAGTCAACGGTGGTTTAGATGCAGAATCTGTAAGCATGGCTAAAGTGTACTCCAAAAGGGCCATTTCCCAACCCTTAACTCTTAATGGCTGCATAAAAGCATGGACTCCATAATTATATTTAATATTTCAAATTAGAAAAGCTGAAAATCATCACATTATATAACAGAAAATCACCTTTGTATAACCTTGAAGGACATAATCTGTGATTTGGCTTGCATCAAACCATGCATTTCGAATAGCAAGTATACCAAACTTATCCATGATCATTCTTACCTGCAAGCCACCACTTAGCTATCAGTATTTAAGTTATATTACATGGATGCTCACAATTGTGGTAAAACTCTTCAGCCAAACACTTTAACAAATCAAGAGGATGTAGCATGGGAAATTAACATATAGCAGGCATGGACAGCAACAACAATCTAATGTACAGTATATATTTTTGATGGAAGAGTCTGATATGCAATATCATGAGTTTTTTTTTTTTTTTTTTTTAAATGATAAGTACATCTATCTTCATCAAAAGATTCGAATAGTATTCAAAGAAGAGATATTAAAATCTGATTCTTTGCATAAATGGATCGAAATTGTCAAAAATGGAATAAACTTCGTAGGATAAGAAGTTAGTATAAAGAGACCACAAAATTCCTTCATTTATTTATTTTGATCAAAAGATGTGAGTAGCCAATTAGCCATTTTTTATGTTAAGAGAAAGTTCCCTCACATAACATGTGTTGACAGTTCATACTATAGAACAAATGAGGAGGAAAAAGCATCAAGATGTTCATGAGTGAATGAGTGTATTCTAAAATTTCACTCTATAAGGAAACAGTATCATAGGTGGAACTTGGAATTTAAATCTCATGCTAAATATGGCATACGTTAAATAAGTAGATAATCTATGGGTAAAACTTAGGGCATAAAATATGATCTTAGATGACTGGGGCATATCAGAGAAAGTTTTAGAGTCTCATAAGTAGAAGAAAGTAATGTGCAATCAATTAAGGTTTTATGATTTTCACTCCCAAAAAAAAAAAAAAAAAAAAAAAAAAAAAAAAACGATTAATGATAGCATGCAGCACTATGGCGCATTTGTAAGGAGAGATATTCTTATACATGTGAAAAGGTGAAAAGGAGAAGTGATGATATTGATCCATATTGTGAAGATATACTTGAAAGATAAAATTCTTTTTTGACAAAATCAAACAGTTACTATCAAGGTTCTATCGTGCCCATATCAAGATTTCATAGCTCCTTAAAATATTTTTCAGTTCATCAGAAATGTTAAATTTATGACAGCACTATTAAGTAGAGTATAATGCATCAAAAAAAAAAAAAAAAACATCTCAGTGCTTCCTCTTACCAGCATTACAGCAAAGGCAGACCGTAGAACAGTAGAGAAAGCTTTGTTATAAAGTGAGCTAACCATATCTCTCATCGCTTTTATCATCCCTAAAGCCACCGCAACAAGACTCATACATAGTTTACCTAAGGCCTTCCAAATCCTTACCAATGGATTCTGATGGACATCTAAATTTGATTCTCGGTCCGCACTTTGGTTTCCTTTCTCCATCTCATTCTCCTTCGCCACTTTCTGTGAAATAAGCGGCGCAACAATTGCTGGTGCGACCAGGATCAGTGCAGCAACCCTCTCAGGAGCTTCAAGGTATGTGTTAACTGCTACAAGGCAACCAGCGGAGTGCCTGAGATCCCAATTTTCTTTTCAATCTTTCCAAGTTTTAGAATGTTTTCTAAGATGATAACAATCTCCCATCAACTAAGGGAACTGAACTTACCCCATTAAAATGGCTTTCCCGGCGCCTAACAAGTCTATAAATGAGAGTGTGGCGAGCACAGAGAAGGCCTTGGAGTATGGATTCAAAGGCCTGGCATCGCCGCCACTAACACCCTGCTGCCCCCAAGAACTCGCCCTCGATGTCAGCCCAAAGGCAGGCCGATCAAAGGCTAGAACCTTGGAGCCAGTCACGTGTGCCAGGGGCTTCATCACTCGATCCCACGAGAACACCGAGGCACCGAAACCATGCAAAAGAATCATTGGCAATCCAATTCTCGCAACTCCACTGCCCATACCCTGAAAAGATTGCTCCTTTACCTCTTTTTCGGCCTCGTGGTGGCATATCTTGTGGTGGATCTGAACTCCATTGAGTTCACAGAAGAAGCTATCAGGATCAGCTAATTTTTCCGGGTCTACCAGCTCCTCCTGGTCCACTCCCGCCACGCTCCTCCTCCTGCGCTGCTTCCTCTGGGCATCATCCACCAACTGTTCTGCTCCTCCCAAAAAGGGAAAAAAACTGTTATTGTGGGACAATTTAAATTAAAGAGGAGAAAGAAGGATAATTTTAAACTTACCGGGATAGTCAGCACCAGCACCGCTAATAGAAGCAGCTTTGGCGAGGAATTTGAAGTTATCGCGGCCGGACAAGTGGAGGAAGGTCTTGGATATGTCTGCGGGAAGGAAAGGCTGGTGGCGGGAGCGGATAGTTTCCGGCTGAGGGAGGAGCGGGGAGAGGCAGGGGAGATGGCGGAGGGAGAAGGTCATCTCCGGCGAGGAGTGGTGGAGAGATAAGGATAAGGTTTGGAGACTCCGGTGAGGAGAAAATTCGGGAGGGGGTTTACCGCAGGAGGGGAAAAAAAAAAAAGAAACAAAAAGAGTGGGTTCACAGCAATGAAAAACAAAGGGGTAAAGAATAAAAAGAAAGGAGTGGATTTACAGCAGGTGGAGGGGAAAAACAGAGCGGGTTTACAGCAAGGAAAAAATTAAAAAAAATAAAAAGGGGGCGTTACGAGAATCGAACTCGTGACCTCTTGCACCCAAAGCAAGAATCATACCACTAGACCAAACGCCCGGGATGTTAGAAGGTTTTTGGTTCACCATACTCGAGCTTAATATCAAACCTCCATGAGAATAAAAATTAAGGTATGAAAATTTCACTGCATTTTTTCCTAAATCTGTTCATCTACATTACGTTTGTTTGGAGACAAAAACATTAGCCATATCACATGACAATAACGTTTGATAGCATTTTAAACAAAATATCTAACACTCAATAATGGATTTATAAATATTTTTATCTTCAATAGAATTTTTTTCAAGAGTGAAATATTGTGTTTATTAAATAAAAGAAATAATCAGATGGGGATCAGAGCCATGTAAAATTCCCCTCTGCTGTAAACCAATATCCAACAAAGTTTCGCCCCTGGCGACCATCTAACGTGACCATGATGGCATTCGGTTGCCATCTCCAAAGGCCCATGCGAGGTAACACCAGCCGTAGATGCTAAGACCACCCCTCATCGGTCATCATCAGATCAGACACGTCCCCGCTCTCTCTCATCCGTCCAATGAGCCCGTGCAGCGCGTCGTAGATCCCCTCCGCCTCCGGGTGGTCCCGGTTCCCGGTGACGAAAGCGTGCACCCCCTTCCCGGCCACCTCCACCCAGCTACAACCGGGTGTCTTCCTCACCCCGCGCCGCCTCATCTCCCGCCGCACCTCCGCCACCTCCCCCCACCTCCCGGCCCCCCCGAGTGCGTTCGCCAGAAGCACCCACCCCCCGCTCCCCGCCGGCTCCAATCCCATCATCCTCTCCGCCGCCTCCGCCGCACGCCCCACCTCCCCCTCGCCCGGCACGCCGCCAGGTACGCCCTCCACGCCCCCGCTCCCGCCTCTCCCGCCGCCTCCGCCACCGCCCGCGCCTCCTCCAGCCGACCCGCCCGCCCCAGCATGTCTGCTGCGCACGACCAGTGCTCCGCCGCCGGCGCCACTCCGAACTCCGCCCCCATCCGCTGAAGCACCTCCCGTCCCTCCTCCACCAGCCCCGCGTGGCTGCACGCCGCTAGCACCCCCACGAACGTCACCTCATCCGGCACCGCCCCCGCCGTCACCATACCCTCGAACAGCCTCAGCGCCTCCCGACCCCGCCCGTGCGCTGCGTACCCGTCTATCATAATGTTCCACGAGGCCACGTCCTTCTCCGGCATTCCGTCAAACACCCGCCGCGCGTCCTCCAGTGCCCCGCACTTGGCGTACATGTCCATCAGCGCGTTGTCCACGAACACGTCTCGGTCGCTCCTCCTCATCCCGCTCGCCACCATATAACAGTGGATTTCGCGGCCGAGCGAGAGGGCCGCCATCTGGGAGCATGCCGGGAGGACGGCCGCAAGGGTCACCGGGTCCGGCGGGACCCCGGCGCGCCGCATCCGGCCGAATAGCCTGAGGGTCTCGAGATGGTCGGCGGAGTACTGGCGGGCGGAGATCATGGAGTTCCAGGAGAAGAGGTCCCTCTCCGGCATGGACTCGAAGACCTCGGCAGCCTCCTCCACGGCGTGGCACTTGCCGTAGAGGTCGATGAGCGCATTGGCGACCGCCACCCCGGAGTCATATCCAACTTTTATAGCAAAAGCTTGAATCTTTCTACCACTTTTTAGGTCGGCGGTGGCGGTGAAGACCGATAGGATCCCGGTGACCGTGTATTTACTTGGAACCATCCCTTCAAGCACCATCCGGTAATGGTACTCGAGAGCCATGGCGAACTGGCCCCTCTGGGCGAAGCCATTAACCATAGCGTTCCAGAGGACCACATCTCTCTCGGGCAATTCGTCGAACACCTTCTGAGCGTCCTCTACGAAGCCCAGTTTCAGAAACGAACGGATCAGAGCGCTCGAGGTGAAGAGCTCGGTATCGAAGGCGGCCTTGAAGAGCTCGGCGTGGATCTTCCGTACCTCGCCCGAGGCGCCGAGGTCGGAGCAGGCTTTGATGACGCAGGGGTAGGTGAACTCATCGGGAAGGAGGGTGGCCTCGGAGCGAAGGCGTCGGAAGAGGAGGAGGGTATCGGCGGGGAGGCCGTTGGAGGCGAGGGCGGCGAGGGTGGCGTTCCAGAAGAAGAGGTTGGGAGGGCCGGTGGCGGAGCGGAAGACGGCGAGGGCGTCGGCGGGGCGGGCGCAGTGGGAATAGAGGGTGATGAGGGCGGTGACGGCGAAGGGGGAAGCGTGGAGGCCGGCGACGAGGAGGCGGGCGTGGACCTCGCGGGCCTTGGAGAGGTGGCGCCGAAGGGCGCAGAGCTGGAGGTGGGAGACGTAGGCAGCGAGGTCGGATTTGGGGCGGCGATGGGATGCCAATGGGTTGGGCGAGCGAGGGATGATGGCAAGAGCGGGGCTTCTCGTGATGAAAGAAGAGAGGGGTTTAATGTTCATTTGCGTGGCATGGCTTTGCGGGGGGATTTTGAGCCTTTTTAGATGCGGCGAGGGATGCTTTGAACGTGCTCGCGGGGGGAAGGTCGGAGATGAGACATTTTCAGGCACGGTTTGAGCCTGTCTTGGTGGCAAATGTCAAATGGTGATCAAGCTCCTTTAGATTTTTTTATTATTATTATTATTTTTATTTTTTTGAGAGAGCAAACAAAATTCATCGATAATGGAATTATTTAAATCAAATAAATATATTATTTAAAATTTGAATTTGAATGCAAAACATTTGGCTGCTAAATATAAAGATGCAGCAATAAACCTCAATTGATCGATTTATAAAAGAGTAAAAATAAAACAAGATTAATGAAGATAAATAAAGATTTGCTAAACCTAAGCTTAAAATGAAGTTCATCCAAGTATAAGCTTGCCTATCGATAAGTCAAGCTCAAAAAATTATTTTTATGTGAGGATCGAATTAGAATATCCTTTTCACAAGTATAATCGAAGAAGTTTATCACTTTTAGTTCATTTGCATCCCTAATCCCTACAAATGTAGCTCATACAGAAGGCTTTTATGTGGAGAGATTGGCATATTGAAGTGGCTATTCTTACATGTGGTGCTAAGTTTAGATTTAAAAGAGTTTTTTTTTTTCCCCATAAGGGTAAACTATGTATGGTCATGTTGTTACTAAAAGGTATTATATATTCTTTACAAAAGTTATATAAAATCTATGTATCACATCACAAGCATGATAAGTATAATAGGTGAGGCCTAAGTAAGAAATTTTTTTTGATATCTATTATGTTGTATATGAATATTTTAAGATTCGTTATCAATCCAACACTTGAAGGACTTGGATTGGATAAAAGTGTGATTTTTTATACATGTTCTATAATTTTATTGGTTTAAATCCTTTTATATGTTCAAAATATTTCAATAAAGATGACCACAAGTAGGAATATTTTCTACTTGGTGAGAAATATCCATGCATCAAATAGTTGGAGAGAAGATTCATGGTCATGGGTTTATTGAAATAATTGATAACTTTTATAAAAGTTATGGAGGATGTAAAGGTAAAACTATAAATTTTTTGATGGATAAATTATTGAATCTAATCTACTTTCCAATGAAGTTCAAAAAAAAAAACCCCAAACCTTGAATAATTACACAACCCATTTGATCCAAGTTCAAGATACTCCTCTTTTAAACCCCTCTTTTAAACCGAGTCAAAACTTAGATTATGGGCAAACTAAACCTAATTCTTGCATAATTGAGATAATCAAGCAACAAAAATGCATTAAGAATCCATATTTTGGGAATCAATTCATCTTTACCCTAACCATCAAGTGTGGTACCATTTCAACTAAAATCCGATGATAGTACCATGCTCAATTTGAACACTGACTACTTCCTCTTTTTAGACTTATTTGACTTCCCATATATTTCTATTGCTTGGGGCATATCCCAACTTTCTTGTTGATGGATCAATCTAACTACTAAACTACTAAAGATGTGATGCAACTACTTCAATTTCTAACAAATAGAACCAGATTAACCTAGCAACCATGCACTTGTTCTTAGAAATTTACTGCTAATCAAACCTTTCCTCTCGAATCATACCATAAATTTCTTAACATCCGTAGTAACCTAGAGATCACCACTATTTTAGGCAATGTTTAGTACAGCTGTTAGGAGCTAATTGATAGCCATTAACTCCCTTAACAGTAGAAGATTAACCATCTATGTTAGCCAGCCGCTGACCCTCAACAGCTATCAGATACCCCTAAAAGCTGCAACAAACAAGCTCTTAGTTAGTTGTCCAGCTTTTGATAGCTGACAATATTTAATAAAAGGATGGCCAGCACCTTCCCTCTCTCTATCCAAACTCTCACCGTTTCCTCACCTCACCTGAGCTGTGTGCAAAGGAATTCTGGATCACTTTCCAACAATGCCTCTGGATGCAACATACTCCTGCTGACATCGAGTCCATCCGCACAGCATAATGCAACATCCCTCCAAACTAATCAACGGAGTGGCTTTCATTCGTCGTTACCATTCTTTGGATGCTTTGGAAAAAGAGCTACAAATGAACTTACGGGCAGAGGCTAAATCCTTAATTTGGAATCTCTTCCAACTTCTTTCCCCTCTTTGCTACTTCTTACCAACAAGCTATGATTTCATCTGCTAGATGAAATTATGGAGTACATCACAGCAAGTTGGGATGAAATCTCAAAGCGGACCTCCTCGTCTGAATGATGTAGAATATTATTAACGGATGGGCCATCCACGCTTCAGCTGCTAATTAATATAAAACTTTCGAGCAAACTACAACCACAGAAGCAAATGGTCAGCAGATTTCATCCCATGAATACATTTCAGTGAATTGGACGGAGAAGATTGCTTAAATTTTCATGCGGCAGTGCGTCCTGGTCGGTGTTTGCCAACTTTCAGAAACAGAATCAAAGCTGCACCTGTGGAAGCTGGAAAAGAAACAAGAAGAAATTATAAGATCTACAGCAGCAGTACGAGGAAACAAAACAACGATCCCCCCCCAACCTTACTCCAGGTTGGCGAATGATGGAACTCCAGTACAGAAGGCAATATCTTTCTAATGAGCCATGGGTGGTTTTTATTAAGATATTTATTGACTAACAAATTTACCAACGCAATAGCTTTCCATTGACAAAGGGCAAACTCAGCAGCCCCTGGCAAAATGTTGTCATGCTTAAATTGTAGTCTACTGCATGCAAGAAAAATAACCTCAGCTGTTGAAGAATGGCTAATGAGTCATGTTGACATTCAAATTTGTGCAAGTTCACAATTGTTTTCCCAATGAAGTGTTTAGACGAAGGTGCAAATGACAGTATCCAACAGATCTGATGGAGATAATATGCTGATGATTACTTAAATGGTTAAGATCAATCTAATCACAAATAGGTGTACCTTCTAGTAAGTCACCTAAATAGTTAAGATAGGGCCCAGCTAAGATTCCCCAAGTGAGAGTATGTTTGGTTTCAAGTTATTGACATGGTTTAACATAAATAGAAATGTACATGTATTTCCAATGCAAGCCAGACCTTTTCCATTGAAATAAAATATTTTGCTTTTTGAGAATTTTCGATTAAACAGAATGCAACAAATGATAGCTTTTTCATTAATTAGAGATCATAAACCAAGATTTAAAAAATATATATATATTTAGGCTAGGAGCTGCTAGCCCCTATCATCCTAGTAAGATCATGTCAGAATTATTATTCTCACTATCATCTCATAATGATTAAGGAGTCCCATCTTCACAAATTCTCAAATTGCAATTTCCAATACCAACTATCTTGCAACGGCTTTTATTGGTCATGTACTTCCCCTCACCGAAGTAATGCTCAGTCTATGCACATCCAACCTTTTATGCTATGACTTAATGGTGCATCAAATTCCTCTTGCTCTCATTTGTCGTATCGGTTCACCACAGCACAATGACTTCTGTCATTGAACCTTATCTAATAGCAGGGTAAAGGTTTGCATGACCATCTACCATCAAGTCTTAGTAGACGTAGTTCAGCAGTAACATGCTATCCATCTCCTAACGATAATCTCCGTCACTCTAGTGCAAACTCCCTCTGATTGTGGTGCCAAACCAACAGCTCAATTTCACCCTCACACAATCCAACTAAATGAGAAGGGACTTCAAAAGTAAGCACTTTTTTCTTGACAGAAGCAAACAGCTTGTTATGTCTCTCTACCATGTCCATAAAGTCATAACCAAAATGCTAATAGTAAAAATTAAAAATAAAGAGACCTCTTGCGCCATCATACCAGCCCAACACTTCAAAATAATCCAATCTGACATCACAGATCAAACCATTTTTTGCTTCCATCATGTCATTATAATGCATTGGCTAAAGACCTCCATGAGGCATCACATACACACCACTAGCTTCCACCCCAATCAAAAATCCTGATCAGCAACAGATGCATCACGCATGTCTCAATTAGTTCCAAACATTTAAAACACTTTGAGATGGAAGCCAATTGATGGCAATACCTCATGTATTCAGCTAGGTACGGGGGACAGAAAAATGCAGACAGTTCATTCTAGGGGAAAAGTAATGATGCTTAAAAATGCTCGCCATTATCTTATCATGTTGACCCTGCATTGATTTTGATGATCACAAAATAATTAAGTAGGTTACTGATGATTTTGGTGTAAATCAATGTGACTTGCAGGTATACAAGAGTCATCAAGAATATCTAAACGGATTCCAAACGTCAAAATTAGTATGTGGTTCAAAAGAGAGAATCCCAATATCTGAGAAGAAGGACTCAAGGTCAGATTAAGTAAAACTCAGATATTTGGCAAAATTACCAAGTGTAGAAAGTTCAAGATTCAATGGTTTTACAAGTCCATGGAGCAATTTTTATAATTTTGAAGACTTTGGTCAACTCCCACGGCAACTTGGAATGGAAGAATGAAGCCCTTGGCCAACCCACATGTGAGTTATCAAGTCAAAAATGTGTCACAGATGCTTTTACAAAAGAAAACCTTAGACTAGTCGGCTCTAGAGCCGACTACTATGACCACACAGTGGTCTGGCACAAGGTAGTTGGCTCTAGAGCCGACTACTGTGGAACTTACAGTGGGTTTACCCACGTTAGTCGGCTCTAGAGCCGACTAACTTAGCCTGGGATGGGAAAAACCCCAGGTTAGTCGGCTCTGGAGCCGACTAACGCCCTGAGAACTTACCCAACGGCTAGTTCTGACATTCCAACATTCGGAAACGGCCATTCCAACGGTCCAATCCCTCAACTAATTATAAATACAAGTTAATGGGATGGATTAGCAAGAAGTTAAGTGGATTTTTGAAGAATTACAAGTGTGAAAAAGAGAGATTTATCAAGCCAAATGTAAAGAAAATTCAGCCTGCTCCAGTTTTCAAAAATCACTGTAGCTGAAGTTTGAAAATCCATTGAAGCTCATTCAAAGCTCCCACCAACCACTCCTGAAGCTTCATCAAGTGCTCTTAACTCCAAGCATTCAAAGAAGAGAAGCTCATTCAAGGAAAAAAGGCTTCAAATTTGTAAAGTGCTCTTTATTGTATTTAATTGCTCATTAAGGAGCTATTCTTGCTGAACTTATATCTTATTGTATCTTGTTGAGTTTCAACTTGGTTGAAACTTGTGAGGGGTGTGCCAAACCCTTAATTGGTGGTTGTAAAGGCTTCCTTGTGCCTGAAAATAAGAAGCTAGTTAAGTAAGCTAGGTTGTAATCGTTGGAGAACGATTGGTGGTGAAAATTTTCAAGGGGTTCTTGGGGAGTGGATGTAGATGCAAGAGTTAGCACCGAACCACTATAAACCTTTGTGTTTGTGTGTACCTTCCACTGTTCTTGCTGTGTGTTTCAAATTTGTCACTGCACTTTCACTCACACTTATAACTTTGCAAGTATTACACATCATTGTTTAAAATTTTCAAAGGAACCCAATTCACCCCCCCCTCTTGGGTTGCTTAGCTGGGCAATATATCACTACATTGATCTTATAACCATTTATGGATTGGCAAATAAGGTCAAACAACTAGTGTAATCAGTAACATGTGCCCCTTCGCCCCCACATGCATCATCCTGCAAGTAGATCACTTCAATCTAATTCCCTAAACATGCATATGCTGGAATTACGGCCTGGATCATATAGATTTCATATACATTTAAGTGGAATCCAATGGATGGGGGGAAAGAAAATTACTTTTAGAGCATTACAATGGCATTTATCTTAACTATCCTCCACCTGATCTTCTACAGATTACACTACGATCATGATTTGCAGCACAATGTGATCCATAGGTTCGACTTCAGATCAGAAGGTCATAGGTTCGACTGCCACCGTGGTCGCTGTTAATATTTATTTTATGAAAAAAAAGAATTCATGTAGCTAACCCCAACTAGTTTGGGATTAAGGTTTTATTGTTGTTGTTGTATACGTTTGAAACATGGCTTGCATCACCCCCTATTCCATGCTTATCACATGTGCCTAAAGCCACCTGACTAACTACAACTCACCCCTATTTGCCCTATTAGCCATACCACATCCCAATACTTAAACCAGAAAATCTTTCACTAAGAGCACAAAAACATGGTAGGTATGGATTTTATTTATGGAATTTTGGGTCTATGTCAGCTAGCAGCTGGGGAGAAAGCCATCCAGCAGATCTGTTATCATTAGAAGGTTGAGCCAACCAGCAGATTTGTTATCATTAGAAGGTTGTTGCCACCTTGTGAGCAGCTTTTGGAAACATATCCTTGGATGCATAGGTTTGTTAACATGGAGCAATAAAACCTATCAGCTTAAAAGTTTTTAACATAAATGAAACTGCCTGCAGGTCATATATCACTGGCACATACACATCAGACAGTAATCACCATACCAGAGTGTAGGCAGGATCAAACCTAGGTCTCTAGTATCAACACAAGAGACCATACCAACCTGGCCAGTTTGCAATTCACATGGTTATTTTAGGTCCACCATCATCAGTATAGCATTTTAGCATGGCTGAGAAAAAGAAGGTGCTGTTACATTGCGTTAGTCCATATAGAAATGTAATACAACTTCTTTTTCCATGCTTCTTGTCAATACAGTCAGGTAGGCATAACAGATCTCCCATACCTTGTAAGCTAAAGCTAAGATAAACCTGATGTGTGTCAGCTGGTTTTGGCTTTAAGCTCATTCTGATTGACTTTCTATCTACATTAGGAATAGGTGGACTTGACATGAGCAATGTTGATGTACAACCATCATCAGATGGGTTGGTGAAGTTTGTTAGGAATTTTCAACAACTTAAACTTTATAACATAACCTGAAGAAACCACAGTCTAGAGAGGGTAGCAAGATGTAGTAAAATGTGGGTAACTTTTTTTTTTTTTTAACTGTAAAATGGGGGTAACTTTCATCTCTCTGTGCTGAGAAAAAGTAGAGCTCTAAAGAAATACCAGAAGGGTTGTTGCAAAATTTAGAATATGGATTACTAACAGAAGATGTGGACTTATGGTTACTGTTAGCACCATCATTTTGGTATTACACAGATAACAAATCATATAACTTCTTTGATAAAAGTTATTTATTAAAAAGAAATTGAAATCTAACATTTTGAAAGGCCATATAGAAAGTAAGAGATGCTTATCCTGACATAAGAAAAATCTGCTGATCTAAATGAAAATGCAAGAAAGGCAAAAGATCAGCACCTGCTATCCATGCCAACAATTACAACAGTGTTATATGATTCAGGTAGGTGGAATTGTGCAAATGACCACTCAGAACTAAAATACTTTAGCAAAACCCCTGAAAATTTCAGTACTTGGAAGATAACCATCCTTTCTCGCCAAAAGATTACATACTTGGACTGTTAATGAACCACATTAAATTGAGATACGGTCAAATAACTAAAAGATCTGGCAGTCACATTTCAAATATTCCATCAAAAAGAAAACAAATTTTGTGCAGTTCTAGAATCAAGTCTTTTTTAGTAGTTTATTTTTCTAAAATTATAAATTAGAAAATATAGAAAGAGGTCAACCAAAAAATAATTGCTAATCAGCCAAAAAGAAGTAAACATGAACTCATGTATGATATGCCGATTTAAAAGTTGGAATCAGAGCAATTTGGAAAAATCTCCTTACCATTTAAGTAATAAACAATTTGAAATACTTTATCATAATGGATTTAGAATAAAATATTTAAGTTAGTTTTGGTGGCACCACCATTGCCAATGAATAACCCCTAAGATAATGGATCGGGTTCAGCACATTGATCTTACAAAAGAATCATCAGAGTAGGTTCCCCTACTCTACAACAAAATAAAGGATTTAGGATAGCATTAATGCATACACATTTTTGATTTTTTCTATACATTAATGCACAAGAATTTGAAATCAATTTTACTGATGTGGGATAAGTATTTTTTTAATTTGAATAAGTATTGCATCTTTGTGGGAAAAGAATTATTGAATGAGCTTATTTTAACACATTGTAGTTGGACACCATCAGAAAGGTAACTCAAAGAAATGGCAACAAACTAGGGGAATGGTTTGAGGAATTCGACATTTTTTTCCTCCACTAGTAATATATACCGTGGAGCAATATGTCTTCTATCCTTTCATAAAGGACAATGATGAGCCAGTGTTAGAACCCATTTTTGGAGAAATGAGGGCATCAAGAGAACTTGAAGAGTTCTGATGGACCATTCCAGGGACTTGACCAAAGGCTTCCTGGTCAATGCATCCTCTCCAACTATTCGAACCCTAAGACTGAAGATATGAACAGTACCTTTGTCACTAGAAAGTGCCAACCACCACAAATTTGAAGAGAGCGCAATACTGTATATTTCAGCCCTATCTGCTCCCCTACGTACCTACACAATCCCAGTTATGAGTAAAACTGCTTAAAACGAAAGCGCAAGATGATAACAACAAACAATTCAACTAGGAAGATGTTAAAAAAAAAACATTTTTGCGATATATCATAGTCTATTTCTAGTTTAATGGCAAGCAGCAACAAGAGAATATGGCAAGTCACAGATATATAGAGCAAGTCAGTTACAAATATTTGCTCAAGCTAGAAGCTAATCTTAATGTAAAGTCTGACTACATGACTGTGAGTGAAGCTCCTGATGTACATAAAATATATTGTTGGCTTATGCTTATCAGGCTTTGTTCAAATTAGATATGTGCCCGTAGCTTACTGAAACTAGTATTTACTTGGGGTCTCAGGTTAAGCCTGAGCATAAATCCTCCCTAGTCTAGCCCATATTTGCCACAACTGAAGCATTTGTTTCCAGCTATCACTAAAGGGTGCTAAAATGATCTTGCACTTTATACAAGTAGAATACTAAGTTTTTCCCCAAAAAAAATCATTAACAAGAACAACAAATTCTCAAGGAGATGCAGAAAGGACCAAAATTGAAGGCCTTCTCATGCCTTCATCAATTATACGATGTAACTGTATATGCATTTAACAATTCCAGTTGTGTAAAAAGGAATTTATATATTGATTAATCAGAAGCAATCAAAATAAACAACAAACAAGAAAAGAAAGGAAAAAAGAAATGATTCATAATCAATGCTTGGTAGTGTGCCTCTTGTAGGCAGGTTCCGTCCATCATGTTAAATATCCTTATTAACGTGCCCTTTACACTTGCAGTTGCAAGAAGAAGCCCATTCATAGTCAAGCTCAAGCAAGCAATGTGAGAATCATGTGCATTGATGAACTTCGTCACCTCCAAACCAAAGTGTTCAATACGAAGTTGCCCACTGTGAAGACCAGGACAAGCCAGAATGGAGTTGTTTGTGTGATGTGAAAGGCAGCAAAGCCCCTTTGGATTTTGCTAAAGTCTCAATTTGATGAAGAAGCTTTAGATCTGAAAAGTTGTAGACATATATTTTGTGCTCAAGAACCACAACAATGCGATTTTGTCTTAATTTTACAGCCTTGACATCAGATCTGAATGCAAATTCACCAATGCATCAGCTCTGGTGATCATGCCAAATCATCACTTTGTTTGGTGGGTACTGTGGATTGGCACCACCACCAACAAGAGCTAGAATATTACACCAAAACAGCATTTCAACTATTCCAAGCCCCCACTTTTCAAATCCCTTCTAAAGATTTCCTAGAAAGGCTCACAATTATAGATCCTAAAACCACGGCTTGTGCCAGCAGCAAAGCACCCATAGTCCTGATTCCATGACACGGGCAACAACTCAGTCTCGTCATCATTAGTAATGTCCACTTTTGGTTGAACAAATGCAGGTGGAGATTGCTGGAAATGCGGTGATTCCAGTGAGCCAATTCTCAGGGGTGGGAGTATTTCTTGTGAAGTTGAGACCGTCGAGATCATGAGGAATGAAACAAGAGTCAACAGTGATAGAAGCAGCCAGAGGCCATTGAAAACAATAAAATCCAGAACTCCTCAGAAGCTGTGTAAGGTAGGCCAGATTCTTGCAGCATCAAGACTTAGAAAATTAAGCATATATCATTACAAAATCAGTAGGCCATCTCTCCACATCCAATAATGGCCCTTGCAATAAATCATTTGTTATAAGATGTAATGCGCAATCATGGATATACAGTCACATGGACAACCCAAAGTTAGATGGATAAATAAATTTTAAATAGAAAGGTCTTGTAATCAACACACAGCAAAATACTATCAAGGATGTTTTGAAATTTTGAAGGAGAAAACAGTAAGCAAATATGCGATTAAAGATATTATAAGTTGAGGGAAAAAAAGCTTTTCTAGAAACCCATTATAAGTAATGATGATGCCAAATAGCAACTACAACTACATTGAAATTTGTGTGATCTGCAAAAACATAGAATAATTTCATACATGACTTTCCTAAATACAGTCTAATCTTAAGACAAATAAAGAAAGATAAAATTAGATATGAAAGAGATTGCATGACAATGCCAGCAGGTTAACTTTGTCGATATAAGTTGAAAAGTCTAGAGGCACACAAGCATAACTTCCACTTCATACACTAGCTAAAGATCAATCTTCGCAAATGACTAGATTTTTCTTAGATATGCGGATGCAACATATGATGGTATTTTTGCACCGATAACCTAAAGGCACTGTTCCAACAGTTCATGGTTGACTCAATGAAAGCTGCCCTCAGCTTCAGCGGATTCAAGATTACTGCTTGACTTTAGCTCAAATGATATAATCGAGCTGATTGGCTTCAGATTGGATTTATTTCAATGATAGGATTCAATTGACAATTATGGCTTTTTCAAGGACTGCTGATGATCATGAATCAGTGGAATCGATAAATGGTAATTAAGCAATATTCTTACTCTATGCATATCAGAGCTTGAAGTCAGCACCTAGTTAACAGTCATGGAAAACCAACTTAACCAATGTAGAAGGTAAGGGGGAAAACATTTTATCATCTCTTCGCTGTTACCTGAAAAGCACTACACAATAATAATAATAGTAATAATAATAATAATAATAATAATAATAATCATCATCATCATCAAGCTTGTGTGTCCTAGAGTTTGAATGACAACGGAAATGGAATCACGTGCAACTTATGTCAACAGCTTCAGTTTAAACATCAAAAGTCCAAACTAAAGCTTAAGATGTCATCAAATAGGTCAAAAGATGGCATGTAGGTTCTTGTGCCTTAGGTGCATCTATTGGCTTGGGCTTTAAAACTTGGTCTAGTGCATGGGAACGGGACTACAACATTAGCAATGATGATTTTGTCTAGTATTAGTTACACTAAAAGTCTGCATTCATGATGAGGTGGACAAAGATAGGCTAGGTCATGTTAGGATACGTTTAAGATTTTAGAGAAAGATGAAACTTAGGTCCGGTTCCTTGCATTTGTTCATGCAGTTTTCTCTATCTCTTTCTCACTTTTTACATTTATAAGTCACAGTCTACACCCCAGAGAGAGAGAGAGAGACTAAGAGAGAACCGCAGGGCCTAGACGCAAGGAACCGAACCTAAGTTTCATCCTTTAAAAAACCTTAAATGGTTGGCTATTTGTAAAAGGCTAACAACTTGAGCATGTAATATTTCAGGAGAGTTTGCTAAAGCTTCCTTTAGTGAGCAATGAACTTCAACTCATCATATGAACTCTGTTCTTAAGCTTACAAACCCAGATATAATCCAAATGAGCAAAATAATTGCACTGAGGCACAATGGTGTCAATATATAACAAGATTCCGTAAAGTGTTATAGCTAATAACAACCTCGCATGCCAAGACAGCAATTTGTATGGAAATCAACCAAATACCCCAAAGCCTGTCTGAGTTTCAAATAAATCACGAACAGAATCTTACATTAAGAGACATGATATACCAAAAAAGATTACGAAAAGGCTGAAAAAGAAATGGATCAAAATTAAAACCTTGAACTAACAATCCAGCGACAAAATTATATAAAAATAAAATTTTAATAAATAGATCTGAATCAGTAGTAGATACGGGAAAAATACCTCAAAATCTCAATAAAAGCAGCCTCGGGCGATTCAAAATTCCAACAAAATTAAACGAAGAGAGAGGAAATTAAAGGAGTTTTGGATATCCGAATAGATTCACGGATCTCCAGCTCTTCTCCCAGCTCTTCTCCCGAGAAATAATACCAATCCACGCTTGGCTTTATAGAAAATTTTCCGCACACATTCTCTCTCTCTCTCTCTCTCTCTCGAGAAAAGGCCTTCTCGCTCGCAGGATGGCGGCGGTAAAACGCGCCGCGGGAATCATTTAACCCGCGGATCATGCACCACGCCTCCATAGATCGGACGGCTCACATTCCGCTACCAACGCGAACGATGAGGACGTGGTCTTATCACGGCCGTCCGAGGAGCGATAATTTCGGTCCCTGCCCCCGGTGGGACGAAATCATCAGATGACACGTGGGAGTGTGGTGTGGTCTACCCGCTACCAACGGACACACCGGTAACGGCCCGGAAATAGTTTCGGGTCCGAGACCCGTAACGGAATCTGCCACCCGCCTTAACGGATCCTCCAGGCTGCGTCCCGTCCAAGTATGGTCCGGATTGGACCAGCTAAACTTTTTGGACGTCGAATGATTTATCCAAGTTTTGTTCCACAATCGAGTGGCTATGATTGCCTGGACCATCGAGGCCCACTCTGGCTTTGGAGGTCCGCCGTGGATGAGATCCATTAGTAAGGTTGATGAGTCCGACTTGTTTTAGGGTCCAGCTCGTTAGATGCTGGATCCAGGATGCATGTCTTGCAAGGAATGTTTGCTTAATCCAAATAGGGCCATCATGTTGGTCTCAGATCATTAATCATCTAATTTTTGATGATTTAAGAACATTATATTTGGCATAATATATGTCTGTGATAAAAAATACTTGATAATTTAAGATCATTATGTTTAGTATATCATAAAATCATGAATTACCGAGGATAAAATACCAAAATTAACCTTAATTAATTAACCTCTCTTTATCTTAAAAAATAACTATCCCTAATGTATTTTGCAAATATCATGATAATTTATCATTATTTTATACTATTTTTATTACAATATTTAGATTAAATTACAATATTTTTTATAATATAATATAATATTATAATATAATTATAATATAATCATAATATTTATAGTATAATAATTATTATTATCATGTTATAATATATTTGATATAATATAATAAATATTATATTAAATTTTATAATATTATTTTATTGAATTAATATGAAAATAATATCAAGTATTTTTATATGAATGAGAAGTATTTTGGTCACTAAATCTTAAGTCAGGATGACTTTCTGGAGGTGATTTTGGATACTCGATCTTATTGATATGTATGGAATTATTATATTGGGTGGTGGTATACATGAGAAAAATTTAAGAATCATTGAGGTACAATCAAATGTAGTAATCCCATTATCATGAACTTGAATGGATTACTTCATACTAAACATCTCCTAATTAAAATCATGGCATAAAGGTGGAGCATCATCATCAAGTTATCCCAGGGGTTATTATTGGATCATCTACTATTCCTATGATATTGTGATTGGGATCACCAATGGATAAGATTTTTTAATTTGATAAATTATTTTCAATTAGTACACTTTTTTTTGTTTTTCTCACTTTTGTAGCCATTAAAAATTATAAAATTAAAATTTTGATTTCATAGTTTTAATGATTCCAATATTTGGAATGAAATGAAACTATAGAATTAAAATTCTGAATCTTTAAAACCTATCAAATCAAAATAATTTATACCTTTCAAAATACTCATCAAACCAAAATAATATCTCTTGCAAACCTTTAATTAAAACCCTTCAACTTTATTCACTCCTCTCATCTCTCTTAAGTTGTCAATCTCAAGTTCATTTGATGCCACATTCATCTCCTTATTTATCTCATATTGTTAGTCTCTAATAAGGTTCAAATCTTTAATTTTTTTGTCTTCTGTTGTTTTTTAAATCACTTTTTTTTTACTACTATTATCTATTTTTTTGGGTATGAAAAAATGTTTTCATCTTTTTACATAACCTTGTTACATGTTTGCTGTTATCAATATTTATTGTTTTAAATTATCAAAGTCTAATTCTTTATCTTATAAGTTTTTTATCTTTAAAATTATTATTTTTTTATATTAGAAGTAACATGATAAAATTATTTTATAAATATCATTTTCATCTTAATTCCAAATGAAAGAATTAGAATTTAGTTTCATAATTTTATACTTTATTTTAAATACAAAAATTGAAATACTAATTGCATTCCATGGCGGACCGTGCATGAAAACATGGTGAGAGGCTCTCCATGGTGAGCGAGGTGGTGGACGTACGGTGAGAGGCCCTCCATGGGTAAAGGAGATTGGGGGATTCTCGCTTCTTGTCCCCCATGGCATGGAGTGAATAAAATATATAATGCTTCAAATTCTATACAATAAGTTTTACCATTGGAGACAACACTTGCATTATTTTTCAACATTCGGGCAAATTATGACCTTAATTTAAATTATTAGTCCTCAAATATAAATATAATTTTTCAGTTATAAATTTTAAGGTAACAATCTCTGTAATCAACATCCTTGTTCAAAAACACAAACTACAAAACTAAATTACCCATATTTCAAAATCAAGAAAACAATAAATCAAATCTAAAAACTCTACTAGAATTTAATTATACCAATCTCTACGTGCCTCCAATAATGAGTAACAAGTGACTCCAGGTGCCATGTTCCTCTAAAAACCATTAAAATGAAGGCTGTGAGTTCAACGACTTAATAAAAGTTCCATCAAGCATATTCGGGTACCATATCCCAGAAGTAAATAATATGGATGTAAATTATAAATACAAGAAAATAAAAATATATTTATTATGAAAAAATGTCACCATATATAATCAATTAAATATTTTCACCAACATTTTGATATAATTATAATTATATTCATACCATTTAGGTGCACGGTTTATTATTTCACTTATCAAAATTAATTTCATTTCACAGTTTCATAGCATAGCTTCCAAGGAAAAAATAATCCAATCTTAATAAAAGATTACTAGCACCTACTATGGCGGTCGACTAAACTATAGCCATGTTTGTAGCCTATAACAAGTTATCAAGTTATCAATATTTGTGGCCTATCACAAGGCATCAATATCATCATATTCCTAGTTTATGAGGAACCAAAATTAATGTTATGACATTTGCTACCACATTTAAGAAAGAGAAGTATATAGTTCAAATCATGCGTTCATATATGTCTAGCACGTTGATTTATCAAAACAACACTTATGATACCTCAAATTTAGTCCTACATTAGATGGGAAAAAAAAATGTATTATGTACTTATAACTCAAGTCCATTTGCTACCCATTAACTTTTACTCGAGTTTTTGGTCCACATGGTTTTGGTCCGCTAACGAAGTTAATTGGATCAGTTGGTAGCTAGGAGGAAAAGGACTACACATGGAACGGTGGTAGAGTCCCGCCATGGCATTTGGAGCCACCCTTGTAGCACCAATGATTCAATTCGCGTTAGCTTGTGGCATGTGACGAGAATGTCGCGTTATAATGTTAGGAGATTGTGATACCTCAAATTTATCCCATATTGGATGGAAAAAAAATATATTATGTGCTTATAACTCAAGTTCACTTACTACCATTAACTTCTACTCGAGTTTTTGGGACATATGATTTTGATCTGCTAACGAAGTTAATTGAGCCAGCAGGTGGGCTTAAGGTATTACAACACTACTATTCTTATACAACACATAACACTACTATTCTTATACAATACTACTATTCTTATGGAGGTGGGTTTAAGGTGTTACAACATTACTATTCTTATACAACACATAACACTACTATTCTTATACAACACTACTATTCTTATGTGTGATGCAACTGCTTGATTCAAAAGAATGGCTGTTGATATACTTTTCTTGGTCTTGTGCTTTAGGATACAGAGGACAACAAGCAAAACTATGTAGTGTTATGTTTATAGTTCCACTTAAACGGCAGATGGTATTCTTATTTTTATTATCAACCAATAAAAATAAAAGTTCTACTATAATTTTTTAATTATAAAATAAAAAACTAGCTACATCATTTTTATTTTTTTATTTCAGTAATATTAAAGTCAACTTATTCCTTTACCTTTAAACTATCTAAATCGTGTTATAGGTTAGTTATCTATAGGTTTTGTAAAAATAAATAAAAAAAATATGTTGAGCTAAAACAAATTAGCAAGAATTTCAAAATGCAAATCAACTTATTCAAAAAAATATAATATCAACATGATCAAGACCATAGAACATCAATATGATCAAAATAATTTAACCACCTAAAATATATATGTATCATAAATCGAAATCATTTATAAGTATTTTATCAATTTATGCAACAACCACATATTAAGCCAACTAAGATAGTTAAGTACTCATATAAATTCTAACTAATTATTATTATTATTGACTAATAATAATAATAATAATATTTTTTATATTATTAACTAATAATAAATTATTATTAATATTATTTATATTATTATTAACTAATATTATTATTCAAATCACACTAGGCTAGGTCATGTGTATAAATCCATAAATCATTCAAAGTTTCAAAAATTGGCTTTGGTTTATCCCTTATATATATATATATGAGTGCTACGCATGGGACGGATTGTACAAGAAAAATTTCATCACCAATGGCCATATTCGATCCATACCTGGATCCAATTAGTCATATGGCCGATAGATTCTTGTGAACTCAGCATTGCTTTCTTAATAAAACAAAACCTCGTTCCAACTCCAAAGTAGATTCCAATGTCCAAACATAGCTATGCCCTCTTGTTTTACGCCAAATAAAACCGTGTTCTCGTGCCAGCTGTAAACTTCGACCAACTTATCTGGTTCTTAGCGGACTTCACCAAGGCCTATTTTCTTCAAGTTTATATTACCAAGTCTAGTGATCAGACAACTTCTATAGCTTCGGAGACAAGTCGCAAAATGGGCAACTCCTTGCAATGCTCTTGCTCCAATTCCACGACTCACGAGGGTGTTCTGGTGATGAGATCAGATGGGAGCCTTCTCAAGCTCAGGAAAGGAGTCCATGCACGTGAGATCATGGAAACGCATGCAGGCCATAGATTGGTGCGGTGCAGCTCCGACCGGAGGGTCGTGATGCGCTCTTCCGAGCTCGAGAGCAACCGGCTCTACTTCTTGGTGCCCGAGGGCTCCGAGAGGTGCCAAGAGACCTACGAGAAGTTCTGGCGCTTGGGAGAGTCTAAAGGGTTGCTGCCACAGAGGAGAACAACGGAGAGGAACCATGGAGTCATGGTTTTGGGCGAAGCTTTTGTGCTTGAGGCTTCCGAGGTGATAAGATCTCCTTGGAGGCCGGCATTAAAGACCATAGAAGAGATTACTTCGCCACCTTTAAGCGACCACGCAAAGAACTCTTCTCCTGCGGTGAAAGTGAATTAATTCACTAACAGGAAGCTTCTTTTCCGTAGAAGCTTCATGGACCTTTTGTTCTTATATATGGTATGCACGTATGAATATTTCAAGCACTTTGAGCGAAATTAAATAATTAGGTGGCGGATTTGACTCCTTTTTCCTTGCCAAATGTTTCTTCATCATTATCATTTTGGAAGGAAAGTGGAGTTTTTAAGCCTTCATTAGTTTTGGTTTATACTGTAACTTTATCTTCTTCAGTTCAATATGTTTTCCTCGTTCTTTTCAAATATTTTACCGGATCAAATTTATGGAGAGGGATGACATTGTTTAAAGAAAGTGGAAAGTCCAACCTGTTACTATTTACCATAAGATCACCCTACGATGGTTGAGAAGATGGATCCGATGAACTTAATTCTATACTCTGGTGCGTAGCCACTCCATAGCCATATTTTCCTTTTCAAAGAACAAAATCTAGAGTTGTATACCCAGATACCTCACTGGCATGCCCTAAATCAGATGGGGACGAGTATAATGCATGAATATTAGCCAGCATAGGTAGCTATAATGAGGAGGTGGAGGTGGATCTACCATCCATGAATCCAGACCATAATCCCTACATGCCAAGTGGAAAGGAGTGTGATGACTAGAGCAAGCTCTAGATTATGGTTATCATACTCATTCAAAATTTTTATGCAAATTACTTATTTTTGCGAGCAAAAATTGTATCTATTCTTCTTTTAGATAAATTTACTAGACTATTATCACAAGTCAAAATGAGAACCTCTAAATAAGAAGAGATATGCCGACATGCAAAGATAAGCCTAACATATTGACGAAAAGATGAATATGTTTTAATCATAATTTTTTCAGCTAGCGTGTGGCTGATAATAATTTTTCAAAGGCTCAGCTATTGAGATCCCTTACCTTCCTCTCCTCTTTGAGGATGAAATTGTTCTCGATCCCAAAGTACTTTCAAACATCCTCGACCCACATATTCTTGATGGTATCGGCCACATCCTAGTAGCAGAGGTCGAGCAGCAGATTGGTGTTGAGATAGTCGGCCGCTATGATCATCTCCAAGAGCTCATCCTCGTCCGTCTTAATGAACTCCTTGTCCCACTCTTGAAGCTCCTCCTTCTTTTCGTCACTAGTATGCCGATTCAAATACTTCACTACCTTCGCAAGCACGTGACTGGCAACGTTCGAAAGGGGCGCTATTCTCTTTACGCACCCATCATCGATCATGTTCTTGATCATCTCTGATTGGTTCATCACGTTCAAATTCACCTTGAAATCCTTACCATCGTGGCTTTTAAGCACCACCATCTTTGGTAGCTCCACCTTCTTGCTGGTCTCTATGGCTTCTCTTACTACTTCACAGGCATTCACTTCGTCATGCATGATTGATAAACTCTTGAACTCAGCCCTGAAATAAACACGATGAATTTTTTATCTTTTACATCGAGTTCAACCAATTATAAGCTACATTTAGATTTTGATTGACTGAATGAATTTTTCATAATTGTACCAAAGACTGGAGTTTAAATTTAATCTTACGGAAGAACCCGAGCAATGTAACGTGGAGCAATGCAAAGTTCAAGCTCTATCTACTCATATGTCCAACTAGCTATGATTAATCGTGCATGTCAAAACTCTTTCGATCTTAGCTATCCACAATATTTAGATTTTTGCCATGATCTTTATCTTATAGTCTCAGCATGTCTCCTCTTCGTAACCATCCTGTACAACTTATTCACACAGCTCTTCGCATTGGCTCAGCCCCTAACTATGCTAATCATATATAAGTTACTTTGCTAGAAAACAACTAGAGATACTTTTCTAAAACACACATCTAAAACTCCTTAACAGATTTGCCAAGAAAATATATTTGTGAAAATATTTATAATTAAATCCATCTATGCTTAAATAGCTAAAAAAAAAAAAAATTGATGCAATAATTGATGACTTCACCATGCTATTTCAATTTCACATTCCCCTCGTATCACGCAAGAACCTATAGCTCATTGATTATTGACTTCGAATATAGTAATATTTCTAAAGTTAATTTGTTATTTACAAAGCAATAGATTTACATCGTCTATTATGTCATGCATTTCATTAAATATCTTAGGGCCTATTACAACGAAAATTTTTTCCATGGAGGACACACAAAAAAAAAAGGTTTTGTTTTCCAATCTAATATTTTTTAAAAAAATTAATATATATATATATATATATATTTAATTTTTTCAATATATACTAAGTCTAAGAACTATCTTTAATTTATTTTTTATTATTTGACTTTTAAAATGAAGTAGTATTTTTTTCATATTTTTTACCACCATATTTCTACTATCCACTGCTACTTCTACCATCAATCATCCTTCATTATCTACTACCATCACCTTCGCTCGCTATCAACATCATGACCATCATCAGCACCACCTTCACCACCATCACCACTATCGTATCTTCACTATCCATCACCATCATCACTGTCGCCACCATAACTCCGTCACCAACTATCATCGCCTGCATATTTCCATCATCTTTCACCACCACTGCCTATACCACCTACCTTCCACCATTGATGGCGATTACCGCTATAATATCATCACTAATATCATATTTCCATCGCATTCACTACCTTGCACCATCACTATCATCATTATCACTATAGCTATTGTTGGAAAAAATGGTTATAAAACTATTATAAATGTAATTTTAGGTTGAATGAAAAATTAATTGAGGTAATTAATTCTTAAAAGTTTCGAATAGTTCGTTTCGAAAGGAATTCTGAACGTAATATACTTATTGCTTTGAATTAATACCCTGGTTAACCTCCCTCTATAATACCGGGTGCGTTAGTGACGTTTAATTTCAAGCTGGTTAACCTGCCTCTTTTATACCTATATAAGGAGGCTATCTTCTTTGTCAAATACGGGAAGTTACTGAAAAGTAAAAGAAAAAAATTAATTATATTCATAAGTTTTTAAGTGTCATTGGGTTTTTTTTTTTTGTTGTCTATTTTTCCGTAAGAATCACCTGGTGATAGAGTGAAGGCATTGTTCGAGTTCGCCGGAGTCGACGTGGTGGTGCCCTTGTTTGACTCGATAGTCATTGTATCCTGAGAAGCAGTTGCTCACGTTTTCTCAAGCACCATTGACGTAGAGGGAGCAAATCTGCTTTAAGAAAAGTGTGATTTCACGTGCCTCGGCTTTCAGTTTTTACTTCATAATAATTTCATTTTGAGGTTGTAATCGTATTTGTTGTTTTCATTTGCTCTTCTTCTCAAATTGCTAACATTCTTAAAGCAGATTTCCTTTAGAAGACGAACAAGTTGGAGAAAGAAAATAGTTTGAAATATAAAACTTAATTAAGGCATATAGTCTTGTTTTATTCTAAACTTGATTCTAATTTGTGGATCTTTGAGTTTTTCAGATATGGCTGAAAATGTGAACGTTGTCCTAGCTGTAAGCACTAGCAAGACGCCATTGCCATTCCCTCAAGTGCATGCTTCGATCCCAACCCAATCGCTGCCTATGACGGTTCCTGTGCACCACAATGACAAGCCCAAAAATTTTAGTGGGCTGAATTTCAAAATATGGCAGCAAAAGATGTTTTTCTATTTAACAACTCTGAATCTTTCAAGATTCTTGAAAGAGGATCCTCCTATTATTAGAGAGGATGAAGTTGATGCTCAAGCCTTTAACACGGTTGAGGCTTGGAAGCACTCTGACTTTTTATGCCGTAATTATATTCTGAACGGTTTGTCTGATGCACTATATAATATTTATAGTGTGAAAAAAACCACTAAGGAATTGTGGGAATCTTTGGACTACAAATACAAATCCGAAGATGCGGGGCTAAGAAGTTCCTAGTCAGACAATTCTTGAACTTCAACATGGTGGACAATAAAACCATTATAAGTCAAGTGCAAGAGCTTCAATTGATCATTCATGAAATTCATGCTGAGAGAATGGTCTTGAGTGAGTCTTTCCAAGTGGCTGCTATTATTGAGAAGCTACCCCCTGCGTGGAAAGACTTCAAGAACTATTTGAAGCACAAGAGAAAAGAGATTAGTGTTGAAGATCTCATTCTCAGGCTTCGCATTGAGGAGGACAACAAAGGTACGAATAAGCGGTCCTCGAATTTACATGCTGTCAAGGCCAATATGGTGGAGCACAAAAAAGGCTTCAAGAACAAGAAGCTTAAGCCGAGACCTAAGCCGGGGTCTAAATTGGGACCTAAAAGAGGAGTGTCCACGAAGCTGAAATTCCAAGGGAAATGCTTCAATTGCAATAAGACAGGACACAAGTCGGCAGATTGCAAAGCACTGAAAAGGAAAAAGGGAAAAGAGATAAGAGAGGCCAATGCTATGGATGCTATTTCACAAGAGGTGTCTGACATGAGTCTCTCTGTTGTAGTCTCTAAAGTTAACTTGGTGAACTTACATTCAAAGGAATGGTGGCTTGACACTGGAGCCACATGACATATCTGTGCGAACAAGTCCGCTTTCTTTAATTTGGTTTCATCAGAATCTGGGAAGAAATTATACATGGGCAATACGGCCACCTCTGAAATTAACGGCCAAGGAACAGTGTATCTAAAGATGACCTCTGGAAAAGAGATTAAGCTAAAGAATGTGCTGTACGTGCCTGACATTCGAAAGAATCTAATTTTTAGAACACTATTGAGTGTTAATGGATTCGAAATGGTTTTTGAATCTTAGAAAATTGTTTTGTCCAAACAAGGTGTTCCAATTGGGAAAGGGTATGTAAAAGAGGGAATGTAAAAAATGAATGTAATGGTTGCAAAGCCAAAGAATGCTAGTACCTCTTCTGTTTACTTGCTTGAGTCCTCTACTTTATGGCATGGTAGATTAGGACATGTTAATTATGATACATTACGTAAATTAATTAATTTGAATCACATACCCGCATTTCATATAGATTCCAAACATAAGTGCGAAACTTGTGTGGAGGCAAAATTGACTAGATCATCATTCAAAACAGTTGAAAGAAATACTGAACCTCTTGATTTAATTCACAGTGATGTTTGTGATTTAAAATTTGTTCAAACTAGAGGTGAAAATAAATATTTTGTTACTTTCATTGATGATAGTATAAAATATTGTTATGTATATTTACTCAAAAGTAAAGATGAGGCTATAGAGAAATTTGCTCTCTATAAGCATGAGGTGGAAAATCAACTTAATAGAAAAATTAAGATGGTAAGAAGTGACCATGGTGGTGAATATGCAGAACCATTTGGTGAATTTTGTGCACAACATGGAATTATTCATGAGGTCACACCACCTTATTCTCCTCAATCAAATGGAGTGGCAGAACGAAAATATCGCACTCTAAAAGATATGATGAATGCCATGTTGATAAGTTCTGGTTTGCCATAGAACATGTGGGGTGAAGCTATTTTGTCGGCTAACTATCTTTTAAATAAGATCCCCAAGAAGAAACAAGAAAAGATGCCCTATGAGTTATGGAAAGGAAGAAAACCTTCCTACAAACACTTGAAAGTGTGGGGGTGTCTAGCCAAGGTAGTGGTGCCTTTGCCAAAGAAAATTAAAATAGGTCCAAAAATGGTTGATTGTATTCTCATTGGCTATGCACAAAATAGCAATGCATATCGTTTTCTTGTGTATAAATCCAAAAACCCTAAAATTCATAAGAATACGATAATGGAATTTAGGAATGCATCTTTCTTTGAACATGTGTTTCCTTGCAAATCCAATAGGGATGAACTAAGTTCATCGAAACGAACTTTTGATGAGAACAGTTAGAACCAAGAACAAGATGATGAAGATGAAGAGGTTCAAGTGGAACCTAGACGAAGCAAAAGAGCAAGAGTAGAGAAATCTTTTGGACCAGATTTTCTAATCTACATGCTTGAGACTGAACCTCAAACTTATAGAGAAGCTGTAAGTTCTACAGAGGGTCCTCTCTGGAAAGAGGCAATAACAAATGAAATTGATTCCATCATGCAAAATCACACTTGGGAACTGGTAGATCTCCCTTCTAGATGCAAACCATTAAGATCAAAGTGGATTTTCAAACGAAAAATGAAGACAGATGGAACGATTGATAAGTACAAGGCCGGACTTGTAATTAAAGGTTACAAACAAGTAGAAGGTCATGACTACTTTGATACATATTCTCCTGTGACGAGAATAAATTCTATAAGAATGATTTTGGCAATTGTTGCATTGCGAAATCTGGAGGTCCATCAAATGGATGTGAAAACAGTCTTTCTTAATGGAGATCTTGAAGAAAAAATCTACATGGAACAACCTGAGGGTTGTGTAGTTACAGGACAAGAAAAGAAAGTCTGTAAATTAGTGAAGTCCTTGTATGGACTGAAGCAAGCGCCAAAACAGTGGCATGAGAAATTTGATAATGTCATGATGACAAATGGTTTTAAAATGAATGAGTGTGACAAGTGTGTTTATGTTAAAACTACAGAAGCGGATTACATAATTCTCTGTCTATATGTAGACGACATTCTCATTGTAGGTAGCAACGAACGAATGGTAAAAGCTACCACGAACATGTTGAACTCAAGGTTTGACATGAAGGATATGGGACTAGCTGATGTAATTTTGGGAATGAAGATTATAGGAACATCCGATGGTCTCATACTAAGTCAATCACACTATGTGGACAAGATTCTTGACAAATTTAACAAAGATGATTCTGGCATTTCTAAAACTCCTATTGATATAAGTCAACATCTGTCCAAGAATAGAGGAGAAAGTGTTGCTCAGATAGAGTTTGCATGAGCAATAGATAGTCTAATGTATTTAATGAGTTGTACAAGATCAGATATAGCCTACACTTTGAGTTACTTGAGTCGTTTTACGAGTAATCCAACAAGCCATGAACATTGGAAAGCAATTGTTAGAGTACTTAGGTACTTAAGGTATACTCGTGATTATGAGTTGCATTACACCAGAGATCCAACTATTCTTGAAGGATATATTGATGCAAGTTGGATATCTGATATACAAGACTCAAAAGCTACTAGTGGATATGTACTCACATTAGCTGGTGCAGCTATTTCATGAAAATCTTTCAAGCAAACTGTAATAACTAGATCCACGATGGAAGCTGAGTTTGTAGCTTTGGATAAATGTGGCGAAGAAGCTAAATGGCTACATAATTTCTTGGAGGACATTCCTAAATGGAAAAAACCTGTGCCACCAATATGTATATATTGTGATAATCAATCTACAATTGGTAGAGCACAGAATGTAATGTATAACGATAAGTCAAAACATATACATCGTCGATATAATACCGTTAGACAACTGATCTCAATAGGAGTTATCACTATTGACTATGTGAGGTCAAAGGATAATATTGCGGATCCGCTAACTAAAGGGTTAAATAGAGATCAAGTTGAAAAGACAAAAGGAATGAGACTTAAGCCCAAGGATTAATAAGGTCGATATGAAGAAAAATCCAACCTAGTTGACTGGAGATCCCAAGATCTAGGTTTAATGGGACAACCTAATTATAGAGACCAAGTAGGATCATTGTGGGGGTCAACCCTACCCATTCCTATGATGGAACAGTGATGCCCATAGGAAAAGGTTAAGCTATGAGCTTTTAATGATTCTTATGCATTGGAAATCCGAGTAGCATAATGCGGGTTACTCTTAGATAAGAAATCATCTATGTGAGAAAGAAGTGGGGCCGCTTCGAAGGAGAATTGTGAGGGCTTAATTCTCTAAAAACTCTTACAGAATCAGGCAGATGTTCACGGCCACAAATGAACATAACCATGAGAACCAAAATTGTGCTAGAAAGATATCTGTGTGAGATGTATCATCATTTACATAAACGATAGAGCAGTTCAAGGACATTGCGTCTACTGAACAGCCAGTAAAGTAAATATCTTCTCATGAGGAAAGGTTCAAAGGTTAATGCCTACCTATCCTGTGCAGGTATCAACTGCAGAATTCTATCACTAAGTCGTGTCGAGTCATGTCATCAATTAATTTCATTCATGTGGAGGATTATTGGAAAAAATGGTTATAAAACCATCATAAATGCAATTTTATGTTGAATGAGAAATTAACTGATGGTAATTAATTCTTAAAAGTTTTGAATGATTCGTTTCGAAAGAAATTCTGAACGTAATATACTTATTGCTTTGAATTAATACCCTGGTTAACCTTTCTCTATAATACCGGGTGCATTAGTGACATTTAATTTCAAGCCGGTTAAGCTGCCTCTTTTATACCTATATAAGAAGGCTGTCTTCTTTGTCAAACATGGGAAGTTAACACTGAAAAGTAAAAGAAAAAAATTAATTACATTCATAAGTTTTCAAGTGTCGTTGGATTTTTTTTTGTGTTGTCTATTTTTCCGTAAAAATCACCTGGTGATAGAGTGAAGGCATTGTTCGAGTTCGCCGGAGTCGACGTGGTAGTGCCCTTGTTTGACTCGATAGTCGTTGTATCCTGGGAAGCAGTTGCTCACGTTTTCTCAAACACCATTGACGTAGAGGGAGCAAATCTGCTTTAAGAAAAGCGTGATTTCACGTGCCTCAGCTTTCAGTTTCTGCTTCATAATAATTTCATTTTGAGGTTGTAATCGTATTTGTTGTTTTCATTTGTTCTTCTTCTCAAATTGCTAACATTCTTAAAGCAGATTTCCTTTAGAAGACGAACAAGTTGGAGAAAGAAAATAGTTTGAAATATAAAACTTAGTTAAGGCATATAGTCTTGTTTTATTCTAAACTTGATTCTAATTTGTGGATCTTTGAGTTTTTCAGATATGGCTGAAAACATGATCGTTGTCCCAGCTGTAAGCACTAGCGAGACGTCATTGCCGTTCCCTCAAGTGCATGCTTCAGTCCCAACCCAATCGCTGCCTATGACGGTTCCTGTGCACCACAATGACAAGCCCAAAAATTTTAGTGGGCTGAATTTCAAAACATAGCAGCAAAAGATGTTTTTCTATTTAACAACTCTGAATCTTTCAAGATTCTTGAAAGAGGATCCTCCTATTATTAGAGAGGATGAAGTTGATGCTCAAGCCTTTAACGTGATTGAGGCTTGGAAGCACTTTGACTTTTTATACCGCAATAATATTCTGAACGGTCTGTCTAATGCACTATATAATATTTATAGTATAAAAAAAATCACTAAGGAATTGTGGGAATCTTTGGACTATAAATACAAATCCAAAGATACGGGGGCTAAGAAGTTCCTAGTCAGACAATTCTTGAACTTCAATATGGTGGACAATAAAACCATTATAAGTCAAGTGCAAGTGCTTCAATTGATCATTCATGAAATTCATGCTGAGAGAATGGTCTTAAGTGAGTTTTTCCAAGTGGCTGCTATTATTGAGAAGCTACCCCCTGCGTGGAAAGACTTCAAGAACTACTTGAAGCACAAGAGAAAAGAGATAAGTGTTGAAGATCTCATTCTCAAGCTTTGCATTGAGGAGGACAACAAAGGTACGAATAAGCGGTCTTCGGATTTACATGTTGTCAAGGCCAATATGGTGGAGCACAAAAAAGGCTTCAAGAACAAGAAGCTTAAGCTGAGACCTAAGCCGGGGTCTAAATTGGGACCTAAAAGAGGAGTGTCCACGAAGCTGAAATTCTAAGGGAAATGCTTCAATTGCAACAAGACAGGACACAAGTCGGCAGATTGCAAAGCACTAAAAAGGGAAAAGGGAAAAGAGATAAGAGAGGCTAATGCTGTGGATGCTATTTCACAAGAGGTGTCTGACATGAGTCTCTCTACTGTAGTCTCTAAAGTTAACTTGGTGAACTTAAATCCAAAGGAATGGTGGCTTGACACTGGAGCCACATGACATGTCTGTGCGAACAAGTTCGCTTTCTTTAATTTGGTTTCATCAGAATCTGGGAAGAAATTATACATGAGCAATACGGTCACCTCTGAATCAATGGCCAAGGAACAGTGTATCTAAAGATGACCTTTGGGAAAGAGATTAAGCTAAAGAATGTGCTGTACGTGCCCGACATTTGAAAGAATCTAATTTCTAGAACACTATTGAGTGTTAATGGATTCGACATGGTTTTTGAATCTTAGAAAATTGTTCTGTCCAAACAAAGTGTTCCAATTGGGAAAGGGTATGTAAAAGAGGGAAAGTGGAAAATGAATGTAATGGTTGCAAAGCCAAAGAATGCTAGTACCTCTTCTGTTTACTTGCTTGAGTCCTCTACTTTATGGCATGGTAGATTAGGACATGTTAATTATGATACATTATGTAGATTAATTAATTTGAATCACATACTGGCATTTCATACAGATTCCAAACATAAGTGTGAAACTTGTGTGGAAGCAAAATTGACTAGATCATCATTCAAAACAATTGAAAGAAATACTGAACCTCTTGATTTAATTGACAGTGATGTTTGTGATTTAAAATTTGTTCAAACTAGGGGCGAAAAAAAATATTTTGTTACTTTCATTGATGATAGTATAAAATATTGTTATGTATATTTACTCAAAAGTAAAGATGAGGCTATAGAGAAATTTGCTCTCTATAAGCATGAGGTGGAAAATCAACTTAATAGAAAAATTAAGATGGTAAGAAGTGATCGTGGTGGTGAATATGCAGAACCATTTGGTGAATTTTGTGCACAACATGGAATTATTCATGAGGTCACACCACCTTATTCTTCTCAATCAAATGGAGTGGCAAAACGAAAATATCGCACTCTAAAAGATATGATGAATGCCATGTTGATAAGTTCTGGTTTGCCACAAAACATGTGGGGTGAAGTTATTTTGTCGGCTAACTACCTTTTAAATAAGGTCCCCAAGAAGAAACAAGAAAAGACACCCTATGAGTTATGGAAAGGAAGAAAACCTTCCTACAAACACTTGAAAGTGTGGGGGTGTCTAGCCAAGGTAGTGGTGCCTTTGCCAAAGAAAATTAAAATAGCTCCAAAAATGGTTGATTGTATTCTCATTGGCTATGCACAAAATAGCAATGCATATCGTTTTCTTGTGTATAAATCCAAAAACCCTGAAGTTCATAAGAATACCATAATGGAATTTAGGAATGCATCGTTCTTTGAACATGTGTTTCCTTGCAAATCCAGTAGGGATGAACTAAGTTCATCGAAATGAACTTTTGATGAGAACAGTCAGAACCAAGAATAAGATGATGAAGATGAAGAGGTTCAAGTGGAACCTAGACGAAGCAAAAGAGCAGGAGTAGAGAAATCTTTTGGACCAGATTTTCTAATCTACATCTTGAGACTGAACCTCAAACTTATAGAGAAGCTGTAAGTTCTACAGAGGGTTCTTTCTGAAAAGAGGCAATAATAAGTGAAATCGATTCCATCATGCAAAATCACACTTGGGAACTGGTAGATCTCCCTCCTGGATGTAAACCATTAGGATCAAAGTGGATTTTCAAACGAAAAATGAAGATAGATAGAACGATTAATAAGTACAAGGCCGGACTTGTAATTAAAGGTTACAAATAAGTAGAAGGTCATGACTACTTTGATACATATTCTCCTGTGATGAGAATAAATTCTATAAGAATAGTTTTGGCAATTGCTGTATTGCGAAATCTGGAGGTCCATCAAATGAATGTGAAAACAGTCTTTCTTAATGGAGATCTTGAAGAAAAAATCTATATGGAACAACCTCAGGGTTGTGTAGTTACAGGACAAGAAAAGAAAGTCTGTAAATTAGTGAAGTCCTTGTATGGACTGAAGCAAGCGCCAAAATAGTGGCACGAGAAATTTGATAATGTCATGATGACAAATGGTTTTAAAATCAATGAGTGTGACAAGTGTGTTTATGTTAAAACTACAAAAACGGATTACATAATTCTCTGTCTGTATATGGACGACATTCTCATTGTAGGTAGCAACGAACGAATGGTAAAAGCTACCACGAACATGCTGAACTCAAGGTTTGACATGAAGGATATGGGACTAGCTGATGTAATTTTGGGAATGAAGATTATAGGAACATCCGATGGTCTCATACTAAGTCAATCACACTATGTGGACAAGATTCTTGACAAATTTAACAAAGATGATTCTGGCATTTCTAAAACTCCTATTGATATAAGTCAACATCTATCCAAGAATAGAGGAGAAAGTGTTGCTCAAATAGAGTTTGCATGAGCGATAAACAATCTAATGTATTTAATGAGTTGTACAAGACCAGATATAGCCTACACTTTGAGTTACTTGAGTCGTTTTACGAGTAATCCAAGCCATGAACATTGGAAAGCAATTGTGAACATTGGAAAGCAATTGTCAGAGTACTTAGGTACTTAAGGTATACTTGTGATTATGGGTTACATTACACCAGATATCCAACTATTCTTGAAGGTTATATTGATGCAAGTTGGATATCTGATATACAAGACTCAAAAGCTACTAGTGGATATGTATTCACATTAGCTGGTGCAGCTATTTCATGAAAATCTTTCAAGCAAACTGTAATAACTAGATCCACGATGGAAGCTAAGTTTGTAGCTTTGGATAAATGTGGCGAAGAAGCTAAATGGCTACATAATTTCTTGGAGGACATTCCTAAATGGAAAAAGCCTGTGCCATCAATATGTATATATTGTGATAATCAATCTACAATTGGTAGAGCACACAATATAATGTATAACGGTAAGTCAAAACGTATACATCGTCGATATAATACCGTTGACAACTGATCTCAACAGGAGTTATCACTATTGACTATGTGAGGTCAAAGGATAATATTGTGGATCCGCTAACTAAAGGGTTAAATAGAGATCAAGTTGAAAAGACAAAAGGAATGTGACTTAAGCCCAAGGATTAATAAGGTCGATATGAAGGAAAACCCAACCTAGTTGACTGGAGATCCCAAGATCTAGGTTCAATGGGACAACCTAATTATAGAGACCAAGTAGGATCACTGTGGGGGTCAACCCTACCCATTCCTATGATGGAACAGTGATGCCCATAGGAAAAGGTTAAGCTATGAGCTTTTAATGATTCTTATGCATTGGAAATCCGAGTAGCATAATGCGGGTTACTCTTAGATAAGAAATCACCTATGTGAGAGAGAAGTGGGGCCGCTTCGAAGGAGAATTGTGAGGGCTTAATTCTCTAAAAACTCTTACAGAATCAGGCAGATGTTCACGGCCACAAATGAACATAACCATGAGAACCAAAATTATGCCAGAAAGATATCTGTGTGAGATGTATCATCATTTACATAAACGGCAGAGCAGTTCAAGGACATCGCGTCTACTGAACAGCCAGTAAAGTAAATATCTTCTCACGAGGGAAGGTTCAAAGGTTAATGCCTACCTATCCTGTGTAGGTATCAACTGCAGAATTCTATCACTAAGTCGTCTCGAGTCATGTCATCAATTAATTTCATTCATGGGGGGATTGTTGGAAAAAATGGTTATAAAACCATCATAAATGCAATTTTAGGTTGAATGAGAAATTAACTGGTGGTAATTAATTCTTAAAAGTTTCGAATGATTCGTTTCGAAAGAAATTCTGAACGTAATATACTTATTGCTTTGAATTAATACCCTGGTTAACCTTCCTCTATAATACCAGGTGCGTTAGTGACATTTAATTTCAAGCCGGTTAACCTGCCTCTTTTATACCTATATAAGGAGGCTGTCTTTTTTGTCAAACACGGGAAGTTAACACTGAAAAGTAAAAGAAAAAAATTAATTACATTCATAAGTTTTCAAGTGTCGTTAAATTTTTTTTTTTATGTTGTCTATTTTTCCATAAGAATCACATAGTGATAGAGTGAAGGCATTGTTCGAGTTCACCGGAGTCGACGTGGTGGTGCCCTTGTTTGACTCGATAGTCGTTGTATCCTGAGAAGCAGTTGCTCACGTTTTCTTAAGCACCATTGACGTAGAGGGAGCAAATCTGCTTTAAAGAAAACGTGATTTCACGTACCTCAGCTTTCAGTTTCTGCTTCATAATAATTTCATTTTGAGATTGTAATTATATTTGTTGTTTTCATTTGTTCTTCTTCTCAAATTGCTAACAGCTATGTCACCCACGACCATCACCATCTTTTCATACCACTCACTACTATATTCCACCACCGATCATTATTGTCACCATCACTGCCACTGGCCATTATCATCACCTTTCTATACCACTTACCATCATATTTCACCATTCATTATTACTGTCATCACCATTATCACTATCCATCATCATCACTAACTATATGTATTACACTTCTATCACCTATCATCATTGCCATCATATTTATGCTATTATCGTCGTTGCCAATTTTTTATTTTTTTTACCATCCACCGTAAAACCATAAAACCTTTGACAACCACCAATCATAATCCCTTTTTTAATTAAAAAATAATTTTTAATTTTTAATAAATAAACTTATTTTTAATAAGAAAGAAAATCAAAAAAAAATAGAGAAAAAAAAAATTCCACAGCTAAGCACCCCCTTGCCATCTCTAAGGAATGTAATAATTAGACTACAATTTATTATTTTAAAGAAGACAAAACTATCTCTAATAATATTATATTTTTTAGCAAAATTATTGATTAGCCATCTCAATTAGCCCTGGCATTAATATATCACCGCTCAGAATGTTGCCAACAACAAAAGTGGAGATTCGCCAGAAAAATCAGCAGCACCGTATCTCAGGGCAGAATATTTTGGAATTTGGACAGCTTGTAATCTCTACCCAAATCGCCCACCTTTACCCTTTATTGCCCCGACAGCGACATCCCACCACAGCCTGTCTCTCTGGTCCCATCTCCATTGATAGCCGTATGGCGGGCAGCCACACGCAAACGAAGACAGATCTAAAAACACTCGGAACCACTCCGTGTGCCCCGTGAAAATCCTGTGCCCCATGGACTGCGCTGACCAAGGTTTGAATCCCCTGCCCGTTAATGAAAGCCCCCTCCACCATGGCTTTGCTCGACCAATCAAGTGTCTCTTTCAAGTTCAATATTCTCTAGATTGTGGAAGGTTGTAGCCTAAAATCTTATACATTCTCTCGCCTAATAGCAGGAAAGTTCTGCTTAAAGTGCGACACATTTTCCGAAAACTTTCTGAAAGCTCGCTCCAGCACCTGAGCGCGAGGACTTGTTCGCTGCTGCTGCACCTGCATTCAATCGTTCAGTTTTACCAGCGCATACAGCTAAGCTCCCACATCAGCCTAATGATGGCTTACCTCTTCGCTCTTTTATTGGCAAAAGAGAATTTTTTGTCTAGTTCCTGCCATATGGAAGAGACACAGAAGGTACAGGTATTTGATGAAGTTCCCTTATTAGCTGTCCTTTTTTTTGGCTTCTCACTGAAAAATTCATCACACATTAATGAAACGTTGCCGACCAATCCTTTTGGTTTCTAGTTGAAACATCTATCATGCTTTAGTAAGGCCTTGCCAACCAACCTTAGCTTAGCTTGTCGGAATCTTAAATCTTAGAGATGGCATCCCTATCATATTTTTCCTTTTTTTTTCAAAAAAAGGGGGTAAAAACCCACATTTATACTAGGCTCGGTGCATATAACAAGGACCAACCACATGTCTGCTCTTCCACCAATTATGCTCTCCTTCTTCTTCTTTAGGGTGGAAGTTAGGTGTAAGTGCGAATGCTGCGATTTTTCTTATCTCTTTCTTATTTTTTACCGGCCATCTCTTACTCTTGCCAACCACTTCCACCAAAGCCTCATGCAAGGATTGTTAGAGAAAAAAAAGTATAAAAGAGATAAAAACGAAACCATAAAGTTTGCCTCCTAAATTCACTCCAATCCCCTACGCTTGCTTTCATGGGATCATGGTTTAAGTTTTGATATGTGAAAATAGAAAAAAAAAAAAAAAAAAAAAGGAGGTTCTATAGCATCAATGCGAAGAATTTTGAAAAGAATAAAGGAGGTTTTATAGCATCAATGCTTTGAAGCGAGTCGGCAGCAAGGAATCACGTGGTTTTCTGTGTCACAGTTACTCTCCAAATCCAATACTTCACTGTTGATTAGTTGTCCTGAAGGGTGCGCTCCCGTGCTTCCTAACTGCCAGACAGTAGCATACTCCTTGAATTATATGAACATGGCTTTAGATGCCAAATTTTGATATCACATGAAAGAAAACATCTGCTTGTCAAAAAACGTGCAACATTGGCACCTCATCCCTGGAGAAAATTACAAGGTTTACGCAGTTGAGTTATGGCCTAACTATTAGGGATTTCAGTCTATGACCAACCTCAACGTTAGAGCAGAAAGGCAGCAGGCTCACTGGCAGCCAAACCTCTAGAGATAACTAAACTCCAGAAAGCAAGCTAGTGCACCACTGGATAATATCATTTATGGACTCAACATTCTTGTTCTGTGAAAGTGATGATTAGCATTTATTGAGGTGAGAGTAAACGTAGTTCGATTCAGGTCACATTTAGTCTTGTTCCAGATATCCATCCAATCCGGCTTTGGAGAAAGGATACAAGAGTACTACTGCCACCAGAATGAAAATGTGGAGCTTTTACAGACAATTTATCATATTGTAACTAGGTCGATGAGCATGTTGAGTGCGTCTTGGAAGTTGGTAAACGATGAAAAATAACAAAATGAAAGGACTGTTTTCCCATTTATGTACTCTGAAAGAAGGCATAAGAAAGAAAAATGTGGGCGAGGATTATTCACTTTTGACATCAGGCTAGGAAAAAATGTGTTAATGGGAGGTGGAATTTGATAGAATTCTAGGTTTAGATGATATCACCTGAAAGTATTCTAACTAAGGAGCCCAATGACCCCATGTCAATGCGTTATGATAGTTAAAAAGCCTGTAGACTATTAAACTTAGTGAATCCTTGCGCACGAGTTCACACATGGGCTAATACAGACCCTCCCCTTCCAGAGAAACTTCCATAGATGACAAGTCTTTTAAATAGGCACCCTATCTCCACTAGGCTTTTCCTAGGCACCTTATCCATGTTTGGCAAGCCTCCTACCCTAAGTGACCCCATTACATATCTCTAAAGAAGAATACAAAACATACACTCCAAGAAACCATGCTAATCCCTTTGAATTAGTACACCACCCAAGAGAATGATGCAGTTAAAAAATATACTTGTACACTGTTTTTAAAGGGAAAAGGATACATTATACAGCAAGTACACCTCAGCATAAAATTTTAAAAAACCAGTTGATATGTACTTCTACCACATAATCTACACATAAAAATAACCCTTTATGTTCACAACTTTCAAGGCATCGTTTAAGCTTGGGGGGGGGGGGGGGGGGGGGGGGGGTGAGAGAGAGAGAGAGAGAGCAATGGTCAAGTGACAGACACATTGGAAGGAGTGCACCATTTATAGATGGGTGAAAGAGAAAGCATTCCTCATAAAGAACTTGATGCAGCACAGGTATCAGCGGAAAAAAAGACAGGTATCAGCTCAAGATTGACAAAGTCATAGCCCTGAGTGATGTACTTTCACTGTAGATTAGACACAGTGACTCAGTCCTTCCTCAAGCTTTCCCCAAGCCTTTTCAGACCTGCAGCAGTAGAAATACTTATATTAGACCTTTTAGAAATCTCTTATATGAGACTTAAGAGAGAGAGAGAGAGAGAGAGAGAGAGAGAGCACTAGTTTTGATGACAGAAACACTAGTTTTGATGACTTAGTCACCAGTAGCAGCCTCCCACCACTCCTCTCTTCAAAACACAAATGTCTAGGTGTGGCAGAAACAAGAAGAGACTGCCAGGTTGCAAATTAAGCAAAAATAAAGAGAGGGAATTGAGGGTTCCCCCAGATATGTTACATAAAAGAAATGCTGAAAAAGGTCACTAGAAACAAAAGTAGAGAACACTTGAATAAAATTCATGCAAGCTACCAGTCCAATGTCACAACAAAGTAAAGACACGAAACACAGCCAGGTCGGGAAGACATTTTGGTAACTCTACTGAATTCCTGGGAGGCTGTCCACAAAGGACAGAGTTATGAGACTGGTATTAGAGAAGAGTACAACATCGTTCCTTAAATAGGGTCTTCGAAGGAGCCCCGTAGAATGAATTAATTTATGCTACATATAACCAGACAGACCCTCCAGCCAAAATGAGCAAGATGTTCGCCTTTCTTCTTGCATGATGCTGCCTTTCTATTTTTTCTGGGCAACTGCTGGCTCTTTTTTTCCTTTGGGTAGAATCTGGCTTGATGTTAAATGCATTGAAAAGAAACCATGCACCAACAAAGCTACACTTATCAATCGAGAGAGTGGAAAAAAAAAAAAAAGGCACAGAATAGACAGTACAATAAGATAAAACATTAAATGAAAAAGAAACAAAATGGAAGGTCTCAAAGATAAGAAAGAGGGAGCTCCCTTCAGTCCAAGCATGGAATGGAAAGGAAGGAATAGTCTCCCGCATCATTCACTCATTCACAAAGTAGCGTAAAACTTCTTCCATTTCCGTCGGCGAGCTTGATCAGTGGAGCAGTGATTTAATTTCTACTGAGTGTTTGAATGAATGAGTCGGCAGCTGATTCCAACCCCAGAAGCATCCGTGAGTGGACTGAAGGAAGCTCTCTCCAACCCATTTTTCAATTCCTCCACAAAAAAAAAAAAAAAAAAACAGTAAAGGAAACAAAAATGCTAGGATTTTTTTCTTTTTTTTTTGACATTACTTCTCTCTCTCTCTCTCTCTCTCTCTCAAAAAAAAAAAAAAAAAAAAAAAAAAGTTATATGGAAGTAAACATATAATCCGAGCCATAAGAATTTGTTTCATAAGTTCTAACGGATCAATATTGTTCCCTTTGACGCGGGTTTATGGAATTCCCTATCAATGATTCCAAAATAAGTTTCAGCGAAAGCAAAGATCTAGCTAACAACATGGCTTTCTTTATGCAATTAAATGAAAATTAAGAAGATAACGATTCATCGCTAGAAAATAACATCCAAATCAGAGATGATACAATGCAACAATAGCATGCCAAGAACTTCATGAGAGTATTCCGTTTGAGACTTTGTTATCATGGAAACTCTCCTATCACAATCCTGAGGACATGCAAAAACATGGTGGCAATGTCACCTTCAAGATTTGAGACCTGGACCTCTCCCAAGTGGAGAGCTTGGGAGAGAGAAATGCCAATCATCTGAGGTAAGACTGGTCGAACATGATCCAAAGCAACTGAGCCTTGTAGAAAAAGGCTTTGGTGTCTCAAAAATATAACATGTTTCAGCCTTATTGTTGATTGCAAATTCATATACTATAGTAGTTTTCAGAAAAATTGATATACAATATCTCAGAAGGTTGGAAAAGCTCATGCCCAAAAACAAAGAAGAAATAATAAATCTTTCAGCATGATTCTGTCTTCAATCTATTCTTCAAGTTGTTATTCAAAGAAAAGTCCAAACTGTGACCAACAAAATATCTAAAAATACAAGAAGGATTGCCTGCCCACATCTTCCAGACCTCCTTGATCCATTACAGTTGGAAAAGCAAATTAAAAAAATCTAGAGGCCAACAACTGGATGCTCAGCTGGTTGGCAAATCTCTCCTAAAGGCTTGCCCTTAGAGAATAATGAGGCCCAGGATTTAAATCCTAAGTATTGCTCAAAAATAAATAAATAAATAAAAACTCGAGAGGAGACTTTCTCCTTAGGAACCACGCAGACATAATAAATCAAACTAAGTGTAGGTCAACATTTTGTCCTCAATCTGAACAAAATTTGATAAAATGAGCCCAACCTTTTTTCTTCCAGGGAAGAAAGAGTGGATCAACTAGAGAATCCATCTATTTCAGAGAGAACAGAAGATCATGATCACCTGTGGGAAAACCAAATCCTTCAACAATCTTCCAACTACATACACAAACAGATCAATAAAATCACATAGCAATGTAGAGGAACTTAAATCCAAACAAATCTGGAGGGGGGGGGGGGGGGAGAGAGAGAGAGAGAGAGAGAGAGAGAGAGAGAGAGATTGCCATATCTTATGGGTGAGAGATAAACCTCCAAAAATCCTTGAAATCAGAAGGTCTAAGTGGTTGGTATCTGCTCTTCTGTCTTTCCTTCCAAACCCTAATTCCCATTTCTCACCAAGCAAAGCTGCATATATAGAGTAAAAGACAAGAAAGAACCACAACATCCTATATAAATAAACTTCTTAGAATGCAAAGTAAAGGAGATATTACGGGATATGCCAGGATATAAGGACTCTTTCCACTCTAAAATACTTTTGGAAACCCTATACACCAACAAACCTTATTCGGATAATACCCTTTTCTTATAAAGGGCAAAGTCCTTAAAGTTTTAAAGTTTCAGGGCGCACCTCCAATAATTCTCATAAAGCCATCTACCAACATGCAGCATAGCTGAAAAGAGATAGATTACTGAAAGGAAAGAAAGCCAAAAGGAAGAGAATATAAACACGCAAGACCGCACGCCAGAACAAAACAGATAGGTAACAAAACAAAGACAACACAATCCACCGTAGCCAAATCAAAGGTAAAAGAGGTAAGAGAAATTTTTCCTCTTGGCTTGTCACCAGTCATACAGGGAAAAACCTATCTATTATATGAGGAACAGAAGAGAGGAGAGAGAGGTCACTGATAAGGAGGAAAGAGCCTGTCGGCTTGGTTCATGGGAGTAGGGACAGGGAAAGCGACCGGAGGCCGCTGCTAAATATCCAAGCACAGGTGAAATCGATTCAACTGAAGGGATCGCTCGAGTAATCTAATCTTTAGTAGAGCAGATCTAAAAGAGATGGGGCTCCCCAAAAGTCCAAAGCGAGAATCACAAAGGCATTGAATACAGGTTCAGGGAACGCTCAGCGGATTATGTACTGCCACTTTGACTGCCTTTTTTCTCTCCGGATAGGACGGGTTAAACAGTACTAAGTGGAGTTTCCCTCAAGGCCTGGGCCCAGAGAACCCAGACCGGGGGCTGTAGTGGTCACTGGTTAGAGAAGAACGTTGCAACCTTTTAAGCCTATGGAACCTGAGACTCCAATGTAATAATAGGTTGGAGGGTCCATTTCCAGTTCCAGGCACAGGTGGAGAATGGTGACAGAAGTAAAAGGGATTAAGGTGGCAGCTTGGTCATGTGAAAGAAAGGGTGTGGTCACGGATTTATCCACCCTTATCTCAGTCTAGCTTATGGACTGAATGTGAAAACAGTGCCACTTGTATCCAGACATATACATCTGGGGAATCAGGATGCTGGGCCTCTTTTCTTGCATTTGTTTTCTCTGGGGTCCTTGGGTCACCTGAGATGCATGTGGCTGTCTCGATCTTGTTTTTGCTTTAATCACAGTAACAGTAACATGATTGCATGCTTGTCTTCCTGGTTTATCTAAACAATCTTTTGGGGGGAGAGATTAGGTTGGCTGTGATTGGAGGCCAAATAAATTCTAAATGACTGAAATCTCTGCTAATATCTCGTGATTTATAATTTTTAGAATGTTGAATAGCAGTCAATGTCACAAAAACAACAGCAATTTTCAATTTATATCTTGTTTTTGATATTTTAAAGTGAGTATGATGATATTATGATGGTAAAAAGAGAGAGAAAAAAAAAAACAACATCCTCCTGGTAATGATGCAAGCCTTATTGAAACATGAACCGTTTCAACCGTTCTATCCTATCCTATTACGAAAGGATTTCATAACAAGTTTTGACTGTACGATTTCATTTTATCTAAAATCATAATGTATTATAGTGTCGATTTAAAATAAATTTAAATTATCATAAAAATATAATTTTTAAACTTTAAATATGTTAAAAAGCTAAATAAAATATTAAAACTTTAAAAATATTTTTTTTAAAATTTATCCAAAAGGATCTAAACGGAATAAAACATGAGGAGTCTCATTTTGTAAAAAATTTGAGACGTTTCAAGAAATTTAAAATCTTTTTCTTAGCCTACTAATTTTTTCTTTAAATAATAGATCGTTTGCACTTAACTCAAATTTAAACTTAATTTATAATTGATCAATATTTGGGCAGCAATGCATCAACTTATAACAACAATAATTGAGTTGTCATAATTTGTCTTACGTTAATTGGCTAATAAACAACCTCATGGCAACATCAGACCAGCTTAGTTTTTGCCCATTCATATATTCCTAATTATCCCATGCAAGCTTAGCACCACACTAGCTCTCTGGATACAATAAAATAAAGTTATTTAGATGCTACGTGACCATTATTATGTGAGAAGCCCGATTTCTACACATATAATTTTCATGTACAACTCCTATATATCAATTCAACATTTTCCCATTTAATTATAATTAGTACTAATTTATCTCTTCCTACGTACACACGTACACTCACATGTAACGATGCAGTTGAAGTACTGTAAGAGTATACATCATCCTTTCTATGTACTCTTCCTTCTTATCTTTTTAGGCTCTTGTATGTCCTTTTCTCCATCTACTTTCTTACCTCACGTTCTTGTCCTCGAATTAAGCTCCTGGATGATCTTAAACATTCGCTCACCACTTTATCTGTGCCTCTTATTTTAAACGAGAATATCATCGGCATGTGCCTTCTTAGTTGTCATAATCGTCATACTTATCCTCTCGTTCCCTCACCTTTCCATTCTCATCTCTTACATGAGTCTAAACAGTTCTTATCAGCTCACTCGTCGCTTCATCTTTCAAGATAAAATTTCACTCATATATCTTAACCCACTCTATCTTTCTAACTCAGGTAAATGATGTCTTTAATCTAAAACTTCTTTTATATAAACCTCCTCATTTGTCGGAAGAAGAAAGGATAATCTTATCACAATGATAAAATTACTTCATTGTGAGATAAAATTCATTGAGTTTAACATACAAAGATAATCTGTTTACAATGAAAGTAAGACTATAGCCATACATCTTAGTAGATAGAGAAAAATCAATAATCTATACTTTGTTGAGGGTTTTTTTATTTTTTTTGCTTTACATTTACTAGCTCATGCTCTTTTAAGAGTCCAAAAGCCTTGGCAATTACTTAGAGGTAGTTTCATTCCTTGTATTTGAAGTGAGATTGATTCTTGGCATCCCATGTATCTCAAGCATACATAAGAAATAATTTAAAATTCAAATACTGAAAACTGATACTTTTTCAGTACGAGCTCTACTTTTCATTACTTCACTTGCCATTATCTATCCCAAGTTAGCAATGTGGTTGCACACAATTTAACTAGAGGGGCTAAGAATTTATCTGATGAGAATGTATGGCTAAAGAAAGTATCTGTGAAAATTTTGTATTTTGTTAATGTGGATATTGATAATTTGAATATCTAATGAAATCAGCCTCTCTTTTCTTAGAAAAAAGAAAAGAAAAGAAAAGACTGCATGCATACATTTAGAATTGTAATGATCTTATTTTGTAATGATCGGGCCTTGTGCATAAATTTTTTTTTTTAATTTAGAAAAAGAATGCCGAATGGAAAGCCTCAAATTTTAAAATAATCTTAACTTTCTCCTCTCCCGATCCATCCTCTTCACCGCCCCTTATAAGACTTAATTACTTATTTCCTACCTAACAACAAGAAAGCTATCATCAAGAGAGGATGATAAAGTCTAAAATATTTAAATATAGCACGTGCGTGTGTGCCTGCGTGCGTGTAATCATGTGAGAGCATGAGTGTCCGTATATCTTCATTAATACCATCCATGCTATTATATAAGGAGAATAGCTAGCTAAGGGCTGGATAAGGGCCGGTTTAGATGTGGAAAATGTTTTTTCCCTCCCTCCATTCCAGCTTTCTTGTTCATTTCGGAATTTTCTTTTCTATGAAAAAAATAAACACGTTCATTGATTAAAAATTTAAAAATATATATATATTTTTTAATTCAAAATTTAAGAAAAAATAATGTGAATAGTAGTAAATGATAAAGATATGATCATAGATTAAGGGGATAGTATATGTTTATATATATATATATATATATGTGTGTGTGTGTAAAGGTAAATTTGATTACATTCGAATTTAGTTAGGCTTGGATTCGATTACTTTCTTCATCCTTTAATCCACATAGTTTATAAATCTTAAAAATAAAAAAATAAAAAATATAGGTGGCTCTATGATCTGTGTGGATCCAATGGTAGAAAAGGTAATCGGATTTAAGATTGACTATATTTAAATGTAGTCAAGTTCAAGATTCGGCCACCTCCCTCACCTTTGAATCTATATGAATTTTGGAGCCACTTTATTTTTTTCATCTTTGAGATCTGTAAACTGTATGAATTCAAGAACGAAGGAAACGATCAAATTTAAACTTAACTACATTCAAATATAGTCAAGTCTAATTTTTCTCACTCTTTCCCTAACATTACTATATATATATAATAATGATGGTAATGTTAGGTAATGATGGTAGCAGTGACAATGATTGTAAATAGTAAAAATATGATGATGAGTAGTAGGTGTATAGTAATGGTGATGGTGATGGAGGTGATGATGACTGTGGTAATGAAAGTATGGTGATGATAATAATAGTAAAAGGTAGTGTGTATGGTAAAGATATGATGATAGAATGATGGTGAACCTGAGTATCAATAGTAGAGGCACAATGGTGATTGTGATATTGATAGTAAATGATGAAAGTGCGATGGCAGGTGGTGATGGTTATGATGATGATTGTGAAGGTATGATGGTGGGTAGTGCAAATTATAGTAACAATAATAGTAGGTTATAAAGATACTATGGCAATGGTAGTGAATGGTAGTGGATGATGAAGATATAGTAATGATAGTGATAATAGTAAAGAGTGGTGGTGGTGGTTATGATATTGATGGTAAAGGTATAGCAGTTATAGTAGCAATTTTGATAATTTTTAGTAATAAAATTACCTAATAATTCTCCTATATTTTGACCTTTAAGCATCAAGATTTTTGAAATTACGCTTTTGTAATCTTTGCTTTTTCATTTAACACCCTGCAGCCTTATCATGAAGCAAAAAGGTCGTCGTACAATAAAGATCCATCTTTAATTGTTGATGGGCCTCAAATCCGTAATCCTTTTTCCCTCAGCTATGTATCGATCCATCCTGTTAAGAATAAAAGCCAACTCACAAAGCTAAAATGGATCCAACTATGAGTGCACCAAGGCACCTTTCGAGATCATATCGATAAAAGCCGAGGATTCATTTGTTTCACAAAAAGTAACTATCAAATAAAAATAAAATATTTAAAAATTAAATTTTTAAGTATAAAATATTTAAATTATTATGTTTGATTGATAATAAAAAATAAATATTTTTTTAAGAAAAAATAAAGTTGTCACGTTTGGTTGAACAATTTTTTTTTCAAAAAAATAATGCAGAATATCAATTATACCTTTTAGTTCTTAAACCTTTTTTTTTGCCATCTAAATTTTTTAACTTCTATACGAGATTATAAAAAATGATTAAGAAATCAAGATACCAAAATTCTGTAACTCTCTAAAAACATGCTCCAAAAAATATATAAGCAAAAAAAAAATGCAGGATCAAAAATTAAATTGATACAACAATAAGTATGTAGAAAAGATCTCAACTAATTTTTACTTTATGTTTCTTCTCTTCTTTTTTTCAATGATTTAAAAAAAAAGATATACGATATAAAAAAAGATATGTTGAAAAAATTAAGAAAATATGCTACGATGAAAAAGTAAATCTGATGTTACCGATGAAATTTTATTTTTTATAAAATATAATAATTTAAATTATATGAAAATAAAATATTTCTATCAATGCATTTCAAGAGCATGAATCAAATATTTTAATTTATAAAAAATAAAATTTTTCGACTTATTTTACCGTGAACCAAACGATCGGTTGGCAGCCCAGTCTCACTCGTGCACTGAATCAAACCACCATTGCCGTTCATGCGGTATTCCCTTGTGGTGTTCCCCGTATGATTACATCCCCACCACCAATCACATTTCTTGCGTCCCATTAAGTGAACGGACGGTCCTGATCTGGGGGACTTGCACGCGGCCCGCGCCCATAAACGCGGGGGGAGTTTGTTGAAAGAAGCGGGGTGACAGAAATTCCGGTGCTCGCCTCTCTTCGCGGCGCGTCGGCCATGGCGTATCGGAGGAAGCACGTCACGCCCAAGGCCACCACCTTCGAGGACTTCCGATCCACACCGCCGGCGCCGGCGCCGGAGGCGCCGGAGGGATACTCTCCGTCGTCGCCGTCGCCGTCGCTGTCGCCGTCGCTGTCGCCACTCGTCGCCCAGGCTATCCGCGCCTCCGCCTTCCACCGCGACTCCTCCCTGTCCTCCGCCTATGGCGAATCCGCCTACCGGGAATCCAATCGCCGGAGACCCTCCCAGGTGCGTCACCTTCGATCTTTTCTCTCTACTTTTTTTGGGTTCTGGAGATCCGATTTCGATCGGATCGTTGCCTCCTTGTGTAAATGGTTGAGAATCGGAGGATTTTTTACATGTAGATAATTGGAGATTATTAAGGAAGTCGTGGTGGAGATGATTGGAAGTGGTATTTTTTCTTTGATAAGGTTTCGGAAGTTGTTATTTTTATCGCGGGTTTTGGATGTAATAAAAGAGAAACTTTTGGTAAGTTGTGGTGCGATTGATTGAGATGCATCTATACAGGCTTATTTGACTTCGAGAAAATTATAAAAAGCAATTGATGCAAAATAGCTGGAATAGGGAGACCGATGGATATTTTGGGGGGTTCATAAATTAATTTTGAACGCAAAAGATCCTAAAAGCTGAGATGCTTATTTTGGATAGAATTCATTTCTGACATTGAAAGTTTGCGAAATTTGAGTATATTTTCAATAGATTCTTTGATAAGCATAGGGAAAATCCAGAGGGTCAGATGTGATGGAACTTGACTGTACGCGGTTGAGTCCTGAACGAAATGTTGTTGTTGTCTCTTTGCTGTCTACATGAAATATGCTATTTTGACTGTATGCATCCAAGTGCTTGGTGAATTAGTCAATAAATGTGATATGTATATCTTGAACCCCTGGACATCTGGTTTTTAGTGGCCTTTTGGATACTCAGATTAATCATCTTTATCCATAATTAATATGACGATGATTCCCTAACAGAAATTTTGAGCATGCGGCCCTGCAAATTCTGCCATATTGGATTTTAATTTCCTATTAAGTCGAAGGAGACTAATTTTAGGGGATTTAAAAAAGGTTATGGGATAGTTGTGTGATGAGAATTTTTGTTCGTCATTGAGGTCATGAATGCTATATGTTAATGTTGATGGCGATAAGATCATTGATGTGGAACAGTTGGAGCAATTGCAGTGGTGAACCTGTATCAGTGAGAATTTTGGTTTTCTCATGTGATTGCCCTGTATCAACAATTACCTTGGTTTACTTAATCAGCTGATGGTCATATATTCTTGATAACACCTCTATACTTTAAGTGGACATTTGAGGATGGGATGCATAATATTGTGTGTAGCTTTACTTATTTATCTTGCTGACACGAATCATGAACATGGAGTAGGGTTGTACCTCAAACATTGTGGTGAGACTAGTAAAATTTCTGGCTGTGATGGGTTTACACCAGAAATCCTATTGGCGTATGTATTCTGTGATGGTCACCTCTTTGTTATATGATTGCTTTGTGATTCATGAATGTTTTGGGAAGAAATGCATGATGGGAATAATTTTCATAGTTCATTAGATATGTCTGTTGAGACAATGATGATCGAGAATTAGGTTCATTGTGACTTAGGTTAGCTTCCATGTGTGGTAGGCCCGAGCCAATCATACCATTGTCACATGTAATTTCTGTATGATGTGGTCTTTCAAGAAAGTTGTCACATTAGAATATTATACAAATAATCTAATTAAGGGTATGGTAAGTTGTAGCAGGTGCAATGGTTTGGAATTCAATTTAGTGTCAATGGTAAGTTGTAACAGCGAAGAGATGATAAAATATTTTTCCCCCCTTTTTCCCCTTACCCTCTACATTGGTTAAGTTGGTTTTCCACGACTGTTCACTAGGTGCTGACTTCAAGCTCTGATATGTATAGAGTAAGATTATTGCTTAATTAACATTATTCGATTCCACTGATTCATGATCATGAGCAGTCCTTGAAAAAGCCATAATTGTCAATTGAATCCTATCATTGAAATAAATCCAATCTGAAGCCAATCAGTTTGATTATATCTTTTGAGCTACAGTCAAGCAGTAATCTTGAATCCGCTGAAGCTGAGGGAAGCTTTCATTGAGTCAACCATGAACTGTTGGAACAGTGCCTTTAGGTTATTGGTGCAAAAATACCATCATAAGTTGCATCCATGTTTCTAAGAAAAATCTAGTCATTTGCGAAGATTGAGCTTTAGCTAGTGTATGAAGTGGAAGTTATGCTAGTGTGCCTTCAGACTTTTCAACTTACATTGACAAAGCCAACCTGCTGGCATTGTTGTGCAATCTCTTTCATTTCTAATTTTATCTTTTTTTTATTTGTCTTAAGATTAAGATTAGACTGTATTTAGGAAAGTCATGTATGAAATTATTCTATGTTTTTGTGGATCACACAAATTTTAATGTAGTTGTAGTTGCTATTTAGCATCATCATTACTTATAATGGGTTTCTAGAAAAGCTTTTTGCCCTCAATTTATATTATATTTGCTCAGTGTTTTCTCCTTCTAAATTTCAAAATATCCTTGATAGAAATTATTCTATGTTTTTGCGGATCACACAAATTTCAATGTAGTTGTAGTTGCTATTTAGCTTCATCATTACGTATAATGGGTTTCTAGAAAAGCTTTTTTTCCCTTAATTTATAATATATTTGCTCAGTGTTTTCTCCTTCAAAATTTCAAAATATCCTTGATAGTATTTTGCTGTGTGTTGATTACAAGACCTTTCTATTTAAAATTTATTTATCCATCTAAATTTGGGTTGTCTCTGTGACTGTATATCCATGATTGCACATTACATCTTATAACAAATGATTTATTGCAAGGGCCATCATTGGATGTGGAGTAATGGCCTACTGATTTTGTACTGATATATGCTTAATATTCTAAGTCTTGATGCTGGAAGAATCTGGCCTACCTTACACAGCTTCTGAGGAGTTCTGGATTTTATTGTTTTCAATGGCCTCTGGCTTCTTCTGTTGCTGTTGACTCTTGTTTCATTCCTCATGAGCTTGACGGTCTCAACTTCTCAAGAAATACTCCCACCCTTGAGAGTTGGCTCACTGGAATCACCACATTTCCAGCAATCTCCACTTGCGTTTGTTCAACCAAAAGTGGGCATCACTAATGATGATGAGACTGAGTTGTTGTCCGTGTCATGGAATCAGGACTATGGGTGCTTTGCTGCTGGCACAAGCCATGGTTTTAGGATCTATAATTGTGAACCTTTCAAGGAAAAAAAATGTGAAGGGCAGGGGGAGTAGGTGAGGAATCATATCCAGAGGAATGGTGATGGTTTTAACAATAGTGAAGGGAGGATGAGGAATAATAGAGGACACATGTGATGGCAAAAAAGAGGAGGGGAGCGATAGAAGAGGAGGGTGGGGTGGGGGAAGAGAGGGAGGAGGGGATTAGTCGAAAAAAAATACAACGGTGAGGTATCTATAGGTGCACCTTAGTTGTTTCCATACATACTAAATACAAATTGAGCCATACACACATGTTGCAAGTCCTACAATCCAATAAAGTCAATTTGAGGAGAGATGCTTTACATTGCTTTTAGACAAAATCGAAAAAAAATAAAAATAAAAAGGGGTGGAGGAATTCCATTGATCCCATATCTACCTTCTCTATTATTCTCCAAGGGCCTATAATCTTAAAATGTGTTTAGAAAAAGAAAAAAAGATGAATGGTGAGGCTATTGATAAGGGAGTTTTAGTAAAATTTCTATTCTTTTAACCAAACTTGTTCATATATGCCGAATTGTGATTGTTCAGGTCAATCCTAGGTGAAGTTTAGTTTGACTTGGACCTAACCTGATAAAGATTTTGGTCTACAATAGTAAAATCAATCAAATAGTCTCCTTTGAATTTTTCAATTCCTTATGTTCATCATTGCTTGATGGGCAGATAGATGACCTTAAACTTTTGGTTCCTACTAATATGTTTTTAGTGCAAAAGGAGTGGAATCTTTATAATTTTGAATTTAGCTACTATGCTAAGCAAATTGTATCCAACTATCTTCCGCTTAGGGGTGGCAACTTATGATCTGATCCACCACTGTAATTGACCTGCTTTAAGCAGTTTTGGATTTGATATAAATGAATTTGGGCCATAAACAAGTCAATCTATTTGTAATACCCCAAAAATAGTCCCATATCGGATGAAAAAGAAAAGGTTTAAATGCTTATAACTCAAGTTTATCTGCTACCAATTAACTTCCACTCGAATTTTTAGGGCCACATGGTTTCGATCCGCTAACGGGTTAATTGGACCAGCAGGTGAGCTTAGCACATTGCAAATGGTATCAGAGCCGATTCGAGTGTGCAAAAGTTGATGGGCAGAAAAAAAGGACTGTCCATAAAACAGTGGTAGAGTCCTGTTATGGCATGAAGCCACCTTTGCAACACCAACGATCCGCTCAGGATAGATTCTGGACAGCTAGTGGCGTGTGACGAGGACGTCACATTATAAGGGAGAGAGATTATAATACCTAAAAATAGTTCCATATCGAATAGGAAAGAAAATGTTTAAGTGCTTATAACTCAAGTTTACCTGCTATCAATTAACTTTCACTTGAATTTTTAGGGCCACATGGTTTTGGTCCGCTAACGGATTAATTGGACCACTAGTATGTGAGCTTGAAACGTTACACTATTTTTGTCTATTTATTAAATAGGTCAGGTTTAGCTTCAAACTTCTGATCTATTTAACCCATTTGTCCTATTTAATAATTAGGTCGGATCATTAACCAACCTATTTAATTTATCTAAGACCTATTTAAAACCTACCTAACCTAGTTAACCCAACCTCCTTAAACTACTTTAAAACCATTTAACTTGTTAAAATTTCAATTAAGCTATTTAACCTAATTTGTCCTATTTAATAAACAGGTTATATGGGTCGAGTTAGGTTACCTGTAATAAAAAGATCAGATTCATATTTAAATTTTGACATGTTTATTAAATGGGTCAAGTTTGGGTTGACAAAATTTTGACCCAACCTACATTCGACCCGACTCATATATGACCCAACTTGACCCGATTGCCCCCTACTTCCACTTCAACCAAGATTTCCTAATGTAAAGAGTTAGGTAACGGAGTTAGGTCTAGAAGTTTTGCAGAATTGGGCTTTGGTTTTATGAGAGTAAGATGATTCTCTAATCTATTAGTATCTCTCATAACATCTTAGTGATAGATTTCCATCAAATCCCCCAACCAAAACACATGTATAGTATACCATGTGCACGTGCAAATATTCCTTCTATTTCTGCCCATCTTCCACAGCCATTTGCTAGGTAATAAAAGACTCATGTCTCTTAGCCCAAGATCCTCTTTATTGCACAAACCTCAACCATCTCACTAACCAGTAAGCCCCTCTACTGTCCCCTTTGTGCCCTCCACAGAGACTTCATCGTTTACTCAAGAATCATTAGCTTTTCTAGGTCAATAGGGGAACAGGGGAAGGGTGCTGTGGGTCAGAGGAAAGATTGTCTTGTGAAGGAATGTCTAGAGATGTAGGTGTGGATGACCTAAGGGATCTGAATGCAGCAACACTGGAAAAGTAGTGGTGATGTTTGAAGTTGCAGTGGAAAGCCAAAATTTGTTCTGTGGCTTAATTGCTTGGAGTTGGCCTTGTGGAAAGGATTGGAGAGAACTCAGAGATAAGGTAGAGAATAACACTTGAAACTGCTTTTTGACTGATAGCAAAGGGATGTAACTCCTAAAGATTTGTGTGATAGGATCTACAGGCCAGTTACCAGAAGTTATTGTCTCTGGCAAACCAATTCTTCAAGCTGGAAATGGACAAAAGATTATTTTTTTCTTTATTTCAGATGGTTTCCTTGGGTGGAATTTTATTTTATTTTCATTTGTATATTGGTCTTTGCAATTTGGAGTTTGTCTCTAGTTGTAATGCTTAAGCAGCTGTTCTAAGAGTTTCTAGTGGTAATGGCCAGTGAAAATGGATGAATTACTCGGTGATCATTGTTGACAAAGGAGGAAGGTGTAAGTTTCAATGGAATGTCCTCTTATTATCTTATCTCTAAGACAGTGGAATGTTGTTTGCTCTTTAGTGGTTATGTTGGAGAGTTAACGCTTTCCTTCTTTTTCCTTTTGAGACAAGCTATAAATTGTGCCCGTGACTGTAATGTTTTTGATGGACAACTGGTTTCTGTAAATTTATCTATAGGATATCTCTCTGAGATAGCATCCTTGCATTTCAAAGGAGAGAAATGCACATGTTCTAGAAGTGAAGATGTTGACTAGTGCTTTGTTTCACAAGGTTCTGGTTTACAGGCTTTACCAAGGTTGGAATTTGGGTAGTATTCTACTCGAGAAATCAATGAGTAGCTGCTAGTATTATGATTCATAAGTTGGTTGCATCAGTGATGTTGAGGAGTTGTTGCATTGATTCTTGCTGCAAGATTGGGTTCATTCTGATTGTAATGGAGATGCAATAGCTTGCTTCTGGCTTCCGCTGGCTGCTGCCTGCTAATTGCTCGTTATTGATGGACATTTATGCAAATTTACAATCACTGACCTTGACCATTTTACATCTATGCTGGATCACTGGACTTAAATGTGGTTTTCCACCTTTAATTTGGACTTGTCACTGGAAGATGATTTGAGGAATCCATCTGATTTCCTGGTTGTAATTCAAACTGTCACTTGCCTCTTTATTTTTCTTGTTTCTTATTTGTTATTTCTTTTCCAGAGGAAGCCATCTGGAAAAAAGTGGCTCAGTATCCTTGCTTCTTTTCTTCTTTTCTTATTTGTTATTATCATTTTCACATTCTTTGTTGCTTGGTTTTTTCTCAGCATCTTGATCATCTCCCTGGTGAATTTTTTTGTAGCAATTATAATCTTAACCATGACCAAGAAGCCTTACCCAGCTCATCTTAAACAGGTTTCTGATTCCTTTATTTTTTAATGTTTCTGGTTTTATCTTCAGTCAATTAATTCTTGTATGAACTCTTCTTATCAATATCCTTGTGGTGTATATAGCTCATCTTCTCTCTTCTTGATTCTTTTCTTTCTTTTTTCTTCTGAAAAAAAAAAACTAATACGAGCTCTCTATTTACAGGTCTAACTGGTTCTCCTTTATATAAAATTCATTCAACTCTTTGCTTTCGATATTGCAGCATTTTATTTTATTTTATTCTTCCTCATTATACATCATATCCATGTAAAAAACCTTTTTTTTTCCAAGACAGTCACACTTCTTCATTACCTGAAGTATTTGTTGGTTTAAATTGTCAGTTTTGTTGTTGCTTCTTGAGATTTTCCTGTTGGTCTTAGAGAATGAATTTCGCTATAGTCTATAAGCTCCATTGAATGTCTCATTTTGATTTCCTTCCTCTATCTCTCTGTTCTTCTATATAATGCATCTTAGATACTGAGAGTAACCATATTGGAATATTTCTTGCTTCCCAATTTCTGTTGGGCCTCATGTTCCTTGGTTGGCTCAGGCATAACTCGACTTATTTCTTTTGCAACAAGCAAAACAAAACATCTTTTAATGCACGCAAGAACCATGAGGACATTTTACTTATTTGTTAAGAATTAGTTGTCTATTATACACCATGACCTATCATTAATATTGAAGAAACATGCTGAAAGTGGATTAAGTACAAGCAGAGATGAGATACAATCCAGTGTGTTTGTTAGGGAAATGATACTTAAGCAATGACATAATGCTTTTGGAATCTTATGCCCCTTTTCATCACTTGTGATCATAAGATGATTTCACAAATTATCTTATTTCACATTGTTGAAACTACAAAAGAGGCACTACAGGCTTAACTGATTGGCTGAACCTTTGTTTTTATTATGGTGAATTCTTTTTCTTCTATGCAAGTCTGATAGTTCTGCAGAACAAATTGTATGAACTGCTATGCACTTTGATCCGAATGGTTTTGAGAGAAAGCAGTACCGCTAAGTATTGCATTAGAATTTGAAAAATGAAAATATCTTTCTTTTTCTTTTTCTTTTTCTTTTTTGGATCTTAGGATTGCTGTCCTAGTTTTACTCAGCCTGATTGTCAGGTCTGGCAATGCTTTACTCCAAGCTTAAGTGCTTGACCTGATGAAGACTATTATAGAATTAAAGGTCCTCGTCACCATTTAGATTGAATATTATTGATAGGCCTTTACAGACACCTATTTTCTATGTTCTGTAGACTAATCTTTTTGGGACAAGTTTATTATTGTTTACTTTTTCAGAAGATTTGTAAAAGACTCAAAAACTACTCCTTTCTTTCTGTTTCACCAGAAACTTTATCATATTGTGCATATGCATGTGTTTGCTGCCTGTAATTTGTGGTGATAAGTTAATTAAGTGTATATTTTATTTGTTGTTTTGTCATATCTGGGGAATGTTTTGTGCAGGATTCAAATACCTATGAATACACGTCCATGAAAAGCTTGAATGAACCTAAACATGGTTTTTGGGGGGTTTTGGCTAGAAAAGCTAAAGCAATTCTGGAAGATGATAATGCAATCCAGCAATTTGATGACCATGGTAGGAACCAGTTCCAGATGGCTGACTCATCAACAGGTGCACTGGTGAGACTTGGAGAGAAAATTGAAATTTCTTTTTTAACATTAAAATCATTGGACTGATATTGACAAGAATGAAATACTGGTCTGGAACTGGATCATCCAGCTCAATGGGCAACAACGTTGTTTAACTTGTAGGAAATCTGTGCTTGAAGTTTTTTCCCTTTTTTTCTCTGAATGCAAGAGCTTGAAGAAATTAGTTTTTGCTTAAATTTTAGCATGTCATTGGCTTGTAGCATTCCATCTTTTTCTTTTTTGACAAAAAAAAAAAAAGTTGAAGCTCTTTGGTTATTAACTCGTTTTAGCTCCCAGTATTAGGCCTAACCTTGCATCATTGTCTTGGTTACCAATAGTAGACCTAACCTTGCTTCATTGTTTTAGTTACCAATATTAGGCCTAACCTTGTTTTTAATTGTTTTGTGGCTTGTATCACTACTCGACCTTATGCATTTGTGGTGGTAGGATTTTAAGTTTTTGCTTTTCTGACTTCCATCTGATGACCGCAGTTCCATCAATCCTATTCTGAAGGCTACCGGAAGGCAGAGAAGCCTGCATTTCATAAAGGATCAGATTCGATTGCTTCTTCCCTTAACCACATTGGTGGTACAATCAGAAATGCCCTTGAAGTTAGTTCTCTCAGAGTTCTTTACCTTTGGTTTATTCCTTTATTCCTTTATTCCAATAGTTGTTCAATTAAACAATGCAATCATGTGCTGAGCTCATACTAGATGCATCCTTTATTAACCTGGCGATTATCAGCTCATGTGATCACTTCTAATAGTAACTCTGTGTTCCTTACTTTTGTCAGGAAGGCCTGACAATTGTGGAGAATAGAACAGCAGATATCATTCAAGAAACACGGAAGCTGCAAATTAGGCGAAAAGCAAGTGGTTCCAGTGTGCAAGATCGGCAAACAGATACATTGGCTCCGAACACTCTCTCTCAGATTCAAACTGACCAAGAAACACAACTGAAGGCTTCACGCGACGTAAGGTGGCAACTGTGTATCACTGGATTACATAGGAAACGGTTTTGCATTTGTCAGTCTGGGTTATTTCATTGAATAATGCATTATACCAACCTTATTTTCCAAGCATCATATGATTTGCAACTCCAAGCGTGAGTTACATTGAAATATTCTGGAAAGCTGTAAAGCCTTATGAAAATTGGAGGGTTTCAGTAAAGACTAACATGAATCAAGTCTGCATAAAATCTGGAGGAGGTAACTTTGCTTCGTGAGTTCAGTCCATCTCTTATGTTGTCCTTTCAGAAGGCAATTTGCACTCATTAGTCAGTTGATCTTAGCAGGGTAGATCTGTTCTAGGTTTGTCTGGCCCATCATGGTAAAAGCATTATGCTGTCATGCAATGGTTTCTTGCTGTTTGGTACCTGATAATTGCTTCCAGTTATATTAAAATTCTATCTATAGCAGATTTGACTGTGGAAGCATTTTATTATTCAGCAATAATAAAATTTATTGCACCTTCTGTTTTCCTTGAAAAAGAAAAAAAAATGCTTTTGGTGTTTTGCCTTCGTAAAGTAAGAAATAGCCTCTTGTTTATTATTGCAGGTTGCGAACGCAATGGCTGCTAAGGCCAAACTTCTTTTGAGAGAACTAAAAACTGTCAAGGCAGACTTGGCTTTTGCGAAGCAACGGTGCTCTCAACTTGAAGAGGAGAACAAAATCTTGCGAGAGAACCGCGAAAAGGGAACTCACCATGAAGATGAAGATCTGGTATGCATGTTCTCTTACAGTTTTTGTTTGTCAAATAACAGCTCAAAGTTCAGAAAATTTTGCATTATTTTCCTGGGTACATGTAATACCCAAGTGTCAGCATATATCATTAGATTTACTATTTCACTGTTTGTGGCCCAGCATCTTTGGCATTTAATTGCAATATCATTTACTTAATCACTTTTGAGGAGGATGGTTACATCAAAATATGGATATCCCATCTTGAGCTTTACAAGGGTCTCGGCAGCAATGCTTATGTAGTGGAGCTCTAGTGTTAATTTCCAGTCCTGATCTGAGATATTATGATCATATTTGTATTCTCATGTGTGGACACAGATACGACTCCAATTGGAGACATTATTGGCTGAGAAGGCAAGGCTGGCAAATGAGAACTCATTATACGCACGAGAGAATCGATTCCTGAGAGAGATTGTGGAATACCATCAGCTTACCATGCAGGATGTTGTCTACTTGGATGAGGGCATTGAAGAGGTCACAGAGGTCTATCATATCCCGTCCCATTCTTCAACATCCCGTTCTTCACCTGAATTCCCCTCCCCTGCCCTCTCCAGCACTCCCTCTCCTGCTCCTGACCCTGCTATTCCATCATCTCCGAAGACAGTCTCCACATTGAGAACCCCCACCAATCCTGCGTCTCCTCAGATTATTGTCAAGGATGTGCCTACATACGCAGAGGCAGCTCCATCAGTGTCTCCAAAGGCTGAAGGTCCCAAGCAGCAGGAGATGATTCCATCACCATCTTCAATGGTTGAAGGTCCCAGGCGGCAGGAGAGGAGTCCATCACCATCTCTAGCAGCTCCAGGTCCCAGGCGGCCGCAGTCTCCAACCCCGCCCGCCTGAGATCTGAGTGGACCATTTCCAGCCTTCTCCACTTGGATGTGCTTGGTTTGGATGTGCATGTAGATTTTCATTCATTCTTGATTGTATTGTTTGTAATCATAAACTTTGTCATTTGTTTGTGTCATCATTATTTACATACTCATGGTAATAATGTAGATTTTCAGGGGTCCTGTGTGCCATCTTCCATGGGGTTCTGCAACTGCTACTTACCTCAGTGGCTTTGAGTCTGTATGCTTGTGCTTGAAACAGGGGGACAACTTTTGGCTTGTCTTTTGTAAGATCAACGCAGCATCGGGGAAAATTTTGTTGCCTGTTTCTTTTGGTTTTTTTGGTGGTAACGTCTTATTGGTTATTTAGTTGATAGTATTTAGACCTAAATTAGCTCTGTAATCTTTTACGCTCTGGACTATTGCCCCTCCATTCTTTCTTTTTGGAGAAAATTTACCCCAATATTGCATCATAGGCATACAATATCTCTAATCGCCTCTTAGGCATCAAGGACTCGATGTACACCAAAGCCCCAGATGGAGAAAACTAGGGAAGCTGTCACCTCTGGAATCCAGCTCACTTTCGCTGGTGGAAGCACTGAACACAGCACCACGCGCTGCAAGTTCCTCGTATTTTGAGGACAATCAATTATTATTAATTTTTATTACAGATAGCCGATTAAAATTAATAAAATAATTAATTTATTATTTTGATACAAATATATATAATTTTTTCTTATTAATATATCAATTATTCTATTAATTTTAAATAGAATGTTAAAAATGCAGCATTTTTAAAATATGAAGAATTAATATATCATAATTAAAAATTTAAGAATCAAAAAATAAATTTTGAGTGAAAGTTTGAGGGCAAAAATTATACTTTCATCATTTAAGAATTAATATGAAAATCAGGTGATTACATGATTTAAACTTCAAAGTCATGAGTAATATATTTAGTATTTTTATCAAATCAATCAATAGGCATCATCTACAAAAACTTTTACATAATCAATTGATAAAAATTTCAGTGCAATTTATGTTGGATGAATTTAAACTGACTCGAAGCTTCGTTTTAATTTGAATTAAGAGGGGATTTTTTTTAAACCACCTGAATTAATGATGGTTTAACTCCAACCTATACAATTTTTTAGTGTGAGATTTTTATGTTAGAGCCAATTATTTTTAATTTATTAATTTATTTTGACAAGTGCTTGTGAGTTAACTTGCATCTAATTAAATGCAGCATATCGTAATATGCCAGTGGCCAGCAAGTGTGTCCCTAACATGTACAAATTCTAATGGTAGGAGCTACTTTAACTTAAATCATCAAATTGAATTTATCTTTATCCACTCCAATGATGTTATGTCCAACTGATCCTTGCAATAAATCAATTTGCAGGCAACAATAAGATTGCGTTCAATATTATTATATATAATAGGTTATATATCATCTAGGTAGCCTAATAATAATCAATACATCATAGAAAATGTTAGGAATTAGATATGTTTTGCCTCTATCAACATCTGCACACTAAACTTCAGAAATATCCTACTAATATATATATATATATATAGAGAGAGAGAGAGAGAGTTGCCTATGTTCATATGTAGCTAAGTTCAAATTCAATCGCCTCCCCTACTATTAGATTCATTTAGATTTCAAAACCAAAAAGCTACATATAGCCATCATTTTTGCTCTTTAAAAAAAAAAAGAGATATTTATGAGATGAAACATGTATTTATAAGATGAGATGGTATGCTATATTATATCTTTGTGCTATTATGTCATATCCTTATACTATTATATCATAAGCATATGATAAGCATAGGGATATAATATAATAGCGTAAGAATATATTTTTATTATAAAAGTATGGGCTATATGTTATAATTCATAAATATCTTTTTTTTTTCTAAAAAAAGGCTAACAATGTTTAATAAGTGATTTTTTAATTTTAAAATCTGTGTGGTCTGAGGGTAAGGAAGGCGATTAATTACATGCAGCCAAATTTTTTTTTCTATATAAATTATCTAGATAGCATAATTAATAAATAATAATTTAGAATATATATTTTACTAATTAAAAATCTTAATAAATATATTTTTTTTATTTCATTCTAGTAATAACTAGTCTCCCGTTCTATAATTTTTAAGACTTTTACGTTTCTTTTGATTTTTAATAAGTAATTCAAAGCATCCTTAAGTCCCAATATTTTATATATATATAAAATGTGGTCATGTTATGTGACTAATGACCAGGAGATCTCTATTTCTCCTCATTCGTTTCTTCATGTAATGCATGGTATCCGTCCGTTGGAAATCCCAGGCTTGAAGGGTACTCATATTGTCGCGGCTCCCCCCCTCACTCACGTGCACCGCAGGTGGCATGTATTTGGTCGGTGGCACGGCTTGCGGACGTGGAGATTCTCGGCGAACTTTTTCTTGATGAGTCATTCGACGGCAGTAGATCGCAATAACCCGAGACCCATACGAGAACGACACGCGTCCAGCAGCCGCAAAAGATCGCACGCTCTTAGATCGTCAGAAAGACGGGCAGGTCAGTCCCCACGGTGCCATCCAGCCCGTCCCCGGGGCCCACCCGACGGCCACCCCAGCTTGCGGCCTGCCGCTTTCCACGTGGCGACAGCAAGCCGACAAAGATCTCTTCGAGGCGCTGCAGCCTTTTTCACGTCATCTTCACCGTCCGTCCCTCACCATCCTCCATAGAAATTCCTATGCGACCATCGCATCCATCGCCCCTTCCCCCCCCCCCCTTCGGCGCGAATCTCATGTTCTCGCATAGGAATTCTCTGCGGTGTCCCGGTTGTTCACGTACACAGAGTAGTACCGCACTTGAGCTTCCAATTATTGTTTTAATTTTTTCCACCCTGTTAGCACCACAAGAATGCACATACCATGAATGTGACCTACTCTGTAATCTATAATGTATAAAAAATTAATAGTATGATGATGATGATGATGATGATGATGATGATGATGATAATGATGATGATGTAATTTTATTAACTTATATAGTGAAATTGATTAAATGATATAATTCAATCGATGCAAAATGCATGCAATTTTAAGGAAGATGAAAATGTTGTAGATAAGATAACCTACAATATTAGGAAAGGAAAAAAAAAAAAAAAGTAATTAATAAAAGGTTTAACCAAAAAAATTTCATACTCTACTCTAGAAGAAAGGTATATAATCTAGTTATAATTAGTATTAGTAATTTTTTTTATTTTTTTTTGGTTTTAACAAAATATGAGATGAAATTAAGTCACCTGCCCTATAATTAAAATTCATTAAATGCATGCGTGAAGGTAATAGATCATTTAATTCAAGGATTTAAAAAGATTTCAATGCTTATACGGTAGTGCCTTATGAGAAATGCATTTATTTTTCTTTCTCATGTAATTATTTTTTAAAAATAGATCAAATATTATTTTTTAACTAAAATTAATATATTAGAGAGAGAATATATAATTTCTTTTTAATTACATAATTGATCGATATAGACTATTCCTATTCTTTTTATTTTTTTTTAAATTTATTTTTTTTAAAAAAAAAAGATAACTCCAAGGTTAAACGCATTGCATTTAGTATATTTAGATAATTACTAAATTTTGATCCTTCCCATTAAAATCTCCAAAATATCCTCTACTCCATTCCCCTTCATTAACTCACATTTAATTATATAATTAACACACTGCATTTATGAATTAATAGAAAAATATAAAAAATATATATTAAACCATGGACTATAATAATTAATTTCATAGGATATAAAACCAAAGAAATCCAAAGCAAGTTTAATTTAAAATATTACTATAACTTGTAATTTTTTTTTAAAAAAAAGGCATGATAAGATGTTAACATTGCGCTAGATAACGAGCGGGCTCAATTTGGTAAAATACCACGTATATTAAAAGCGGAAAGTTGGTGACATAAATTTGGGATTCAATACTTGCTTTCACGAGTATTTCGGGATCGATACGGTCCCCATCCATCAAAGCGTCGTTTGGTATTTAGCGTTTAAAAAAAAAAAAAAAAAAAAAAAAAAGAGAGAGAGAGAGAGAGAGAGAAAGAGAGAGAGAGAGAGAGAGTTTAGACTTTTAAAAGAAATGTTCGACCCCGACAGGGGGTCCCACCGAGTGGGTTCACCTTCCACATACGGTACTCCCCGTACACGTTAATTGTCTACGGTCAAACAAGAGCTCGATTCGCGGGCCCAGCGTTTAACAACCACATGATGGTCATCGGATGGCTGTGATGGAGACCATGAGACTATATCTCGTCCTTTTGGTCAAAGTCCAACCGATATCAAGGACTTGTCAGAATCTTTGCAGAATGCCCCCTGTCTATAAGAAAGTTCAAGGAATGAGTTCAGAAAAAGGTCCTCGGAACGAATCTAGACGTTGTGAAAAGGACTAGAAAGAAAAATTCCCCCGCGACAAAAGAAAAATCGCCGTTAAAGCGTGACGGCGACGCTTTCCTCTCCGTCCGTCGAAAAATGGGGGGCGCATCGGGAAATTTAGGGGCATTTGGGGAATTCCGGAAATGCCAGCGGGGTTTAAGCGCATTTAGGCTGCCACGCCTCGTGTTCATCCCTCTCCCCCACTCCTTTTTCTTCTCCTCTTCGCCCTTCCATTTTTTTTATTTTTCCGCTGTTTTTCTGGAGCGATTAGGGGTTTGGGAGGGGCCTAAACTCGTCTTTGATCGCTATTTCGATTTCGCGAGAGCGTCGGATTCTATCCGGAGGCGTTTGGAGGCGATTGTGTCGCGCTTTCTGGCGTGAGATCTGCGGAGGTTTCTGCTTGGAAATCGGCCTCCAAGGCGAATATTGCTGCGGCTTCGAAGTGATTAGGTTTTTTTGGGAAAATTTTGATTTTTCCTGAATTCGCGCTGCCGGAGTTGAATTCAAGCTGATTGGGGTTTTGGTTGGCCGACATTGGTGGAGCTCGAGCCGTGACAGTTGCTGGAATTCTGGAAGCAAGTGGGTTTCGAGCTTCGAGATTAGAGATTTTTCTGAAGGAATTTGTGTTTCTCGTCGAGCTTTCGGACATTTCTCGAAGATTTAGGTGGAAGAGGCTCCGAACTCGGAGGCATTGCTGCAGATTGTGTCAATCCCGACGGCTCTAGGGTTTGGAAGGAGCGGGATTCAGGTATTTCGGAGAAAGTCTTGTTTTTGAGCTTTGTCTCCTCTGTTTATTTAATGATTTCATATGAATGTACTGAAGAATGAGTCCATTGATTTGGAAGTTGGAAGGTTTCTTAACGTAGAAGCGGATTTCCTCTTGTTTTCATTTTTCCGAAGTAACTCCCGAGCATTTATTCTGCCGTTAGATACTCTACTGTCGCTTTGTTCGGTGCCGTTGATAAATCTTAGAACCGAGGAGGGCCCGGAGCACGTTAAGTCTCTGAATCAGTTGTTTGGGAGATTGTGAGGTCCTCTTGCTTTGCCCCCAATCCATCAGAAAGAAACCTCGATAGAAAGAGGGACTCTTGGGGCATTATATATAATCTATCAGCAATTGGAACTGTCTCCGAAGATCTTTCGGCTTCCATGGAATCCATTCACCATTTCATGATCATCGTCGTTTTCGTTTGGATTCTATCGGCATATCAATATAAGGCCCAATCGACTGGCGGTTCCATGACAGATGCAAGATCACTGGATGCACTCCTCCAGGACTATGCTTACCGAGCCTTTATCCATCCCCGCACTGGAACACCGTATGATGGCCGAGTTCCGTCCAATATCACCGGCATCAAGATTGCAGCTTTAAGGCTCAGGAGCGGGAGCTTTTATAAAAGGGGATTCCAGGGGTACAAGGAATTCTACATTCCCCCAGGAGTCATCGTTCAGCCGTATGTGGAAAGGCTTGCCCTGGTTTACCAAAATTTGGGTAACTGGTCCTCCACCTACTACCAGCTTCCTGGTTTCATCCACTTAACTCCTGTTCTCGGTCTCCTTGCTTATGATGCGGCGAATCTGTCTGCAAACAACTTGCCGGAATTAGGCCTCATTGTTTCAAGGTCGCCTATATTGATTAATTTCACAGAGGTAGACATGGTACCAAGTGGGCTGAGTGCCAGATGCGTGCATTTCAGTTTGGATGGCTCTCCAAAGTTTGGAGATTTAGTATCAGGAAATGCTTGTTCAACAAACCAACAAGGTCACTTCTCCATTGTGGTGAATTCTAGTGAGATTGCTCCTCCACCTTCACTAAATTTTGCCCCGTCTCCCAGCCCACTCCCAGAGGAAACTAAAGGTCATAGATCCAGGGTGTGGACAATTGTTGGTGCTGTGGTTGGTGGGTTTGTCGCTTTAGTTCTATTGGCATTGGTTGTGGCATGGATGTGTCGGTATGGACAGAAAAGAAAGATGGCAGAGTTGGAACGGTCAGCTGAAGTGGGAGAAGCATTACAAATGGCAAGGGTTGGAAACACTCAGGCGCCTGTGGCCTCAGGGACACGGACACAACCAGTTCTTGAGAATGAATATGTTGCTTGAATTGTTGCATAGAATGATAACCAAACTGGTGCCAACTGGTGCCTTTCCGTGGCTGGTATGAGGAACAAGTGAGGATTTTATTTCAGGTGTTTGATTCGGAGTGCATGGACCAGCATCACCATGTTCCTTTGCCCAAGTGTCAATCAGGGGGTGGACTTTCTATGATATTGGATGGGTTCTTGGCTTGGCATTTATTTATGATTGGATCACACATTCTTTTGGGGCGAAGATGTTTTTGTGTTTGGATTGTTCCAGTCCTAGTTGCTGCCACTGGTACCATAGTCACACGGTGAAAGACTCAATGGGTCTGAATGCATCATGCAGGAGCCGGTGTTTCGTGCTATGCTCTGGTCTGGAACCGTTTCAATTATTTATTTGGTAAATGTATTCAGATGGAACTTTCTAATAAAGATGAGGTATTATTCTTTTCTTTATATCTGATGCCTTTCTGATGTGCTCATATCTCAATTCTCGAGTTCTTGTTTAACGATTATTACAGTCTAATTCTTGTAAATGTGTTATCAGTTTACTCTCTTCAAAACCAATAGTTGCGATAGATATAGACCAAAATAAGGAAAGAAAAAGGGGGAAAACCTTTGGTTGCAATTGTCTGGAGACAGCCATGAAGTTTTAAAAAATTTCTAAATCATGATTCATTTATTATTCTCTTTTCTTTGATTCAAAAATGTTTAAACATAGAATTTGAGATTTTCTAGAAAGTCTGTTCTGTTCACAAGGAGAAGGGAATTTTGCAAGAAAAAGCCACTATATTTTCCTCCTTTACAGAACAGTTTTGGGTTTCATTGAATCATTGTACCCCTTTCCTCATAACTACTGCTGTAAGAACAGTTTTACATGTTTATCAACTTGTAAAATGACATATGTGCATTTGTAAATTAAATGCATGCATTCATTTTGAGTTCCAATCAGCCACTTTTGCAAGAAAACGACAAGGCGCCTCATTTCTGCAAAAATGAAAATAAAGTGGACCTCTCCTGTAGAATTTCTTAAGGAGAGGGTTCAAATTTGAGAATAGTTAAAAGATGATAGGAAGGGAAAAGAATTTCTAAAATTGGAGAATTCCACTCAAATAAGAATTTTCTGATTTCAAAATTTCTAGAGTTTTTATAAATTTTCACTGCTATAGTTGAACACCACTTAACAAACAGCATTATCACAAAATTTAGCTAATTTGCATTACATCCATACACATTTCTTCATACATTTTATCAGGGTATAGTATTTCTTTGTCCTTTTCAATTAAGAAAAAAAGAAACTTCAGAATTTTTTTTAGAAGACTCTTGATTGTTATAAGAGATGATGAAAAAAAGAAAAAAAAATAGGGAAGTTTTCAGAACATGTAAAAGTTACTCTCGACTCTTCATCTTATTAACAAAATCCATCCGAACATAGATTAAAGAATGAGGACGAGATAATGGCGAAATATATCTAGAAATTTAATAAAGAAATATGATCATGTAAAAATTACTCTTGACTGTAGATAATGCCAAAAGCCTAATTTTACAAAGAGAAGAGCACACCAGATGACTTTATCTTTGATGGAATCTATGACAAAGTGGCCAGGGTATATTTGTGGTCCAACGCCAGATAATTTCAGTGTCCTGCTGACTAATACAGGTATGGCTCGCAATTTTTAGAGATCTTTGATGAGATTCATCCACTTTTCTAACAATCAGTATTAAGAAAATAAAATATGATCCATCCACAGATGGTTGAATTTAGAAGGTAAGGCCACCATCTTCATTTATCCATTACTAATTGGTGGGACTGAGTTTGGTAGAACATCTACACACATGGATGTTTATGCTAGTATTGCTAAAAGCCAACTAAGCAGTGGCCTGTTGGTGACAACACCTTTCCTGAGTCCTGACAAGTGACATGTTCAAATACTGTGGGGTCTCCAAGGGTAGCATAGGTTAGTCACAGTGTTCCCATATGAGCTTGTTGGTTTTGGCTTGAAAGGGAATGGATTAACACCATTGTTTTATGCTGGTGTGAGTTAACATGATCTATGCTTAGGTCTAATGTGGCTTGTACTGAGTGGTGTGGGCTGGTTCAGTCCTAGATAGTGCAAGTGGAGTTTAGCATAGCTTAAGTCATGTATAACTATGCACTGTTTACTAGCACACAAGCTATCAAGTAAAGCCTTTTGAAGTGTTCTTTGCAGGCCTTATGTTACTCTTAATGCCTCTCTCACGTATGAAACATAAGTACAAGAGAGGGGCAATCAAATTCTTATCATCCCTTCTCTGTAACCAGTCAAGACCCATTTCCATATCAGGTGCCAGAATTCTAGAGTCATTAGAAATGAAATGAAAGATTTGATCCCAGTCCTTGGCTTGTGTGTACTCTTGGCTGAACAGGAGAAGTCAAAGGCTATTAATACCCTATTTTTATGTAAATATATTTAAGAAAATGGGAGCATCAGTCTGGGTTCCTAATTATGTTTCATTACCTTTTAATTCTTGGTCTGTATGCATGTGTTTGTTATATAATAATCAAGCATGCCTTGCTTTATAAAACTTTTCTCTCCTTCACTTTCTCAAATTTGGTTGGTGAAGGAAGGGAAGATTATGTGTGGGGTTTACACATTTTCTTTACTTCCATCGGAAAATGAATATTAGAATGGAGGTAGTACTTGTTTTTTATTCCTCTTCATTCTATGATTTTTTTTTTTTTTTCAGAAAAATGTTTTCTGAGAAGGTAGCAAATCAGCATTAAAGGTAATTTTTCAGTGACATTAAATGGCTGTTCGAAGTCTAAGCAGGGGCTGGAAAGTAAAATTTGCTTAATAAATTAACTGCTGGAAGTTTGAAGGTAACATCAAGCTGCCCCAATGCCAGTAGACGAGGCGACATTAACAAATAAACCATTGAAAGTTATTCCTGTTCGGTAGGAGGTCCGATTAGATCACGGTCACAGTCCCATCCCAACAACTTTCCTAAATTAAATATTTCTAATAGAAATATTTTAAGAACAAGTCTACATACCTTCAATCAGTGTCAAAGCTGCCAACAAGACTATACCGCTTTTTCTCCCATAATTTAAATAAAAACCAAGCCGCTGATGTTAGGTAGTCGAACCTATATATAAAATTTTTTTTAGGACTCGTGAGGTCAGATTTCAAAAGCATTAGATGTCCTGAACATGTTCACACGGTAGATCAAGAGCAAAAATGATACTTATTTTACGGATGGTAAAATTAAGTAAATTAAGATGTGGTTTTGAATAGACGATGGTCCCAAAAGCTTCAACGATGGAGTTTAAACAAAGCAAAATATGCTCATACCCTCTTCAAGTTTTCTCATTATGCGATGTAACCTAGAGTCTGAATAGAGGTGGTTTGATGAAATGAGTGAAAGAAAGATAACTTAATTCGTGGGAGTTTGTTGATTAGTGGTTATGTGTAGAGTGGAGAAGTTGTCGGTGCACGGTGTTTGTTTCTGGAGACATGTAATGGCGATGCTATTTGATTTGGATAGGCTTGGTGCCGTTTAGTGTTCTCCAGGCTTGTGGTGGTACTGTAGATGATATTAACCAGGAGAGGTCCATCCATGGCCATCTACTTTATAGAAATCTCAAATCTGACTTACAACTTGACATCCTGACTGTAATCATTGTTGGTGGTGTTAGAGCAGAGAAAGTTGTCCATGAACATAAAAGCATTTGAAGCGAAGCTGATAGTGGGAGAGAGAGGGACAAAGTGCAGTTTAAAGGTCTACTTGGACAAGCTTGAGAGGGTGTAAATATTTTCTTTTTCTTTTCTCTTTTTTTAATGAGACAAAGGTTATTAAATCCACGAGTTATGGCGTTCTTCAAAATAGGAGAATGGCGTTCTTCAAGACACATTCTGAGCGTTATTTTCACCCCTTAAAACCGACAATACATGAACAATCAATTAATGTATCCATACCCTAAAAATTTAATTGTCCGATGTGCAGTAGTTTAAGAGTAGAGCAGCTCATTTTATTTTTGCCATGCGAGATAAAAATAGTTACACATATTGACTCGAGGAATTGATGTAACAATAAGATTTCTTTCTCGCTATTTAATCAAAGAACTTTTGCGTTTTAACAAACTAGCATACAGACGGATTTACACATGTAGAATAGAAGGATTTACACATGTAGAATAGAACTGGTCAGGATTACTTATATGAGGCATTCAAGGCTTCCATTTCTTCTTATATTATATTAGTGAATCAGATCTTGCTTCAACCAGCAGGACTCCAAAACAACAATGATCGCAATGGTACAAATGGCCACAGGGATCATGCATTAATCATATGCTGATAAGAATTAGATGCTAAATGACACTTTTAACATATGGAGCAAGACATTGTATGGACAGCTGCAGAGGACAATAAAAGTGAAATCACCAATATATATTCTGCTATATGTATCGAGCACAATTCAAGCAAAACGAATCAATTGAAGCACATTAGTCTCACTGGTGGCTTCCTATTTTATATAGAATTAAATTGATCACTGAAGTTCAACATCACATCCCCGAAAAGGCAAGGAAATTATTTGATCTGACAACAAAGACATGAAGTAGTTTGATCCATTCAAAACATTAGTTCAATCCGGCATTTTTTCCAACAGTTCACAAACATATGGCCCCAGCTCAATGAAACAACCATTGATGGTACTTTAACCGGAACTAGCGACTTCAACCAAATAGGAGTTCCCATATGCATGAATAAGAAAAAGCACAAATAAAACATGGCACAAAGTGCCTTAAAGCAGAGTCTCGGATTCTTGAAAGAACATTATTCCCATCTGCGTTTTGCCCCCTTGCAAGGACATCCAGTTCCTGCATCAAGGCATCAAAATTAGTTTGCAGAGACAAATTACAGGGCGTCCATGTGCGCATATGAAACCATCTCATAATTGCACTAGTGTGGGGATGGAATTTCCATAAAACTAGTAGAACGTGTGAACTTCTATAACACATAAGCAGAGATTAAGCCAGGAAAGCATGCTAGAGAATGTACAGGAGTTCCGCATAAACCATATAATACATACTGTGCAGGGCATGTTCAGATGCACAAACTTGTGCCAAGTGTTACTTCATGCATGTATAAAGGAGAATTCAAAAGCACAAAGGTCAAAAAAGCTAGAGTATGCATGCATCCATGATAATGTCAGGCACTCACCGAGGGCAGGAAATGGGCCATAGTGTCAGGGCTGGCTATGAGATGCTCATAGTCCAACCCAAGCTAATTTTAAAAACCAATAACTCTAACTCAGGAATAAAGAATCCTAATCAACCAAAAACCAATAGAATATTAACTCAAATTTCAGTGCAACATCTCCACAGGGTCAGAATTCATTTTGAGTTCATTGGTGTGAAACATGATAAATTTCAACTCATACATTATGATCATATAATAATGGATCCCTAGGAAGATGCAGTCCTCTTACAAGGAGCACCGGACGGATTTGATGTTAAGATCCATCACAATTTTGCTTCTCCTTTGACATCTGTTGCCATAAGAAGAGGGTTGGTTTTCCAAAATCTAGTGGAGATTCATGAGCCTTTCAACAAGATTGACAAATAACTAACTCTCTTTTGAGCTTCATTTCCTCATCCACATCCTTCTTTGGATCTTCAGCATTTCTTTAGGGTAATGAACAGTTTCTTTCAATGGTCAATCAAGGGGTCTATGTTATTTCATCTTCTTTCAGTTCCAAGGAAATGTGCTCGAAGAACTTGGATGTATGATCTTAACATGAAAGAAGGTGAATGATGATATCAAGGCAATGTGAGGCTTCTTAACTTTGAGGAATTTATTTTGTTAGCTAATGAAATCAAATTTTAACTTATGCAGTTCATGAATGGCCAAGTTTATTCATAAATTCATCAATATTAAATGTAAAGTTTCAGCCACTAGAACATGTTGCCAAAGATGGTTTTAGGGAAGAGAGATTCTTTCCAGCTTCCAGTACTCGCCCAAGGTGGCTTCCAATAGTTTAACTAGTGAAGTGAGTTCATACAGCCAGTCCAGTGAGAGCACCATAGATTCAAAACTTCAGCTCAGTTGGTAATCAGTTCAGCAGCTAACTCTAGTTCAGGCAGTATGCTAGGTGGAGAAGCTTCTTCTCATCAGAATATCCTAGCTAGAACTTTTTCTTTCATCCTGTTTAGTTCAATAAAAAATAATAACAAGTAAAAGAAAAACTACCTCTCTTATCAAACTGGTCAGTTTCTCACATTATTCTTGAGTGGTGCTTAGACAACTCAATACCTAATTTCAGTATACAATAACAATTTCTCTTTACAAAAATGACCATTCAATGTTCTATCAACAACTATAACCCTCGTTTCATTGTGTTTCCAATTCCCCCAATATGTTTTTTTATAAATGAAAGAGGTAGCAGCTATTACGGACCAAGGTTTGTCATACTGAGAACCGATACTGAAGGTATAGAGCATGTCATAAGATGCTGAACCGGTGATGTACCGGTCAAGTGAACCGAGAGGCCTTAACTCATGAACCACTCTGAATCAAACGAACTAGGTAATTCGGTTCTATTTGGGATGGTTCGTTCGATATGCCAGTACGGGATTGATATAAACGGTTTGCCTCATGTATCGAACTGCGAGGTCGAACCGTCTTAATTTCAAATCGGTTTGGTTCGGTTTACCCTAAACCATCCTAATTCGGGATGATTTGGCTAAGTATTTTATGAACTAAATATTGATATAATTTAATAATATTAATAGCAACTTAGATAGATTCTTTGAACGCATAAAATTGGACCACAGAGGTGATTTAAGTTATAATAGTGGTTCACTTTCGAGCATTCAAAGATATAAAACTAAGGCAATTCATACAATCTCCTAAAGTTGAGTAACCATGATTGCACCTTTTTCTCATTGTTGACCGCATGATCAGACGTAGTTAACCATGACTAACCATTAACCTTATCCCACATTGTTGACCATATCTGGCCAATCATTTTTTTCACTTTCATAAAATTCTGGCTGAAACCTTACGCCAAGAACAAATCTGATTATTATTACTAAAAAACTTTATGCTATATATATAAAATATAAAATTCAAACTGACAATCCAAACAAACACATAAAAGCACATAGGCAATAGTCGTCCGCAATGATTGTGTCATATAACTAGAGCTATTGTGACAAACATTTGTGCACTGTAACTTTAGCCCTTCGAGACTTACCATATGATAACTTTCCATTCAGTCTAGCAGTAGTCAGGGATCGCATGTTAGGCTGGGCCAGAATAAAATCTGGGCTGAGATCGTCTAGCAGTTTGCAAACCTGCTAGTCCAGCACAACCTAGCCTGTTAATCATGTAACATGTGCATGGATATTAGATATTTATATCACATGTGTCTTATAAATACAACACTAAATCTTGTCTATAATTTAAAAATTGATTATTTATCCTTCGAGGAAATCTTCCCCAAATCACAAGCCTATCATAAATTTCTCAACCATTTTAAAGATATTTTCCAATTATGAGTGGAGAAAGGGATGACAAAATTCCTCTCCAATCTATTTAGTTGGCCAGCCCAATTTCAGACCAAGCTCAATTGCTGATCATTGGGTTGAACTTGAGCCACACATGTTGGTCCAAGCACGGGCTAGGTTGAGCTTGGGCTAATTGTATATTAATGCACAGTGAGCCCAAGATGTATGGCCTGGCACAGCCCATCTGATGTGCATCCCAGGTAGTAGTAGCTCTTACTCTAGTCCCATTAGCCATTTAATTCCTTTTGGCTGCTATCATCATTGTTCTCAGTAGATAGCCTCTTCCACTTGTGGTTTCCAATCTAGCCTTATATGTCTAGTTAACGCAGCCTTTTCTGTGTAGCCCATTTTTTGTGACTCGACAACTTGTGACTTAAACAATTAGAATATATGAACCTACATGAAAAGGTCAAAAATGCCAGGACACTGAAATGGCAATACAATTTCAATGAAATGATAATGTAAAAATTAGGTAGACATGGGCAATACAAGCCAAAATAACTGCCCTAAAAAATTGTTAGAAAGTTTCGTATAGAAGTCACTTTGACTTTATGTCATTAGAAATTTGGTTTGAGCCCGTAGGTATCATTTTAAGATTAGGATTCTTGTCACTGTTGTACAAGTTTCCTATTAAAACTAATGATTCTATCAAGTCAAAGAGGTGTTCTACATTGGAGTTCGAACCTTAACGTTAATCTAATCCCCTAAGATCAAGAAGGTCAAGAACCCTTCAATCAAAACTTTCTTCTTCCCCTTCTTCCCTGTCTTGTCCATGTACTCACTATTTATAGGGGTGGGGTTTTATGAAGGTCACCAACAAGATGATAGAATGGCTGCATAATCTTAACATGTGCTCAGAAGAAATAATATATGAAAAAAAAATTGTTCCAGCTAAAACCTGCTGGTCTTCATTAGCCATTCTGACGCCCTTAACAAATGGCTGAAATAGTGATAGATTGTCAGTGCAGAAAACTACAAGCCAAAATCCTGAAGGGTATTGCAATTTAGCTAGATGCAAAAGTGAAAAAGAAGGAAAAAACTGAGGAACTAGATATACTTAACCAGTGGTCAAATTCTGCTTGAGTAATAGAGTAGCAAGTCTAACAATTCTAGGCTATGAAAACGGCTGAGAAAAGGGATGCATCTTTATAATGGCTCAAATCTTTAATTCAAGAATGATAGTTCCAGAACTGGAAATGGTTGAAATCAGTCAACATGTTGATATAGTTAAAGAGCCAAAATTGCATTCATCAACTTCAATAGCAATTTGGTTCAATGAATCAATGATAATGACAGGTGACCCATCATGATAGTAACTGAAGTCTTTTCCCCTAACATAATGAGAAGGGTCAACTCACCGCCATGTTAATGATAGCTGGAAGTGAAGATTGCCTGCCACTGAGCACCAACCTTATGATGTCTCAATCCAAAAGCACGTAAAATGTGACTCTATGGCTTTTGGCATGGAGAAGGCTCACTAAAAGCCTGCTGATCTGGTACTTTTGTGTGTTGAGAGATGCATGAAGTTTGTTAAATTTTGGTAAAGAACCATGGCATTAACTTCTCCAAGTAGAGTTGACAATTTTTAACAGAGACAGGTGATTGGACCAAACAACATTGGGTGAGCATCAGCAATAATATTCATTAAATAAATAGATAAACCAGATGAAATCAACAAACTCAACTTATAGAAATGATAGCTGTCTCATAAAAGAGCAGCACTAATGAAAAATAACAATAAAATTCATTCATAATTTTTTAAGAATTTGTGATATGTGTAGCAGGAAACACTTTTATACCCAAAAAAAAAAGTCGACTAATTCATAGTGAAGTTCTTAGAACTTGGCGTAAGTTCTCCTACATATACATCTACCACAATAAGTTAGATCAGTTTAAAAAATAACCTCAGAATTAATTTTCCCTGATACTCATTAATATATCCTCCACATTGTTGTTACCCGAGTGATCGAGATGATCTATATTACAGAATCCCCTGTAATTGTAATATCCAAGTTGATCATGTTATTTACATGTAAATCACGAGGAAGTCCATATTCCATAATTTATTTGACTTAAAGGCTTTAAAATAACTAATCACCAATAAGTCTTGAACAATAAAATTAACAAGCCCATTGTTTCTAGTTCATGAAGTTGAATGCACAAGGCAATAGCCAGTGTGTTACAACCAAAGTTTTCAATATTGGGATTGAGTCGTAAATTGTAGAGGCAGTCAGATTAAAACTGATTGTGAAGTACATTGTAGATTGTAAGCCATACATACAGGAAGACCATTTTCCATCATCATAAGCACATGTATAGCATGTCCAAATGAAACAAATATCATGTTTGGTTATTCAAAACACTTAAATGCTATCTAGTGATTCAATTATCCTTTAAGGGTTTTTTTCCCCTTTTTCTTTTTCTTTTTTTTTTTTTTTTTTGGGGAGCGGGGGGGGGGGGGGGGCGTGGTGGGGGTTTTCAAGGATGAGATTTTAACATGTGGTTTAAAAAATGTGAATATTTGCTTGCTACTTTTAATCCCATGGCTCCAAATAATAAAGATGAGCATGTCATGTTCTCTTTTTCTTTTATAGAAGATAGGAAGGGGGAGTCTCCTAGAAATTTATTAAATGAAAATGAAGATAATTGTTCTCAGGAGAAGAAGACCAAACAAAGGCCAACACAAACAACTCAGCACCAAACCAGACCTCCCAAGACCTAGTCAGACTTTCAATTTACACCAAATGACCAAATTCAATCAAACTCCTCACAATGATGATCTTTGCATAAAACCCTCCATTCCTTCAAGTGGTCCAAGACAGTTCTACTCACAAAAATAAGTGGCACCTTCTTCTTTGTTAAGACACTAGACCTCCTCTCCTCTGTAACTGTCAACAGGTTGCTATCACCAACTGATCCAAGATAAAACTTCACATACAAGGAATCCCTTTCCTCCTCCAAACAATCCAGGTTAGTGTCATATTCATTTAATATTTATCTTCGCTTAAGTCAACATAATATCTAATGACTCATCTAACTCCACATATGAGTTTACTATGGGTAAATGATGCTGGACTAGTTCTTTTAAATTTCTTGATGTAGATGTTACTTCATATAAACCCAGCAAAATGATTCTACACAAAGAAATATGGTTGGGGGTTAAAAAACCATTGCCGACAAAGATGGCATTCCTTAACAGAGGATGCATCAACAGAACGAACCTGATGAAAACACACCATAAAGCCCACTTCATTAAGTTCACTCCATAAAGTTTCTTTTGAATTGTCATCATTTATTAGGTTGGTTAGTAGTTGAATCATGTGTCACAGTAGTTTTTAATTGTTAGATGTATTTCAATGAGTATTCTTGTACTAAGAATAAGAGGGAGAAGTTAATGTTTGTTCCTGAAATAGAAACTGTTTGATCTGTTCTTGAATAGCTTCCTTCAAAAGGGCTTCCACTTACTCATGTTGTTTCCAGTGGAAACATGAAAATATTATGAAATTTGTTGCGTTATTAATGTTGCACACACAGACTTGGAGGGATGTTCTACCCTATACTTATATAAAAGCTAGCCATGCATGAGGAAATGCAATTAAGATTGTCATTTTGAATAAAATTCTAGCCTTTGGCTTAGGACAAGGAACTCTCTTTGAAATCTTCTTAAACTTATTCCAGTGCACTCCTTGTGGATGGCAAGCATGTGACTGAGTTTGTCTCTGCTTTCGACATCAATTCTAGTAGTCATTATACTATCCAAAAAGCATAATGAACCTATTTAAAAAAGATCAATTTTCAACCTAATCTCAATTTATGAAATGTTTAATGACACTTAAGCACATTGTAGTGATTCAACTTATGAAATTTTGTAAAATAAAATTTGCAATGCCCAACAGCAGCTTCAAAACAAATATCCACTTGGCCAAAAGCTTCTATATGAAATTAAACCTCCCAAAGAGAAACTCATCAACCTGTTACAATACCTCATTCTTATATACAAATATACAATGTATATTGCATCAGAAGATGTACAGATCAAAAACAATGCAACAGATGAACTGCATATCATGCAATTACATGACAAGAGACTTGCCAATGATGGACACTCAGTTAACATGCAGCATTAAACTATTTGAATCATCCATAAAAGAGCAATCCAATGGATGAAAATCCATTGATTTTGGGACCCACTAAGAATGATGTGGGTAACAAATCTACGCACGGTCAATGTTGAAATTGCAATGGAAAAAGCAGCAAGATTCATATTTACAATCAGAAAACAACATTTATGTTCTCATCTTGTGAAAGAGAATAGATCATATGAGAAAGCAAAGAGCTATGACAAAGATGATTATATCATATGTTTTTAAGTATCAAGAAACTCGGTTAGCTGTCCATATATCAGTGAAGGATAGGGCTTTACTCAGGTCTCAGTTATCTAATAAAAGTCCGAGTCGATCAGATTGGTAGATTCCGCTCAAACGAAGCGTAACATGGAGCTGATAATTAGTACAAATAATTGTTCCATTCCCTTGAAACAATCAAACAGGCTGGTCGCCTTCATGCTGAAAGCGTTCGATGCCTCCGAACATCGTCAAGAAATCTACCAAAACCCTAACCCGATAGCTAATAACCCATCAAACAAAAAGCGATCAAAAGGGGCGGAAAAAAAAAAGGCAAGAAATTGACAACAAAAAAATAAAATTAACAGAAAGTGACCTAATTTCCGGCGGAAGAGTACTGATCCATGATCTTCTTGTCCCTCCGCTCCATCGCCTCATCCCACATATCATTCCCAACATGCTTTGGCTGCAATTTATTTTTTTTTTAAAAAAAGAGAAAAAATTCACCTTCCTAAGGTCACAAAGTCTCAAATTTAAGAACAATAAAACCAAAAATCAAGAAAGCTGTCGATCGTATTTTTAATTTTTCCCCGATCTCACCCTTCCATGGGCAGCTTTGTGGATGAAGTACTGGGCGTTGCCCATGACGCACAGCATCCCTGCGATGATTCCCAGCGGAAGAACAGCTTCCAACCAAAACAATTTCGCCATCTCCTAGGGCTTTCCGAATCCAAATTGACGAACAAAATACTATCGTCCCTAAAACAATTCGAGGACGGTAAAGGGAGGGAACAAATTGCGGTCTTTACCCGAGTCCGATAAGGCCCGACCCAACACCAGGATTTCAGGTTGGGTTGGATCCGGGTTTAGGTTTAAGACAATAGTCCGAGATGAGCCTAACATGAATCTAGATCAAACGACGGACAACCATCGGATTTAAACGTCCCAAATTAACATAGACAGATGGATGATTTAAGGGTGATTTTTTTTTTTTTTCTTTTTTTTTTTTTTGACAGGTTTAAACTTTAAATACGTGAAGTTGCCCTTAGAGCCATGGACCCAACGGATTTGACCTATGGATCTCCCAACTTATGTCAAGTGTTTGGGGCTAAACCACTACAACTGAACTTTTGAAGACCAAAATGAGTTTTGAGTGAATGTTTGTGGACCAAAGAATATTTTTGCACCCAAGAAAACACATTTGACATATATATTCAATATGTATAAGATGATGAAGTAAAATGGACCACATGTGATCAAGAGTAATCATGGAGTGCCCCATAGCTGCTTGCCATCTACCATGCTTGGAATTAGTGCTTAGAGGTTGCTAAAAGTTCTGGGATGGCACAAGCTCAATGGCTTAAAGCTACATCAAGGCAAGCATAGGATAAGATTCTCTGGATTAGAAAGTAAGCTCTTGACTCGTTGTCCAGGCCAAAGCCTTTCTAAAAAATCATGGATATCCCTGCTCCCTTGCACCAAAAGGCATATACATAGATAACCATCCATCTCCACATTTTACCATGCAGATATGTGTCAAATAATATATATATATATGCTTTTCATTTTCAAACTTTCACTTAAAATTTATTTTAAATAATTTTTACAATTTAATTCTTTATATTTTAAGAATGCTATATTTTTAGCATCCTATTGATAGAATTGATTAAAATTAATAGAATAACTGATATATCACCTTTATACAAATACATGATTTGACACATTCAATCTTTAACATGGAACAATGCAATAGTGGATGCTAGCAGAAAATAAACATATCGAATCGAATACAAGCAGTGTTTTGATATCTCTATATGAATATAAATAAAATATTTCATTTTAATCATTCAAAAGTAGGATAAAAATAATTTCTAAAGCTTTTGTAATTTAGCATGGCCTATTAATGATACCGATGATTTAAATAATGAAAATAACAAAAACATCCATTAGCTTGAATTGAAATGAATTCTCTAGTATGATAGGCTCTTCATCACATAAAAAATTCCATCAAGTTAATTGAATTTATTTCCAATTTATAGCACTGAAAAGATAGATTTAGAGATTTTGGTTAATAAAATATCAAGATTTTATTTGCTACATAAAGCATTTGACATTGTAACCATTTTTAATGACACGAGTAACTTAGCCTATCACAATACACCTGCTAGCCAACTTGAATGACTTGTTGCCTTTATATCATTATCAAAAAGCAATCCAATCAATTCATATGGCTACTTGAGAGGCTCACAATCATACACTTAATCATACTGTAATTCTATCTTTATCTCAATATAAAGCTAGAATAATTTTTAAAAAAAATCCTAACAAAAATACTAGAGAAATGATGTTTCTAGTCATTGTCATAGATTTTAAGATTTTGATTAATAAAATATCAAGATTTTGTTTGCTACCGAAAGCATTTGACATTGTAACCATTCTTAATGATACGAGCAACTTGGCCCATTACAATACACCTGTTAACCAACCCGAATGACTTGTGGCTACTTGAGAGGCTCACAACCATACACCTACCCCTACTATAATTCTATCGTTATCTCAATACAAGGCTAGAATAATTTAAAAAGAAAATCACAACAAAAATACTAGAGAAATGATATTCCTAGTCATTGTCATAGATTTAGAGATTTTAATTAATAAAATAATAAAATTTTATTTGCTACTAAAAACATTTGACATTGTAGCCATTCTTAATGACACGAGCAACTTGGCTTATCACAATATACTTGTTAGTCAATCCGAATGACTTGTTGCTCTCATATCATCATCAAAAAGCAATTCAATCAATTCATATGGTTACTTCGGAGGCTTACAATCATACACCTAACCATACTACAATTCTATCTTTATCTCAATTCAAGGCTAGAATAATTTAAAAAGAAAATCACAGCAAAAATATTAGAGAAATGATGTTCCTAGTCATTGTCATAGATACCTCCAAACATGTGCAAGGACCATCATACTAGGTCACTGTAATTGAAGCTAGCTTAATTATCTCATGACAATTGATGCCTAAAGGAAGAGGCAAAAAAAAAAAAAAAATTAAATTAAATTAAATTTTAAAAAAAAAATAAAAGCCACATTCCCTTTCATTTTCCTCCATGGTCCCTAGCTGTCCCTTTCTAAGGGGACAGGGCATCACTTGGACCCAGCTGGCCCGGTCCAATACCTCCCTCTATTCGTGAGCCGGACCGCGCCCCCGCGCCCTTCCTTCGCACCGAACGCTCGCGCCTGCGCTCGTGCCCACCGCTCCCCGACCTCCCATGTGGCGTGCCGCCCCGTGCTCCGCGGCCCTCCGCCAGAGCAGCACGGAGCATTCAAGACTCCAGACCATCCATTGTCTTATATAGTGTCCCCAGCTTCCCACAGAACAAGACTAAAACAGAGCATTGCCTATTGGGCTCCGAGCACCGGAAATAATATTGAAGGGCGTGTGAGCTTTGAGTGGTGACAAAAAGAAGCTAACAGACTTCTAAAGTAGATGCTTAATTATTTGACTCCTGGCTCTCACCAACTTCGTTAGTTAAGAAGGTTGAACTTGAAATCCAGAGCACTTGAAGACATGACGAGTCTTTGACAAGAACAACTAGATTTGCGCTATGAGAGAGTAGTTTTTTTGGGAATCCTACGGATGCTTTATTGTTAGTCTTCCAGGATCTTGGACTTTCCACTCCCACCATCTTCGCCACATGACGAGATTAATTAAATTTGAAAAATGTTAGAAGAGCATCGGATCATGAGTGCTAGAAATAACGAGAGGTGTGGGGTCTTTGGGTGGAAAGTAGCTTTATGGGGTATCAAATCTATGAATGCTCTGTTGTTAGTCCTGTAGGGCCCTGAACTTTTCCACTCCCACCAACCTCACCCTTTCACAAGGTTAAAACCGAGAAGAGCATCGCCTATCAGGCTCTGAGCACTCGAAATAACGAGAAGAGTGTGTGAACTGCGAGCTGTGGGCTTTGGTGGGTGACAAGGCAAACAAGCAGGGGATTAGTAAATTTACGAGGTGCCAGATCGATGGAGTATGGGGTAGTCTAATTTCACTATTGATAAATAGTTTATGTCTATTGATATATAGAATCTTTCATATTTATATATTCTATTCTTTATATTTACATGAAAACTTTTACAATATTCTCCATGGACTCTTTTTGCTAGTTTTTCTTGGCCGAACTTTGTGAAGACTAGAGACGTAGAAAGACAAAAAGTATCTTTATTTTAATAGTAAATGAGGTTCAAGATTTGACCCTTTTTTGTCCTCTTCATTCTGTTCTCACTTAAAAATTAGTCACCGCATGAGACAAGGGCCAGCGAAGTTTGAAAATTAAGAATAAAATACTTAAAAATATAAAATTAATATGGCTAGGAGAATAAAAATAAAATATTCAATTTTTAGCTAGTTAACCTGTAAATAATAACTAAGAAGCTTTTAGAGGTTAAAGTATAAATATAGAAAAAAAGATATTATGAAAATATAAAGAAATCTAATCTAAACAATACTCACTAAATATTAGGTTTCGGTATAATATTATGTTATTGTATTATGAGTGCTTAGTACCATGCAAAAGAGTCCTATATCAAATTTTGGTCCATGTTCCATGCAAGTATTTTATATTTTTATAAGAATTTAAAGAAAATATTCAATTTTGTTTATCCATAATGTTTGTTACGTTGCTTAACTATTTTTTATTTTTAGATAAATGACAACATGAAGCTTAGCAAGTGAGGTGTTGCTTATTATCTCTCTCTCTCTCTCTCTCATGTGTTTATTATCAAGTATCTCTCAAAAACTTTGCTTGATTATTTATATTTAATAAAAAAATTTATAAAATACATTAATTTTGAATTATAATTTAAAAATATAGTATTAGACTACTTGCAGCTCTTGATCTTCAATATGTTGTTGGCATGATTGCCACCGCATTTAAAGTAACCAAACTTAGTCTCATTGAAGAATATTAAATATAAATCGGAGTGGCACAACATTTATCTTCTTAACTTAAGCTCTATGTGCATATAATTGCTCAAGATAGTCACTTAATATGGGAAAGAATATATAATTAATATATTTTTAAATAAATAATTATATAAAAATCATAATCTTTTTGGTTTTACGAGTTGTTGAATATAATAAATACAAGACCTAAAAAGCAACCAAATAATAAGTTCTAATTAATGATCAATTTCTTTCCAATTCAATAACTATAAATTAAACGATAAAATCTCCTTCATATACAATCCATTATCTTTACGTCGGTCATATGCTTGCAAAAAGCAGTGGCTTTGATTTCATTTTAAGAAAAAGCTAAATCACTTTACTAAACATATACAAATTTTTAAAAAGAAAAAACTTTAGTAAACATCAAGGAGATGAATCAATTCCAGTATATGGCAACTAATTATTGTTTCCAATCCAACTATCATCTCTTAAAGTCAAAATTCAGGTCAAAGATCTGATAGTAGATTTCGATTTCATTCACAAGAAAGGGAAAGGAAGGAGAATACGTTTTTATTGCTTCATGAGCTATTTTAGGTTGATGTGCCTTGCCAACTCTTTCATGCGATAACATTTATAACCCTCAACGCACTGATTCCCTTTTTTTTTTTTTTTTTTTTTTTTTTTTTTTTGTGGGAGCTCGTTAGCTCAAAGTCTCAATGAACATGATCATCCTTGGCCCTTTGTACAACTGTCTCCCAGCAGGGTGCATTTTAAAAACAAAGGACAGTAATGTGTGTCCAAACCACCGAATTAAGATCAACCAATGTCAATGTGAAATGCCACTTCGCAGTAATTCTTCATGCAATGGATACACCAATTCAACAGCGCCTTGCTGATGTTGTTGCAACTTCTACGCATGAGAGGCACTAAAAACACTCAATTCTTTTTCAATTCTCTCTCACACTGTCCACCAGAAAAAACAGCGAGCTTTTTCTGCCGTTCTGTAAAAAGTTGTAGACTTAAAATTCCACCTGAACGCAGGATCCTATTTAAACCTCCATGGAAGTAACCCAAAGAGACTTATTTTTCGCTTTCGTTTATTCCTACTATTTATATATTTTATGGGTTGCAGGATTGCCCACATTGAGAAAGGGCACTGAGAGCTTTCTTCTTTCCTCACCAACAGACAAACACCTTTCTCGCATCCATCTCTTTCTGCTTTTCCTCGCCACCTTTCTCTCCTCTCTTTTCTTCTCTTTCTCTGCGACACCTTTGTTCACACAAGCATGTCGGGCTTATATACTCACAGCTTCTCCCCTGCGAGAGCCCTCTCCCCACAGATAAGAAGCACACCAGATTTAGATAGGTAGAACAACATGTGTGGAGCGATGGATGGTGCTTTGATGTCTCTTCTCTTAAATTTTCAATCTTTTTTGTGATATCTGGCGTTTATGAGTCTTTGGTCGTTTTCTTTGTTATTGGTATAGTCAGTACTTGGCGGAGCTGTTGGCAGAGCGTCAAAAGTTTGGTCCTTTCATGCAGGTTCTTCCTACATGTAGCCGTCTGTTGAATCAAGGTGAGTGTTTTGAATTCTTGATTTAGGTTTTCAGTTCTTTGCTTGTTCATTAAAATTTCAGGCTGTGTTTACAGATCTTTGTCATGTCAGATGCCATAGCTTGATAGATTTAATATAAAAATGCTTTCTTTTTTGCTGTGGCAAGATTGGGAATTGGAATTATAGAACCAAAGTTGGTGTCTTGATGCGTTTCCTTGCTAGAATTTTTGCAGTGGGTCCATAATATCAGCCTTTAGGTTTCTATGCGATTTGTGAGTATAATTACCAGGAAAAGTGTTTCTTCTTTTATATTTTTTTATGCAATAGTGGTGCCACAATCAGTGGGAGAGTTTCTATCGCTTTCTTCATTGATAGCAATGGCTGTTTTACCTCCGTTGCTTCATTGTCTTCATAGGTCTCTTGCCTTATTCTATATAAGAGTTTTGCCCAAGATAGCTCAGTGTATTCTGTTATTTATGTATCATATCAAATGCTTATTAACCTTTCAATTTCTTTTTTAAGATATGGTATTTTGGGTTATTGTCGGCTGGAAAATGTATCTGGGATATAGAATCTTTGTTAATCTGGTCATGTACAATGGAAGCGGTTTGGTTGTTTAAACTGTTTTTTGAATATATTTAATTTGTACCTAATTATCCTGCTAGAATATATTGGCTAAATATGAAATATTACTTTTTATGACGGAGTTATGGCATTTGATAGGGCAAGACAACATTTGATTGAACTGAGAATGGTTAGAGGTTTACACTTTGTAACAAAAACAGTTCAGGCTTAAAAGAGAAGTTCTTTCAGGTGGATGTGGTTGCATGTGTGCCCTTGGTGCATAGCAGATTATATTTTAAGGTGTTAATGTTGTTTCTGAGATGGAGTTCTTGACAAGTCCTGTTAGATAGGTGATTATTTCCTTACCGACAAGGTAGCTAAAAGGAAGATTTCCCCTCCATGTGGATGGTAACTCTTTGGACCGGCAATGACGTTCGTGGGTATATTGTTGTTTGCTTGCCTGTCATGTTTTGGTTGTGTCATTGTTTTAATTTTAGCTTTTGTCTGCCACAGAATCTCATTTCTGTTTTGGTTATTTACTTATTTCTGTTGCGGTGACTTTGTTGTTGGCTCTGTGATCTGCATTCATTATGGGATAACTTACAATGCATTGGTGGAAGTGAACTCATATAGTTAACTGACAATAGTTGGTAGGACAGGTTATGGATTATGACTATGCTCTGGAATCAGTTATAGCTTTCTGACCAACTTATCGATTGATGTACAATGCATGCTTCTCTATATCCTTGTTTTCATTTTTCTGATTGCAAAAATATAAGGTTACATTGCATTTTAATAGTAGAGGCACTTAAGAACAGATGTAGTATCATAAGTTATCTTGTAATCAGGAACTAGCAATCTTTTGGTCTGAGAACAGAGTTGTTTCCCACTTTCCATGTGTTATAGTGGTTGTTGTCTAGGAGTTGAAGCGTATGAGTAATGTTTCAGCTACATGTAAATAAAATCAGTAGAGACTGCATTGTAGAAAAATAAATTTGAAGTCCTCCAAGCTATTCTTGAACGTGCATCCTCAAATACATACAGCTGCAGTTTGTTATTCAGCCATCCTGTGATACCTCAAGTTTAGCCCCACATTGGATAGGAGAGAAATAGGTGATGTGCTTATAACTCAAGTCCACTTGCTACCCATTAACTTCCACTTAGAGTTTTTGGGCCACATGGTTTCGGCCCGCTAGAAGTTAATCGGGCCAGCGGGTGGGGGCGTTACACATCCAATAGGGTAAAAAATTTGCATTGTTCATGTTTTGATTAATTTCTTCCCTTTTCTTTTTTTGTTCTTTAATTTAGGCAGGCTGCTCAACCTTCTAAGAACTCAGTTGAAGGCTTGAAGCTATAGGGGCACTTGCTGGAGCAATCATCTTTTAAAATGTGGCAATGATGCACATATTCTCGTAGAGGCAGGATATGAGCATAGGATGACTCATGCCTTGCAGCTTTTTGATGATAAACCTGAACAAAATTTGATGAGATCTTGTAGCTTTCTCCATCAGTTAGTGATATGTGGATAATGGGGTGCTGAAAAGGAAGTTTTCCTAACAAAAAAGAGAGAACTCAAACCCGTATTCCTCCATTTTCCTCAATAAACTTTCTTAGAATTTTTATTTCTTGATCTGTTGCAGTTTGTGGTTTGGTGGAAGATATTGATAGGTAACAAACTGCATCTTTTCAGCTAGTTTTAGTGCAATACTGCAAAATATTCTAATGAAATGTCACTAATAAATGGATATCACCATTATTTGTTGGGCACTTGCTATGATTGGATTGTTCTTTCATTGTTAACATTAGAAGAAGCATAAATATATTGCAAATAAATATAAGATAGAAAAAGGATATGTAGGATGTGTAATATATTTTGATGCATTCTTGGAAGTGATGCTCCCATGTGTTAACTCTCTATAAGTTGCACATACTCATCGATCCTTTTAAATGATCTAAATTCCATCGGAGGGACATACTTAAATAATATGATTATCCGATATTTGTTTGAATGACGAAAGTCTTTCTTAATGTTTCATTCATTTTATGTTTAAGTGTTCACTGGTCTTATGGTAATAATAGTTTAATAGTTAATATGTGCACTGAAGTTTACATTGGACAGCCTAGATTATCATTTAGAATAACCCCCCCAAAATGTGTGATTAGAGGAAGGGAGGAGGAGATATTTTTAGCTGTTACCTTAAAAGTCAATTCATCTCTAAAGTTCTTATTAGTTTGATGTTCAGTGATCAGTAATATTTGTTTTGTTCTGACAGAAATAATACGAGTCTCAGGAATGGTCTCCAACCAAGGATTTGGGGATTTTGACAGACTGCAGCATGAAAGTCCCAGTCCCATGGTTTGTTCAAACCTTATCCTTAATGCAGGGGGAACTGGTTTAGGTGGTTGGAGTGAGCTCCAGCATGAGGTGAATGTGTGCTTTCCTTTCCATATGCATGATCTTTCTTGTACATATTACTTACATATTTTTAAATGCCTAAATTAATGTTTTTGTCTATCTTGTTACATGACAAAGTTCATGTAGTTTTTATATTTTCCGTGGTTAAATGGTAAAAGATAGTTCTTTCCCTTGAACATATATTTGCTATGCTCTGAGTTAACAAATTTTCCATAGAATTGTTTAGCATAGATAACCTTTTACCATGAATTGCTCTTTGCCTTTTCAAGTATGTGAGATAGTTTTTTGCAAGCTCTAGAATTCATTGTATATTAACAAAAGATTCCTAAAGAGAATGGGAACTCTACCAGAAAGGAATCAAATGTGATATGAATTGAAAATACAGCACTGCAAATTCAAAAGGTATGGCAGAACTTCATATCCTTGTTCCAAGTGATATCACCGTATTATACTTCATCAGACTTCATCATATAGTTCATGATCTCACATCAAAAATAATTAATAGCTCTCATCCATTAAACAGGATTATCAGCAAATTTCAAAGATTCTACTAACCACCCAAAAAGAAGATTCTACTAACTTATTATCCCCACAACAGAGTGAAGAATTTCTACTATAGTGGAAGGACTAAAATTTCTAAAGTGAATCTTCTAATTTGTCAGATGTCAGGTTTCTTAATATGTGGAACAACAGTTACTTTTTTTTTATATATGCCGCATGACAATCAAATTTGAAATACCACCAAAGCTCAAAATTTCTGAGTGTACCTTTTTTTGTTCTATCATCAGATGGACAGCATAAAATATAGAAACTGGCACATCTGAATTCTATTTTTTTAAGTCTCTTAACCCTCACTAGCCAGCATGTATTGCCTTAAGCCTCAAATCAAAAATTTAAAAGAGGTAGCATAAAGCTTACTGCTATCATTATCCATCATCTCATCCACTGAATTTTTATTATTTCATGTCCATGTACTTGATCATTTTCATTTTATAACACTAAGATTATCTCATAAACTTCATTCCTCAAGAGGTCATGAACTTTGTTACCATGAATGGATTTTCTTTGCGCATAGATCTTTGACACTTGTGGTGTTAATTGTATGATGAATATATCTTTTTCCTTTATTGCAACACCTTCTACATTTATATTTGATCTAAGGAAGCATTCTTACCTCAGAAAACCAAAATGGTTTTGAGCTATTGTTATAGTTGGCTGTGTAGTCACCATTCTAATCTATTGCGGTTACTTTTTGGAGTAAGTGCAAGACTCTTCTTGCTTAACTAATTACATTATAAAGCCATTACATCTGAAAATCTAATATTTTTAGGTCCAATATGATCAAAATTATTTCATTTTGGAGGCCTAAAGATATAGATATACAGTCATTTCTATTTTCAAAATCATAACCTCCATGTACTCTTTCAAAATCTATATTATATTTTCCTACACGATTATTCAAATCTTCTTCGATAAATATTTTTTCTCCAATAGGAATCTCTTGAATTACTCCATCCATATCCTCTCAAAAGCTTTGCTTTGTTGCATTATCTAAACCTACTTAATTAATATAAGCACTAATAATATTAATTGATTCCTCTCTTAACATCAATTTAATCAAAACTTTTTTATCTCCTATTCTCTTAATATCTACAACTTCATCTTTTAGATTATTATATACAATAAATTTTTTTTTATTTTTATCTTTATCTATATATTAAAGTTTAAAACCATCAACCTCTTTTGCTTTTCTTCTACCTATTTAGTCTCTTACAGGCAAGCCACGTTAATTGTCCTTTAAATCATTATATTTATTAGTTTCATTAATTTTTTTATTAATGATTTTATATTCTAATTTGCTAAACATATATATATATATATTTTTCTTAGACTAACTTCTTTACTCGCATTTGTTCATAAAGGTGTGAGAACACTGGCTTACTTTTTGCCATATTCTAGTGTGGATGTAATGCATCGCTTATAGGGATTGTCCTAGCTACCCTTATAAAACTTTCCACTGTACCTAAGGTTTGATATAGTGTGTTACAAGTAGAGGATATTTCAATAATTTTCTCCATGAGATTCATGTTTATCAAATGTGATTATAGTTTTACGCTAGCTGTCAACTTATCGTAACCCACTTTTTTTATCCAAGTTTGAGACCGGTTATGTATAAAACTTTATACATAAATGGAGTTAGAAGTGTTGTTCAGTATAATATCACATATAATCATTGCCATAGGGCTACAACGTTCACATTATACATAATACTTGCATGATTTTTTCCAAACATTGCATCAATATACTTAGTATTTTTATCGGGTCATGCATCTCCACTCTGCTTATTGCTTGGGTTTTCAAACAGAATTATGTATCTCTTGCTTCATTTTTTAGATCACAACAGAATGTTTTGCCTCACTAATTATAGTGCACTATGAAAAATTAGTTTTATGCATTGGCTTTCTTTTTGCTAGCTCCTTTGTTGACAATTGCTGTGGGCTCAATTTGATCTTTAAGCAGAGAACAGGTTTTTCACAAGGAATGAATATGGACTGGCAAGGTGCACCACCAAGCCCATGTTCATATATTGCCAAGAAGATCTTGCGCTTGGAAGTTCCAGTGGACACCTATCCTAATGTGGGTCTTTCCTTTCCATGATGATATAATACAACCTGTTCCTGATTCACATTAACTCTTTTCTGTTGGTGTCCAGTTCAATTTTGTTGGGCGTCTTCTGGGACCCCGAGGCAATTCACTGAAACGGGTGGAGGCTTCTACAGGATGTCGCGTTTACATTAGGGGAAAAGGTTCAATAAAAGATCCTGGCAAGGTAATGAAAGTTCTCTCAAGTGTTTTCCAGATGATATTATATCCTAATGGCTTCAGGGTAAAGCAAAAGATAATAGTGTACATCTAATGATATTTTTGTTGTTAACCAACCACTAGATTCACAAGTGAAGGCATAAACAAGTCAAGAATAATTCAAGATAATGAGCCAAGAATGAGTCAAGGTGATAACTAAGAATGAGTCAAGAGGAAAGAATCAAGTTAACAAACCAGTGATTTAAAGAAAAATTGGCCTAAGAGGGATTTGAACTCATGACCCACAACTCTAATAACGTGTTAACTAATCACTAGACCCTAAAAGATTAAGCTCTTAGTGAAGGGGTCATCAATCCATATCAGGCCTTAGCATTTATTTCCAGCTCATTCGTCACCCTATCCTTCCTAGTCTTAGCTAAACATCCCCTTTCTGTTCTATCCATTCAAATTGAATCCTATCAAGTATGTTTTCATCTAATTTAGCATCTTTAAACTGATAGAAATCATATCCCCAGACTAATTTGGCATGTCTAGCTAGTAATTTTGTCAACTTTTTGAGTACATAGAAAACTGTGACATTTCTCATATTTTTCTTTTTAAGTTTTAGTTTGTGTCCCCTCAACCAATGTAGTGCTTTTTTTTCCAGGTTTAGTAAGGAGTCTCCAATTATTTCATATAAGTTATTATTGATAAAGCCAGGCTGATCATAGAAAGGAAATTTTCACCAATTAAGTATTGGTCTAATATACTAACTTTTGTCTTTTTTTATTGCTTCTCTCTTAGCTTGGAGCTAAAACTTGTGCTTATTCTTCTTAATTTGAAGGAGGAAAAACTAAGGGGAAGACCAGGCCATGAACACTTAAATGATCCACTGCATATCTTGATCGAGGCCGCATTACCTGTGAATGTTGTTGATGTTAGGTTGAGACAGGCACAGGAAATTATAGAAGAGTTGCTCAAACCAGTTGTAAGTATTTCTTAGCATTTATCATTTGTTCAACCCCCTTAATTTCCCAAATTTTAGCAGCTTTTAAGCATGTTACAGCATGACATGTAATGAGCAGCCTCCATTCTGAACAGATTGCTTCGTCTGATTATGTAATGGCCCTTTGTTGGGTCTTTCGGTGTTTTAACTATCTATAGTTCTAGATAGTCTTAATAATTCATACACACACAGGCAATATTTGGAACCATATGCACTATATATATTTTACTTTTATGTTGCTCAAAGCCAAAAGTAGGAGCAATAATGAAATTCAATGGAGGAAATATAACATTTTTTGTTGCTAAAGCTTAATGTTTGCTTGCATTTCTATTCATACTTCTGCCTCAGGCTTCTTTTCCTAAATTCAATTGAAATATGTAGTAGAAAATTAGAACTTTCATTCCTAGAATCAAGATTTTAAATCTCATGAGACGGGTTCATCCTGGTTTTTTCGTGAGATAGGATGTGTCGCTATCTTGTTCCATGTTCTAAGATGCACTGATTGAGATGCTAGGACGATGGTGGGAGAGTTCCATCCTAACACTTGGAACAACAACCCGTTTCAGCGTTTTACGGGACATTCCACCAGAACTTAAAACCTTACCTAGAATACTGTTGGATTTGCAGTCGTATGGCAATTGGAAAGTGTGGGAACATTTTGGGAACGTATATACAATGACCTTTAGGTTGCAGTTGATCTGCATGGGACACACTGATCATACACCTACGGAGTTACAACTGGACTGGACCAGCACATGATAGAAATCTGACTTACTAAATGCAGGAAACATTTAATGTACAGTCTATTTCATGATGGGTTAGAACATGACTGATGAGATTAGGATTGATCCTTTACAGCTAGTAGCTGCTTCACATATGTATGGACTATTTCATTATGAAAAACCAGTTATGAGTGAACCCCATGGTTTGATCCACAAACTAAAAATTAAATTGTGAAATTCACAAAAACATTTAGTACACTGGTCAGAGAGCTATCGTGTTCTACTCCGAAATTAGCTTATCACTCCCTTGTGTCTGAATTTAACTCAAATTTATATGAGTGACATGGCTTCTTTATTATTATTTTTGCAAATTATACTATGGGTATGACCTCAGGTTTGTCGACGAGATGTTTTTATAAAATAGCACTACTTCAGCAAACCTTGCATATCCCACTGGCCAATAACAATGAATGGGATTTTTAACTGTTAGAATAGATGCACTTCCTTCTTGTGGAAATGATTAATGTTTATCATTTTTATGTATAAAGCTATGGTTATTGTCATAGCAAATGTTTGATCATGTAATGCGCAAGTCTTTGCTCCAAGAAAAAGGAATGCATAAGTGAGCTTAATTTTTAAATTTTACTGGTAGACCAAAGTTATGATATATTACCAGAAAAGTTCTCTCTCATTTTGCTTTTTTCCTTGTTCTGCTAGAGCTTTCTGTAGCTATTTCTTTACTTTGGAACTTCTCTCCATGCGGTGTCAAACTCTCAGTTTTCAACAATTTTGAACTTCTTCATAGGCCTTCAAGTCTGCTTTGTTCTAATGAATCTCATCATTTACAGGATGAATCACAGGATTATTATAAGAGGCAGCAACTTCGGGAACTAGCCATGTTGAATTCAGGTTTAAGAGAGGGCAGTCCCCATCCAAGTGGCAGTGTTTCTCCATTTGGAAATAGTGGAATGAAACGAGCAAAAACAGGACGGTAGAGAATAAGTATTACCTCAGCAATAGTTCTTAAAAATCATTTTCTCCTATCCAGTCATGCCTTCAGCTCAAGTTACTTGCTGGTTGAGCTTATGCGTAGGAGAAGATCACCATAACCCGATGGTGAGCTTGATCTGCTAGTGCAATTTTTTTCATTAGAAGAAAAAGAAGACATCACAGTATCTGTTGTCACTACAATTACCAAGCCTCCATGTTCTGTTGATGTTAATCTATGTTTGTTGTCAACCTAGAATATTCATTTTATTCATTTTATACTTCTAACCTGAGTCCATGAGTTATGTTTGATAGTAAATGAAAAGTCTTGAGCTTAAATATTGTTCTTATTGTTTGAGTGACTTTTAATTATGTTAGAGAATCTGCACCATTGCACTATTAACTTAATTGCTTGGATCTTCAATTTAGAAGGCCTGATATTGAAGGTGAAAAGACCATCTCAACTATCCTCTCAAGAGCACCTTAACTCTTCTCCTCTCCCTCTGCACAGACATTCATACATATTACAATTGTTTGGCATTGCATTGAAACTCCTTGGTCTATAGTCTTACCAGGAAAAGATGAACCACTTAGATGTCTGACCCGAGGTTGACTTGCAACTTTGAATTGATAAGCCATGATTTTACATTTTTCGAAGAGCTTCATGTGATAGTCTTTGTTAGTTCTTCAGGTTGACGTTAGGGATTTACTGAGTTTATGGACTGAATTTTATGTCAAGTCAGGTCAAATCAATTAGACATTATTGAAGTTCCCAAGTGAAGCTGATGTTACTTCTTGTATGTGCTAACTTTGATCTGAATTTTGGAGCTGCCATGGTTCATTGAAGAATATGGTTGTAAGCTTATGTTTTCCAGCTTGTCTAACCTCCTGCTCAGGTTTAAGAGTTAAAGCAAATTAATCCTAATCAGGTTATTCTGTGCAAAATTTTTTACTTTGTTTTCTGATATTGAAAGGTGGTTCAATTGGTAATATTTTGGAGCAAACCTAACTATCAACTATTATTTTGATATATGATGTTCCATCACTTTAGCGACAGGAAAGAGTGAGGATTTTCAAAGTGATCCATCATCACGGAGAGCAAGAGAAGCAGTTTAGACTTCCCAGCTTTTGTATAGATCTCCTACTTAGGCTGTGTTCAGAAGCCAAATAAGAATAAGATTCAGAAATATCTTACAATGAAAGTCAAGTAATTCAATCTTTGTTCCCTCTAACTTCATTTAATCCCACTATTCTGATTTTTTTTTTTTCCTCCATTTCCAGTCATGACATTAAGTGTATTTCATGCTAACCCAAAGCTGAATAATATGCATATGAAAAAACATCATAATCTTCTACTTATCAAAAAAGAAAAATATGATTTTCTTAGATTTTATTGTGTTGGAAATGCAATACTTTTTCTATGGAGAGAAGTAAAATCTGTTCCATCTAATGTTCTTACTGCAAAACCAGAATTGACTAGTCTTACTCTGTATGATGACTTCCAATCCATTACAATTAGTCAGCCAACATAATTGTTTCCTTCTTACATATGTTACTAACAGAGTTTAGAAATATTCTTTGAAAACCATGAGAAACCTTTTCTTTTCTTTTCCTTTTTACCTGGGCTATTGCAGAGACTAAGCCATTCTAGCCAATCATGGCCATCCATATTGCTTGTTTGTTGGTGTAGTTCACCAGGTGTGGTGGTTGGTTTGATTTGTCTTACACTAGACATTTCTTGGAAAGCTATGATTGGGCTGAAGAACAGCTAGAAGCAATTGTATTGTAAGCATTTATAAAGTGTTGGCAGACAGCATAAAGCTGCTCTCTGAAAGTGGAATCTGTGGAGCCTACACCAGATTAGAAGACTACCAAACTTTATTTCCAGCTCCAACAGCTAGGTATGGGCTTTAATTAATTGGCTCCATGGTGTGGCCCCCTCTTATTTAGCTGGGAGTTTTTATTAAAGCTATTAAATCTACAGTGAAGCCTGCTATTCTGGTGCAGGGTCCTCGATTCCTGGAGAAGTTCAGGGAACCCAAATTAGATAAGCTGAAGCTTATTTAGCCTCACTTGTCAGCAGGCTAACCCTTGCAAGCTGATATGGGTGCCGATCTCAATCTGACCTACCTAACTCCATGCCCAAACTTGAACTAATTATCTAACCCAATTCTAGCCAATTCAGGCCTGACCTACTCGACTGATGGGGACCCAAAAGATGTGATGGCATATGATTGAAGAGGAACTATCTAATGGTGCATTTGATATGCAGAACAGAATAGGATAAAATAGAACACAAGATATATGAAAATCATCCTATCTCATATTTAATGTAGGACAAGATAACAGATTGGATAAGACAACAGATCGGACAGAACAAAAAGAAAAAAAAGACAAAATAAAATCATAATTATTTGTTAGTTTATTGTTTACTTAAAAATTTGCTAGCTTAGTCATACAGAATTTAAATAAAACTGAGTGCTTTGTCAAAACAAATTATCCTCTCCAACTGAAGTGGCAATTCCATGGAAAATAATTTTGTGCTGTCTTTGGACTACACAATCAAAAGGTGGCCCGGGCGTATGGGCCTCCATACTTTTTGGGCTCTTCCTTGCATGGTCTGTACTAATGGGATGGCCTGATTGAGCCTGACTTGAAGTTAAATTGGAGCCTGAATACAGTGATGAAGTTTGAGGTGTTTGTTTGTGATCAAGTCTAATTTTAAATTAAGCTAAACTCAAGTCTGTTTTGAATCATAATCAACATCGTTGTCATTGAGGTGGATGGAGTACGAGCTTTCCTAATTATTGTTCTGAAAATTTTTTTCTTATAAAACTGTCTCCAAAGATTTAGGTGTCGCAATTGGCAGCATTGCACTAGCTTGTCCTCAACACTGGTTATGCAAAGGGCTGTGTTGAATTCTTTTAACTAATTACATAAAAATACTGGATACAAAGATCTTTGTGGAGTTTTTCTTGTTATCATTCTTGTTTAGCTGTAGAACATACTGTAATTCTATTGATCATACTGTATTGCATGGAGATTTCCCACCCAGCAGCGAACTTTTTGTTTTCAAAAAGAATGTGCCCTGTCATCCATCACTACGCTAGACTTGCATTCAATATCTTCAGTCTAAGAATGCGCATCCCAACTCTCTTGATCCCTGGATGGAAAAAGGGTCCAGCTAAGCTTAGTTAGATTTAGGCTAGCTGGATCTAGGATAGTCAGTGTCCAAGTTAAATTGGGTTACAGCTTGAAGTTGAATCCATGCTTTACAACTGAATAATACATCTGTAAACTGCTTTCTCCCCCCCTCTTTTGTTCCGAGAACATGTATGTATTTGCCAATGGGAATGATAATGGAGATGGATGATCTTCTCATTTCTCTGTCATCCTCATCTGAATTAAGTCCTAATAAAAATACAGTTTTGGATTGTAGACAGAGAAGATTTTTTGTTTGTGATTATCTTCCAACAAACAATATTTTTTGAGATCTTGAAACTAGTAATCCATATCATTCGGTAAGTCCTACTACTTCCTACTGTATATTCCCTTCCATTGTTGGTGACAACAAATTACAATGGGAAACAATTTTTTTTTAAAAAAATCTAAGGATCCATTACAGAGTAAATTCCAGTGGACCAGAGATGCACCTCTTGAAAGCTCTTAGTAAAACAGGAGACAATAATTGTGTGGCTCCTTTTGCAATGTACACATGGATGATATATATCCAAACTAGAGTATAAGACGAACTTTATACATCGCTTGAAAAATTTAGTGGGTGCCGAGGGAAGTAACTGAAGTCCTCTCTCCCTACCACATGAGTCTGCAAGATTATTTTTTCTATGGAACTTCCACAATTATTATTCATTTTTGGAATCCAGTTTCATGTTCTCAACCATAGGAGTTCTCGTTATATAATTAATAGTATTTAACATGTTAGATACATGTGTCCATTGGGGAGTAAAATAGAAAAAAAGATTTTAGCATATTAGTCCTTTGTTCTACTCCAATATCAAAACTGTACCTTTTCTTAAAAATAAAAAAAAAAAGAGGTATATAAGAATTGAGCCTTACTGCAGTGGGCCAAACAATCATGTTGTTCTACCAACCACAAAACCCCCTAGTCTCTTTGCATTAATTTTTAACAATATTTATGAATTAATTTGTAGGCATTTATCAAGTTTTCCAATTAGTAAAAAACATTTTGAAATAGGTTTATTAATAATTTTTTATTTGGTTTTTACGTTTTAGATATGTGTTTTATATAATATTTTTTGCTTCTTTATGATTATATTTCTATTTTTCATATTAAGATATTTTGTCAAACATTTATCAAGCCTGTAACATTTGCATTATTTTCCATATTGGCTTTCTAATGCAACCATTGTTTTTATTGTCTTACATGCCATGGACCATAGATAAGCATACATTTCTATAATTTATTTAATTGATATAATATTTTTTATTTAAAACAATATTCTAGTTCAAAAAACATCCTATTTTACAGGCAAGTATAAAACTATACAATAATATATATATATACTTAGGAACAACAACATTATTCTCGTCATTATCGTTCAACAACAAATATTGTATTTTATTTCTAGAAAATATCTAGCCAAAGTTTTTAGTGATCAATTTTAATGAAAAAGTTTTTTTTTTAAGTTCCATTTAAATGGTTGTTAATCAGCCACCAACAACTAATTCAAATAGATTGGCTGAGCTCCTGAGGGTTCCCTGTTGTTATCTTAGAACAGGGGAGAGCAGTGTGCGTGCCTCCCCTCCCAATAATGGCACCAAAGGGCTCCATTGCCGCAAGCGACTCAGCTATTGGTTGTTTGTAATGAAGATATTTAGGTTGCCATTACTTGTGACTGCAACATGAGCTTGGATGGTTGATTCACCGGTCTCGTGTCCGGCAACAAGATGAAACCGGAGTCAATCGCTATGTCATAGATTGCATCCGCTTCCTTCTCTCTGCGACATTTGCACAAATACCTTCACGGCATATGGCCGGGCCCCGTGGAGTGGTCCATGGATGGAGGGAAAAGAACAGTACTTACAGTCGGAAGAGCGGGACCGTACCTGCGCTGCCGGAAGAAGGCTTTCGGATATTATAACGTTGAAAGCAGGCCATAAAAAGACAGCGAAGAAGCGCCCTCGATGATTACTTCCTTATCGAGTTCCGTGTCACATCTGTCGCATCATTCTGTTGCCTTGCATCGAGACATCCAAGAGAAGTGCTCTCTTTTTTTTTCTTCTTCTTCTCTTTTCTTTCTTTCTTTCTTTCTTTCTTTTTTTTTTTTTTTATTTTTGCCACCTTCTCTGAGGCAAAATGACATGGTGGCCATCCTTCAATTATATGCAGTCAAAAAGCTAGGGGTTTGCTACTTTGAACAGGAAGATAAAGCAAACTTTTAAATAGTTAAAGTGCTGGTTTGCATCCCAACATTTGAATATTAAGAATGAGTCAGTAGTCTCCTCTCATTTTGGGAAGAAAGATGGCATGGTGTTGTTGAACCCTCGCTTGTCCAAAGCATGTTATTTCTTTTATAAAAAAGTGCTCATCCACTGGAATATTCAAGACTTCATGTGAGCATATCATTGCTTTTGGTTTAATTAGTCCATGGGTGATGTTTAAACTAACTTAGAGCCTTCAAAAAGCTAACCCTACCAAATCTTGCTTACTTTTGGTTTAAAGTTTTGGTTACAGAAGTCTCACCACTTAGACATGCCACTATTCACCATTGCAAATAATTAGGATTTATGCTAGGTTACCCTTTTTTTTTTTTTTCAAAATTCTAGAATGAAATCTTTTTAGTTATGCTAAATTTATGTTAAAAAATTGCCAAGTAAATCTATAGCTAGTATATAATTATAGGTTTTGTCCTAAAAGCAATCCCATCATTTTTTCTATCTATTAAGGTTATTTTAAATTAAAGAACAAAGTGGTTCGTATGTCCCTTTCTTCATAAGTTCAAAGGACCATATTTTATTACTATACAAATTCGATAGTTTTTATGATGAATGTGTAGATCTGGATTAATTATTTACATATTACTTTGCAAATGATGTCGGGCCATTTGAAGTCTTACTGGTTTTTGGTTTAGCCGATGGATCAAATTACTTTGAATTTAATAAACTTGATCAAAATTTATGCAAGACCTCTTTAAAAGACTTCTAGATATTATAAATTAGCCCATAAAGAATGAATGTTATTAATACTTTCTTACAATAAATTATAAGTATCCTTTTTTTTTTTTTTCAAGGGAGAGAGGGGGAAGGGGATAAAATGAGTATAAAATTATAATAATTGAGCTATGGGTTAGCTTATATATGCTTGATATATTCAACAATCTTGATATCATATTCCATTACAAGGGAGCTTTGTTACATAACAACAAAAATATTTGTCAGATAATCGATCAATTGCAAGCTTATTCCATAGAAAATCAATATTGATTCTTCACAAAAATAAATTGTAAAGTTTTAATAAAAATCATCCATTCACTCCTTTATAGCAAATTATACCTTATCTTACATTTCATAAGCTTAATGAAATACTAACCGGCTTTCTTCCCCATCTTTTCATTCAAATAAAAAGAAAAAGAAAAAGAAAAAGAAAAAGAAAAAGAACTTTATGTTCCTTAAATGCTAGATTAATATTCAATGAATAATTATTAAGTGGAGCTAAAGCTAACACATATCGTGTATGAGATATTAGTGATACTTAAGGCAACTTACTCCCCTTCTATAACCTGCTTGCTATTACCTTGATAAAGATAGCATTGTTGAAAGTTTATAACAAGCTAAGCCTACTAATATCCAACTTCAATATTTTGTGCTAGTTTAGTTACAATCATACAATTCAAAGATAACTATGCTCTTTGATTTTTACCTTGCTTAAAAAGAAAATGTACCTAATTAACAATCGATGTGTGCCTAAATAAATTTCATCTTAGAAATGCTATGGGGCTCTAATGAATCGTAGTGAAAGATTCTCAAGCAAATATAATGCTGCCATAGTTTATTATGATTTGATCAAAATTTTAATTTATGTCATTTCTTTAAAAAATACTCATGAGATTAATCTTTTTAATTTTACAAAATGGGCATAAATTACATCGCAATCATCCATATTAACTATAAAATCGTATATAATACTATTTGCATATAAAATTTTATATATATATATATATATATATATATATAATCATAAATAATATTACTATAAATTGATAGTTAGTATAAAATTATAGTAGTATAATGTAAACTATAAAATTATAAATATTTACCTATATGTTGGCCTTATAATTATAAATATATATAAAGTTGAGGAGTGTCAAAATGCTACTCAAAATAGATTCTTTATCCCACGGTCAAAGTAAATTTGGATGAAAATTAAATTTATCCACACCGCTGGATTCATTAATTCGTGCTCGCATCAACCGCAAGTCCCCATCCAGGCGTCCCTTTCCCGTCACGACAAGGCGATGGACGGCCATTCCCCCATCCAACTCAATGCCCATCACGATGGACCCCACCGCCATCCCACGTCACGTCAGCCGTCCATTCCATGACCCCAGGATCGAGAAAGTGCACCGAAATGATCTGATCGTCCGCTGCTCCTTCATTCTGACTCCAATCCACCGCGTGGTCCCCACCGCTCCTTCGGTGGCATAAACGCAAATGGAACCGAAAACCGAGGGTGTCGATGAAATCAAGCTTTCACTCTTGTGCTCCGCACTCGTCTCCCGTTCTCCCTTTTTAACGCTGGTAGTGAAGTGAAGAGAGTGAGAGTGAGAGTGAGAGAGAGAGAGAGAGAGAGGAGATGGGGGTGGCGTCGGAGAGCGCTTTCCCTTTCGCGTCGACGAAGCTCGCGACGTCACCGCGCTTCTGTAGCTCGATCAGTAGGAGGTGATCGGCTCCTTCTCCCATTTCTTCTTTGATTTGGTTTCGTAATTGTGTGATGAGCTGACGAGATCTTAATGGTTCGGATCGAACCAGTTCTCTGGAATTAATCTTCGTCCGTGGAACTTTTCTCACTTGTATCTTTAAACGTGCTGTTCTGTGGGATTTCGGAGAAGAAAAACATAATTTTTGCATAATTTTGGTCTTTTCTTTATTTTCGTTGAGTGACATACCATGAAATGCAAGCAAAAAGCGAATTTTTTTTTAAAAAAAAATATTATTGAGCAAGCATTAAAACTTCGAAATGTGATTTTAATATATATATATATATATTAATTCGTTCTGGAGACATATTTCACAAAGCTCTTCTTTTTTTAAAAAAAAATAATTAAAAGTTTCTCTTTTTTTTTTTTTGAAATAATAACTCACAACCCAGATATTTATTTTCTGCTAGTATTTATGAGGCTTGCAACTTTTCTCAGTAAAATCCCCGATGTCATTCTTTGTGTGCTGGAGAAGAAAACAGGGATCAATACGGTATTAACGGTTTCATGTATAGATTTGAAAGTAAGAATGCAGTAATTGGTTATTTTCTCAATGTAAAATTTATCCCAATGTGTGCAGGATATTTTCTGATGTTGCTGGGGATATAACAATTTATGTGGATGGCCAACCATTTTTGTTGCACAAGGTATATATATATATATATGGCTGGGCATTCTTAAGAAATTCTTCATGAATAGAATTCTTTATCATCCCTTTATATAAGTTGTAGCATCCTTTATTTCAGATATGTTTCACTGAAGTCTACACACTGTTCTTATATGGATTCTGGATTTTGTTGCTTATAGTTTTGTGCAGATATTGTTCTAAAGATTGAACATGATATGATTTAGTTGTATGATCATTAAGTGATTGCCCTTGAGATGCGAAGTATACCACAAGCAATATGAAAGAAAACAGGGGGAAAACCAACTATTTCAGTGGTTGAAAAATTAGGCTTGCAGTATGATTCAATGCGCACATCATTGGCCATGAGAGAACAATGTTAATATGTTAGTGATCATATATCTGAAAGCTAGGACTCTCCAAGAAACAGTAAAAGTAACTCGGTACGTTGCTGAATCTTTTCCTGTTGGATTCATTGATGGGCATTGATGAGTATATCAGCAAGACCATGGTCAAAAAAATAAAGGATGCAGTGATATCGAGGTTTACATCAGTTAATAGAAAAAAGATTTGGTGGAAGCCTAAAGGGGACAGTGGGTGTTGATGGCACTTTCACGCAAAAAATAGATAATGTTACACAGTCTCAGTAAGCTGGTTTGAATAGAATGCATACACTATGAACGCATACAAGTGTCCAACAATTCTAGGAGAGACCTTCAAGAAGGCATAAGAGAGTAAAACCATTAAGATGAAACTTGATAAAATAAAAGCAATCAAATAGTACTCTATTGTAGCTCTAGTTTCTCATCTATCTCTTTATTCTTGCCCTGACCATTTGGGTTTATTATGTTTCTTATCTTGATTTGGCATCTTAGATCAGATCACGTAAACTACTTTTAATGAATCTGATGTCCTTTTTCTATTATAAATCTAAATTGACATTCATAATTGACTGAAATCCCCCTCCTCATATATTGGTATTTGGCTAGCTTGTTTCTTCTCGAAATGCTCTATTGTTTTCATTCAGAATGCTGAAGCTTCCACATTTGCCATGATCACATAGATGCTTCACTCTCCAGTAAGGCATTCACTGATTAATGCAAAATCTAAACTTTTCTGGTGATGTAATTAAAAAATATGCACAGGTCTCGTCAGAAGTAGTTTAAGAGACAAGTATTTACGTCTGACCAACTTTGGCAAAGGTTTTTTGTGTGTGCAAGTCACACAAACTTAAATTCTTGCTTGTTATTTCATTTTCATATGCCTTTTCAAAATAATGCTATATATATTTCGCACGTGAGCAAGAGAGACTAGCCTTAATTTCTGCATACAAATTAGTATTTAGTAGTCTAAAGCATTGCCATGTAAGGTGAAACCCCATTCATTCCATGCAACTCGCATAGGATAAAGCTGTTTTCTGAGCCTGTTTTGACATTGTGTTTATCCTTTTTTAAGTTCCCTCTGGTTTCTCGGAGTGGAAAAATTCGCAAGATGGTAGTGGAATCCAAGGATCCAGATCTGTCAAAGTTGGAGCTTTTCAACGTACCTGGGGGAGCCCTGGCATTTGAACTTGCTGTAAAATTCTGCTATGGAACAAACTTTGAAATCACTACCAGCAATGTGGCCCATCTCCGATGCATTGCCGAGTATCTAGAAATGACAGAAGATTACCAGGAGGAAAACTTAATTGCCCGGACAGAGACCTACTTGAATGAGATTGTGGTGCAAAGCCTTGAGAAGTCCATAGAAGTTTTATGTGCTTGTGAGGGTCTGCATCCCATTGTGGAGGAGCTCGGCATACTGAACAGATGTGTGGATGCAATTGCCACAAATGCTAGCAAGGAACAGCTGGTTTCTGGCTTAGCCCGCTTAGAATGTAATGCTGGATCTGGGAAGCTGAAAATGGACTGCCAAGACTGGTGGGTGGAAGATCTTTCAGTGCTCCGAATCGATCTTTATCAGAGAGTTGTTGCTGCCATGAGGAGGACAGGGGTGAGATCAGATAGTATTACCACTTCAATTGTGCACTACGCACAGACCTCTCTGAAGAGTATTGAAAGGCGTCAAGCTTGGGATTCTAGCGCTTTTGTTGGAGACAAGCAGAGAGTGATCATAGAAACGCTTGTTGGTCTCTTAGCAGCAGAGAAGATCACCTCTGTTCCTCTGTCCTTTTTGTTTGGGATGCTAAGGATGGCAATAGAGGTGGATGCAGGTATTGGCTGCAGGCTTGAGCTCGAGAGGAGGATTGGGTTTCAATTGGAAATGGCTTCACTTGATGACCTGCTCATTCCCTCGTTGCAGAATACTGATTCAGTGTTTGATGTTGATACTGTCCATCGTATACTGGTGACTTTCCTGCAAAGGATTGAAGATGATGAATCTGAAGAGTCTTCGCAGTGTGGATATGAATCTGAAGGTCTCAAGTCTCCAAGTCACAGTTCGGTTTTGAAAGTGGGGAGGCTTATGGATGGGTATCTTGCAGAAATTGCACCAGATCCATGCCTCAAATTGCAAAAATTTATGGCTATCATCGAACTATTGCCTGATTATGCTCGCGTAATTGACGATGGACTCTATAGAGCAATTGATATATATCTAAAGGTAACCATTCAAATCTAGTATTGTAAACAGCATGAACATAAAATTCCATTTCTCTCTCTCTCTCTCTCTCTCTCTCTCTCTCTCTCTCTCTCTCTCTCTCTCTCTGGTGATCTGAAAGATGTAATTTCTTAACATATAGTCAACATGTCCTTGGCCTGTCACCTAATTCAATTCACCTTATTCTCAATTTAATTTCATGTTTTCTTTTGATTTATTTTTGTATTAAACCATTCTTTATGACATTTTACTTGAGATATAAGAATCAAGCAGCTTTTTTAATTAAATTTTCTGAAGATATTAGTTTAATATGAAAACAGGCAAAATGAGTTGTACAAAATTCATTGAAACTAGCTTTTTTAGGTTCCCATTTGTTATGTTTATCAATGTTTCAACGGACACATACATATTATGTACATTAATATGTGCGCAAATTGACGAGGATATATATATATATACACACACTTGTATACACAGTGAAAAATACTCATATATATGTGCATATAAACACTGCTATATAATGGAAGCTAATGGATTTACTACAAATTTATTGTTCACATGATAGATGCTAAGCACTAATTTTTGTTCTGTTTTCATTAGTGTAATGAATTTCTAGAGAATCCCATATCACTTTTTTTTTTTTTTTCAGCTTTATCTGTGATGGTTTCATGTTATTAGCTTGACTCAACTTTAAACTCTCATTCAGGCCCATCCATCCCTGACAGAGTCTGAATGCAAGAAGCTGTGCAAGCTCATTGACTGCCAGAAGCTCTCCCATGAAGCCTCCAACCACGCTGCCCAAAACGACCGCCTCCCTGTCCAGATGGCCGTCCGCGTCCTCTACTTTGAGCAGCTCCGCCTCAAGTCTGCTCTCTCTGGGAGCTCAGGCGACGGGTCCTTATCTCAGAGGATGATCGGCAGCAGCGGGGTCCCAAGCGCTGCGGTGTCGCCGAGAGACAACTACGCTTGTTTGAGGAGGGAGAACAGAGAGCTCAAGCTAGAGATCTCGAGGATGCGAGTGAGGCTCAGCGAATTGGAGAAGGAACAGGCGCTCATGAAGCAGGGGATGAGGTATGGTAGATCAGGGGAGCATGGTAGAGCATTCTTAGCGTCACTCTCTCGGGGGTTAGGCCGGATAGCGATGTTCGGCCCGACCACGGGAAAGCAGCGTAGGAGTACGAGCAAGTCACAGGCATCAGAGGGGAAGAGCCGGAGGCGGTATAGGCAACCAATCTCATAGTGTTTCCGTTCGTTGGAGTTGTGACAAAATATGTTTGGCTTTGGCTTAGTTATATTATTACGAGTACGCATGCAAGGCTAGGCGGTATGTTCACTGGATGACGGCTTGGGTTCTAACGAGCCAGAGATCGAGAACTTATTAGTTGGTGCTCATAGTTATACCTAATAATAATAATAATAATAATAATAATAATAATAATAATAACAACGAAAGAAAATATTTGTCAAAACTAGCATCATTTTCAGAATTTTAATAATACAGCGACGCAGATAGATAATAATTCCAATATGCAGATAGATAACAATACATAGAGACTGGAGCGAGGTTTCCATTTCTCCATAACATATGAAAACGAAAACAAAAGTTTCTAATAACTAAATCCCATAAATTACACCCCCCCTTTTTTTTTTTTTCTTAACAGCCCAGCTAAGGATACAAGAGACAAATTACTTCAAGAGGACACTTTGAATTCATTTATATTTGATATAATTTCTACAACTAAATATTTCAATAATAATAATTCCGGCTACCATCAGCACAGCCTCATACACAAACCTACAAATATATATATATATATATATATATATATATATATATATATTAACCTCCTCATTGAGAGCTTAATCATCTCTCAAACATTCAACAAGTTCTGTCATTCACTCCTACATCTAAATATTAAGCATTCATGCAAGTAGACATAATTTTAGAATAATGCATAAAACATGCGCATGTTATTCACATCAAAAACTTCAGAATGGGGGAAAAAAGCAAGTATATCACTAAAAATCATGAAATTTCGCAGCCAACCACTTGTAAACTTTCTGCATACATAAATATAATGCAAAAACAAAATCTTCTTATTAGTACTTGGAACATTAACATAAAACTTATCTTGATCAACATATCTTCCTGACGTTTATTCCCATGTCCAACCGAAACAGCAAAAGCTTAGATCCAAATCTAACATATTTAACTCATAGCTACATAGAATTATCACTGGCTCAGTTCTAAGCTGACAGAAGGCAGACCCAGTCGAGAGCAAGCATTAGTGCCACAATACTTGTCCTAGGATCCAAGTGTACGGGCAAGCCCATAGAAAGCAATTACAACAGGTACCATACCAGGGTTGTGCCTAGCACGATGAAATGAATTTTGTTTGGCATGCGAAGGAGGGTGACATTGGCACAACTGAATACAAGACCATACCTCTCTACTTTTATTGCTTGAAGACTAACAAATCAGGCTTCCATCTTTCCGAAAAGACGCTTCCTGATCTGCAAGAAAGGAAAAAAAAAAAAAAAATCATACTCTTGGTGACATAACAGAATAACATCATGCAATCAGCTATATAGTTCATTAAAGAAACATGAAAAGCATTTCTTAAATGGTTATATGGAATGGAGTGTTATTCTACATCTCATGTCTTTTTAAAGCACAAGTTCAATCCAATTAACCAAATTTAATTCATTCTATCTATTGTAGAATAAAAATCAGCAGCAATACCAGCAGCCTGCCAATGAAGAAAGCTATCGGCATCTTCATCACAATCCAAAATAAAACTATTATTAGATTAGAAGAAATCTTGATCATGAAAAGTGGGACAGATTGATAGCCTTACTACAACAGACTGCACAAGGAATTGGCTAAAATTGCACTACCTAGTTTAGTTAGTGAACAACAGACTCGAGCTGTTGGAACAAGCATGCGTGCATGCAGAGAGGCAGAGAGAGATGTTTGGAAAATTAAGCATAATTAAATAACATATCCAGCATGAAGATATTCACGAGTACAATGCTGAAAATCCTTTGGTCATTATAACACATACGCCTTACCAAGGGTTTTTTCATTCCCACAGGAGCAAGCATTACAAATCCTATATCAACCTCAAATCTTTTATTTATGTCACAGTCATCTGATGCTGACGGGGCCTCTTGCTAACATTTATGGTTTACTTCTCATTAAAAAAATAAAGAAATCAAATTTGATAAGTCAAAAGTTTTCTCATAAGAGCACCAGTCAAATTCTTGAACGCATGGAACAAAAGCCAAGACTCTAAGGTTGAAGCTATCTTTCTGTTAATTGACTCACGATAGTGAATATCTAAGTAAAAGGTACAATGACATGATGGCAAATGTTGCACGCTAAAGACTGATACCTGCAACTGTATGAGCAATACACAAGTAATAAACAGGGCGAATAAGGTCTAACAGTCTTTCAGTAGTAGTTGAATGCAGTACATGCAGACAGCAAAGTTAATCTCGAAACCGATGACTTCTACAAATTGTTGCCACAATCACATCTTGAGAACACACATTATACAGCATTCTTTTCGAGACATATGTACCTAACTTGTTAGAACATTAAGAACTTCACATATGCAAGATTACCTCAGGTAATTTCTGTCTGAAAGCAACGTCCAGTCTTGCATCCAGTGTATTCTCACAGACAATCTTCCCGTCTTGTGAAGCCAACACAACACCTCCAGAGCTGTTATACCAAGGGAAACACCGGATCGTCGTTTTAGATCCATCGGAGTATCAAGAAGCTCACACTGAAATAAATAATCAAATGCTATTTTCGAACTATATCAGTGCCCTTGCTACGTTACAGAAGGGGGAAAAGAAAAGTAGGAAATAACATTGTCTCAAATATGTAAGAGGATTAGGAAATGTTGAAATACTTATAATATAGAACATCTTTATAGCTTGTCTCAACATCTAAAAAAAAAAAAGATTCCTTTAAACATCATATAAGACAATTGTCTCAGCTAAGCTGTAATCTAGAAGTATGCATGAATTTCGGCTAAGCTATAACGAAGTCAATTGCATTAAGCAATTGACATTGCCGAGCCAATAGACTAATATGAAATCTAAAATTACTTATTTTAGTACAATACAAGGTCTGAAATCTCAACCAAACTATACAGTCTTGACCCTGTATGTACTCACCTCATTAACCTGTATTTGATGAACTGTGTTTATATATGGGAGGCTTACCGCGTCTTGTACAGTACTGATACATGAATGATAGAGGGCTGATGCATTATATTTCAAACCTTGGCACCATACTACATTGCTTGGATTTCACTAACTCCAATTACTTCTGGATCATTTATAATCATTTAACTACATCAACTTTTATTTGAATTTAAATGAAACAGAAATCAATCTTAATTAAAATCTTCATGGTAAACATGAATCTTCTTGATATCAATTCTGTAGATGTAGTAGTTCAAAAGTAAACTGCAAGATTTTAACTCATACAACAATTGTGAACAGAGTAAGTCTTATACGTCAAATTCCACAATAGCATGCAAGCACAAAAGATCACAGTTCTTTATCAATAAACTGAATAGACATTAGCGTGTGAAATCCCAATGCCCTAAAAAGGTGATGTGTCTTGCTCCATGCCTGAAAATTCAAACTAATAAAGAAATTTACATTAAGTGCCTTATCCACATTTTTGCACACTATCTCCTGCCAAGAGCTAAAACATAACAATCTACAAGAAACAAGAAGGCCTTCCACCTGCCAAGAGTACTATAATGTTCTGTGCAAAAAATATTTCAATATTTCATACCTTCAATTTGTGCTAAAGCAAAATGCTATATTGATGTGTGAAGCCAAAATAAATTTCATCACTTTCCACCAGACAAAGTCAAGCATTTAGGGAAAAAAACTAGAGCATGACAAGCATAGGAAGCCCCAATAGTTAAAAATCCAAATGCTGCAGGAAAGATTAGAACAGACCATTAAGTGACTAAACAATGATCTTAAGAAAGATTTACTAATGCTCAAGAAAGATTTACTAAGTACTAGGCAAGTCAAGAATGAGCACTCATTTTGCAAGTTGAGACTGTATGACCAAATAGATTTTCAGAGGTTGATAGCGCAAAGAAACTATGCTCTAATATTAGAGCTTTTAGATAATATATGCTTTACCATTCTTCTATTGTATTGCAGAATTTCTATTCTTCGATACTTGAGATTCTGATAGCCAAATGTTAGTGAATTGCCAACCACCCCTTCTTTCTGGGTGGCTAAAGCTTTTACACTGGCATTTTGGTCAAGAGGATTGGTATCATCTTCTTCCTCATAAGTTCTTCCTAATGTCTTGCAATTACAACTCACATTTGCCATTTTTTTTTTTAAATATATCTCATGGGAGGAAATGATAAAGAAAGACTTAGAACTTTTGTATATTACAAAAAAAATATGACTCAGAATAGAGCTGAATGAAAAAAAAAGGATTCCTTCAATTTGGGATTAAGGCTTTGTTGTTGTTGTTGTTGTTGTAGTAGTAGTAGTAGTACCAAGTAAACCAGCATTTACTGCTTTGCAAAAATGAATACAAAATTTTAAAAAAAAAACGAAGAAGAAAAGGCTAGAAGGGGAAATGTCAATGGACAACTCCTAGGCATTTATTAACTCTAGATACACATGATTCATTGTGAAGATGCTTGCTCCAAGTTTCCAATTGTTGAAAACTCTCCATCCCTAAAACCCCTTATAAAAGTTTGGCACATTTTCTCCCCTCAATGCCACCCAACCATGTGTAGCATTCCTTCCTCTTAATGTCCTTAAACTGCAGACAGCACAAGATATGGCAAACCTAGAGGTGCATAATAATTTCCATGCCAATAAGAAAAGAGCAGAGGCATTTGAAAGAGAGAAAAAGGGGTGGTGCTGGTGAAGATGCTGGAATCCCATACAATTTAGGATTCCAGATCCGGTCCAAGACTATTACTAAGGGTCTGTTTGGATTAACCGTTGGCCAACCGCCACTTAAAGGTGTCCCAACAACCTATCCAAACAGGGCCTAAGTGGTCAAACATTAAAAGTTAAGACTGACAGGACCTAAAATATTACTGTGATACTAATCATTTGCAAGCAAAGACATATAGACAGGTAATAAATTATTACTGCAAGTGGAATACTTCTAGAGATACAACAGCAATATAGAAGAATCAAAAATCCACATCACAGGAACATCAGCAGATGTAAATAGTTCTACTGATGCATATTTCTTTTTAGGCTAAGATTTATTATATCTGTGAAAGATCAAATTCTGCAATCCTACATGACATGGCAGAAGAATGGCTCCAATAGTGAATTATACATTATACAGAAGATAAGATTATATGAGAAGCACACAGTATAGAACATGTTCATTTGCAAGTTTTCAGTTTCGTTCAAAGGCCTTACATGCAAACCACCTAACACACTGTGTCTGAGAGAATTGCAAGCCAAGGCACTGTAAAGCATGGAATGTATCCTGTTTAAACAAGAATGTAGTATTGCAGAAGTAGTGCCCATAAATAATGTTGCTCACTAAGGATAACTAATACATTGGGGCCTAGAAGAGCCTGGTGCATTCAAATTCTATATTAAATCTGAAGCATTTTTACTAGCTGATAAATTACCAAAAAATTCCCTGAGTCTCATTATTGGTTGGAGGTGGTGGAAGATACACATCATCAACGGTAATTTTTGGTGGATGAACATTTTCTTTATTTGCGTACTCTTGTTTAGCTTCATTCAAGATAGACTCTACCAGTTTACGATCAACCTCCCTGCACCGTAGTAAAACTGACGGCTCTTTGAGACGTAGTAAGCTCTGCAAACCACAATACACAGATCCAATCACTATCATCCTTCTGTTAAAAATAGAACCAACAAAAAACAGAAGAAAATAAAAGAAAGAAGGCAACTGTTACTTAAACAAAGAAACAAACAAAAAGTAGATGACTGCAAATGATAATTGGTCAAAATTTTATATAGATAAAATTATAGATGGCATGATCCTGGCATTTTAACATATAAATTTGTGGCACCAACTAGCGAACAGTTGAGTCCACCTGAATTTTGTGACCTTATTTGATGGTATTTTCCCTTTTATTCATGTAAAAAATAAGGAAAAACAAGCAGTGATGGTACAATGTAGCTCAACAACAAATAAAAATGCTCCCTCAGGGTTAAACAACATATTTCTATTACCTGGACAATCAGTCCTTTCAAAAGCATTTTATAGGCCTTTGAATCCTTAGAAACACGCAAAAGCTCCTTGCTAGCAGCCTCCTTCATTGAATTTACAAGATCATCTTGGGCTTGCAAAACTTTGATGCGTGATGCATTGAGCTGCATCGAGTACTCACTACAAAGAGACTTAGATTATGGATGAAAATCTGCTAAGACAAAATATAGAAACTAAAATATTTAAATGTGACCACAGAATGATAAAAACCTATGATAATGAAAATGTATCAGGAAAAAAATTGCTTACGTACCTATCCTTACTGTTATCATAATTTTATACAAGAGTCTCAGAATTCCAAAACCAAAGTCAAGCCATCCAGTTTTTGGCCAGGACTGATCCAAAGCTGAGTTTGGGTTATCAATGTTTCAACCTTAATTGTACCATGGGATTCAATTTATTGTATAGGCAACTTTTTGCTGCTCTTTTGTCACATCATAGTTTACTTGATTGCTAAACAATTTATGCACGTTTTTAGAAGATTTGGAAGCATTGTGATGTTTGGGTTTAAAATAAATTTAAACGAAAAGCTAGATCTTTCATAGGTTTGGCTATCCTTGAAGTTAAATATCAGTATTCAGATTCCCATCAAACAGCAAATGACCAATTGCACTTATTTTTTTCTTTTGCTTTTAGAAAATTTATTTTTTAATTGCAACAATGTGAAAGAACTGAAACAATATATTGAAAGGTCCCCAAAAATACAATTGATTTCAAACTGTGTAAATTAATTTCCTGATTCATTTTATTCTCTTTAATTTTCTACTTCTATTTCCATTTGAATTATTAAAACTGAAGTTGAAACAATGCAAACACCTATCTCGCAAATGCAATCCCTATGCAGGCAAGGCTTACAGGAAGAAGTATGATTCATGAGCAGATGTTCTACAACTAGCTCTCAACAAGAGTTAAACTACTCAGTACTATATTCCTAGGCATTTGACAAGGAGAGTTACCTTCCATGAGTAACAAACTGAAAAAAAAAAAAAAAAAAAGCAATCTATTAACTCCAATTTACATTCCCATCCATCCTCATTCAAGATATCCATCATTTTCCCTTCTTTTTTTTAAAAAAAATTCTCAACCATCACCTAATAGTCATGTGGCAAGGGAAAGCAAACTTCAATAACTTGATAAAGTGTTGTATGAAGAAACCTATACTCTACCCACTTTTTATTGCCAAAAAAATGAAAGCAAACCATTACAATTTTTTGCTTTAGCACCTTGATCTTGGAGCACCAAACTCAATGTGGACTACTCTAGACACTATGGGGAGGACTGGACAAGGTCCAGTAGTGAGATTCACCACATCAGGAAGTCAAATTTGAGTTGAGGAGGTTGAAGGAATTTTTTCCTTCTCCCCAGTTGACTCACATCTTTAGTTTGAACATGCCTGGCCATGAAAATTTATTAGGACAAGCAATTTATGACTGACCTTCTATTTTTCTTACTTTTTTAGAATATTTTGAGAAAAAGATTAGAGGATGGAAGCTGCTTTTGTACCCTCTCTCTGTCACACACGTGCACACATGCACGTGCTTTGTGCACAAGGATGCAATACCTTTGATAGGCTACTAAGAGGTCTTTTAATTTTCCATAAGATCGTATTCCTCACTGCAATTTTTTAATAGCCACATTTTCTAATTTTGACTGGAGCACTGTTTTAAATGTTGCAGGCATGAGACATGAGCTTCATGAGATTTCTTTTATATAAATGTGAAAACTAAAACAAAAGGGGAAAAAAGTGAGATTGCATACTATTTGTTCTTTGCTTCTTTGGTAAAGCCTAATAAAGCACCCATAGTTCGATTGCATTATCATACAAACAATGTTCATGGGACTAAGGTTCATAATCTAACCACCATTGGCATTTTGAAATGCCAATTGATGAATCACCACATTTATTTTTCATGAAAGATGTAGGATTCACTTTATAGAACATACATAATTTCTTAAGACACTGTTATAAATATCAGAAAATAAGATGTGATAACCAAAATCTAACATGAATAAGAGCAGGTGTGTTTCCAAACCAGCATCCAAACATAAAATTAATGGCACTTGACCTAGATGTTTTAAAGTTTGAATCCACACACCCAAACACTGCTTCCCTGCAGATATTTGGTAAAATTGTGTGAACAAACCAATCAATTTACCCTCATAGCACTCAAATGGGCTTTTCAAGACAATTTGTCGCTCAAAGATAGGGTTAGAAGTAGGCTAGGCTAGGTTGGGCCACACCCCAGCTTGAGACCAACTTGAATTTTTTTGGGCTTTGGGCCTAAAAAATTTTACAAAATTTTGGCCTGAACTTGGCCTGGGCTCAAGCTTAGGCCTGGCCCAAAGCCCAATTGAATTGAAACAAAGTAGAGAAAAGTCTCCCTCAAACAAAGGTCCCCCCTTCACGCCTCAAACAAAGGTCTCCCTTGCATCGACCATCTTTACTCAAACTGAACGAGAGAGAGAGAGAGAGAGAGAGAGAGAGAGAGAGAGAGAGAGAGAGAGATGATGGGGAACTACGCCAACGATAAGGTTGATGGCTAATCACTGAGACAATCACCATCCAAAAATGGTGAATAGGACTGACAACAGGAAAGAAAAACCTCTCTATGAGTTGATAAATCCATCAAATTCCATAGGTCGTTGGTTCATCAAAAGGTCGGTTAGCCTGCATGTAACTCTTAGATGATTGGCACAATTGCTCGACGAGGGCAGCTGTAATTCGGCCTAGTGTTCAATTTGTTTCCATAAAGCAAAAGCTTCGTCCTCTTTCTTAATTTTTGATGGCTATCAATGGCTTGCCAGCATACACTATGCCAAGCGAAGGCAAGGAGCACCAGATCTCACCTTTGCTCGTCCGTAAAAGACTCAATAAATCGTGGTGACCCAGTGACTTCTCGATGAAATTCGTAAGGAACTAGAGATTTTCCTAAGGAGCTAAGGTTCGAGTCTTCAGGGGAGAGGAATTCCTTGGGTTTCTTCAGGCAATGAAGCGACCCATCTTGGCCTTGCACTCCCTCTAGTCACCATCATGGCCTCAGATGGATTAGAACAAAGAAGAGAGAAAGAGGAGGGAAACCTAATGGAAAGCCTAAAGGGGAAAAAAAAACCTAACCGAGCGATCATTGGATAATGGTCAAGCCAAACGGGTCAAAGTTTTGGGTCGATTATTGGGACTGATCCTAAGCCTAATGTTTAGGCTCAAGCTTCGGGCCATGTCAGGACCAGACCAAGTAGTGACCTGAGCCTAGCCTAAAATTTTTTTGGGCCTAAATATTAAGCCCAAACCCAACTTAAATGAGCTCGAGCCTAGCCCAAGGCCCGGCCTGAGATAGGCCTGACGAGCCGCAGGCCAGCCCAAATCCATTTCTAACACTGCTCAAAGATTAATAACCCTAATTTAACATCATGATTAGTTCAATAGGTAATACCAAAATATTTTTTTTCTAATGGCCCCAAACCTTCACCACCCATCATGGATGCTAGAGATATTAGCCAAAATTATTAGGTTTGTTTTGTTCACGAAGCTGATTTTCTTCTTTATTTGTTTCTTGACCAATTTTAGTCTAGAAAAGTCGAGATAAACTTAAGCAATGCCATTGCATGTGTCCTATTATTGTCTAACAAAGAATGAAGAACATCACTACCATGTCGTATCTAGAGATTATAGCATCTGCATAAATTATACAAAGTATCGTACAATCTCACAAGATTCCCACAACCCATGTTGATTGTTAACATTCTTATATAAATCATAGGAAGCACCATATATCCCATCATACACACAACATTAAAGATGCATCAAGACGTGTGGTAATCCTGATACAAGACCCAAAAACCCCCATAGAATGCAGGGAAGGGAGTTGTGCAAACTTTAAAGGTCTAGCTTGCACAAGGTACAGGCACAAACTCATCACATCAATTATTAGAATTCTTGAAACTTGAACGAGAAAGAATATATGCCTTGTACAAGGCCATTGTAGAAAGATTTATTACATTGTAAAGAACATACATATGTAAACTCCCTAAGGCAGGCAGGTTTCTAAAAATCCAGGCACAATCTTTGGCGAGATGGTGTGGAAGGGTCTGGTTAATGGCCTTACACAAAGTAAAGGTTGCCCTGCATGCATATATATTCCTGAAACTATGAAGAACATTCAGGTACTTGTAAGGTTATAACCACCTTGTGTGTTTGTACGACAGTACAACGGTATCACTGCTAGCCACATACAAATATAGTGCAAGAATGAGAGAGGGTTCCACAAATGGCTACTAGCATTGCTATGCAGCTCATACAAGAAATTGGTGAAGGTTGGACTGCTAGCTGTTTTAGACTTGGCTAAAAAGTTTGATAGAACTTGTACTTTTAGGGCTCATAAGAAAGTTAAGTTAGGTCTCATGTATCATTGGAGAATGTATATAACATATCATGGAAGTACTTATGTCTGACAGGTATCCTAGTAAATGTCCAATTCACCCTTCTTGTATGTATAGGAACTTGTAAGCAAGTGGATGATCCTTTCATGTGCTTGCATAAGTTTTCTACTTGGATCTAGCTATGGGCCTTTGTATAAAACAAAGGTTAAGAGTGGTATTTTATAAAAGTCCACCTTGATAGCCTTGTAGCATTATTTGTGTGAGGCTTGGATGACGTTGTTTACAGACTGGACCAGGATTGATTTGTATTACTCAGAGATGAACTTAAAGTTGTGCAATGTTTTTGTACAGGAAGACCAATATGGGTTGTAAGGGTTGCATAGGCATTGTGTAGAAAGAATTAGATTGTCAATGTCCCAATATACTTAACGTAATTAATAAATCAACATTTTGCCACATGCTGCTTTCAAAGAGCCCATTATGTCACAACCAAAAGGAGCACCTTTTCTCTTATTGTCTTGAAAAATTGACAAAGAACTAAAGAAAGAAGTCAAAGAATTTTGTTTAGGTTTAGATTGAGGTTACTACAATTAGCTAGGCCAAGGTCATCTACAAATCATGACTAATTTTTTGCGAGTGATTCAGAATAAAAGGACCACATACTCACATTTTCCTGCGAATTTCCACCTGTTTTTCCTTTCGTTCATACTCTTGTCGGATCTTTCTTTTCTCTGCTTCAACTAGCTGCAGCTTCTCTATGTTGAATTCCTGCATGTAGTGGGGGAGAAAAATATTCCACGGTCAGCCAAATATTCTACTGTCTCCTATAAAAGCATATAACATCATTAATATTTAAACTTATTATATTGATACTTATATCTCTCCCTTTAAGCTTGTGTAAGATTCTTCAATGAAGGAAGAATAGTATGAGTAGCTATATAAGAAAAAATGAAAAAAAGAAGGAATCATTTCTTTTAGTTTCACAACTGATCAATTAAATGATTGGTACAATTTGATCATTAATGGATTATTCAATCTGCAGTAATCCTATAGTCCACTTTTTCCCCATACTCTAAGCGAGAGGGAAAATATAAAGTCTACCTTTAAAGCAGCCCAACTGACACTTATTATATCCATGTGAGTTATGTCTCCCATATCTATGAAGGAATTATTTCATTATTGATTTCTGATCAATAACCATATTGGAATCAATGATGCAAAGACAAAAGAAAATAGGATTCTAACTGAAGGCTATTGATGAACTAATCCTATGAATCCATTCGTATCAAGTTTCCTCTCTATTAAAGATTCTTCAAATGAATGTATAACCAAGTTTCTTTAATTTTTCCCCGGATGGATAAGTGCAACCCAAGTGCCAAGAAAAGTGACATCATTCACAGTGACATCTTATCATTCTGATTATGTAATTTCGTATATGCAACCACATGGACACCTAAGCACCCACCTTAATGTCTTGCATCATGCTTGAGCATGGAGGATGAGATAAAATTTATGAATTTGTATTGAATAATGACAAGATGGTACTTCCAGCTGGCTTGCTACATCTTGCTTAATATGTTATGTTTCATTTTGCTGACTATGACCCTTTTATATTTCTTCCTCTATCTATTACTTTTCTTTTCTTGGGCACTTGCCTAGCTTCTAGATACTTGGTAAATCCCTAGCCACCTATCTGCTATCTCCAAGCTTTTAAAACATTCACATACAAAAATTCAAACCCACAATCACAAAAAGGCAACAAACCATTTTATCTGAGGATTACAATCCAATATCATTTCATTTCAAAGTTAAACAGCATAATATAACAATGAAGAGTGGCAACCACTCCCATAAAAAGTATTTTTAGACTACACGGATACACTGAAGAACATTAAGGACCGGCAGAACAACAGTTTTGATTACTTTCCAATAATATATCAACAAAAAATTATTTCTTTAACTAAGTTGAGCTACCAGTGCCGGCGTAAATTATCAATTATTGGGTCACTGAAGCTGTGATCATCTCTCTCTCTCCCACCCACCCACACGCACGCGCGCGAGTGCACGCATTCTTGAACAAAACGTACATGATACCAATGCGAACAAAAAAAATTTGCATCTGGGTTAATGAATAGGGCGTTATCAGTGTAGCAGGAAAAGTATAAAAATGGTAATTAATAAAATTCCACCGAATTTTGTTGGGGTGGAATCAGCGAACAAGGGGGAAATCATTGGGTCCAGTATTCAAAAATTGGTGAACAACCCAGAAATCCAGCACAGCTTTCAGCTTTATGCTACTAAAAAGACACAATAGTGGGCCAAAAAAACCAATTAGAAGACACTGAAAAAGGAATAAAAGGCACGAAAGATGCGATTTTGGCGGCAGAAAAAACTAAGAACTGATCGCTAAAAACAACGTATAAAGCGAAAGATTATATCGAAACCAGAGAAACGAAAGAGAAAGAAGACAGCTATACGAAAGAAAGAGATGGCGTCTGAGATTCAAGGGACACAAACCTCTTCGGCGGAGACGGATATCTCATTGGCTTTCTCCTCGGCCTCCTGCAGGATGAACCGGACCATCTGCTGGATCTGCCTCGACACATCGGCGTCGTTCATCGTTCCCACAACCTCTTCTCCCTCCTCCTCTTCGCCTCTCCGAGCTCCAAAAGGGGGAAAAAACTAGAGCTTCTCTCCACCGGTGGGTTCTTTGCCGCGTGTATGAGAGAGAAGGGGGCGGGTGAGTTCTCCCTTGCGTGTGAGCGCGAGAGCGACAGGAGGAAAGGGGGAGCAGGGATCGGATGAGGACGTCCACGGAAAGAGTCCCAGGATAAACGAGCCCGAAGGAATGGGCTCGAGCTGGCGTTTCGTTCGGCGTCTGGCTCCGTTGCTTTTTACGGGTTCGAAGGGGCGAGAAAGGGGGTAGACCGTTAGAACTAACTGACGGCGGACGCCTCCACTCCATCCGAGGTATATTGGGCCAGTTCGACCCAAGGGTGGGCTGTAATGAAAGTGGGCTAGGCCAGGCCATTGTCCATGCATGCATCATACATACATACATACATACATACATGTATATATATATATATATGTATATATATATATGTATATATATATGTATATATATATATGTATATATATATATGTATATATATATATATATATATGATGTAAGAAAATCAATTAGAAAACTGATCCTACTAATGATTTTCGTTTGATTTAAACCGATTCTTTTTGTTTATCGATTTGGTTTCGATTTAAAAATTTCTGAAATCAAAAAATTTGATTCAATTTTGATTTAGATTTCTAAAACCCGATATAAATTGAACTAAACTATGTATATATATTATATAGAGTTTTATTTATAATACTATTAAAATTGAGATGCTATAGACATATGTAAATAGATAGGCTATGCAAGAGTTATATTTTTTTTTTCATTGTGAATAACTGAATTATTATTTGATTACATAAAATTTACTATGAAAATCAATCTCAATATCACCTAAAGCAAGTATAGATAAATCGATAAATCAAATCAAAATAAACTAAATTTTTTAATTTAATTTGTTTCGATTTACTAGAATAATTGGTTTGCTTTCAATTTTAGTTTTAAGAAACTAATTCAAATTAGTTTAATTCTAAATATATTTATAAAATGAGCTCATTTGATTTATGCACACCTCATGTGTATGCTTGTGCATGTTCAACCATATAGGCCATGTTTCAAGGGTACTATGTATCATACATATATGGGTGCATGCGTGTTCCATGCTACTTGTCCAGGGGATATAAGCATGGAGATATTGCAACTCCCATCAACATATTTCGTTCCTTAGAACATTCAAAATCTAAAGTATCCAGTTATTATATCCCAATAAAATGGTTTATTTGTGAGATACTATCACTAAGGGAGGTAATGGAATTTGCTATGATGGCATTGGAAGAATTACTCGTCAATATAATGTTAGTATGTTTAATCAAAGTAGTGCATACGACAAATGAAATGTTATAAAGTTCAAGTTTCCAAGCTTTGTCCAGTAATCTGAACATGGTCACTAAGTCATCATATGGCTTTTAAGATTTAGACCTTCAAATAATAATCATAATACAATATGGGCTATGTATAATTTTTTTAGCTTTGGATAATGGTACAAAAATCATAATACAAGTGACATATATTTGTTATTATTTTTTCAATAGAGTCTAAGCATCTAATGAAATGTAAAATTATCAACATGTTGCTTCTTAAGTGAAGAATCTAATGGTAAATGCCTAATAAACTATGTATAAATTTGAGTTATGAGATTTTAGCTTTTACATGACATTCGAAATATATTTAGATCTAATAAGAAAATTTTTATTTCTTATGTTTCATATAATGATCTTAAATTAGTTTATTGATTGCTATATATAAGTATTAGATTCAAACTTTTATATAGTATGTGAAATATTAGACACCAATAAGTAAGTTTTTTTTTCTCAAATGCAAAAAATAAAATTTAAAATTATTTTTATTTTTGTATTTCATAGTAAACGGTTCCCTGTCCATTATATGAAAATATGAGACTAGAGCCTCTATATAATATCTTAAATATATATTATATAGTAGAACCTATGAAAATTCTTATTTTCCCATGATTCATATCATGATCCAAGATAGTTTTTAAGTTATTACACACAAATATAAAATGTAGAGTTTATTTTCATTTTCCATGTTTCGTATGATAATTCTAAAATGATTTTTAGGTTATGATATGATACAAGATTCAAGTCTTTGTATAATATTTGAAATATAATAAAATATAAATATTTATTTCATACAGATTCTATAAAGGTTTAGTAGAGGTTTTTTTTTTTTTTTTTTTTGAAAGTCAGGCTTCAATCTCATCCATTTAAAAGCTCCATTCAATACTTTCAACCCCTTATACCATCTGCTTATGTTTTTAGATTTTTCTTTATTTATAACACTAACTATGTATAGCCAAAAGCATCATAAAATTTATTATTTTATAATAACCTTAGAATTCTTTAGTCACTATATTGAAATATAAAATTTTAATTTTTATAAAATATTTTTGCCTTAGTTTATTTTATTTGCTTGGCTTGCCTTTGACCTAGGTTTATTTTATTGGCTTACCTAGTTTTTGATCCACTGCACAAACCTGTTAGCTTGCATCACTATTCTCATTTATTTTAAGATAGCAAGTGCTAAGTTCCATTATAAGCTTTCGCTCCATGTGCATGCTAAGAAGATGTTTTAACCATCAATTTGGGTATATTAATCTTCATTGATGGTAAAACTTGCACAAATGTTAATAAATACAAACAATGGATCGTTCTTTCTCTCCATGCTCAGGCAATGTGCATTTTGCACATTTACTATTGACCTTGGTAAAAATTAAAGCAAAACCTTTATTATTATTATTTTTTTCATGTCCTAATATTAAATGGGCATATTATGGCGATGATCTTACCGTATTGTTGTTTAATTGCTATAATTATTTTATTAAAATTTAAATATTTGTTGATTTATATATATATATTTGAGAGGCTAGTCTTTCTTATGAGTCAAGAATAGGTTGCCTTACTCAATTGTCAAAGAATCAAACTATTTTCTTGAATTCAATATCAATCCTCTTGTATTATATGGTAAGAGAATTATTTTTATTTATGCAAATAAGAGCCTTATAATATTATTTAAGCAAGTTGGGAGGTTTAATTTATCTTTTAGATTTCTCTTTGGAAGAAAATAAAAAATGGATAAAATTGGTTGCTGATTTTTTTTTTTTAATTTTATTTTGGTTGATACTCTTTCAGCATAAGCTCTATTAATTATTACTTTTCTTGATATTAAAACCTCTTTTTGTCATTTGGCCTACATATTTATTTGCAGATATATATATTTTTAAAAAGACCAAGAAATTTAATACAAAATGAGCACCATGAAAACATTGGGCATTGATGGTTTAACCCAATATAATATTGGCAAAACTATGATCCTGGATGTAATTAAATTTCCATACAGATCCTGCAACTGCTTTGCAGTCTTTACAGAAGTCTTGAACTTAGGGTTCTGCATGTAATTAAATTTCCAGTCAGGGGCCAGGGTGTAACCTAGGGACCTGTATCTAATAAAGGTTCACCCAAGGACTTTTAGATAAGTTTCCTGCACCGACTTTGCCTCAGGCCTGATCTTCCTTGCGTACAAAGGCTGGAACCCTCGCCTCTCTTTCTTGTCGAACCCTCTCCCTCTCTCCAATGGCTTCCGCCGCCATGGTCGTGGACACCAACGTCTCTCCCCGGCCATCTGCCCCACCGCCGAGCTTCCCGGCCGTGAGCCCCGACGCCTTCCTCTCCGTCGACGACGAGGAGGACCTCTACGGCCGTCTCAAGTCCCTCCAGCGACAGATCGAGTTCATCGACATCCAGGAGGAGTACGTCAAGGACGAGCAGAAGAACCTTAAGCGTGAGCTCCTCCGCGCCCAGGAGGAGGTCAAGCGGATCCAGTCTGTCCCCCTCGTCATCGGCCAGTTCATGGAGATGGTCGACCAGAACAACGGCATCGTCGGCTCCACCACTGGATCCAACTACTATGTTCGAATTTTGAGCACCATCAACCGTGAGCTCCTTAAGCCTTCCGCCTCCGTCGCCCTCCACCGCCACTCCAACGCCCTTGTCGACGTGCTGCCGCCTGAGGCCGACTCTAGCATCTCCCTTCTGAGCCAGTCCGAGAAGCCCGACGTCACTTACAACGTGAGTGTCGAAACCCTAGGGAAATTGGTTTTTTGATCGAGAGTTTCGTTCTTTGTGCATATAACTGTTTATTGATTAGGGTTTGGGAAGAACTCATCGAAAGATTTGAAAATCGAGTGTTAAAATTAGGGATTGGGGTCTTGGCACGGAAGTTTGTTAGCTCGGTGGATTATTTGCGGCGGTAAGATAGGATTTAGAACTCTGGAAGCCTTTGATTTCTTTACTTATGCATTAGGTCATTGAACCTTTAATCGGTTTTCTTGTGCGCCTTTTTTTCTTGAATTTTTTTTTTCGTGTATATGCATGAGGGAATAATGTAGGGTTTGAAAATTTTGCAGCTTCAGTGATGTATTTAATTCATTTGAATATTTTTAATTCAAATTTTGGATTGATTTGCGGGAAAGAAAGGAGTATATCGGGTTTTTTTTTTGTTGGGGGGGCGGTGTTGTGGTAATTATAACTAAATCTGTTTACCATTTGAGGGTATGTAGAAAGACACACTTCATTATTTTGATTATCCTGAATTTCGAGATTTAAGCTGTCTTGCTCTTTCTAGGCTGCCACTTTTTCCCATCATGAAGGATAGGGTAGATATTGGAGAAGAAAACTTCCTAGGTTATCACATTTTTGTGTTTTGCTGGGATAAGATATGTAAATGTGCGGTTCTTCATGTAACCCATCTTATATCTGCTTCTTATGGCCACAAATTTGATCTTCTAATATATTTGAAAACTAAAACTTTGTTAGATATATCAAGTGTCAACCTTGCTGGTTTTTGTAGATAACATGCAATTTTGATGAAGATATATGTGGTTTTTCAAATCATGTTGGTCTAGTAGATTATGGTTCTATATAAAATGTGATGGATAATTAGAATTTGGGACATTTTAAAAAGTGATGATATTATTGTAATTGTCAGATAGTTGAAGCTGAATCGAAGATATTTTTTATGGATATCAAATGGTCAACCATTGATAGGATGGAGTTGAAGGTTGAATTATAGAGTCTTGTTATGAAGTTGAAATTATTGTAGAGCATCTTTGGATTTAGTGTCAAAAGGCATTAACTTTGGTAGAGATTAAGGTTATTGGACTTTACTTGTTGTTTAAGTTTGGCATTGTTGCTTTCTTCTATCCAATGATCATTTAGTAATTCTTCAGTGCCTTTCTTGATAATGGTCACAGATATGTCCAATAAAGTCATTGTGGATAACGAATCCTTTAAAGATCCTAGCGTTGTTCCAATGGTTAAAATATCAGATTTAGAGATAATTAGGCTTAGATTTGGGCCAAAAAGTTTTGCATATCCAGCTAGAAATAACCTTGCTGGCATATGTCCTTGAGTCAATGCATATCAGTTCTGATGATATGAATCAAACCTTTTAAAATCAAATCCCATTGTCCTTGAAGTGGAAAAACCAGAAGCCAAACCTAAGATATCATTGCCAAGTCTGCAGGAATAAGTGAACATGTCTAGAAGAGCAGTTTTATTAGCACAAAGAATAAAAGATATCACTTTCATGAGCTGTTTCAATGGTCCGGAGAGCACTATTATTAATGTAGGATTTTATTTTTATTTTTATTTTATTCATACTCTAATCCTTTTTCTCCTTACTTCCTGAATGAAGCACTTGGATGTCGATTGCTCTTTTAAATTAGTTTGGAAGTTGCATGAAGGCTTTGAACTTTCCCTAAGTATAGATCCCATGGGGAACTCAAATAAAATTTCTGATTTTTTTAGAAACCTTGTCCCATCCTTACATTATGCTTGGAACGATGAAGTAAAATTTTCTTCCTTTGTAGGTGCTTTATTGTAAAAATTAGACCTATCACTTCTAGTGGTGAACCATGTCAAATTGTGGAGGCTAAAAGGTTTGATATTAGTGATATATGCAAACTGATGTTGAGCCCAAGGTTTTTAGGTGGTGAGATATGGCCATCCTGGTGAATGACTGCCAAGATGGAAGATTGGAAAATTTTGGAAACATCTTAGATATTCCCATATGTTAGTTAATATGTAGGAATCAAGACATTGATATCTTGTCTGGTAGTATTACTTATTGCATTTAGGCATTCATTTTGATTTTTATTTATTACAAAAGAAATCATCGAGGAGAATTTAGTTTTGGAAACTGATGCCAAAACATGAAACCTGCAAAGCCATGCACCAACAAATAGGTTGCCAGATAATACAGGCACGCCACATGATGCTTGCAACATGGCCAAACTGTGGTTCCTTAGATTGTTCTGCAGTGATGCAGAGGACTTACTGATACTTAAAAACTTTATAGTCCAAAATAGTTCTCATTGTTGATTCAATTAAAGCTTAAAATTATAGTCATACTGAAAGCTGACCCCATATGGGAAAAGACCTTGATGCAACTTTGTTATAGTCAATTATCTTCACATGATTGTGGATGCATTACAGAGATGATTGCATTTGCATTATGATTTTTTTAAAAAAGGAAGCTATCTTTGATAGAGAATCAGAATGCATGCGGTACTTTTGCTTTCCTTCTCCGTTTGTGTGCAGTTTATGCAATTGCTTGCCTTCAAGTGTGCTTGCATGCATGCTTGAAAAAAAGATGTCAACCAAGGGAAATTAGTTATAGAAAAAACACTCAGTTCTCTGTTAAGCTTATTTCCTTGAACTACATCTTGGATGGTGGTGGTTTGAGGTGGTATAATGTGCAATACTAATTTACAGCTTCTTTACCCCTTTTGGTAGAAATTCTTATGGTTGGTTACCTTCAGGGGACAAAAAAAGGAATGAAGGAAAATTTGTGTTGAATGAAATATTCAAGTGACTTGAATATAGATTGTTTTGGTTGTGGCTTGGTATTGATTCAGAATGTGCTATTTCATCTGTTGTTATGTTGAAGGAGCCACTAGTCAAATGACTTGAATATAGTATGCATTTTTTCTTTTAAACCCTAGAAGTAATAGTTTAGTTACTATGGTGCTTCTGGAATTGCTGATCCATATAGCCGAGGAATGCTCATTGAAGAAGAAACTCAGCTGCATAGATTACATGCATTATATTGGTGTTGTCAGTTAAAAAGTAACAATCATTTTATTGAAAGCAGATCATGACTGATGGAAACAACTGAACTGGGCATATGTTTCTGTGCTTCTCTGCCCTCTTAGGACTCCTTTATCATCACTTCATGGTGGAGCTCTCAGAAGCATGTGGCTAGAAGGGGAAATATCATCCTCTCTTGATTTTACTTCTCATTTTATTGTCTTCTACATTTTGTTCCCCGTCCTTTTGCTGTCAACTCTTTGGTGCCCATATCAACTTGGCATGGTGGACATTGTTATACATTTTGTTCCCTTCCTTCTCTCTAACTCTTCTCTTTTAGCATCACTTCAACTAAAGAGATGAAAAATGTTAATGATTTCTTCAACAAGTTTAAAATTTAGAAATTGAAAATGTAATTATTTTTGCTTCTTCATTCAGTAATTTATTAACCATCTTGTAATTTATTAGTAATTTTTGAACATCGGAATCCTTTGCTTTTTTGATATTAGTTGGTAGCTGTAGGTTAATTGTAAAAATTGTAATGATTATCTGTGTTGTACTTTCTTTTGTCTGCTCAGGATATTGGGGGTTGCGATATTCAGAAGCAGGAAATTCGTGAAGCTGTTGAGTTACCTTTGACACATCATGAGTTATACAAACAGATCGGAATAGATCCTCCAAGAGGTGTGCTTCTCTATGGTCCTCCTGGTACTGGTAAAACCATGCTTGCCAAAGCTGTTGCAAATCACACAACTGCAGCTTTTATTAGAGTTGTTGGGTCAGAATTTGTTCAGAAGTATTTGGGTGAGGTATGGTTTTCTAAATAAATCTGAATGCACCATATACATCCATTGCGCTTGCTTTCCCTTTTCTATGGAATGCTCATCTCGCATAGAAATTGGTATTTAATCACATTTGTATATTAAAAAAATGATAATCTGTTTGGTTATCTTTTGTTTCCTCAACAGAATATAGTTTTACATGTGTCAAGTTAATTAGGATTTGATGCTTAATTTTTCTTGGGATTTTATTTATTTATTTTTAACTGATAAGAGGTAGTCATTGCTTTTGCCTGTACCTTAGAATTATGAAGTTTCAAGGGCATATGCAGTAACAATTCTCTACCACTTTTGCTTCGTAGATGTGCTTAATTTTTCATAAGAAGATTGCTGATCATTCTCAACTTCATGAACAAGAGTATAAATTTGTTCGGAAGTCTTGTCATTGCTATTCCTGTGCATGCAGGGTCCACGGATGGTTCGGGATGTTTTCCGACTTGCTAAAGAGAATGCCCCTGCAATCATATTTATTGATGAGGTTGATGCTATTGCTACAGCACGTTTTGATGCTCAAACTGGAGCCGATAGGGAAGTGCAGCGTATCCTCATGGAACTCTTGAATCAGGTATAACTGAGTATAATAAAATTATCAGCGACACTGCTTGCTAAAAAAATTGTCTTTTTTTTTCTCATTTTGATGAATTAATTCCTTTCCACTTGTTCAAAAGAGTAAAAGGTGACAGAAATTAAGGAGAACTTTAACAACTCAAGTTAAATATATGAAAAAAAAATTCCCTCATTTAGTTTTGCTGCACTGCTTGCTGCTGCTTGTGACGTGACCTTTCTTTCTTGGACCACCTGATTCGAATTAGCCTTCTTTGGATAGGTCATAGATGATTACCAAATCAATTTGGCATTTTATAACTCTTATAAAGTTCCATGTGCACTATTTTTATTTCTTTTGTGACTCCAAGGACCATCTAATGGCTATCTGAGGGTGGGAAGCTTGGATTGACCAAGGAACTTAGTGAGTGTAGTTTGAGATGTGCTTAGTGTTTTGGATTGCTCCCATTGAAGCCATGTCATGGTTTAGATGAAAAACCGGCATTGTGTAGCATTTTTTTAATTAACATGTACGGTTATCACAGCATGTATGAATTTGCTTTCTTATATCTTCTCCATTTTTAGCTTCATGCCTTAGTGATGCAACATATTTGTTGTGAATGGCTTTGCAGATGGATGGGTTCGATCAAACAGTGAACGTAAAGGTTATAATGGCAACTAATCGAGCTGATACCTTAGATCCTGCTCTTTTGCGTCCGGGTAGACTGGATCGGAAAATTGAATTTCCTTTGCCTGACAGACGGCAAAAGAGGCTAGTTTTTCAAGTAAGTTTTGCAAAAATCAATCTGGAATATCTCAAAATTCATGTAGTCTCAGTTTTATTGATGTTAAAATTCACTGGTTCAGTATAATGAGCAGCATATCTATTGGAAATAAAGGATCTAGGTTCTCCAATTATTTTTAAGTCAAAACGAGCGACAGTGATTGCACAACTTTTTAAGTCAAACCTTCCATGATATGGAACGTATTGATTATTTTAATATGTTGGCTTTTCTATACTTCTATATGCAATATCTTGGCTAGCAACCATGATTAAATATTAAGTAATTTTATGGCATGATGTAGGTATTGTAGTATGGCATTTTGTGGTGGGAGGGTATATGACAACTTTCATGACAGTTTTAGTCGATCCAATATGAAACTTTGGCATTGCAAATCAAAGGGCTAGGCAGGGGTAAGCAAGGGGTTAGGGTAATTTGAGAATTGGTTCGAAGTTGATCCGATAGGATTGGGTTGGTTTGGTTCTAAATGTTAATAAGTGTTGGTTCTGGATGCAAAACCCTGGAATCTACCTACTTTGGGTTGGTTCTCGGTCTCAAGTGTTGGTTTCTCGGTTCTGACTCGAGAATTGACCGATCCTTCTTTTTTTCTCTGAATTTATTAGACAATTTTTTTTTAACAAATCAAAGTGTTCCTAGGGATTGAGCCAAGATCGTGGAAGATATTCCAAGAGTTGTTTACCATCTCTACTAAGAGACCTTGGGTGTTAGATTAGTTGACATATAATTTAAAACAAAAGTCTCAAGCTAACAGAAACAAAATCGGTTCTACCTTTGAACCATCCAAGAATCAAACCGATTAGATTGGTTTGGGTCCAAGTCGGGTTCAGAACAAGGCGGTTCAGTTTTGGATGCAAAATCTTGGAATCTTGATAAGGTCGGTTCTAAGTTTTAGCTTGGAACTGACTGACCCAACCTATGCTCACCTCTAGGCTAGGCCTAAGAGTGTTTTGAAGAGAAGATATATTATTTGAGCATCAAAACAATATACTTGAAACTCCAATCAAGACCACATTTCATATACTGGCTCAAATAAGAGAAGGTTTTGGAGCCTACTCCAGGAAGGCGAAATGAGCTTTTTTTTTTTTTTTTTTAAATTTACTCTTTCTTTTTACAAACTTTAGTTTTTCACTCATTGATTTATTTACCTCATGTTTCTCCTTCATATTCTCCAAATATCCCTCTTACAGAATGTCCCCTGTGAAATAATGTAATTTTGCTTTCAAAATACTCTTATAATATTTTACTGCTCATAGTAATTTCTTTTCTTTTGAAAATCTGAAATATTTTTTTCCAGAAAATCTAGCTGTCCAGTCAAGGTAGCAAGTGGATTGGATCAGCCTGCTTCCAAACTAAAATCTACCAAAAAGATGATCCAATCCAGTCCAAAGTTATTTGGATTCAGATTTCAATTGACCATTTTTTCAATTATAACTTAGATTTTGATATCTAAATATCTTGATCTGAAACTGCACCAACCCAAATTGTTAAAACTGATAAACTAAATTTATCACAACTTTTTGAATTTATAAAATTAATTTTGCTTCTACTAGGTGTTATCTTCATGCGCATAAGCACGTCCACACCAGCTAGCATGTCATTAAGTATCTGATAGAGTTTTTCCCCTCTCCACACCCCCCCACGGCCCCCTCCCCTCCCCCCCCCCCCCCCGCGGCTATTCACATTGTGGGAAGTCCTTGGTCCATAAAAGTAAGGCATGCTATTAGCTCTCTGAAGTATCATTGATGATCTTGCTAGAGAAACTACATTTCTTAACGTGTCATCATGCAGAACCTCCTCCTTACCTCCTAGTTTCTCATGCATCTATTTTCAAGCTCAACTTGTACCTAAGTGCTACAATGGTTATTTTATGTGATTCTTCATATTTGTTCGGTGCATTTTCTGCACATGTTTCTCAAGCAAGCAACCATTTGCTCAAAAATGTAGTTCAGTAAAAAAAATAAAAAAATAAAAAAAAAAGATCTTATAAAAAAAAATATAAAACTTGTTTACAAAAAAAATATAAATTTTAATATATTGTAGAAAGCGTCAAACTTGATAGCCACATGAGAAAAATTTCACTGTGTATTACCATATCACTTGATATATTAAATGATTCTATCAATGTTATACCAATAATTGAGTTGCCATAATGATATTGTTCTCTGCTATTTTTTTCTGTACTATTTTTTTTCCCTGATCAAATTTGTCTTGTGCTTTGTGATTTATCTTTGTTCAGGTCTGCACTGCTAAAATGAATCTCAGTGATGAGGTTGACTTGGAAGATTATGTTTCTCGACCAGATAAAATTAGTGCTGCGGAGGTTAGTTTCTTTACATTTCTTCATACATTTATCTATGGAATTCTTTTCCATTTATTTTGCATAGTCCTAGTTGTTGTTGTTGTTGTTGTTTTATGTTAAGTTTCATGATTCAGAGGATGCTGAGATCGATCACTTTTAATTGAGAAATCATTGATTGTCTGAAAGTCCCAGTGATGCTATTATTAGGCTGTTATTTTTACTTCAATCACATGAAATAACTGATGTGTTTTAGACCATGGTAATGGGATGCAAGTTTGGCTCTTATTATCAATGTCCGACAACTTGATTTTACTTTCTGTTGTGTTGTGAAGGTTTGGATTGGGCAGTTCCTTTCAAAGGTTTGGAGTTTTGGTCAAAAACAAAGAGAGAGAGAGAGAGAGAGAGAGAGAGAGAGAGAGAGAAGAAAAATAAAAGAAACAAGAAAAATAATCACACATCTTTTTAGAATATTTTGTGATCGATGGGTTCTTTATTTTTGTGGTTTTGACAAATTTAGGCTGAAGCGACTAGTCCATGTAAATAGACTCAAAGTGTATTGGTATTCCATAGATATGTATGTATATGAAGGATTATGTTCACCATCTACTGCATTTTTTCACTTCAGAAAAAAAGAGGAAAATTGCAAAAGTTAGCATTATGTCCCTATGTAATTAAGGAAATATAGAATCACAATATGATAGTAAAGATCAAAATGAAATTTTAAAAGGCACTTATGGCTGGTTTCAGTTTGGCTGAAACCACCTAAACCATATTGGAATCGCTCAGTTTTGGCTGAAACTGTTTGAAACCTGAAACTGTGAGTTAATATTGGTTTTGTTTTGACTGGAATTCAAAACCTTTTTGCAATGGTTATGAAATGTCCTTGCCAAAATTTCCTTCCTAGTTGTTTGTGCTCTTGAATATATAGAATAATACAGTTGACTTTCATAATCATTTATAGCGTTTATCTGTAAACCAAATAAGTTATCTAGAGTTGTTTCTCTCATGGAGTGTGGCCTATGACGTGTCTGTGGTGCAGCAAGTCTGGTTTCCATCTCCTTGTTCTCTTGTTGAGGAGGGAGGAGAAAGGTTTCATTAAGGGATCAAGGGGAGTTGTTGGGCATTCATTACTAACTTGCTATAGTTCTCCATTTAGCTGGACATTGATCACCTTTCTTCAGTTGGCCTCCATGTGGTACTCATGACATGCTTATATGAGGCATCATGAAATTATGGTTTGATGTTATTTCCAATCAGCACTTGGCTTCTAGGCATTTGCCCCTTCTCTACAAATGTGCATGCTCTGCATGAGCTCAGCTTAGCATATTCTTCTATGCACGCTTTTTGTAACAATATATTCATAACCTTCGCGACCACTGGCTTTGCTATACCTTTGGCCATCATGTGTAATAGGTGTTAAAAAATGGAAATATCGCTATGTTTCAGGCAATGTGGCTTTCAAAATCACTCTTCTTTTGATCTCTGTGTTCGGTGTCTGGTCTTGAACTGCTATTCTAGTGGTCTACTTGATCTTCAAGTGGGACGTGGCACTTGCCTCAGATTTTCAAGCAGATGTGCGATAATGCTAACCAACGTATACTAACATCCCTCGAGATTATAATCATGGTTGTGCAAATAACTGATGCACTGCATTTTGCGTTCCATCTGATTTCTAACATTGTGCAGTTTGACTGTTCTAGCGCGTCGTTTATGATTAGAACTGTTCTGTATGAAGTGCAGCTTGACTAAACTGACCATCTTTCATGAGTGGCTTTGCAGATTGCTGCCATCTGCCAGGAGGCAGGTATGCATGCTGTTCGCAAGAACCGATACGTGATTCTTCCCAAGGACTTCGAAAAGGGCTACCGGGCCAATGTAAAGAAGCCAGACACAGATTTCGATTTCTATAAATGAGGATCTAAATTGTTGAAGGATATACTGGGCTCCTGAGTTATAATGGTGTAGGTACTGTTTAACATTGGGGAAGGGAGTCTCTCTTTTGATGTTAGGAGTTTGGCGGATTCCAACTTTTGTAACTTTCCTGACTGTGGACTTATTATGATTGTGTGGGATCCGGTTATAGCTGGGAAAAAAAAAAGCTTGTTGGTTCCATGGCCTTGTTTCAAATGAGGGAGGGATTAGAATTTTCTGTAAGACTGAAGTGATAGATTAGTTGCTGCAGGCGGACTTTCGCATTGGCATTAGTTCTTTCAGATACGAGCTGATTATTTTATATTCAATGCTTATTTGTGGCTTGATGGAAGCATGCACATGATCTGGGATTAAGATTTTGCCTTAAATTCATTTCAAAATTTTGTGAGCGCAAGCCAGTTTTCATTTTTCCTAGTTGTAATAATGCACGGGTTCCTTCCATGTGCCTCTAGGTGCACGGATATGAAATAACTGAAGATTACATAGGGTCTCTCTCTCTCTCTCTCTCTCTCTCATCCTTTACCATGGGTTTACTACTCATCTAAGTTCATAGGATATCAAATCTCGTAGATTATTGAAACCAAGCGCTTCTCCATCCCCACTAGCTCACTATTGTACATGGCTGTTGGTAGCGGTACGATTCAAGGGGCGTAAGGTCAACCACTTGCACCATTGTACGGTTTTGAAATGTTTTTTCATTCTGGTTGTCAGGGCTTGTTTTGTCTGGTTGTGTGAGTGGAGTTAAGGTGACTTTGGGCATTTTCTTGAAAGGTGATTATGCGAGTGTATTTTATAAAAGTGGGTGTTTGATTTGTATTTTATAAAAGTGGGTGATTGATTTGTTGGCAGAGGTTTTGTCGACTGCATTTACACCACTTTGGATATTTGATTGTAAGACCTTTTAGCGCACATTGGATAAACAACATATTAATAATAATAATAATAATATTATTATTTAGTTAATATTTAAATAATATTTTTATTATATCAAATATGAGTATAATCATGTTATTGAATAAAATAATATTATTTTATTATTCGTTATTATCTCTAACAAAAAAATATTGTTGATAACCACTATTATTAAAATAAATAATTATTGATAATGTAATTAATAATAGTTAATTTTAATTAGTAAATTGAGCTCAAAAAGCTTGTTCAGAGCTAGGATACCATCATACCAACCACTACGTCAAAACAAGCAGCTGAAAGGAAGAGATTGACTTGCTTTGCATTTCTAATAAATAACTAGAGCATCTAAAGGCAGAGGTTCTTATCTTACAAAAATTAAATTCTAAAAATCTGTATCCATGGAGAACGTAGTCACCCTCTGGAACTCCTTCCAAATTAGTTGAAACCCATGGGCTATGGAGAATAAAAGGGAAAAAAATATTTGACATTTATGTTAGGTATAACTTATAAGACAGGATAAATGCCTTCTTATCCCATCTCTCGTTTCCAAACCAAGTCTATGGATTAAAGAACAGCAAATTATGTTGTTAATGCGATGGAGATGCCTCCAATCTTTCCTGCAATTACTCCATAACACAATGAACAATTAATATCAGCTGACTGACTAGTAGACTGAAGAAGCAGTCAAAAGAATGAATCCAAATAAAGCCTCAGGTCTTGGTGGATTTGAACCCATGTTTTTTAAGGAGTATTGGCGTATCATCAAAAAGGATGTGGTATTGGCAATCAATTAATTTAGAAGGATACTTACATAACACTAATAGCTAAAAATTCAAACCCAGAGGAACCAAAGCACCTCAGATCTATTAATTTATGCAACACTCTGTACAAAATTATGGCAAAGATTCTAATTAATTGACTGAAGCCTATTCTTCCATTTCATCCAGGGCCGAAACACATCTAATGAAGCATGATTGGTCCAAGAAATCGTGCATGCACTGGAGACAGCCTCAAGAAGAAGTCTAATGATAATAAAAGTTGATATTGGAAAGAGCCTACTCTGATAGAGTCAGGTGGGAATATTTGTGGGCTGTTCTTAATCATTTTGGGTTCCACAGCAAATTCATATCATGGATCAAAGCTTGTGTTGTTAGCCTGAGATTCTCACTTCTCGTTGATGGGTCTCCTTCATAGTGGCTTCACTGGACGCTTGGGTATCCCCTATCCCTCTATCTTTTTATTTTGTGCTTAGAAATGCTTTCCAAAGCTCTAGATTACGCTACCAGCAAAGGAGTTCTTAATTGCTTTAAACCTAATAATTATGGCCCCGCATATCTCATATATTATTTGTAGATGATTGCTTGCCGGTGGCAAGGACAACTAAACAAAATAGTCAAAGTTTAAAAAGCATAGCTCAAGTCTACTGCAAATACTCAGGACAAAAGGTTAACTTGACAAATCACAAGTTTATCTCAGCCCATGTACTCCAAGACAAGTTAAGGTGCAGATTTGTAATAATCTGCTCTCAGGAAGCTGGAAAAGGAATTCAAGGCATTCTCATGGGGCCATAATTCAGACAGAAAGGCAGTACATCCAATATCATGGAGTACTGCCTACTTACCAAAAGCGGAGGGAGGTTTGGGGCTTCGGGCTATAGACATAAAGCAAAAAAGCTTTAATGTGTAACGCAGCAGGACACCTTATGGTCCAAAGTAGCGAGTGCAATAGTATAAATTCAATGGATTTTTAGTACCTATACTATGACTCGAGGTTGCTCTGTGATATGGAAGAAAATTTGTAAGGCTGCTCCATTAATTCAGAAGGGGTTTATATGGATGGTTGGATCTGGTACAAAAGTAACACTTACTTCAGACCCATGGATATCTGAAATTCCTTCGAATATTCAGCCAACCTTTATTAATATGGAAGCTTATATTGAAGAGCTTAAAGTAACATAACCTTGCTTTCTCTATTTTTTTTCTCTTCAAATGGTGGATACTATAAGCAGGATTCCTATTCCAAAGGGCGCCTTGCTGGATACCTTAACGTTGGGGTAATAGCAAACAACGTTAAGATTGCCATTCAGGGCATCTATAAACTACTGCAACCTGATGCTACGCAAGGTAACCACCAATCCTTCTCTTGGATTTGGTCCTTGTGTACTATTCCAAGGTGAAAACTGAGTTGGGAGAGGCTACCTTGTAAACGCTCCTTAAGAATCAAGGCCTCCTAGCTGACACTGTGACCATGCAATATTTCACGGCTACTTTTCCAAACAGTGTTGGACTGAGCTGTAGGCACATGTGAAGGAAAGGTAGATGCTCCAATCTCTTTCTATGGTAATTAATTTTTTGAATCAGTCATAGGTGAAAAAAGAAACTAAGACCTTGACAGCTGTTGCTAGCTGGCTTATCTGGTCTGCTAGGAATGAGAGGATATTTAAAGGTAAGTAAGTTCACTTCTCCAGTTGACTTGGTAAGGCGATCTGTGTATTTGGTTGCTGAATATATTCAGTTCCATCTAAGAGACTTCACAAACAAACACAAAAGAAAACTAGGTTAGCCTTGGCCACCTCTTTCTCTTGGTGTGTTAAAAGTTAAAACTTTGATGGATCTATCAATAGTCATAGACACCGTCTGTTCCAAGCTAACAGGAAGAGATTACCTCCTTGTTCAGCTCCTTTTGCTGAATTATCTGCTGTTTGGAGGGCCTTTGTATTGCGGTATATAAATTTAATGCCAATCAAATTTAGCTGGAAGGTTGGCAATCTTTTAGCTTTGGCCTCTTTTATAATAATAATAATAATAATAATAATAATAAATCTCTTACTAAATTTTACTTAACTCTCTCTTGCGCGTGTGGAAAGATTTTGATAACTATTATAAGGTGCAAATGCGGCCCAAAATTAAACAACAAAACTCAAACTTGGTGGCCAGCTGGCCGACAAAAAGGCCCGTTCCCCATGGTTGACGTTCCTCAAAGGTCCTTTCTTCTGCAAAGCGTTGACCATGGGACCAAATAAATGTCTTCGTTCATTTTGCCAGAAGGTACATGAGCATCCAAAGCGCTTCATGGTCATTTTAAAATCATAAGATGAGCTGCTTTCTTGAAATCGCTAGCATGTAACCCAGCTTCAGTGCCCCTGGTGGAGTGCCTTCTCGTTCTTCATTATTTCTTCACAGGTGCATAATATTCTATTCTATTGTTAATTCCAAAGAAGAGACGGGCAGTGGAAGCAGCTCACCCCACCTGAGTCCCAACCAATTCGAAATTTCAAAGTCCATTAAAGCATGTGCCGTGATGCACGGCTGCATCAGCTCAGATCATTTTAAATTACCAACTTTTACCTTGCAAAATGTTATCTTTCTTGCATTTGTTTCTACCTCCCTGGGCGCTTGTTTGGCCACTTGAGATTAATTTATTGGTAGGTCAAGGAGTGCGACTGCTCTGAGTTCAAATGATGATGTTAGAGAAAAAGATAAGGGCAGCAAGGAAATCAAACACTGGCCCTGTCCTCTAGCTCTTGGTCTTGGATCTTCCATTTTTGACGGCCCCGTTACTCGCGCTGCAGGGGAAGGATTGTTGAATGGAGCCATGGACGTAGAAAGGAGGCCCTCCCTGGCCTCGAGAATGGTCCACAAAGGTGCACATAAGTCCACTAAGGAATCATGTGTCGTCCTCTGAAATGAAAATCGAAATCATTGGTTTTTTGGTTTTGGTTTCAAACATTTAGTTAGATGGAATGAGATTCTGATTTTGATTTCACTTATAATTCAAATCATGCATTAAAAATATCTGAAATCCAGATCTTCCACTCAAGATTATAAATCCATTAATCCCCTACCTCACCTTCCCTCTCATCCTCTTCTCATCTAACACTTCTCTCTCTCTCTTTCTCTCTCTCTCTTCTTACCCAACTTTTCTTTATTCCTACCAAACTTTTCAGACACACTACTCGTAGAGGTAAGCTGATAGTAATATTTCTAGTAACTTCTTACTAGATTCCAACGAGCCATATTACAATAGGGATTAAGATTGCTTGAACTTTAACAATGACTATAATTAATATGATTTGAAAGCCTTATTTTGTTTGTAAGACAAAAAGTTCATCGTTATTAAAAGGTATAACGTGGGATCACAAACATAATAGCTTTAAGTTTTCATTCTAAAAAATTAGCCAAAAATTATTATTTCAGCTCTTTGATACTAAGTACATAAAATTTTTTCAATACATAATCGATATGAGACTAATATTTACCGGCATAGACTTTTCCACTTGAATATAAGCTTTTTTACAAGAACTTGCTCATTGGTGCAGCTTCCTCTTGTTGTAATGGGGAAAAAAATCATGATGATGACCAAATACATCTAATGCTGCAACCAAGGCAGATGCTTCTTTGGCTCAACTTGAAATTGATATTTGTCTCCTTATTTTGAATCTTTTTTCTCAAGAAAAATGATTTACCATAGTATGTTGACTTTCCCATGGAGTGGACAAAAGAATGCTATAAAGGGATTGATGGTTCACAGTAAGTGTTGATTTTAGAATTCATTAGAAGATGGATATATATTTAGTAGAATGCAAATCCTCTGGAATCAAGCCTTTGATGAAGAGATCTTAGCATCAATATGAATAATTTATTCCAAGTATACGTACTGGAGCTAATATGCCTCCACTTATTAAAGACATTCCTTGGATCCTTGCGCAGAGAGAGAGAGAGAGAGAGAGAGGTGTTCCGAGTTACCTCTGCGCATGGTAATCTATGTAAGGCCATGCATGCAGAAACGAGGTGAGATCTGTAAATAGACAGCCTACCCCACTAACTTCAAGTGCAGTTATGAGTGTACTTTCCAAATAACTACTACGGGCCATGCTGGAATTGAATGCTGTAGCTGTGCAGCCCATGTAATTGAAGTAGGTGGATGCTGCAATTTAATCTTCGAGGAAAGGATGCTCTAACTTTATGAACATGGTTGATTCCAATGTCTGGTTTTTTCTTTTTTCCTTCTTTTTAGTGAGAGAATCCAAAGTAGTTGATGCTCTGGTTTTATGACCCTCTAATGGTGGGTCTTCCCTGCCATTTCCCCAACTCCTATGTAGGTGCACCGTAGAGGAAAGGGTCTATAAAAGCCAGTATTTGTTGCAGGAGTCGTCTTCACTAGGACAGGCTGAGTTGTTGTGGGGACACCTTTGGACAGTACTGCTTTTTCTTGGTAGAGAGGGAGAAGGTTTGCTGCTCACCTCCATGGAGGAAGATGGCAGTAGGACCAAAGGAAAGGAAGAGTGGTACCAACATCTATTCTACTGTATCATGTGAACTCCTTTCACTGCTCTGATCCTAGTACTTCTCAATTCTTAGGAAATTTTACATTAGTAGTAGTAGTAGTAGTAATTCTACAGAGCCTACTTTTTAAAGATTGAAGAGAGCTATGTGGTATCTAAATCCCAGCATAACTTGCATATTTATTACAGGTTAAGAGAGGGATGTATTGTTTGGTGTGATTATTTTTTGCATAGTTGGTGGTTGATAATTGACTGCATGGAGACTTGGTGCCACAAATGGGCCAACTTGCAACTTCCAAGCTAATTTTCTTAATTCTTATTATTAACTAGTGTCCATGCCTTTCATGCAATAATTCTTATCTAAACTTGTTTTTCTAGTGATAAAAAACACATCAATAGTCTCCAAACTGTTTTCTCTTTGATTAACGTGTCATCGTTGGTATCAACTAATTCTTTAACATTCTGATTACTTCCTAGCTAAATCTTTCATCATCTCATTCATGTCTTTATACAGGAACTCAGATTGTGTTCTTATATTATCCTTATTAACATATTCCTTCTCTTCTATCATTTGACTTTTCTCTTTTTTTTGGTTGTTCACTAGTTTATCTCTCAATTACCACCTCATTGGTCATTGCCAAGTTCAACCCCCTTTTTTTTTCGGGTTTCATCATGCTGTTATGAGTTAGGAACTTCAGACGCCAACACTGCAAGTGTTGAGATTCTCCATTTGTTTTAAGGTTTAATCTTTATTAAAGATGGTAGGTTGGATACACAACAATATTGTAGCTTGCTATACCAATATATAAATTCAGAATCAGCTAGATCCAAGCATATGTGTCCAAATAGATGACATCAGTACTTAAATTGTCTCTTTTTATACTCCCTCTTACTGTAGAAAGCCCATCCTTTCACTCATGAACAAAGAAGTACCCACAAAATTGGATTATTAAACTGGTGGCAAGTTGCCACTCCTTTCTAGACAATAATGAAGTTGAAGTTGCTCAATCCTTCATTATGGATCATTCATCTGCCTTATTTTTTCTCCTCAAAAAGAAAAAGTATTTGAATGTGTTATCTCTGCTGCCCGCTATGTCATCAATTATATATTACCATGTCAATATGTAAAGGAATACGTATTTGCTCTTTAACACAATCTAATAGCACAGATGACCACCAATAAAAAAAACTTGGTGGAGAGATTCAATTGTTGTATATATTTATAATTATATAATATGATGATAATCCCAAAAACGTTAGGTTTGAATAAAAGAAGAAGAATTTATAAGCTATATTGTATAAGAGCAAACAAAGTACTTATGTAAGATCAAAAGTTATTAAAATATTTTTAAAAAAATAAATGATGGCTAAATATATAATAAATTTTTTATGCTATGGTAGTATGTTTGAAAGTAGTAATTCTATGTCAAAATAGAAAGTTAGCATTTCATAATAATTTAACTTTTAAATTATAAATTCAAATGTAAAGTCATCCATCACGCTTCTGCAAATTACTGGCTCAATTAAGAGCCTTCAATTTGGCTTTGAGGAAATGAAGTACAAAGAAGGAATACTTTTTAGAGAAAATATTTATAAGTTGATTTTAAATATGAATATACCGCACTTCAATATCCTTCCAGCATGAAATGATAATCTCTTTTGACATATTCAGTGCATGGTTAAAAGTAAGAGAGATGACATTAATATAATTACATCAAAGTATAGAAAGCGATCATATAATTAGATAAATTCAAAATAAAAATAGAAAGATATCAAAGCATTTAGAAAAATAAATGAAAGTTTAGGATATTCTATTCATTCACATTATTTTATAAAATAATGATCCAGTTATAATAATATATTCATATTAGAAATCCTATGCTGTAAATAATATATTTCATAATAAAAACTATCATTTTATAATAAATTAATTTTCAAAATTTTAGTCTATATAAATGACTACTTTCTTTATATTTAATTGATTTTTATTTATTTATTTATTTTTTAAATTTCAATGTTAACTAACTCGAAAATCAAGGTTAGAACCTAAAATAAAGCCCTAATATATAAATAATTCTAGTTCTCATTTAAAGTAATTATTGAGAGGAATAAACAGGTTTAGTCAGAATAATATGACGTCTCCCTTTTTTTTTCTTTTTTTTTTTTTTTTAATTTATTTTTAAGTAGGAACAAATTTATCCGGACTTTATTCCACTTTCATTCTATAGAATTCCACAAAATTGCAAATAAATAAAACCGCCACCCCATGGCAAGGTGGGGCCCGGTTCTGGTACCTGGGTGACGCGTGGTTGCCGTCAATTTAAGCTTGTTCCGCGAAACCATCTTCTGACCTCGTTCCGGGTCCGAAAATTCTTGGGGGCCCAACTGTGATACCCGGAACTTATCCACGGGCGCCGGTAAGCGGATACCGTCGAGCATAGAACATATTGGTAACGTAGTTGGGCCTCGTTGAATGAGTCTGGTTTGAGTCCACCAGGGACGCTACCTTCGGTGGCGGTATTCCCGAGACCCCGTCCACGATCCGATGGGGCCCAGTATATAAAACGGGAGACACCGATCCGACGCCTCACCGAGGGAACGCGTTCAGCTCTCCTCCGTTACGTGTGATGCGCGTGACCCCACACCGACCGATACGTCAAGGTCATCAGGGCTAGGTTCGTTATTTTAGCAAATCGCGAGGGCGTTTCCATACCCGGTTTCTCCAACTACGCCTCGCTGGGCTTGAAGGTTCGAACTTGGGAGCTGGGGGGGGCTTGGAGGGTCGAACTTGCGAGCTGGGGGCAGGGGCGGGAGCAGCGGAGGTGGGTCCTCGGAGGGCTTGTTCGAGTTTCTGGGAGAGATCTCTTCGCGTTTCGCTTCAATTCCGGGATCCAGTGGCGGATCAAAAGCCTAAAAGATCGCTTTCTTAGATGAAATCCGTGAGGTTTGCGCCTGCTTCGTTTATTCGGGAGTAGAGCTCTGGTTTCCGGCTGTGATGGAGGATTTGGAGCTTTTGAGGCTAGGCTTGCGGAATATTGTCGTCGAATTCCTCTAGGAGTGTGGGTTTCTTGCTATCCTTCTGATTCTGGTGCAAAACTTTGAGACTGCCGCGCTTTTCTTGATTTTTTTCCCCTCTGGCGAGAGGTCGCATCTTTAAGCTCCGGGGGCCGTAAGCCGCTTCCAAGTGGAGAATTAGGTCCCGAGTTCTTACTAATTTCAAGTGTTTGTTAAGCCCCTGCATGCTATGGGTTAGAATGGTGGCTTCTAGGGTTCCGGTTTTCAACTGTTTTGCTCGCATTCCAGTCCGACTTGTTCTTGAGAGCCAGTTGAAGTGGAAAGTTGTGGATAGTTCCCAGGTACGATCCAATTTAGTGTTTGATGGTCGTGAATGTCCACTTTGTTACAATGTAGCTTCTCTTAGTTTTTTATGTAGAAAAGTTGCTTCTTTTTTGTAGATTTCTGTAGATTTTCACTACTGTATGGATAAATCCTTGAAAACTTGGTGAAGGAGCCGAGGGGATCAGTTTCTGCTTTTTGAATCAGGTGAGATTAAGATTTAAGACATTGGACTTTTGAAATTTTTTTAAGTTCTAAGGAAGTTACCTCTGTGTACCTCTGCTAGTTTCCATGTGTTGTTGTCTTAATAATAGGTGAGTCTAACATGCGCCAAGCTGGCCATGTTACCTCGCCCATTTCTTTAGTGAAGTCCTGCACCTGCTCCAAAGGTCCAAGCTTTTCTCCTTTTCTCAAAAAAAGAAAGGCGTTCTGCCTTAGCTTTTGCTTTGTATGGTCTTTTGGGGCATTGATTATTTTTAGGTAAGTAATGCATTTTTTTTTTTTTTTGGATAATAAAGTAATGCATTATTTGCTGCTCCATTTCTGTATGGTAGTAGATGGGTTGGACTAGTGTGAGCAGAATTTTTTTATTTATTCTTTGCGCAACGTTTTCTTTGGAGCTTTGCTTTTGGCCTTTGCTTTTCTACCTTTAGGATGCGGATGCTGATGAATTTCTTTGAAACCACTGTGTCAAGCACTCTGACTTTGTTTACACAAATAGATGGGCCACCTTCTCTCTTCACTCTTTGAGAAAGACTTGAGTTTTCTTTGTAAGAGACTCCTGTTCTTTTGCTTGACAGTGACCCAACTGCCCCTTTGTAAGCTAGAGTAACAAGAATTCTGAAGCTTAGGTGTGAAAAGAAACAGACAAGAAGAACCTGGTTCTCTTCAATGAGAGAGATATGGGCCAACTGGCGGTGGAGATGGTCCCCTACCTATCAATTATCACAGTGCTTGACCTTTTCCTGATATTCTCCACCAAGCAATTGGATCCTTTCGAGGTCTAATTGGACCACATTTTTTTAGGATTCTAAAGTTTGAGTTTTTGAGAAGACTGCAAATGTTGATAAACCCGTAGAAAGTATCCATATTCTTCTCCATCTTTTTTTTCTTCTTTTTTCCTCTTCTTGATTTTTCTTTTTGTATCAAAAAACAAAAGATGGTTACTACCCTAGATTTTGTTCTTTTGTTACAATGACTGGTTTCCTTCTAATAGGATGACATTTAATTAAGGCCTCCCACTTTTTTGGCTTTGGTAAATTTTATCTCATTCTTTACTTCCTGCTCTTCTTCAAAATTGGATGAAGAAGGTCATGACTGAAAAGTCAATATTGCTGAGAAGCACCATATGCTGTTGTTTTTCTATGATTCTAATGTCTATACCATTTGCTGTCTTTTCTAATGTTTCTTGCTTTTTCTTTTTTTTCACTGCAACAGGATTGGAAGAACCAATGTCTTAAATAATTGTGTTCTTTTGCACCCATCTAGAAAATTAGCATGGATCACCTCTTTCTCTTTGCACCAATTCCTTTTCTTTTTCTCCTGCTATGCCTTCCTTCTCTAACCATTGCTGACTTGAAGTCTGATAAGCAAGCTCTCCTTGCCTTTGCGAATGCAATCCCTCATGGGCACAAACTAAATTGGACTTCTAAGACCCCAGTCTGCTCTTCTTGGGTTGGGATCACATGTACACCAGATCGAACCCATGTGCGTACCCTCCGACTACCAGGGGTTGGGCTCCTAGGCCCGATTCCTGTTAACACACTTGGAAAGCTTGATGCCCTTGAAGTCTTGAGCCTCCGATCCAATCGCCTTACTGTATATCTTCCTCCAGATGTTGCAAAACTTCCTTCTCTGCACTCTCTCTTCCTTCAGCACAACAATTTATCTGGAATTATACCTAGTTCACTGTCTTCCAACCTCACATTTCTTGACCTCTCCTATAATTCTTTCATGGGAGAAATTCCACTGACAATTCAAAATCTTACTCAAATTACTGCATTGTACCTTGAGAATAACTCTCTCTCTGGACCCATCCCCAACCTTCAACTTCCCAAGCTAAGACATTTAAATCTGAGCTACAACAACCTCAGTGGCGAGATTCCAGTTTCTCTTCGCAGATTCCATGTTGATTCATTTCTAGGAAACCCTTTACTATGTGGTCCCCCTCTACGACAATGCCCAGGAGTTGCTCCTTCACCGTCACCAATGTCACCACCCCCAGCATCCCCCCCAAAATCCAAAAAAAGCTTTTGGAAAAGATTAAGTATTGGGGTCATAATTGCAATTGCTGCTGGCGGAGGGACCCTGCTGTTTCTTCTGGCAATTGTACTTTTGGTATGCTTTTTGAAGAGGAGAGATAGGGAAGGCAGTGCAGTATCAAAGGGAAAGGGTCCTGCTGGTGGAAGGACTGAAAAACCCAAAGAAGAGTACAGCAGCAGCGTTCAAGAAGCTGAGAAGAACAAGTTGGTTTTCTTTGAGGGCTGTTCATACAATTTTGATCTAGAAGATCTGCTAAGAGCTTCTGCTGAAGTCCTTGGGAAGGGGAGTTATGGGACTACCTATAAAGCTGTTCTAGAAGATGGTACAACAGTAGTGGTGAAAAGATTGAAAGAGGTGGCAGTTGGGAAGAGAGAGTTCGAGCAGCAGATGGAAATAATAGGAAGAGTTGGGCAGCACCCAAATGCAGTGCCACTTCGTGCTTATTACTATTCCAAGGATGAGAAGCTTCTTGTTTATGACTATGTCCCTTCTGGCAGCTTCTCTACCCTCTTGCATGGTATGCCTATTTAAAGTTCTCATTTCTAAGGTCATTATATTTTATTTAGTACTGACCTGCTTTACTAGACCTGCTTTACCAGGGAAGATGCACTCAATACTGTTGCCTATTGGTTAATATGTGTAATCTAGAATGCCTGAATGTTTGTTGCTCAAAACATGATACAAACCAAGATGGCGAATATTGGTCGAACTATATAAAATCTTTAGATCTGAGATATGCATAAGAATCTGTTTAACATTATTGGCAACGCTAATGGTCTTGGAATGCCAAATATGAACATCATAATAGCAATTTATTTTATCAGACTGAACAGTCATCTGCAACTGAATGGTAAGATTACTTAATATGCTATGTTGGTTCTCTAGTATAACTCAGTTCAAATTAAACAATTTATTTTTGCCGTAGCCCCACAAATAACTAACTAGTCTTATATATTTTGCCAAGACATGATTTGCTGACAACAGATGTAGCTTAACTAGTGCTGTAAAAATCAATTTAGTCCTGGATGATATTGACTCATTCATATGATAAAACTCTATATTCGCATATACATTTGAAAAGCTTGGTTTCTAGAAGTCCAGCCCAATATTATAACCACCTAAAACCTTCATTGGCTTATAAAACCCCACTATTTTCCACACGTGGGGAAACTTAATGACTAGAGAACTTTGCTAGTTATAAGTGTGCATTGCGCAATGCTGACAGAAAAAAATGCTGTCAAGATCACGTTACATATTTCACAATAGACATCACAGTGAATGGCTTTGATGACTAAGTTTTTAGGTCCCATGGGATGGAAGGCATCCCAGCTGTCTGGTTTCGTTTATATGACAAAATAGGACTCAAGTGGGGCTGGGACTCTGAAATTTATCCCCATGTGGATAGAAGAAGAAAGAGGAATGAAAGAAAGGAAGGAAAGGTGAAGAAAGGGGAAAGAGAAAGGAAGGAAAGATGAAAGGAAAAGAAAGAAAGGAAATAAAATGGAAAAAGAAAGGAAGAAAAAAAGAAAAGAAAGAAAAAAATGAAGTAAATAAAGAATAAGAGAAAAAAAAAAAAGAAAGAAGGAAGAAGAAAAAGAAAGACAAGGAGGGATGGAAGAAGAAAGACAGGAAAAAAAAAAAAAAAGAAGGAAAGAAGGGAAGCGAGAAGAAAGAGAAAGGAAGGAAAGAATGAAAAAATGAAAGAAAGAAGAAGAAAAGGAAAGAAAGAAAGGAAGAAGAGAAAAGAAGAACGAAAGGAAGAAGAGAAAAGAAGAAAGAAGAAAAGGAAAAAAAATAAAGAAAGAAGGAAAAGAAGAAAGAAAAGAGGTTGAGTGTACCTGTTGAGACTCTCAACTAGGACGACAATCAGGGTGGTGTAGGATAGTGGAGCATCCCATTTTATGAAAAATCTAGGACACCCTTAGCTCATTCCATTTGATTTAAAACCTTGCTGATACCTTCTTAGGTTGATGAAATCATTGATGTTACAAATGGTAGGGCCTTGGTTTTAGTCATCTACATCACGGCATCTGAATGCAAGATCAGTGCACCCATAACAAGCATAGCGATTGCAACCATTGATAGCAGTTTCGTTTTGAGCTGTGATCGAACTTATGAACTCCATAACTCATTTCAAAATTTTTCCCATAATCTTTGTGTTAAGATGGATGAGAACTGGCTGGTTTATCCCACTGATAGGTGTTGCAAAAGCATACTCTTGTGGCTTGGAGATGAGCTTGCTGAGTACATGTACTTCGAGGACATTTTATGCAGTAAACTATGACACTCCTTTTAAAGGAATTGACCAGTCTTAATATATACCCAGAGCCAAATTAAGTTTGGATATTTATCCTGGCATTGGCAACAACATTGCTATTTTGTTTTATGGAGATAAATATATTTTAGGATCATATTATTCCATTGAATTTTGTCAAATTATACTTTAAAAACCATAAAATGGATTATCAACTAGGCATATCTTCATGGAGTACTTATTTCACAGTTTGGGATACATAACTAGCAGTGTGAAGACCCTAAGTGTGCAGTTCATAACTGCTCGTGCTTTTCGGCTTCCTATTTAGAACAGCTGAAATAGATAATGTTTCATTCTAGTTGTTTTGGCTCCTTTGTTCAGTTCTGTCCAGGAACCATGTTTTATTTGGTCCAATTATTTGCACTATTCCTGAGGAGACAGTGCTGTATACAAAAACTACAAGTAGGTGTGCATATTGATCTACAATGCAATTTTCATCCATGTCTCTATGGATCCAAAATATGATTTTACAGTAGGCTAGCCTATCATGATTCAATGCAAACTAAGATTGATTCATTATTTTAGTTTCCATGAATTATAACTGTGTGTCAGTTGGCTGCATTTTGTCTTAGATCACAAATTTAACAGCTAATTCATTTTTGCAACTGAAATGAAACTTCATGAACTTGATCTGAAATAGTCAAACTTTGTGCACGAAAAAAGTGAGCTAGATTTTGGAAAGATGTTTACCCAATTCTGTTCATATACCTATGATATTGTTACGATCAAATAAATGAACTTGTTATGTGAATGAAAATGTACTTGAAATTTAATGCCTTTTGTGGGACTCAGAAAACTTGCATTCCAACAATTTAATATTGCACGCCTTTCTCCATGAAGCATGACCATACTTGTACTGAATTTCTTCGATACATACAGTATAGATAAATTGTTTAAATATGGGATTATTTTTAAAATCTGCCCTCTTGTTCTTGATTTCTCAATTTCATCAATTGTTCCATTGCATCATAAATTAACCATAAATAAGATAGATGTTTTCCTTGTTATTTGCAAAGAAAGTTGAAGATTAAAGTTCCTATAACTTTCCTATGATAAAAAGCAATGATCCAATTTGCCTCATTGTCATCTCCCTTCTAATATAAATTACAGGAAACAAGGGTGCTGGAAGAACTCCGTTGGACTGGGACTCTAGAGTAAAGATCTCACTAGGAGCTGCGCGTGGCATAGCACACATACACACCGAAGGAGGTGGAAAGTTCACCCATGGCAACATCAAAGCCTCTAATGTCCTCCTCAGCCAGGATCTTGAAGCTTGTGTATCTGACTTTGGCCTTGCCCCACTTATGAACATCCATGCAACTCCCTCCCGAATTGTGGTGGGCTACCGCGCACCTGAAGTCATTGAGACCCGAAAATCCACTCAGAAATCCGATGTCTACAGCTTTGGCGTCCTGCTCCTTGAGATGCTTACTGGAAAAGCTCCACTTCAATCTCCAGGACGTGATGATGTTGTGGATCTGCCAAGATGGGTCCAATCTGTTGTCCGAGAAGAGTGGACTGCAGAAGTTTTTGATGTGGAGCTAATGAGGTATCAGAACATCGAGGAAGAGATGGTTCAGATGCTTCAGATTGCGATGGCATGTGTTGCAACTGCTCCAGATCAACGTCCTAGAATGGAGGAAGTGATTAGGATGATTGAGGAGGTCCGGCACTCAGACTCGGAGAACCGGCCATCTTCAGAAGAGAAGTCCTAAGAGTCGAATGTTCAAACGCCATGAGAGGACATGAATAAAGCACAGGATTAGCTGTTAAGAAATTAGTTTCTGGAGGGGATCTGATTCAGTTAGTGAGTCCCTATTAGTTATGCAAAAAGGTAGCTTGTGTGCATGGGAATGTTGGTGTCCAAGGGCATTCAGATTCTTGCATGTAATCTGTGTCAAGTTTGATGATTGTTGTAGTGACTGGCATTCATTTTTCCACAATTTGATTGGTGAATTTTATTTATTCCATTCTTCCTCTTCATGTCGAGGGCTATCTTTGGTTTTTATTTGTCAATTAAAGTCTATTTATTCAAGGTGGCATTGCTTTCTCAGAACTGAATTTATGCAGATGATTGTTTACCATTAAAAAGGTCCGGCAACTCCAAGACTGTTTCCACAGGGAGACTGGTGTTGAGTAATGGGTTTTGGGTGTGTAAGAGAGAAAATGGTGATCATGAGTGTAACTAAGCCAAGTTTGATTGAACTCGTGTCCGACCAAGCTTAGTTTGAAATTAGTTCCAAACTTGAACTTTGGTGGATCAAGTTTGATTTGTCGCACCATGACCACAAGAAGAAACGAGGTTTCCACCAAAAAAAAGTATTTTTTATTGTTTGGGCCAACAGTGGTCTGAATGGCAAACAATAAATACACAATTATCATAAAATGCCATTCAATGCAGACCACTGTTTGCCCAACAAAAATCCAAGCAGTCAAGGTGGCCATTCTTAGGCGGATTCTAAGCCTTCGGTTGCACCAATTTGGGTCCTTCAATGATCGAGTATGGTTAATTTTGACGAATATTAGCCAATTAATCCAAAATCTCAACAACCACCCAACTGGAAGAGGATAACATGCAGGACTTTATGATATCAGTTGTTAACACATTCCACTTCTTTAGAATTAAAGCAGAACCAAATAAAAATAATTTGCAAACTCAGCATGCAACTTTGCACCTAGCAGTTGGTGATGTAGAGTGCAATTCCAAAAATTTTAGAACATAGCATCATTATATCTGATTCAAGCGCATTAACCTAACCAGATTCCAGGTAAACAACTAGCCAATTTTCCAGAACAATTTGATATATTTAGACCTGACCAAATTAGATCAATATTTGGGCGGGTCTTAAATGTTGAGTAAGATACAATAGCCACAATATGCTCTTCATGTACTCAAAATGTTTAAGAAAAAATTTAGAATTTTTCTTTGGTGGAATGATTCTTTGAACCATTTCAAGCAATGCAGTCTCCAAATTTTTCTTGAAATATCCTAATAATTCATCAATTCTATGCATTTATGAAAGCACTCAAATTCTGTATCAGTAGCATTATCTTCTGCTGCTGTTGTTATAGTCATGCTAATATCGCTATTGCCTCTTGCATGCTGGTTTCTTTATTCATCACATATCAATAAAATTGCATATTCTGCTCTTTTTTTTTTTTTTTGTTGTTGCTTAATAGTATTTTTCAAGTTCCGACCATTTTGTTTAAGTTTCTGCATTCTTTCTGAATTTATCAAACAAAATTATTAACGAGCCAACTGTATGACAATGATAAAACAGTCCCCCTGCCATTCATAAGATTATTTATTTGAAAATTTTCAGTAGCATTTTGCACATTCATTTATATTATATACAGGACGCTGCTCAACAATGAAAAATGCTAGGATGCTTTTGGAATCCTCTAACTGATTACCTGCACCTTCAACGCCAAGAGAGTTACTACATGGCTGTCGTGTTTTTTAGGGCAAGGGCCCACCATAACTTCATCAAACTTCAGTAACCTATTAAACCCATACAAGTTTAAAATGAAGTAATAGCATATAAAGCTTATCACCACCATCATGGTTAAACTGCAGCTCATTTAATGGTTGTTCTTGCGAGCCATCTCCTGTGCCATCTCTCGTAGTTCCTCTGGTGATGGAGGCCGAGGACCCTCAGGAGGATAAACCACATATTGACGCTACATATCAACCATTATCAGTTCTTGCCAAGTAATTATAAAGAAAAGCAAATTCTCAACGTGAAATAATATCAAGAAGACAGGTTTTTTCTTTTTTGTTTGAAAAAAAAAAAAAAAATCCAAGCTATGAAGCTTTCAAAAACCAAGTTCTTAATTTCTCTCTTTGAATTATTGGATCAAGATAAGGAAACTCCATGCTCATTTCATAAACTGACTTATGAGGTCAATTGTGCATCAAACTAAAAATGAGATACAAAATTGAGCACATTTGAAAGATCAAAACTCATGAAACTCATGAATCCTGCGGTGAGTTCATGGGAGTAAATAGTCCATGATGAATGCTATATCAACTTGACAATGATTAAAAACATTAAGATAACCCTCCAAGTTTACAAGAGTTTCTGAAAATTTTCATGACTCTTTTAACATTTCATACAAATACTTCCCAAAGGTTCAGGTAAAAGCAGTAAATAAAAAGTTACCAGAATCTTTATATATGGGCAATTTGGAAATAGATATTCTGACATAAATGAGCAAAAGCAGAAGGCTTCTTTGCCAATTCATCCATCAACGTTTGCTTTGTATATGTGTGTGTGTTTTTCTAATGTCCTAGGCCAACATTAAATGGATAACCTAGACTACTTGTTATGCATATGATCATACCCTGAGCAATTGGACTCTGATTTTTCTAGAACATCTACTACAAGTTATAGCTAAAGAAAATCATTAAAAATTCAGTCAAGAATCAGAAGTGAAACCTAAAAACAAAATCAAACTTCGAGATGCTAGTCATTGGCAAAGAAAAAGACTATATCCTATTGATTATGTTTCAAGGCACATATGCGTGAAGCCCTGAGAATAAAACAAGTACAAGAGAAGCACAAAGGAGGAGCTGTCTCTCTACTTTACTTCAAGATGGACAAGTGAAACAAACTAAAAGCCCACAAAACATAGGTCTAAAATTAATTCTATCACTTCAACGAAACAGTGAACATAACCCTCTTTAAGATTAAGATCCTCGAGGGTCAATACAGGGGCTCTATGACATTAGAGATACACATCACATAAAGGCACAGGTGTAAGTACACATGCTATTTCCTACTCTTAACCCATGTGAAATTCGATACATGTTCCACGTTCAACATGTTAGAAACTCCCTCGTAACTATAACCTGTGTTACCACTAATCACTCATAAGTTAAAGCTACCATAAGCAGAGTGATGAGTGATACTGTAAAACCAAACAAGGAATAGTAAGCAATTTGGGAAGTGCTAGGCTAGACAATCAAGTCCAGCTCTATGGTTGTTTCCAAATTAGAGAAGGGCATTCAGCCAGGAAACATTTAAGATCGAACTGAATATAGAAAAATATTTGCCAATTTAAAATAGAATAATGTAAAGTTATGAAAACAAGTCAACTCATTACCATGAAAAGTTCAAGTATAGTCTCCATTGGGAAAGAAAAAGGACCCCTGAGCGTGCATGCGTGCGTGTAATGGTAAAATTGTAATCTAGTCTAGTATATATTTCTACAGCATAATATTGCATGGCATGATCATTTTGTTGTAGGCTCCTACAAGAACAATATGTGAAACATTGTGCCTCAATCTCAAGTTATCTTTTGCACTTGGCTCCTCAATCATACCTTATCTGGCCATTTCATACTCACCATGCTATCTCACAGGGACAAAACATATGAAATGCAATTTTCATAAAATTAGAAATAAAAATGAAACGAAATGAAAATTGAAGATCATAAAGTTCTTAAAAGTCATCATTTTTTATATTTAAGATCGATTATTCATAAAGAAGAAGAGATAGAGGAGGATGCTATCCATATGATTAAAGCAGGCGGGATAAAATAGAAAAATGCAAGTGAAATATTATGTAATCATAGAATACCTAACAAGTTGAAAAAAAAAAATTATAAGACAGTCATAAGATCAGTTATGCTTTATAATACAAAATGCTGAACGGTTAGCAAACTATGTATACACAATATGAGTATGCCCCAAATGATAATGTTGAAATGAATATATAGTAATATAAGAAAATAAAAAATAAAATCATTCGTTAAAAAAAAAAGAGAAGAAAGCACCAATTGAAGACAAATTGAGAGAGACCGACTTCAATGGTTTGGACATTTACAACGTGAATCTAGGGATGTATCGACATGAAGAAGTAATCTGATATAAATAGAAAGAAAAAGAGGTAAAGTTAGACTAAAAATTATATGAAAGAAAGATAAAGAAAAACTTGATATCTTTGCATTTTACAAAAAGTATGATTCTAAAACGAGCAGAATCAATAAAAAAGAATTATAGAGCCAACCCTAACCAGTTTGAGATTAAGGCTTTGTTGTTGTTGTATACTCTCTTAAAAGCACTTCTTCCTTGTCGACATTTATACCATGTGACCAAAACTTCCTCCCCAATTGTTAGATATGGGTTGTATATTATTGCTTTTTAATCCTTTTCATGAAAAATACTTGATCTATTATATATCTTGAAGTATAAGCATGTTAGATGGAGTTAATGTAATGTGCAAAGGGAGGGCTATAAGGTAAATAGAAGAGAAAGAAATAGATCATCTAGTCCACCTTAGGAGTCCAACAATATAAGGAAAGAGGGCTCCAACAGCAGACGTAGAAGGAGATGAGGGATTGGTTAGAAAAGTTGACTTCGAGTCCACCATAGATTATTTGAGGTAATTAGAGGGTCAATGATATCCTAATGGGAAGGATTCAGTTAGTTTCGTAATTTTGCTTCTAAAAAAGCCTAAATACCCCCTTCCCTTTAAGACATCCATTGGAAGAACCCCCCCCCCCCCCCCCGCCCTTCTAATTTTTCTTCTACCACTTTGTCGATTGCCTTAGCAATAAAAACAAGACTCATCTAACAAGATAGGAGTGATGATATGATACAGGTTTTGTGAACTCCCTTGAGTGGAGGGCAGTTGTACACATGGTAATTATTTATATATCTTGTCCAAAAGGATGGCAGACCAATTAACAGCAAAATTCTCTCTCTTCTTATTCACAAAAAGTTATCAAGGTAAAAATAATGGCAATGATCTAATGAACAAAAGACAAAGAAACTAAATATCATATATGATTTGTGATGAGATACTCAACATTATCAAACATCATGAAGAAGTAATCAGGTCTAGGCCTCTAGGGTTCTCAACTCCATCCCAAAAATAATGTCCTCATTATTCTCCTCAAAGCAACTCTCTAGGTCAGTAAACTTCATTTCATCAAATCTCTTAAATTTGACGCTTGTTTTTTCCTCTACATCCACCATGCTTGGTGGGATCTCTACAATTGTTGTTTGCTTCTAACAGCCCCAATTTTTTTTTTCAACTAATTAGTTCTATAGTGGTATACCACATTTTCCACCATGAAAGAGGAAAAAATAGAGAGAAAAAAGGGGGAGTGGGGCTTACAAATCCCATGAGCTTGTGGAGAGTCTTGGAGTCGGTGGCAACTAAATAGGTGAGAACAACTGGGACGGTGACGTACACAGCGAACTTGCCGATCTCCAGCAGCCCTTTTGACGTCCCCAGTGACGACATCTCCTTGTTACTCCCCTCGTTCTATCTGTAAACATATGTAAATGTCTGTAGGGGAAGAGGAAAGTTGGCTAAAAGAGCAAGTCCCTTAAACAAAAATGTCTTTGAGAATCAACTGCGGCCACATGAACCTATCTGTAAACATAAGCAAATGTCTGTATGGGAAGAGGAAAGATGGATAAAAAGAGAAAGGCCCTAAAACAAAGATGTTTTTGATCCTTCTCAACTGCTGCCACATAAGCCTATCTGTAAACATATGTATATGTATGTACTTACCATTAGCGGACTGTCAACATAATTTTGAGTTGCTATTTAAACTCCAATCATGACTTAAATAAAATCCAGCTATTACTTTGCTAACCTACACAAACCAAGAATTCAAATAAAAGGAAATCAGAACTAAGATATAGAAATTTAGTGCAGATATCCCCTTTGAACTTATTTTATCAACACAAACAATGTAGTCTATGCCAGCTTTACGAACAGCTTCAACTTTAGATTTCAGGAAAAAATTGACAACTCCCTTGCAACCTAAGCTCTATCGCAATAGTTATCAGCAACTTAGAAGTAAACAGAAATCAAGCATCACTATTGCCAACACCGCATGAGAAAAATGGATATCAAGCTATAGGCATCGCAATGATATTACCAGTAAAGTTTCAAAATATCATATTGACAACAACCCACTTCTCCAAGCAATCTTCTTAGCCAATGAAAGCACCATTTCCAAGGAAAAACATAGACCCATCTACTATACCATCCATCAATGTCACTGCTAGGCGTAGACTCATTGGTGAAATTATACCATAATCTGGTATGACCCTAACACTTCAAGTACTTCCAAACAAACTCTTCAAGCATGCATAATCAGCTAATTCACATACAACCTGAATGCTCAACTGAAATCAAGTTTCCCCAGGAGTTGACCGATTTCAAATTTCCTTCACTAATTTCAGAAATCTTGATGGCAAGATCGTTCACCATGAAATACATCTCAATCATCTAATATTATGTATTTTGGACCTTTTAGACTATTCAATCATAGCATAATAGTTTCAGATTGGGCTCATCTTGCTAAACCTGATTGAAACCCTTAGTCTCCATGAAGGTACCTAGCCTGGTACATCAACCTGAGTACATCAAAGACAACCCCATGAAACAAGTGAACACATGAGATCATCATAACACAACAAGCATGCTTTTTATACAAAAATATAAAGTAATCTAATATCTATATGATAATATAATAATCAAAAATTGTATGGGTTTAATTAAATGGCCACAAAACCTTGAAAACATGCTAACCAATGCCTTCATTTAGGGCATTTGCAATATCCTGCTCAAAATAATGAAGAAAAATATGACTATGCATTGAAAGCTGTGATGCCATAATAATTTCAGCATAAAGTTATCAAAGTTAGTTATACAGGTAAAGATCTTATAACAATACATTGATCAGACTTATCTCAGCAGGTTGCATAGCAACCCTCACCTCAAGAAAAAGGTCCAAAACTTCACTCAAGATCACGGCTCTCCCACCAAATTAGGGCTGCAAACGAGTTGAGCTGGCTGAGTGGCAGGCTACCTGGAATCAACTTTTTACATAAAAGGACTGATCAACCTTGAGCAAAGGTTGACATGACATGATCATGTTTTGCTCATTTATCATGTGAACTCATATCGGATAAGCTTTTTAACAAGCTGAACCTATTAATCATTTTTGCAAACCTAAGGGGTTCAAACTCAACTCAATTTATTGGCCAAGTTGAAAATTATGTTTAAGATACACATTCATTTCCAAGCTGAGCTAAACTCAATAGCCTATTATCTAGCCTAGCCTGATCTGTGAAACAATTTAACTCATTTCATTGGCAGGCTTCCACGAAATTTCTCACTGTAATGGAAAAAGGATCTTACATAACATGATAAACTCTAAAATGTTGTGTAAAGAAACTTTACTTGGTTTTCTTTTCTTCTTCTTTTTGAGCCAGAGCTTCAAACCTTGGATCAAACCATCAAAGCTAAAACCACGAAGTAAAGCTACTCAAGACATGAACTGAGTTATCAGAAAAGTGTTTCTCCTTTCATGAAATCACCAATGTAGAGGGAAATAACATATAATAGCTAGTCTTTCACATCCGCCTAAGGAATACGTTCATGAGGATACTTGAGCACACTTGCTTAAAAGCATGGGTCAGGTTGTGCAATGCTTTTGCAACAAATGTGTTCTATCTTCACAATCTTTTCATAAATCACCTTATATTTATCCTGCGTAGTCTTCAAACATACATAGAGAGAGAGGGAACTGTCCATTTTTTCCCTAGTTAAGACCATACTCGAACTTTTCATGATGATGAGTTGACATGTTTTCATAATTTTACATATTTTATTCTAAATTTTGAAAATATTTTTCTACATTCAGTTCAATTTTAAATATTTCTCGACCTAATGCCCTTCTCTAATTTGAAAACAGGCATAGAGGTAGTCTTGATTGTCTAGCCTAGATCTTCCCAAATTAGTTGCTATTCCTTGTTTAGTTTTACAGTATCACTTATCACTCTCTGCATAAAGTTATTGTCCTCCATACAAAGACAAAGGAATGGATCCTTGCGCAGCCCAGAAGCAACGATTGATGAGGGCTCACATGGCTTTGCTAATTATCATCATTTCGACTATTTATTGCCATGGCTTTTTTTTTTTTTTTTTTTTGTTGGTAATTCAGTCTGTTAGGCGACTATTAGGTAGCTCAATTCTTTTGATGCTGCCTCAGCCCTATGCCCAAGGCGATGGTGTGATTCAATATGCTGTTATACATCAAAAAAATGCATGATTTGGTACCAAGAACATTGAGGCTTCGAAGCCCGATCCAACGAGAGAAAGAACGAAATCAAAGCATTGGTATTCAGGAACAGATCGAAATCTACGGAAACGAGAGGGAAAGGTGACGAACCTGGATCGAAATCAACTGGAACGGTCAGGAAGGGGACGAGGGTTTCGCGCTGCCAGACGGAAAGGATGATTTATCGCCAAATAGAGAAGAAAACAAAAAAAAAAAAAAGGTGGACGGCGTTCGGAATCGATTCAGATCCACCGCTGATGCTGGGAAACAGTACCAAGGGGCGAGGGGAAAATTATAGGGCTTCGGAACGGCTTCAGAGTCCCTCCAATTGAGATGGCCTCGCACTTGGATCAGACCACGAGGAGCAAAGGTCCAAATCAAAATCTATCGGTTTCAAGCTCGGTTTCGTCGGACCTCTACGCCATTAAGTCCAGCACCAATCCGTTTCCAGAGCCTGAAACATGAGATCAGCTAGTTCTAACGATGGCAATGATTAACCTTTTTCAATCCATTTAACTTGATTCTAAATTAATTTAAATTCTTTTTAATAAAATGATTGGATTTATATATGAATTTTTTACCTATTTATTGGGCATTTTGATTGACATGATAATTTTAAATCAAAACAAAATCAAATCGATCCTGCATTGACTCAAACCTACTTTTGTTCTATCTTCAACATCAGAGTGGGATCTAGATGCGATGGTTCCTTTTCTTATCGTCAGTTCTTCACTGAATCTAAGATGGCTATTCTCTTAGAGCAATAACTTGTTTCATGACGTACAAGTTGAATGGAGTTTGATGCAAGCCTGGACCGTTGAATTAATTAATCCAATGGCATATGACTGGATTTCCTTCTAGGACTCATTTGATTTACAGTAAAAGAGATTATGAAATTTTATTTTTTACGAATTAGAATATTTGATTTACGCCTTTAGGGCTTGTCCGTCAAAATACTCTATTTTCACGTAATTTAAATTCCTACGTTTTGGGCTCGATTGGTTCAAAGAGATCGCAAAATTTTATTTTCCGTAAATTAGAATGTTTGGTTCGCGCTTTTAGGGCTCGTCCATGGGAATACTTCATTCCCATGTGATTTGAATTCTTGCATTTTATGAAAAATAAAATTCTATCGGTACCGTAGAATTTACTTTCTCACTGCGTATTTTCTTTTTCTTCCCAATATACCCTTCTTTTCCGTATACCCTTTTTACCAAACCAAATCAGCGGGCAAGAGAAGGAGAGAAGAAATATGTTATTCGCTTTATATCCACGGGGTGTCAATTGAAAGAGAGGTAAGAATTGGCTTAGATCTTTTCGACGGATGGATGTTTGTTGTTGTATCAATTTGATTTTTAATCCTGGATTTTTTTTTTCTTGCTGTTGTGTTTTTTTTGGGGCATGTTTTTTTAGAGAGTTGCAAAAATTTAAGGATTGCATCCTGATGTGATTTTGCTGCTTTTTTTTTCTATTTCTAAGATGGTTTAACTATATTTTTTTTATTAGCCGAAGGATGGTATTGTGATAATTTGATCCAATTTTAGAGACTTGAATAAATATTCTATTTCTATTTTTTTTCTTGAACCCGTTAGCTTTCGTTAAACGCATCTAAAACGTTTAGAAAAGATGCGTGCAGATAATTTGAAGAGTCCAATGAAATCGGCAACCATTTAAATGCAGAACCCCAACTGAGAAGAAACAAAAACTACTTTATTCTTTCCATGTCCTACTTTATGCCAAACTCTGTTCATTTTGCTTAATGGACTAAGTAAATACTTTGATTGGATGCAAGCGAAAGATGAAACAGAATATGAAGGATGAAGACCAAACACCATTAACCTTTCTAATTAATTAAATAGATATTGGCTTCACATGGTGAAGGGTTTTGCAAGGTAAAGGACATATAAATATAGAAAGCCAAGGATTGGCTTAATGATAGATCCATTTTAGATCATGAGTTGATTGTTAACTGGATTGACAACCCATTTTTTTCTCTTATTTACCCCTTTCTTTTCTAATTTATTTGGATAGCAAAATATTCTTAAAAAAGATCTTTTCAGTATAATATAGTAGTATATTCAACTGACTGTAAATAAAAACTAACGGATGAAACTTTCTGTATATCAGAACAAAGAGACTTTTTTTAGTGGATAGTTTCTGATGCTTCTAAATCATAATTGACATGCATTATGTGCTTAATGTTCTAAAATGAGATTTTCTTTTCCTTTAATCATAATATGAAACTTTATTTGTTACTTGTTTATGGCAGTTATGACTCGTTTACCTCTGTCTAAAAAGAAGAAAATGGCTATTACCATTACGGTGATATACATAGATATAATGTTGACGGTAACGTCATTGATGGCCAGGATTGTTACAATAATAACACTATTAAATTTTAGAATTCTTAAGAAAATGTTATATGTTTTTGATAGAATACTTGATGAAAGGGTGATGAATAGAATAGCTAATCTTAGGCTTATGATAATGGAGAGTGATCAAGTTTGTATTGATCAACTAAGAATGGATAAGAGGATATTTTGGAAGCTCTGCGAAATGCTTAAATCGGTTGGTAAATTGGAGGGAAATAAAAATGTTGCTGTTGAAGACATAGTTGCAAAATTTCTTCACACTTTAGCCATCACTCCAAAAATAGGGTTATGCAAATATACTTTTATAGATCGGGTGAGACAGTAAGTAGGCATTTTAATGCTGTCTTGAATGCAATTTTGAAGCTTCATATGCACTTGCTAAAGAAGCCGGAACCTATCACTGAAACATCAATAGATGAGAAATGGAAGTGGTTTAAGGTATGCTAATATTATAGTTTAGATTTAAAGGCAAGCTTTTGGCTTTTTAAATTGTTAATAACTCACAATTATTTTCATATTTTAATTGTAGAACTGCCTAGGTGCATTGGATGGTACATATATTAGATTGCGAGTTTCAGAAAAGGATAAACTTAGATATTGATCAAGAGTGAATGAAATTTTTACCAATGTACTTACTACTTGTTCACAGGATATGTAATTTATTTATGTGCTGCCTGGATGGGAGGGGTCAGCACATGATAATAGAGTCCTTAGGGATGCCATTTCTCATAGAAATGGATTAAAGGTCCCGCAAGGTAACTTTAAGTTACAGTTTCTTTTTTCATGCATGCGTACGATAGATAATATATTCTAACATAATTATTTGCTTATTTTTGAATGAGTAAGCTATTACTATCTTTGCGATGCTGGGTATACAAATTTTGAAGGTTTCTTAACTCCCTTTAGAGGACAGAGATATCATCTCAATGAGTGGGGACATGGTCATCAACCCACTATGCCTGAGGAGCTTTATAACATGAGGCACTCGAAGGCTAGGAATGTAATAGAGAGATATTTTGATCTGTTAAAGTTGAGATGGGCAATCCTTAGGAGCAATACTTGGTATCCTATTAAGACAATATATAGGATCATTTCTGTATGTTGCCTGTTGCATAACTTTATTAGAAGAGAGATGTCTGTAGGCTTTATACAATGAAGAGTGTGATCATGGTAGTTCTTCACATGAGCAGGGTCAATATGTAGAGTATATTAAGTCGTCTACATCTTGGAATGCCTTCAGAGTTAATCTTGTTGCCTAAATATTTGCAGAATGGCAACATAATAGAATTTGAGAAAAGAATTATGATATTTGTTATGTTTAATCGTTTTGACTTTTACTATTTGTATAAACATTGTGTTATGATAAAATCCTACTTTAATATTTTCCTTGCTATGTTATAATTTCTTTGCATTATGTCATAACGATTGTGGATATAGCATTATATTCTCTTATATACATTGATTTGGATGATGCAAATGAAATTTCATTTTGTAAGATTTTGATTGTATGCATATAATATATTGATTGTGGATGTAGATATGAGTACCTCAAATGCAGAAGAGACCTTTATCAGAAATAAAAGAGCAAAATGTAATAGGAAATGGACTTGTGTGGAGGATATTAAACTTGTAGAAGCGTTGATTGAGTTGGTAACACAAGGAGGTTGGAGGGCCGACAATGAAACTTTTAAGAGTGGATACTTTGCAACAACTAGAGAGGCTAATGGAAGAAAAGCTTCTTGGGTGTGGATTAAAAGCCACACCCCATATCGAGTCTCAAGTCAAGCTTTTGAAGAAGCAATACAATGCAATTGCAGAAATGTTGGGATCAAACTGTAGTGGTTTTGGATAGGATGACCACAATAAATGTGTAACCTGTGATGAGGAGACGTTCAAAGAATGGGCGAAGGTAAATTGGTATTTGGTCATATGGTTAATTTTTGATATGAATATCTTATTTTATGTTCTCTTACATTTTATTTAATGTATAGGGTCACCCAAATGCTCATGGTTTGAGGAACAAGTCCTTCCCTCACTTCAAGATCTAACAAATATTTTTGGGAGGGATCGTGCTACTGGGGTGGGAGCTGAAACTCCTGCATATGCTGTTGAAGAAATTAAGATGAAGGAGTAGCAGTATCTGCGCATATTACGAGCTATTACTGAAAGCCAAGAGGACGATAATGATTTTGTAAGTCAAAGCTTCACCATGCCTACTCCTGAAATGACCCATAATATGCAAGCTATAAGTTCAAGTAGGCCAAGGAAAAATAAAAAAACTGGGGATGAGGACATTGAGATAGTTAAAGAGCTTACAACTGAGATGAGAAAGATGAGAAATGTGATGGTAGCTATTGGAAATCGTATTAACAAATTGGCCTCATGTTTTACTGATGGGATAGATAGAAGAATGACAGTGGTATCTCAAGTGATGAAGGTTCAAGGTATTTCCCAATCTGACATTTTGTGGGTGGGTAGAAAAATTGCCATGGATCCATTGGAGACTGATTACTTCTTTAGTCTTCCAGAAGAGTATAAAGAGGAATATGTTCTAACTCTTTGCTCAAACTTTCATGGTGGGGGTGGGGTGTAGAAAAGATTATTGTAATGAACATATCTCTCCAAATATTAGGTTGCTTTTTAAATTTTCGTAGATATCCACTGTGGTTTTTTAGTATGTTTATCAGAATTTCTTGTACTTCTGCATCTTCGATGAATATTGTGTTCAGTCTTTTAGCTTATAATTTTTAGTTTTTCGGTTGACATTTTTGAATGGTCATATGTTTTAATAAGTGGGTTTTGTACGTAGTTATGCAATTTATTCATCCCGATAAGTTTTGGGTTGGATGCGGGTGTCGATATTTTTGATTTTTATGGTTTAATTTGATGAGCGCCCTCTTTGTCAGGATTTTTTTAGTTGGGATTGTTAAGAAATGCGGATTGTTTGTCTTTAATCTATACATATATCATGATTTCAATCAAAGAAGTTGGGATAGAATTGATGAAATTTTTATATGAAACCAAGAAATGTGGTGTTCAAAAGGACCTGCGTGTCTAAAAGTCTTGAACTTTTATCTGAAATTTATGAAGATCAGTACAATGGAGACAGACTGCTCGTTTGAGTATATAGATTGAGCTCCATTCCTTATTGCATGAGTAAATGAAGATATGAGACATTAATTGTCTATCTCTTCTGTTTCGTCCAAATGATCCAGTGAATTTCATCCATAGCTCATCTTGACTTTTTAACTCGTATCTTGCTCTAAAACTTTTGTTTTGATTTAAAATTTTGGTATCTTGATTTTTTGATCATTTTTTATAACCCCATATAGAAGTTAAAAAAATTAAATGGCACAAAAAAAGTTTTAAGAACTAAAGGATATAATTGGTATTCTGCACTACTTTTATGGGAAAGAAACTGTTCAAATAAACGTGACAGCTTCATTCTTTTTCATAAAAATGTCTGTTTCTCATGGTCAACCAAACGTGATAGTTTAAACATTTTATGCTTAGAAATTTAATTTCTAGATATTTGAAAGTCACTTCCTTTGAACCAAACGAGCCATTAGATTTTGATTCTAAATAAAGCCATTGGATTGACTACACTCTCTTTCCTTCAAAAAAAAAAAAAAAATCATATAACATTATCACTAAGTACATAATATAACATTTTTGCATCAACACTTTCTAACCTCACTTATTACTGTAATATTTTTATCCACAACAATGGTCAGGATCGATAATACTAACATTCTTTTGCCATGAGCCATGTAATGGTAAATATTGCGTTGCCTACATAAAACCAAGCAATTTTTATCTTTTGTTAAAAAAAAGTACCATGAAATTTTACGGCACTAATCACGTAGGTGCCTTGCCCAAGAAGAGGCAGCATCAAAAGAATCAACCTACCTTACATTAAAAACATCTATCTTGATATTAAATAAATAACTCAGCGGTGATATAAAATTTAAATCTAATATTTAAACATACACAGAAAAAATATCTAATAATCTGAATTATATTATTAATAATAAATACTGCTCCATATTAAATATAATATAATTAAAAATCGATAAAGATTTCTCTTATATGACTAAACATTCCTCCATCAGTATCCTATTGAACTTGTTGCTATAAATTTGTAAGGATAATGTAATACCTTAAAATTAGTTTCAAATGGAAAAGAAAAGTTTGAATAGTTCATAATTCAAGTTCATCTATTACTAATTAACTTGCACTTAAATTTTTTAGGATCACATTATTTTAGCCCACTAGCAGGTTAATTATGACAATAGGTGGGTTGAATGTTACAAATGGTATCAAAGCTAATTCGAGTGCATGAAAGTTGATGGGCAGGAGGAAAGGACTATCCATAAGACGGTGATAGTCATGATGTGGAGCCACCCTTATAGCACTGACGATCTAGCTCAGAACAGATTCTAACTAGCTTATAATGTGCGACGAGGACGTCGCTTGATAGGAGAAGATTATGATATCCAAAAAAATCCGACATCAAATGAGAAAAAAAAGTTTGAATAGCTTATAATTCAAATTCATTTACTATCAATTAACTTGCACTCAAGTTTTTTAAGGCCACTGAAGTAGAATGTTACATCAACTCTTTAAAAGTCTTCAATTATATACCTCAATTTTTTTACAGACTACTTGAAGTATAGAACCTTGCATGTAAATATAAGCTTTCTTAGTTTTCTTAGAATATAAATTTTAAAGAAAACTAAAGCAATAAATGTCAAATAATTTTTAAAAAATGGATTCTTAACTCCTAATTGGCCTTTAACTCAAATAGCAAATAAATAACATAGATATTAGAAAAATTTTAAAAAATTTATCCTTTCCATTGTGAGCTTTACAATAGCATTTTCATATTTTTCTATAAATTAATTGGCACTAACACAGCTTCGATAAAACACTCATAATTTTTTTTTACCGTACTTTCATTTTGTTTTATTCAAAAGATATTAAAAAGTTAATCCTATGCCAAATTTCATAGAAGTAGATTTCCTCATGCCTTGAATCAAGTTGTTGCTTAAGAGGCATTTAACTCGATCAAACTTAGCTCCATGACCAATAGTTAGATCCAATCTAATAGCCAATCTTAGATTTAATGAATAACTTATAATAATAAAAGCAATAATGAAGCATAGATCCCTCTTTGAGAAAAGCAATAATCAAACATAGATGCCTCTTTGATGTTCAAGATTGGACAAAACTAGATTTGAGTCAGATGTGAGATCAAATTGATTTTAATTTAATTTAAAATTATCATGTTGATCAAAGAGACATGTTTGGCATAATTCAGAATTAAGTTCGATCCAGTGACAATCAAACTAGCTAGGAGTGGTGACCAAATCTGATTGAATACAAGTTAGGTAAATAATCTATCAATCCAAATTCAATTATTTATTAATCAAATTAGAAATTTTTGTTCGAATCTAACTATTTTATAAACAAGTAAACCTACTTGATCTATAATAAGTTGAATCAAGTTAAATGGATCAAACTTGAGGTTCCAAAAACAGATTGGAGTCCGCATTGATAATGGGTAGGGTCAACAAAGTTAAGCGTGATTGACACGTAAAGTCTATGAATTTTCGCTTGGACTTTGTCTATGACCATGGTAGTCCCACCCAAAGACCAGACCGGATCAAATGGAGACCCACCCGCCAACCCATGTGCTTTCCATAGAACAAAGGCGAGAGGCCTATGACCGGCATTCCCCAAACTTCCCTCTCTACCCACGCCCAAAGCCCTTCAAAAACGCAGCGACCCGCTGCCATTCCGCTTAAATATGAGGGGTATTAACGTCATCATACTTTTCCCCTTCGCTACAAAACGTACCGCGCTCCCTGGCTCAGCGGTGGCGGGGCTGCGGTGGATCTGACCCAATTCCAAAGGCCGTCGGCTTTTTTTTTTAAATCCTTCTTTTGGTGATAAATTCTCCTCCTCTCCGTCCTCCGAGACCCTGAGCTGCCAGCGGAACGCTCCATCTGATTTCGATCCTGGTTCGTCACTTTTTTTTTTTCCTGTTTCCATAGATTTCGATATTGCACCGAGTACCTTTCGTCCTTTCTTTCGTTTGATCGGCTCCGAAGCCTTGCCGTTCTCGATCGGTTTGTTCCGTTGATTATATATATATATATATATATATATATATATATATATATATATATGATTCAAAATTTGGGTTTTCAATTCGTGGGCTTGAGTGCATTTCGTGAGTTTTTAGATCGGCTGGTTTGATTTTGAGTTTTTCGTTTCGATCTGCTGGGTTAAATATTGTTCTTAGGGTTGGTTAGAATGTGAGCAGGCTTATTCGATCAGCCCCCGCTTGGATTTATAGCTTCTGTGCTACTAAATCCCTGAAGGGGATCTCTTTTTTTTTTTAAAAAAAAAAATTGCATATTGCTCCATTACCAAATCCCGGACCAGAGAATGGTAAAGTAGTTTTGGGTTTCCATGATTTGCTATATATGATTGACTCTGAAAACAATAGAGTGTTCAATGATAAGGGCAAGAGAAAAATTGAGGTGTCTCAAGGAGGCGTGATTGTAAAAGAAACGGGATAGTCAGGAGCTATCTTGCTGGTGATATGATGTGTTTTAGAACCTGATTTGCTGCAATTATTATCGCCATCTGCCCGCGACTCCAATTTATAAATGAACTTTGAGTTGCCTATAGAGTGCATCATAGTAAAGTAGGTTTCAGCTTGATGACTAAGGGAGCATTAAGAGTTCATGATAAGAGATTTTATGTTATGATAACCTCCATCTCAAAAGCAGAACATCATGTGGCCTAGGAATGTGTTAGTGTTAAAGTCCAGCAATTAAAATATGATGGGTTTTGGATTGATGGAATCTCCATCATGAGTATTTTGGAACTTCATAAAGGAAAAGACATCTATCATATTTGGTATATCCTTCTGATGTGCATCTACTTGATGGTCTTCTTGGAAAAGAGGACTTTTCATGCGTCCAAAGAAAGTAATTTTTTTTTTTGTTGTTCAGAAAACAAAATGTGAGCTAATTAGCCAACAGGGTATGTTGGTTAGATATCCAAGTAGGCTGAGACATATAGGTTAAGATACTAAGTCAAGGACAGTTGATAGTAGTTACCTAGATCATCTTGAAAAAAGATGGCAAATAAGGTTTGTGGGTGCTTTTTTTGGAGTCTCCATTTAATTTTATGGAAAGAGAAAATAGCTGAGGATGCAAGTGGATGATCTAGATCTGATTCAGATGTTAGCTGATTGGGCTTGGACTTGACCTATGCCTGTAGTTTAAGCTATACGTGTAGGTCCAATCTAAGGCTTGAATTTCAGATGAGGTGGGGTCTGAATCTTCTAGATTAGGCTAGTCAAGCATGAAAAATTCTGCTTTGACTTGACAAAAAGCCATTTAGAAACCTGGGCCTAGGCCACTATTCTTTAGACTTAGACCTGATGCTGAGTAGTCTGAAAAGAAGCCTGACACTACTTTCCAAGTGAATGGGTCGGAATGATCTGGTCTAAAACTTCAAACTGAAAGCTAATTATGGTCAAATTGAGGACATTCTAGACTTGGACCCTTCGAACTCTCTTGGAAATCTTAAATACACCATGTATATGGTTGATTTGCCTTTGTTGGAATCGATTAAATTAAATATAATCTTATTTTGCTCATTTGCCCTTTTTTTAATCATTTCCTATAGAGGGAATCATGAATTTCTACAACCAAGAGTCATCTAGGAGATATGAGCTGATTTGTGGTTCTTCAACGGCAAAATATGAACATAAACTTGTAAATCATGCTTATTACTAGGATGGAAGAATCCTACCATGCACAAGTCATTATGTAAACTTAATATCATTTGAATTTTTTGGTGAAAGTACTTTATAGATATCGATGCATTTAGGATGGTAGAGAACTACATGGAGGCTGTCATTCAACTAGGATACTTGGTGTTCTCTAAGCTTGAAAGGTGCACTCAAGATTATTGAGAAATGTACACATTTCTTCATCTTTGAACCAATGGATGCATGAGATTTGATATACTAAGGGCTAAGCTGGTAAGGTGAAAAGGGCATGTACTTTGATAGGATTTATCTTGGAAGTTGCCAAGGTTAAGATGAGAGTTTGAACAACTATGGCAAGGTGTTTGTTGTGTGAAATCCACTCCAAGTGTATGGCAAGAAGATTGATAATGGAGTGTCAAGGATTCCCATATATAGTTCTAATCATGTGGCTTGTGATATCCATGGTATGATTCTAAGGAGCTCATGTGTGAGCATGAGTTCTTGACTAGAAAAGGCCCTTATTGTCGCTTAACAAGCATTAGATCTTGATCTATGATGAGGGATGAAACTAGGCAATGAAATTGGTGGAAAAATTAGGGCAAGGTTTGTCATGCTGATCCATACCATGTCATATTGATAAGATATTTATATGATATCGAGGTTTGAATTGATACGAATTGAATCGATCTAAACTGAGCGAAACCACACAATATCATCCGATAACGACATGTACTATCTGGTACTGAACAATACTATGGTTGGGAGTGAAAAAATATACTGGTTCTCTATCTCAGTATAGGATGCGTATTGTATCGAACTGATAATGTACTGATATGGTTCTCAAAACTATTTTTATTGACCTTGAATTAAGGTATGCAAATGATTGAAGCTTGATCCATTACAATGGAGCACCTTTAGCTGATGAAATCGAAATTTATCAATGCACAAATGTTTTGAAAAATTAATTCAAATGATATTTCTTAGAATAAATCCAATGTTACATAGTATGTATGAAAGTTATCAGTATCTCTTTAGGAAAAAGCTAGTCTTATCAAAAATAAGAATTACAAGAGTGCTTTTATGTTTTGGGTTACCATCATGTTATAAAAAAAATAGAGTAGTGTATGATCCTCGAGTATAAGTTGTAACAAAAATAGCATGTTTGTGAGGTAGGATGGAAATAATTACTTTTAAACAGCCATGTTTGTGGTTGATAGAAGAATTCTAATGAAACAGGTAAATTTACAATCCATGCATATAATGTTGGTGATCATCTTTTGTATTATAAATGCCTAACTCCCAAATAGCTAGGACAAGGATTGATGGTTATGGCTATAAATGCATGACTTGTAATCCAAATTACTATGTGATGAAGGCTCTGTCTTGCATATTGAAATTTCGCATGTGATCTAAGAGATGATCGGGAGTTCATGCAAGTGTAGCCATTGACAAAAATGCACAAATCAATTGTAAGAATAAATCATTTTGTTTTCTTATTTTTTACATAAATCATCATCATAGCATCTGTACTGTAGTCATTTAAAAATTTGATTGGTCAAGTTGAAGGATGGTTGGAGCCAAAAGAAAAATTGTTCAACTTTTGCTTGTTGATCAACAAGTACTTTGTAACTTGTTTCCACTTTGGTAGTTTTCAAATCTTGATTTTTTTTTTCCAATAATAAATTTGGACAAAATGATTGCAGCATATATCTTTTGAGATTTGATGGAAGTGATCAATTTTCAGGGAGTTTTGATCAGTTTACTGGTCATATTCTAGTATTTGATTCTGAATTCTATAACAGATGAGTGCTTACCAATAGGTTTGAATGGGTTGGACATGTAGTTTTGATTTCTTCTTATTTGAATTCTTGGTATGTGTAGGTGAGCAGAGTAACAGCTGGATTTTATTTGGGTCATGATTGGACTTTAAATAGCAACTCAACATTATGCTGACAGTCCGTTAATAGTAACTGCAGACATACACATGTTTATAGATAGGCTCATGTGGCAGCAGTTGAGAAGAATCAAAAACAACTTTCTTTTAGGGCTTTTCACTTTTTAGCCATCTGCCATCTTTCCTCTTCCCATACAGATAGGCTTATGTGGCAGCAGTTGAGAAGAGTCAAAAACATTTTTCTTTTAGGGGACTTGCTCTTTTTAGCTATCTTTCCGCTTCCAATACAGACGTATACATGTGTTTACAGATAGATTTATGAATAGACTTATGTGGCAGCAGTTGAGAAGAGTCAAAAACATTTTTCTTTTAGGGGACTTGCTCTTTTTAGCTATCTTTCTGCTTCCAATACAGGCGTATACATGTGTTTACAGATAGATTTATGAATAGACTTATGTGGCAGTAGTTGAGAAGAATCAGAAAACATTTTCCTTTTAGGTTCTCTCTTTTTAGCCATCTTTCCTGTTCTCGTATCCTCACTTGAAAAAACAATCATGAATTTGTGCATGCCACAGTAGATTTATTTATGAACTAGTCGACCTTGGATCAGTGTCTGAACTTTAAAAACTTGCTCACACTTATCTAGTGGAAAAGTAGGGTTATGGCTTCATTTATTTTGTATTCCTAGATTCTTCATTTTCATGTGTTCTGTTGCCCTTGTCAGCTTTGGTCTTCAGCTTTTAAGAAACTGAAATTTTGTTTTTCAATTTTATATCGCAGAAGCTTCTCATGGCATCAAAACGTATCTTGAAGGAACTCAAGGATTTGCAGAAGGATCCTCCTACTTCCTGCAGTGCAGGTACAATTGGACTGTAGTGCCAGCTTTGGTCTTTTTAGTTTCTCTTGGTTGGTTCATGTTTAAACACCTCATCATGTAACTTTTTTTCTTCGTTTGGTCAAGTTTAAATTAATTCATTATTTGCTAATCGTTCTAGGACTTGCCCCTCCTTTTCTCTTATCCTTTTCTTTTGTGGAGTAAAAAAAGCATACATTGTCGATGTTGAGGAAGCAGAGGGATGAACAATCGCCTTGATTCTTGGAAAGGAAAAATCTGTAAAATATTGGTGGAGGCGGCTTGGTTAACTTGCGTGTTATTGTTTTGCGCAAGCTTTTTTTTTTAAACAATAATATTTCCAGATTTGTAAATTTGGCTGATATTTTCTGTCTACTGAAGTCTGTAGGGGATGGTTTGAATTCTTATATTGTAGGACTTGTTTAATGTTAATGTAGGTCATGCTTTGGTGGTGGTCACTCTAAGTGAAACTTTGTATAGATGCCCCGGTCTCCGATGTTGTTGGTGAATGTTTTGACTTATAATCAAAGTATGCCATTTTCCATATTAATAAGATATTATTCTCAAAATTGATAAAGTACGTAGGACCCTTGATAAAATGGCTGGTTATCTATGCTGCTCGGTGTCTTAATTTGACTGACATTGGTCTCTATTTTTTTATTAATTATAAAATATGGTTAATAATGAGCTTTTGTTTAAAATGCAACTCAACTTTATTGAATGCAAATGACAATAGTGTGATGCCCAAGATAATCATCACTGCAGTCTTTTCCTAGCTTTGGTTGGCTATTTAAAGTATCAGAGGCATATACAAGTTTACCTTATCAAAATAGAGTTGGATGGATGAAGTGAAGACTGAAGAGATGCCGTAGAAAGTTGAGTGGATGAAGTAATTAGTTGCATTCTGGGCATTGTTAAGTTCTCGCATGCCTCTTGAGACATGTAAGATACATGATGGCAATATGAAGATTGAAACTGTGACATTGATCAGATTGTTGGGTGACAAAGGGTTAAGACACATTGGCAGAGATCAGTGTGCTGAGGTAACTATATTGGTAATTAGTTAGAAATTAGCATATAATAGTAAGTGTTGCTCTGTGGGAGTTAAACTGAAGACTTGGTGGAAAAGCAAGTCAGATGGTATGTCACTTGCAACAAAACAAAGATACGAGGCTATGGTAAGGATAGGAATTTGATTTGTATATATGTAATGATAAGAGTGAAGGGAATGGCCTAAAAGAGTTTGGCTGGGACTCATAATGGATGAAATAGAAGGCTTCTGCTGACTCAACAGTTCAATCTATAAACATGCAAGTCCCAGCCATCTATTTCATTGGGAAGATATGCACATCTGCATAAACATGTGACCCCAAGTAGTTGGTACAAGAATATCAGATATGGTTGTGCATATGATCAGTGTCTTTTCTCCTACATTAATGCTGGCAATTTATGTTTATATTTTGCAGGTCCTGTAGCAGAGGACATGTTTCATTGGCAAGCAACAATCATGGGCCCTCCTGACAGTCCATATGCTGGAGGTGTATATTTAGTAAATATTCATTTCCCACCAGATTATCCTTTTAAGCCACCAAAGGTATGACAGTATTCTTGTATAGCTTTTAGATCTCATTTTCGGGTGTTCTATTTGGTGGCTTGATGGTCAGTTTTTTGTTTTAAGTTCCACCACTAATTAGTGGATTTCTGTGGCTTTTTTTTTTTGGGGTGCGGGGGGGGGGGTGGAAGCGCTATGTATTTGCTTGATGTTTGCTTCATATCTGGGTTTACATCACTGATATCTTGAGAGGCCATTTGGGTCATTGTTGTATGATAAAGTTAGGTAGTTTATTTTTTGTTTTGTGTTATTACATTTAGGAGATCATAGCATTTAACTATATATAATGCACTACTGCTGCTGATAGTGGATTGTTGCATATTATTGCCTTTCTGCAACAGTTGGCTTCAATGATTTCATCCTCAGGATGGGTGAAGCGCCATGCTAAGCTTGAACCTTCAATCAAGAACTTAGTCACTGCACCTTCCACATTGCATTGCTGGTTTCATTTTTTTTTTGTTTAAAGCAACTACTGTAGTTCACCCATTTATCATTAGTCAGGTGGCTGAAACTTTGATCTGCCTATGCCACGGATCATATATTTATTGAATCCTCACTTAAAAGGATGCTGTAGGTGCTCTTGATAGACAATGAGAAACCTGAAGACCAGCTTTGTTAGTGGAATGCACAGGGAGGTGACGTGATTGAGAGGAGAAATTTTCTTTTCTTCTCTTTTCTTTTTTCTTGACATGATTGGAGGTAGAAAGTTGGTGTAACTTGAGTCCTAATATAACAGGGTTCTGTAGAGTATGGACTTGCCCCTACTCACCTTCTGTAGAGCATGGACTTGCTGCTACTTGCCCATTGCAGTAATGGTTAAGGTTGAAAAGTGAAACACATTATTCCACATTGGAAAAAAATGGGCAGGGCATACTTGGGATCATTTTTGATGCATCAAAGCACATTCAGTTTCATATCTACTATATATAAGGTGAACTCTAGGAGTCGAACTAGTGAAGCCAGACTCCACAAAGTGAAGCCTCTGTGCGGTTGGATGTGTGATTGAGTCCCCCCCCCCCCCCTCTTTGAAAAGTGAAACACATTATTCCACATTGGAAAAAAATGGGCAGGGCATACTTGGGATCATTTTTGATGCATCAAAGCACATTCAGGTTCATATCTACTATATATAAGGTGAACTCTGGGAGTCGAACAAGTGAAGTCAGACTCCACAAAGTGAAGCCTCTGTGCGGTTGGATGTGTGATTGAGTCCCCCCCCCCCCAAAAAAAAAAGAACTGTTCCCTTTCTTATTCTGTTTCTCTTCCAGCACCTTTCTTGAAGGGCATATGCATAGCACATATGAAATATTAGTTAGAATAATGATTGGAAGAGATTTATATAGTTTTTGCAGGGTTAAGATTGGGGAGTAATTAGATATAAATCTTTGAGAGAGGAGATGACACATTATCTGGAAAAATAAGAAAGAGGAGGGTGAGTGACCTTTTAAATGAAGGTTTAGTATTTCATTGAAAACCCTATTTCATATTACAAATTCTGCAACTCTGTTGCAGTCTTTTGTAAGAAGACTACAAAGCTTTTCTTGATCATTATCTCACTGACATTAGGACTTTCCAATTTCAACATATAACCAATTTGGGAATTGTAGCTAATCCTAGTCAAAACAAGACAATTCTTAAAGCTATGCATCCTAAAGTAGGTGAAAGAAAAGCATGAATTTAAAATATAGTAAAACTATATTGGGCATGCCTCACTGCTTGTCCATGGGAATGAAAGAGAAATATCAGGAGAAGATCAGTGTATGAAACCTACAATGTTCTTTTTTTAACCTTTGGAGAATATTGTGGCTATTCACCACCAATCAGATTTGAACCTGGGAACTCACTTGGTGAGGAAGATGTGAACCCACTGCGCTAACAACCGTAGGTGAAACATGCTGAGTTGTGAAAAACTAGAGAAAATTTAAAGTCGACTGGAACTAGGAAATGAATAAAAATGGGGGTTGAAAGTGGGATGGGAAAATGGTTGGGAGAAGGTGCCTTAACTGTGTAGTAGTAGCAGTAGTAGATAAAACCAATATGTTAAAAGTAATGATCATGCTCACGGAAATTGAATTCAGAGAGACACTCAGGAGGACGAGAATGGCAGATGGGAACAACTCAAGATTGCATGAAGAAACTATTGCTTAATTAAAATTCTAACATGTAGGAATTTGGGTCATGAGAAAGATGCATAAGAGAATGGGGACTATTTGATGGTTAAGTTTTATCAAGAATTGAAACTGTCCAAGAGTCAGCTTTTGATGTATCTACCGGTGGTGATTGAGGAGACAGATCACACTATGGTTGAAATTAGTTTACTAGTCATGTTCTATTAAGAATGATTGGAATCAGTCCCCAGATCAAGGGTATTTTTGGAAAAAAGTGATTGAAATATTTCAAAAATTCAAAATGCTTATATTCTAATATCGTACATTTAAAAATTCTAACTAGGACAGATCAATGCAAGACATAAGTTCTTGGAATTTGGAAACTAACTAATTTTAAGTTATGTATTTTGGACTGCTGGAATATTTCATCAAATTTAAGGTCACCTCCCCAAATTACCCTTCATCTGAAAAAAATCATGTATTTTGTGATGTTTCTCCAATCTCTAATGATGGATAATTTCTCGACCTACAATTAATTTTAACCACCCTGTTATCTGTGATTTGGGCTCCGTCAAATGGCCAATCTTTTTTATGTAGTTTGCATCATCATATTTCTTCTTTATTCCAACTAGAGCATGTAGAAAGTGTTTTGAGATGGATGGAGTGTTTGTCAGTTCAATCATGGTATTAAGGATCATGCTTCAAGAAAGGAGAGCTTCTTTTGTTGCAGAGATTATAGAACTTGTTCTGGAGTTGATGCATATGGAGTACTGTCTGGGTCTATTTCATTCCATTTCCTTGTTCATTAATCAAAGAACCAGTGACATGTATTATTATTGGTTTGAACTTCAAAGGTTGCAATTTGGGGTGTTCATTGTCCAAATGTGGTAGAAAATTAGAAGAGACCAGGAAGACTCTTAACATTCATTGTCATTGTTGATATTTTTTTTTGGCCGGGAGGGGGGAGGGGCTTTGCCTACCAGGTTTTCTAGTTTTTGGGGTTATAAGATCTTCTTCCTACGCTAGATCATTCTACAAAGTCCTATTTTGGGGACGCAAAGCAATTGATGTTGCTGTGGAACTCAAATGTCCCTCTGAAATTCAGTGCTTTTTAGGGATTGTGGTTATTTCTTCAAGTTCTAAGTAGAAAGAAGCTTGTGCTGAGTAATGTCCCTTGTGGGAAATCACCTCCCTTACATCTTTGAAACCAAGGTTGCTTGAAACTCATCTCTTGAGCTTTTCCTTTGATCTTCGATCTACAAGGGATGATGATTTGTACTAATTGATTTGTAAGTGGCCAGATGCTGTTTGGTTGGAGTTTTGGAGAGGAAAAATAGATGAATGCAATAGTTTGTTCAGAGCTCAGAAGACTTGGGGATCTTTAGGAATATTGAACTATTCCTTTGTTGGTGTTTGTCCTGGGGGAAATTTCTTTTCAGGAGGGAGCAATAGTTTGATCAGAACCTGGAAAACTTGGCAATTTTCAGAAACACTGAATAATTGTTTTGTTGGTGTTTGTCCAGGGGAGAATCTCTTAGAATTTGGACACCAAATTAACATTAATAGCTGCCAGTAAGAGATTAGTGTGAAAGGTTGGTGTTCACATGAAGTTTGTAGGCCGCTAGGTGTCTGCATGCATGGACTACATGGAGTCTATGCCCTGGCATCAAGGATGGTGTTCTTCCTTGTGTAGGTAGTCAGCCAGGAAAAATGATAAAATATTCACCAGAAGTTAGAACAATGCTTGTTGTTATGGTCGCGACATATTCAATTGCATACAATATCTTGTGTTAAATGTCATGCTGGTTGAGATCATGCCACTGATTGAGCAAGAATCAGATGCCCTTTTCCTTTTTGATTTGTTATACTGGACCAATATCTCCATATGCTGATGCAATTGCATGTTTTAGGTTGCTTTTAAGACTAAGGTCTTTCATCCAAACATCAACAGTAATGGAAGCATCTGTCTGGATATTCTTAAAGAGCAGTGGAGTCCTGCCCTGACCATCTCAAAGGTATGATGTGCAAATATTATTCGCTTATTTGGTCTGGTGTTGAACAAACAGGGTGTATGCCTTTATAACTTGATTTATTATGCGTTTATCATTAGGAAATAAATATGTAGATTTTTTTTGGGGTAATTAATACTGAGAAGAAAATAAGAGCATAATGTGTTAGGAAAAATTTTCTGTGATCTTATAGAAATTTGGTATGTTTCTATATGGGAGCATTAGAACAAAATTGGAACTAAAATTTATGGTGGTGTGTTGTATTATGTTGCTAGTTTGCATTCGCACTGTGAAGGCACAAAAAGTAAAAAAGTGTGGAATATTCAGATTTTATCATGCAGGTTTATGCAAATGACCAGTTCTGAATAAATATGCAGAGTATATGTCTTGCTTCAATTTTACTTTGGTTTTTAATTTTCCCCAACTTTCTTTATGCTCACTTCTATATGAAATTTAAAATCAATTGATGTAAAAGATGAAAGAAAAGAGAGTTTCAATGATATACATGAGAGTTCTGATGATGTATAGACTATAGAGGTGCGAGCTGTATTGGGAACCATGCAGGGAAAACTATTTGATGTTTGTGTCTTGTCCATGCCAAACCCGGCCATGCATGCCTCAATCTGGATTTAAATAATTGCAGAATGATGATGAAGTTAGCCAGTACCAAAAATAAAAAATAAAAAAAGTAACTTATTAGGATTGGCATGATTTTTATTTAATCAGATACATGGTAGTGTATGTCTGATGGTATTGTACCTAGTTTGTCAGCAGTTATTATCATCACTCCAATGATCACTGTTTTGTATTTTACATTGGTATTGCACTTTGTTTTCTCTGTACATGTTATGACTGGAACCAGATTCTTGACAGTGAACTACATAATGTTGCAACAGGTCTTGCTTTCTATCTGCTCTTTGTTGACGGATCCAAACCCTGATGATCCTCTCGTCCCAGAGATTGCTCATATGTACAAGACTGACAGAGCAAAGTACGAGGCCACGGCTCGCAGCTGGACCCAAAAGTATGCCATGGGATGAAGGTCTCCTAGGAGTGGTTATGCTATCTAGACAGATGAAATATGATATGGGATGAAGGTCCTGATTCTCATGATATTATGGAAGTTAATTTGTTAAGTTGAAGCATTGTGTTTGGTTCGTTTCTTGATTGACCAGATGGATTATATGCATGCCTGCCAACTGGTCTGCTATAATTTTCATTGTCAATAATATTCATATGCTCATGTTCATGATGGTGCTCGAATGATGGTGGATATGTTAGCTTGTTAATAGTTCGGCCTTTGTTAAAATTCTGGAGGCCTTCTAAGTATGGGGTCAATTGATGTGCTTCCACAGATTTAGAAAGCAGATCCAATGAGATGAGGCTTCTTAAAATTGTACTTGCTATTGTTGGCGCCAGTGACACGGACCGTAGGCACCATTATTTAATGAAACCGAACAGATTAAATGGACCTGCTCATTTGGTACGAATGGCAATGAAGAAAAAAAAAGAAAAAAGAAAAAAAAGGAATCGTTATTCAGGGAAAGAGGTGTAGGTTTATAGTTTGCAGTTAACGTTGTGCATCAGTGATCTATAAGGAGGTAACGAAAGTGGCTTTGTTTGTACCGATCGTCCTCTTGGACAATTTTGAAATTTTAAGTTCCCCGTCCCAGTGCATGTCGGCGTTGTCTGAAACCTTGGTTCTATGCTTGTCTCCAGAATATAGTTCGGCCAGCAATATTAATGGGTCAGAGTTGGTTTGAATCCGAGCAGGATACGAGTCGGAACTCGGTGATCTTAGCTTTTTCTAAATCAGGTCCAGATATCTGTCTGAATAACCTTTTGCTCTATAGTAATTTTGTGCGATTACTGTAGCTGTTGCTGTTATTTCAGGATAATGATGTACAAATTTATAAAAAATATTATTTTTAGAGTGGATACGTTCGGTGGTGCCATTTTACAAGCATCCTTTTGTCTTATTGGATGGAGAAATCGGTGCCTACCATTCCTCCATATGGACTTTTAAGTCTTAGTCACTTAACGTAAAGAGGATGAGCTTCAAGAATGATTCGGAGCTCTTTCAAAGCGGAACCATGCGGTACTAGACACGAGAACAAAGCTTTTTTTTGAATAAGCCAATTCATTTGGGACCCTACAGATCCTTTTTTTTTTTCTATTCAAATATCAGTCCTTCGTCTCTGTATTTTCACGTTGAGAATTCTTTGCAGAGTCCAGGACTAAATTGAATAATGAAGGAGATTTTGGTTGAACCAGAACCAACCTGACCACATTTCTTGCAAGCGGGCAGGTTTGTGTAAGTTGACGAGTTCAGATAAAATTTTGCCACCACAATCATTCATGGCACTAATATGGTAATAGGAGCTCAATTCTTTTTTTTTTTTTTTTTGTAATTCTAAATCACAATATGTAATAATTGATGGCTTGTATCTAAATCAAATGATGAATTTGGAAACTGCAATGTGTATTGTTGATAGATATAAAATATCTAGCCTATATATAAGTAAATTATTATCAAAATATCCATGAGGTTATTGATGTGGATCTATCTATCAAAACTACTATCAAACACATCCTAATTGATCCAATAAACTCAGGGTTTAATCTCAGTTATTTTCTAGCAATCAAGACCAGTTATCATGTTGTTGACTATCTTTTATACCGTATCTCCGTAGCTATTGTAATGCATTTTATGACATGAAATATCTGTACCATGTCTGATGCGAGCGTTGAAATGAGGTTTTTTTTTCCTGGAATTCAGATGACTGAGCTTAGCTCCTCCAAAATACATTTTACCAAGTAAATCTACTTATTGTTTTAATTCTATCTATCTTTGGCTAATAAATTAGTTGGAGGCACCATGATGACTGAATTTATCAATCAGAAGGGCAAAAAATCCTAATAACAAAAAATTCAGGCATAATTAAATAAATTTTGCATTGAAAATCACTTAATAATTTATTTTGCAAAGGATTAATTATTTTTTAAGAATAATACATATTTTGAATTTCTTGGATAATTTTGCTTGTGGACGTAAGTCTGTGATAAACAGCACATATTTTCTGAATACTAAATAACATCTGATACATATATTTTATATATCTAATATGTTTGGACTATTGGCTGTCTCATACTTAGAACCATGGTCTGTCAATCCTAAATCTAAATCATTTCATAAAAAGAAGTAATTTCATCTTTTATTACAAAATTGACAATTAAATAGACTTTTTTATACAAAATCCACCATAGATAAAGGCAAAAGCTCTTTCTAAGAGCTTTTTTTTTTTTTTTTTTTTTGTTTTTTTTTGCCTTTTTATTTACATAAAAAGTAAAGGAAATCTTTGAAAATCTTCAAGTCAAAAAATAACAACAGGGATCCGTACTGATAATCAGATGTACCTTGGGGTTGCATTTATCATGAGGGTCACATTGTTACGAGTCTTGGTTTACAAGCAATGGACATTCTCTGCTTCCTCTCTGCCAAAATTGATTGCAATGACACATGGTAGAGGGACCAACATCGCTTGCTTCCCGTATAAGCTGAGCCCTTCTCTTACCCACTTTCTGCCTCCCTTCAAAAAGATCCAAGAACCTTTACAGCGATTTACCGACACCTAAGGACTAGAAGGGCTTCACCCACCCCTGGAAATATTTAGTCCACTTCAGTTGTATGCAAGGGTGATCTCTCGGGGTGCAAGTGGACTCAAGCAGTCCCACGATAGAACCAGTCACATGTCGACTCAATTTTAAAATTTTATGATTCTAAGATATGTCAACTTTTAAATGAATGATGGTTATTCACGAAAAAAAAAAAGGACCATATTCTGGCAGGTCTAACTCAATTCTAAAATTTTATCATTCAATTTGTCATCATATGGTATTGTTTATGCCATATGATAATGCCAGAACTTGATAGTCAAATTCTATACACTAACAGAGATGATGATAATGTTGATAAGTTAAAAATGAGAGAGATGATGCGCTTTAAAATAGAGCTCGAGTAGCTAAAGTGAAATGAATGCCTACAACAACGAAGATGAGCATAAGGGATGTCGGAGCGTTCTGGATAAAGATCTTTCGATGGTCAAAAACAGACGTTAAAACCTGAGGGTGTATAATGGAGGTAGAGAAAAAAGAGATTTCTTAACTTAAATTTTAGGGCAAAAAAGTAGGTTGTGGTATTGCTGAGGTCTCTCCGAATAGGCCTTCCTTTTATTAGTGATTATTTTCGAATTTAATGATAAACTCTTCTAGTCGTTCGAATTATGACTATGTGCTTTGCTGTGATGAATTGAATCTTTGGATGAGATAGTATAGGCTGAAAGGGACAACACTTTCTGCAGATGATTAATGATTTCATTCTTTAGTTAAAGAACGTGCTTGTCCTATATCTTGTCAATGATTTCCATCAACCAATGTGTTGGTGGTGTTTTTCTTGTGTTATCTTATCGGTCGAGCATGCTATGAATAATGCTTGACAGGAAACAAATTGCCATGTACTGCTTAACTGGAGGTAGGTAGAAGTTAACCTCATCATCATGAACACCACGACCAGGCATCCATACAGCAAACGTTATTGCCTTGCTTTTGATACCATAGTCCCAATGGATGCAAGTGGGTTGGATGGATGCTGGTCCCTGGCCAGACCAACCATACCACTGGGTCTGATTTTGGACTAATATATTTTTGAGAAGAATTTTGGACCAACAATATTAGACTATGTCATATAAATGGATGGCAGTTTGGTTCTCTTGGCTGCATACAATGTATGCCATGAGTGCCATGCCGAGCATCCATCCAGCAGACCAGGCATCGGATTCTCTCACGTAGGCCCGTCTTTGATGTCATCTTATTAGTGGATCAGAGCTATCAATCATGTGCGTTGCGTGGTGGATGTTGTTTGGTTATCAACTTCTCACAGCTGTTCTCTTTATTCGCTGTATATTTTTGGAATACGGTTGATTTGTTTGGTTGAGATCCAAGTGGCTGTCCTTTAGTGCCACATAGCATGCTAACATGACAGTAACTATGCTTGTTTGGTGCCTCCTGATGATGACATTCTCTCATCCAAGATAAATCGTGTCTCATGTTTTAGAATATGGCCAGGGCCATCTAATGTGGAACCTTAGTCTCTCTCTCTCTCTCTCTCTCTCTCTCTCTCTCTCTCTCTTTCTCTCTCCATCCATGTCAGGGTAGCAAGGATGCCAAAACTATGCATCCATGCGTGTGGACTTCTTTTTATTTTCTTTGGTTAACCGAGTAGAAATGAAATAAAAATACAAGAGAACTTGGTCCATTGTTATTCGAGGTGCACCAATATTAGATATAGAGATGAATGCAGAGTGACATGAACACCATGCAACATTCTATATGTGATTTGCATCGTATGTGTGCTCTTGTTGTTATTCTGTATAAAATGGCTTATACTAAGAGTCTTGAAAACTGAAAATTATTTAATCCATTGATTGTTTGTTGAATCATTTTAAAAGGTTATGCCGTCCACAAAAGAAATCCATCATTCAATCTTTTATTTAGCAGAGAAATCGAGGAGTAATTGATAAATTTTTCAATGATAGCTTAGAAAAAGCACTCAACTCCCCTAAAACTTATAATTCAGAACACACGTGCCAGACATCAGGGTGGCATAGTATCAAGATTCCAACTAGTCCCCATCCTCCCTTTTTTTAGTGGGATCCTATTAGCCTTTGTTTATTTTAAGCAGATTAAGTTCATCAAAAGATGGTAAACGGATTGCATTCATTGATACATGAGAGAGAGAGAGAGCAAGCTCTCCAAGCTTCAGTTGACCATTCTCACTTCATTAGATCTATTTATTCCAGAGAGAGAGAGAGAGAGAGAGAGAGAGAGAGAGAGCAAGCTCTCCAAGCTTTGGTTGACCATTCTCACTTCATTAGATCTATTTAATCCCACTCAAAAAAAGTAATGAAGCCAACGAGATAAAAGGGCGAGCATCATGTGGATACTCTCTAGTGGCATAAAAGTAGACACCCACTCATGCCTCCTTATCCCTGAGGAAACCGTATTGATTAAGAGCTCGCGTGGGGTTAGAAAACAAAACTGTGCTGCCCACGGATCATAAACTAAGTCTACTGTTTCTATTCATGGGTTAAATCATGAATACTGCCTTGCTATGCCTTTGCCTGGATATAATGCTTAATAAAAGTACTTAATTGAGTAATCTATCTTTAATTTTAAAGAATGAAATTTAAGTACAATTCATTATACGTCCATCATCGGATTTTCATTAAGTAACAAGTATACCATAATTACACCTAATAGTAGCACGTGTTTACTAAACAATGATGGCAGATATGAAGAACTTGAGAATAAATATCTAAGAAATTGCACCTAATTTTTTTTTCTTCAAAATTTTTTATTTTTAAATAAAGGACATTGTTAGGCCTGGTTAGATTCCCAGACCTCTCAAATTGAACTCAATTACATCAAGGAGTTAGGTCCTAGCTTTGATCCAAAGCTTACCTATTAAGAATCAAATTAGATTTAATTCCTACAAGGTGAACTTTATGACCTATCAAGTATGACGTTTAGGCTAAGATAAGCTATGGCTTATATTGGGCATCGATCAAGCCTGGATAGGATATGGATCAGTCTAGATTTCAACTAGGTAAAGAATTAGGCGAGATCAATTCCTTTTATGCCTTGAAAAGAACCTTTAATGATATGCTTTCAAAGTATAATTAAGAAATTAAATAAAATACGACTAGTCTAAAAGTAAAACTATAATTGTCTATCAAATAAACAATCAACTTGGATTGAACCTGAGTAAGTTTTCAAAAAGCAACTCTATATCTTAACTAGGTTAGATTAGGTAACTTTTAATAAACTAGGATCCATAAGAAAATTACTTTAGCATCTACATTTTGGATTAAGGTTTAGGTTGAGTTATCATTTATGTTGGGTTTGCAAGTCTGGACGAAAACCTATTTCTAACGTCAACAATAACCTTCAATCAACCCATATCTATTTATTATTTTCATCTAATCACTTATATCTAAATTTACCATTTTGACTTTAATGTTTTATTTTGGCTACATACCTCATGCCTTTATCTTGATTAGAGAAGCTTATTAGAAAAGTTCTTACATATGAAAACAAAATAGCTTGAAGGTTAAAAGATAAAGACTGTTATCTCATACACTCATTGGGACCGAGGGCATGAAAAAAAAAAAAAAACAACTAAACACAAGTAAAATCAAAGCATGGACAAGATTCTAAATAATTTATTATCCAATTATGGCAACTCCTTCAAAAATATTATCAATAATTATAAAATGGCTATAATGAATATTATTTGTTTTGAAAAATAACTTTTCAAATTTTTAGCGCTAAAATAACAACGTTTAAAATAATATTATAGCAAAAAATAATTATATTATTTATGATATAAAACAAATTTTTTCGATAGTGCAATTACTTTTGAAGAAAATTTTGAGAGTAAAAAGAAAAAATTTACAAAAAATTACTCTACTAAAAATACAAGTGAAAATAATAACAACAATAAACAAGGAAATGATGAGCTTGTTATAATAAATAATTATTATAATGGTTGAAACGTGTGAGCATAAGACAATACCATTATTTGGCATGCACTCTTAGCTCGTCCCTTTCATCGAAGGCAAAGTTCTTCCTCCTCATCAAACAACTTCTCGTACCTGTTAAACATCTCATAAACTCGTTGAAATTTATAAATAATATTTTGCTATCACCCATTGGACCAACAAACACAATCAAAGAGGTCATAAACTGGTTTAATCGAGTCAAAAAAAAAAAAAAAAAAAAAAAGAGAGATTGTCCCTTCGTTTGGTTCTAAAGACTCATGGTCCATGGAATAAGAAAGACCAGTCCTAGTCCTCACTGGAAGTTGGAATTATTGACATCTCCACCACAAAATAAAAGCATGCTCTCCAGAAGATGCCAATTTGCCAAGTGGTCAGGGAGGCAAATCCTGGAGTCCAAGACGGTGCCGTATGATACCATGATTCATGAGATTGTGACTTAGAATTTGTCGTAAGGTGTGCTGCTCTTGCTGACTTGCTCATAATTATTCCTTTTAGTTTAATTGGATCAGATCAAGTGGAACTTTATCCATTTCAGATCGCATATAAGTATGTCGATGCCATTTCTAAATCATGCCAAATAAGAGTTTCAATACTCCATCCATAAAACTTATTAAGTGGTGTCTAATCAAAAAGAAAAAAAAAAAAAAAGGGGCAACTAAGCTACTGCAACTTGATCTAGTGACCTATAAACACTGTGCCCAACAAGCTGCAAGGCTTATTTACTCACTTGACAATAATTGGGGCATGTATAATGTACCAATTGGAACCAAATCAAATAGTTTAATATTTCATCACTCCATTGTGTTATCATTTGGGATCAATCTTATGGACCCTAATTCGCTAAGTTTTTTCTTCTTTTTTTTTTGTTGTGTTTAATATTATATATGATATATATATATATGGCTCCAACGATAATTGTAAGTTTTAAGATGATAGCTACCATTGATGAGAGATATTGGCAATGAATTTTCTATTACTAAAAGTTTTAATATAACATGATAATAATTAGGACAATACTCCCCATCGATCATCTTCTTATACAAACTCTTATTTACATCAAATAAGTCATCTAAGTGCAATCCACACTCAACTTTATTGCTAGAAAATATATAATACTTTTATGTTAGGATCATTGTTCTAAAACTTGAAATGGATCGATCGGTCTAATCAGCAAATTGATGAATCAAATGCTTAATTGGTACGATTCTTTGTAATACTTGATCGATTTTTTAATACTTTTTAAAATTAATTTTTAAATAATATAATTTAAATATCAGTATTGCTTTTTAGAAATTTAAGATAAATTTAAAGTATTAGCACTGATATTATATACTATTGTAGTTTGAATAAAACTTAATTTGAAATATTTAAATTTTAAAGTTACCAAATTTTATAAATAGATTATTTTTATTTATCATTACAAATCATGGTTTTTAATTTTAATCGTATTTCAATTATCCATACAACTTGATCGAGAACCTATTAGTTGGACAATTAATTGGATCTCTCAACTAGATTGATGATAACTATAATTAACATTTTAGCAAGATTAAGTGATATCGGATGTCATATTGGTAAATATTTTTAGGTTCAATAACATATTTCAACCATTAGAAGGTTTTATTATCCAACTCCACATCACATAATAGCAAGTTCAATCCAAAGGAGCATTGTTAATCCAAGATTCCAACTTGTCTTCTATTTTTCAAACAACCATTAACTTGCCGTGTGAACCTAGCCAAACCCTAACCATTGTTCTACAAGATGAGAAATTTTCAAAGCCAAATCTTCTATGCATGCAACCGTCCATTTCCAAGCTCTCCTTCCATGACGCCAGACTCCATTATTTTCTTCACTTGACCACAGAGTAGTCAAATTTGAGTCTCCTTCTTTCTCTCTCTCGTACCGACATCACTTTTTTTTTTTTTTTTTTTTTTTTTTTTTTTTTTTAATTTTATAGGATTCCCGGCGTATACGGTGGGGTCGCCTCCAACGTGAGTCCGGGCCGTGTATCGCCCAACGCACGCTCTCGCACGGACGAAGTCACGTGCGCCCGGATCGCGAGGCCACGTGTTGCTTTCTCGTGCGCCTCCCTCCACGTACCACTCTCCACGTGGCACAGGCGTAACCGTGCATGATCTCAATCGACCGAATTATCCTCGTCTCACCATGTGATCAGATGGTGGAGAATAAAAATTAAGCGATGAGTTAGAATAAAGTAATAGCATTCACTAGAAGGATTGGAAGGTTATGATGGGCCCGGTCTAGATAGGGACCACTGGGACCCGGGCAAAGGCTATTATTTAAAATCACAAAAATATCCTTAGTTTAATACTCAACCGTTATCTGATATTCCGTTACCATGGGTGCTAATATGAAATGGGTTACCATATTCTAAACGACCGTTATCGCAATCCATCCGGGGTCTATTCATTTCAACCACTACATTTAATCTCCACCGTCCATTTGATAGACTCTAGGGTGATTAAGAGCGAGGGATCACGGTGCCACTGGAGAAATTTTTAGGTTGGACAAGGGTATCTTTGGAAGGGAGAACAAGATGTTGAGGGTAGGTTCTTGTTCCTTAAATACCCCTCACTTCCTTAACCATTCGCTCGATTTCGTTCCGGAATTAATACCCTTCTTTGTTCCACCGCGCTCACTCTCTGTCTGGTCCCCTTTCTTTCCTCTGCTCTCCATTTCCCGCCCAGATCCAGGAAAAACCCTCTCTAAAACCCTCAGCATAGATCGATTTTTTTTTTATTTTTTTTTCCTTTATTTCCAAGGGCTTTTGGGTTTGCCCTCAGGAAGTAGAGCAAGAAAGGAGGAATCTGGGCTAGAATTTGTTGGAGAATATCTGATTTGGTCTGAAAATTTTCGGATCTTTTGGTCGAATCGGAACCGGAACCCCTGGAATCGTTTCTTTTAAACTTCGGATGATTCCCGACTAGTGGAGCTTCGAATTCGGGGCTTCTCGCGATGAATCCGAAGGACATCGCCCGACAGCGGCCCGAGGTCGCCGGCGTGAAGTTCTCCGAGCACGTGGTGGCCACGAGGAAGATGGTCCCGGCGGCGAAGGCTGAAGGGAGGTCGAGAAGGCGGAGGGTCGTGAGGGTGTACTACACGGATGCGGATGCTACCGATTCGTCGTCGAGTGATGAAGAGATCGGCGGCCGGATCGCGAGGAGAAGAGTAAAGAGGCACGTGCACGAGATCGGGATCGAGGTCGCCGCCGAGGGGGCCCGGCGGAGGGCGGCGGCGGCGGCGGTGGCGGTGGCGCCGAAAAGGATGGAGAAGGCGTCGGAGCGGCCGGAGGACCGAAAGAGGTTCCGCGGCGTGCGGCGGCGGCCGTGGGGCCGCTGGGCGGCGGAGATCCGTGACCCGACGCAGCGAAAGCGGTTGTGGCTGGGGACCTTCGACACCGCGGAGGAGGCCGCCACCGTGTATGACAACGCCGCCGTCCGGCTCAAGGGGGCCAAGGCGGTGACCAACTTCCCAACAGAGAAGGCATCGCCGCCTCCCCCCGTGGCGGCGTCAGCGGTGGCCGTCGACGGGACCCCGAGCAAGAGCAGCGGAAGCGGCAGTGGTTCCTCCGACGACTCCTACCCATCTCCGACGTCGGTACTCTGGTACGTCGAAGACGAGACACCGTTCGGCTGCCTCGGTGACGGCGACGTGGGTTCCTTCGGCTTCTGTTTGGAGCCGTCGTTATGTCTAACGGAGTTCTACCGGCCGCAGCCGCACTTCTGGGAGGCGGACTTCGGCGAGCTTGACGCCGGCGATTTCTCGTAGAGCGAGGCCGTTAAGATTTCGACCACTTTTTGCCTAAAATGACGATTTCACCATCGCCAGGTCGCGTACTGTTCGGGGGTAAAGTCGTCATGTCAGTGTTCTTTAGCGTTGGATGAGTCGCGAGTCAGCCGGTTGTTTCGGCGAGTTTTGTCAGTAAAAGCTGGTGGCGGGATTTTTATATTTTGTTATTATTTTATTATAAAGAAATGTCGTTAATTTAGTGCATGGCTTTCGAGGGTGATGGCAGCGCGGTGAGGGTGGGAAAGGGGTGGCTTTCCGTGAGCCTCACGCATTGACGTGGAAAAATTGGAAGTTATGTATGACTCTGTTAAAATCTCTCATAATAATATATATATATATATATATATATATATATTTATTGGGAGTCAGTTGGGGGGGGGAAGAATGGAAAAGCGTTGAAATTTTTGATAGGTTCCTTCTGGGCTGGCATTCTAAAGCGTGGCTTTTCGGAGGGTTAGTTCACACGTGGCAGGAGGTATGCCGTGGAAGGTCGGCACGTGACGTGGAGGGTGGCACAGGAGACGATGATTCGGGGCGGCTGTGTAGGACCCGCTAGTTTCCACTACAACCAAAAAAAAAAAAAAAAAAAAGCTTAGCCTTATGGTTCCGTCTTCCGTTGTTGACGGGTGATTGGCATGAAGCCACCACTAAGCCACTGCTTCTTGGTCAACCGGTGACATTCTCCAAAATTCATCCTATCGAACAACAGGTCGCATTGCTGCTGACTGGAGGGAATAAGTTAAGTTGGATCTTGACCTAGAAGGAAATCTGAAACAAATTAGGGTGAATGTATCACGAAATTGCTTGAAAGAAAACCGGACTAGAATCCAAAAAACTAGCATGGAAGTGATATGACGCAACCAGCCAACTTCCCCCATTGTAGGTATGAAAATACCTTGCACTCAATGGACTCCTGGAGCATGTCATTGAGGTCATCAACTAACGGACCAGCAGCTTTCCCACCCTTTTTCAAACCACCCAAGGTGCATCATGGTCTAGCTAACTTCTTTCCTTGAAGCCAATTCGTAGATGAAGGTATCCTAATATATATATATAAGAGAGTGTTTTTCCCACACCCCGGGGTTAGTTGTGTGAAAAGGTTGTGGCCTCCACGGGATAAGTGGATGCAAATAGCTGCTGTTGTCTGAGAGAGAGAGAGAGAGAGAGAGAGAGAGAGAGAGGAGGGGCGATTCTGGAGAAGAGCAAAAATCCGACACCATAGATCCGGTAGGCCCCATTCCCACCGGTAAGCCGATTCGTTGCACCGACCGTTCACGGCAAAGGGCGCAAGGCGGGGCGTAAGACGCTCCACGTGCGAAATATCTCTACCGACGCGACGACAACAAATCACAATCATCGTTAAGCGGCACCTAAATATCAGATAATAATAAATAACAAATATGCTTCATGGTCCAGCTGGTCCCAAACATTCCCTGCCATGTGTCATATCATGCCGTGTGGTATAGAGCTTGCTTTTGGCACCGCCATTGCCATTACTCATTAAATAACGCCGGCGTGGTTTCGACATCACCAAAAGATTCGGTGATCCAGGCAGGTAATTAGATTTTGAAGTCGGCTTCCAAAACGTCTAAAAGTCGACAAATCTGCACCACCCAACGAAATAATGAGAGTCAAATTGCTCCGAGGGCTAACAACTAATAAACTCGTCACTGATCACCTCATCTCAAGAAGCGTAGCTCCAAACACTTGATAAATATTAGGAATAATTATATTTTACCCATACAAGTGATTTCAGAAGTAACACTTAAATAAGCTTCGTTTGAGGCTGTTGAACCTCGTAACACAAAGTGCTAAGTATAAAAAAAAAAAAAAAAAGAAGAGAGAAGAATGCAAGAAAAGAGCCAAACAAAACAATTTGAGAATTGATTTGGCTGAGATTTTTTTTCAAAAATTATTGGATTCTTGTATTATTTGAAGTCTATTTTTACCATATGGATCAATATTGGATGTACAATTTAAAAATTTAATTTTAATTCGAGATAAGCATTAAATTTAAAATTTGAATTCTATTAGGCCTTGAAATCGTTAAAATATCTCTATAGAATGAAGATATGCTTCATGTAATAGAAAAATAATATAAAGCACATCTGCATCATATCAGTCCATAAAAATTTATGAGTAAACCATAAAAATTTATCAAAATATTTCAAATTCAAACAAAAAATATAAGGTATTTCATTACATTTATGAAGTGAAAGGAGTCACGATTTCTCAAAATGAAAGAAAAAATTAGTCTAAAAGTAAGCAAAAATGGCTCTTTTTAACTTAAGAGGGTTATGTTACTCGAATTTAGGAACAATGACCGATATAAGCAATGTTGCCATGTTTCATGGGTAATAAGATTTAACATATTTGAATGGAGTTTATCTCAAATAAATTAAGTGCTACTTTCTATACCCTGAAAGGGATAAATGAAATCAGACGAGTGAGTAAACTATAAACATCCTTTGCAAAAGCCAGAAGCATCAACTTGAGTCAACCACAACCGGAAGGGTCATTAGATGGCGATCCAGACGATGGAATCTCAGCAATCAATGAGATCTAACGTTGTCAGGAAAAGGTTAAAAGCAACAGGCCTTAAAGTTGATGAGGTGAGAGCCTATATGCATTCTGACATGGAAGGGCCGTCGATAGGATGGTCCAGATCGGCGGGTAGAAGACAACAGGCATGCTCCATTCGAGCAGCACCCCTCTCTCCAGGAAGTCATGTGGATGGGGGTCCAATGCACAGTTTCTTCTTCCCTGCCCAAGACTTGAGGAATTGATTGTAGTCTTTTGCTAAAAGGAAAGATGTCCCATAACAGCAACAAGCCAGCATTAAAAGTCGAGAGGAATTTGCAAGAGTCTTAGGTGCACTGTCTCCATCCACAAGGTTTCCTTATAGAGAGGCCTGCTTTGAATACATCAAAAGTTTTTGCTAGTAGTTATAGTTCTCTCCATATGTTTTCTAATTTTCAAGGGAAAGCAAGCATGAAACAGAGAAATTGTCATCGAATCGACTCAGCCCGAAGGCTGAGTGAAAGTCTATAGATCCACTTCTATAAACAGCAACACTTGAGGACTTAATTATGATGTAGGTCCAGCACTCAGTTGTGTTGATTAATCCCAATTCCCAGCAAGTAACTTGCTGTACCAGCAGCACATGTCTTGCTTACTTCAATGCCTCCACAAATCCATAGAAGATATCAAATTATTGCCCCTTTTCTCAGATAATTGAGATGACCAACCGAATGCCTCTCCACACTGTAAAGAGGCATGCCTCCTTTTTCTGGACTTTTATTATTATTATTATTATTATTATTATTATTATTATTATTCGTTCCCCATTTGGAAGGGCAATGCACAGAAGATGCAACCAAAGTGCAGCTTAAGACTGGTTCAAATCTGACTAAATGAAAGCATGGAATTGAAGTTTCGAGAGAGTTGTCATTTTCCAATTAGTGACAAAAAGAAATGAAAGTGACATGGCTCAAATCTGAGTCCTAAAACAATTTACTGAGGATGTATCATCTTTCTCAACATGGGATTAAGACAGTAAATAAAGCAGAGTTGAAAGCTTGGGGAAGGAGAGTTCAAACAAGTTTGGTGACATCAGGATTCGGGCATTAAAGGTCATCAAAAGCTGAAAAGAGAATATCAGCTGGAGACCAATTCTATTACGTGTGGCACTGCCACTTTCATGATTGGAATGGTAGTCCAGTCGAATTAAAAATACTAGTATTTCCCATCAAAAGCATGCACAGTAAACTACGTCCAGAAGTCGCACAGCAGTTGCAAAACAAGCGGAATTTCTGGAGGGCTGTGAGTAGAGTCTGAAGGGAAAAGTGAGGTGTTTCAAGGACAAACACTAATGCAAATTAACTTGCCATATTGATCATAACATGCACACGCTTCAGCATAATGACAAAGATACAAGACCAAACACAAATTTGTCACTACTATAACTACCCAATTTTGTGACTACCATAAGTCTACTGGAATGGGTATCCAGGCCCAAACTAGTCCAGGTGGGGCAAGGCAACAAAAAGGTGGCAAGTTCACACAGCTGATCAACACCTAATTAGCACTGCATTAAAATCAATCCATGCTTAATTATACGCCCAACACTTATTGACTCTAAGAACAGGGAGTTGAATTGACTGGCAATATGGCCCCCTTGATATGTGGTTAAGAAGAACTTCATTTGAAATGTCTGATCAAAAATTGTAATTGAGCAATATGTTCGCAGGCAAGTTCCTTTCTAGCATGTGGAGACCAGTATCATCCACAAAAGATAACTTTAGTTGACATGATGCCTGTGGCATTTAGTGCGATCCACTTCAAGCACACAGCTATGGATATATACGAGTACAGAGGGCCTTTCTTGCAGATAAAAGCACATGAATCATTGTTATTTACACTGTTAAGACCTAGCATCAACCCAGTGAAAAATGAATCTCGTGCTATTTGGTGGTGATCCACTTCTTGCTCGCATATATGGGAATGGGTGGCCATGCTCGCAGATGGAGCACTTGGCAAATTGCCATCCACACCAAAGATCAACACAAAAGCTATTTTGCATAGGCTCTGCCTGGGATATATGATGTCATCTACTATGCTCACCATAAAATCAGGTTGACAGTACTCAAGCCTGCCAATATAGTATGTTGATGAAGAATCAAATGACCAACTATTGGTTAGGTCACACACGATTAATTGTAATGGTGTTTGAAATGAACCCCCACTTGAAGAAGAAGAAGAAGAAGAAGAAGAAGAAGAAGGAAAGATCTAAAAGTAAGTTTCTGTATGGATGACCCACCAAAAAGTAAAAACAGGCAATTTTTTTTTCACAAATGACATCCACAATTTCAGCAGAAAGAGGTAGAACGAGAACACAACCAGCAAATGGAATCTTACCTAAAGAATAATCCAACATAGAAGATGTGGAAGGAGAGGAGTGCATGGGCAATTGGGATCACATTAGTTCCCTCGCAGCTTGCACCATATCCAAGCTTTTGGGTTTTTGTCATCACCACTTGCAAGTGAAGTGAGGAGGCTCAATACATGGCCCTTATGTATTTGCTGCAGGTCTCTTCACAAATTTAGGGAGCTTGAGGGCCCTAAACTATCCAAGAATGTATGACATGTATCAAAGTTAAGGTGGAAGTAACCATGTGAATGGAGATAATAGTGTTGGAAAGGGAGTTGAGTGGACCAAAGTGAAATCACACAGAAGGGAGCAGTGGACGAACTATTGCAATATCCATGTGACAAAAGGACAAGTTTGGTGGATGTATGTGGTCAGAAAGATAACATCATAAGAAAAATTGCATATTGGAAATCCAGTGATCATGTCAGTGGTATGGTTGGAAGGTTTGGAGCTGAAGCGAGGGGTGACGAGGGGCAGGTTGGTTGGCCTGGACTGCAGTCCCCTCAACCTCAAAACAGGCCAATAGTCATCAGGCCCAAACACAGTCTATGTAACACTGCTTTACCGACTACATGGGCTTGAAATCATTTTAGAGATTCGGTTGCACAACATGTGAACTCATGAACATGAAATGGGACCCCAAAGAAGCTCTGCCAAAAGATAATCAGTTGACATCTTTTATGTTTTGCAAAAAGATAAGAAATGAGGAAGAAAAGGAGCAAGAGAAAGGAGGGTGGGGAGGTGGGGTGGGGGTTGGCAGGAGATCGCTTACAGATGATGTGATCACAAATGGTACAACTGTATAACCACAGGAAAGAAGTTGAAAATAGATAAAATGACAAGAGGTTGAGCTGAATACCCTCAGTTGAACAAGGATCACTATATGAAACAAAATCCCAAAGATGATCCCAATTTGTATAGATATAGATTCTTTCTTGTAAGTATCGATATTTGGTACCCATGACATTGGTTTACATCAAGGTAGCTGGGTGAAGAATAACCCCTTCATTTTTTCCTTTTTTTTTTTAAAAAAAACTTTTTAAAAAACTTATGATATGATTTTGCTTCACAATAACTCAGATTGATGATAACAAATCAATATTTCATAGCAAGCATAAAAATTATGCAACCAATAATAAAAAATGCATTCTCATGAATTAACACTTAATGCTAACAATGAATTTTTCATGCATTAATTCTCTATGCCCTTTGACAAAATTTCTTTGCATACATTAAATTAAAACTAATACTAATTATTCACAGAGGAAAAAAAAAAGGAAAAGAAAAGGAACTCATACAACCCACACCCATGTCAGAAAAACAAATTATTTGGTAACTTACCGGAAGGAGGTGAAGAAGTTAACAGTATCTTTCAGTGCTTGAATGAAGACATCAATCTCTTCCTTGGTGTAAAAAGTTTTAACTGCTAAAATGTTAAACTACTACTAGTAAGAATGACTGGGGATGACCAGTTGTCAGTTATCCCATCCGAGGAATTGGATGATAAAGGTAAAGGAATGGCCAAATTTTGTTCCATTTTACCTACTTGTATAGAAAATCTAGGAGTACTATTAGAACTCCCCATATCAAAACAATTTGACCTAGAGCGTTAGAGCCTGTTTGGATATATAGAAAGTGAACATTAAGAGATGCAAGCGTCCATTAAAATTTCAACCAAAACAATTAGATCCAGAAAAGGGGATTATTATGGAGTTATAATAAACATAGAGCTGATTGTTTCAGAACAAAATTGTTAAGGATTTGTATAGATATACAAGATGAACAATGCACCTCATTGCAGCTCAATCACATACAATGTCCAAAATTTGACACTCTTAAGTTCGACAAGCCTCATGAATAGGCCACTAAATTGATTGCTTCAATAGAATTACGAGTAAATACTATCTTCTTAGGCTTTGATGCATTGATAAAAGCTGCAATTTTGGTTCTTGCTTGCTTATATGCATTTGTCAAGCTATAGGCACTGGTTTTCCTCTTCATACACACCCCTATGTAGTGAGTAGAATTCTTCTTGATCAATCTCACATCAAAATAGAATGAAACTTGAAAAATATTTTTAAAAGTTCATTATTCATTTTTGTTAAGCAGATAAAAGGACAACAAGAAAACAACATCAAGTTGTAATAACAGTGAAAGAAATTCTTCAATACCTTAGAGAGTGGATAGCACGATGAAAAAAAAAAAAAAAAAGAATAGAATAAAACAAAGTCGGCTTCTTTTTCTACTTAAAAAAATTTATATATAAAAAAAAAGCAAACATGAGTTAATAACTTGAGATCCTCCACCAATAAAAAAAAAAAAAGAGCTTGCTTCATTTTCAATTTTTTTAAAAAAAATTCAAAAAAAAGAAGAAAAAAAAGCAAATATGAGTTAATAGCTTAATGTTAGAAAGAAGAAAAAGAAAAATAAAAAAGAGACTTTTTTTTATTAAAAAAATCTCTATGAAAAAAAGAAAGTGATGCATCACTTAAAAAAAAAAAAGTCATGGGCAACAAAAAAAATCAAAAAAAAGAAATGATAAATAAAAAATATATTAAATTAAACTATTTCTAAGTTTATATGAAACTTTTATGTTATTCTCAATTATTCTCAATTAAATTGTAATGGTCTTAAATACATAATAGTAAAATGCAGTCGTGCTTTTCTAATAATTTACTATTTCTTCTCGATTAAGTGAAAAAAAATTTTAAATCCAATAATTTAAATCACCAATGTGAAACTTTTATCCTTTAACATCCTTGCTTTATTGGATTTGAGCATAACTTATGGCTAAGTTAGTATGGATAAAAATAAATTAAAAAAATCAAAAAAATAAAAAGGAAAATCATTTTTGGGTCGGGTGCGGTTTGCCGAACCCGGATCAGAACCGGACCCATCGGCGCCTTCGCCGGCCATAGCCTTTACGCGATATATACGTACTGCGGGCCGATGTCGGGGCGGCGAGAGAGCAGCCGATTACGAAACCCAGTTCGCACGGAGTGCTCCGCTAATTGAGGCTTCCAAATCTCTCAGGTATTTTCCGATTATTCCTTGATCAATCTTTATCCAAAGAAGATCGATATTTCCCAAATAATTTTGATCGATTGAGTTCAAGATCGGGGTTTTAGGTAGAGCTATTCTCTTGTTATTTCATTTCGCACCTAGGGTTTTACGCCCTTTCTGTATCTGGACCTGCGAACAGGCTGTGATTTTGATTGTAGTTTTGTGGGTTGTTTAGGGATTTGCGGTTCGGTCCTTGAGGGTTTGAAGTGGAGCAATGGCTGAAGAAAATCCAACTGATGTAAAAGATGAGGTACCGGAGGTATAATCTTTGCCTCCCATCTCAGTCGATTTTTGATTTTTATTATTTTTTGAGGCGTGGCATTGATTCCTCTATCTTCCTTTATTGGGTTTTTTCTTCAATTTCTTCGTTGTTCTGCAAGCATTGTTTATACTTCATCGAAAAGATATGAGTGAATAAGATTTGTTCCTTCTGATTTGATAAATCTGTGCCTTTTTCTTTTTCAAGAAAATATATTTGTTTGTAATGATTTTTAATACTAAATTTGCTGCCATTTTCTTGTAGCTCACCCCTTTTGATCCAACTAAAAAGAAGAAAAAAAAGAAGCCAGTTGTTCAAGATACCGCTGAAGAGGTGGATAAATTAGCTGAAAAAACTGAGAACTTGTCAGGTGTGTTTGCCAGGGAAAAAAAAAAAATGCCTAGAACGTCTTTGCAAAATATTTAGCTTTATTGAAATTCTTGAATTTTGGTAACTGATGGGTACCTCCTCGAGCAGTTTCTGATGCAGTGGAGACGAGTTTTGTGGGGATGAAGAAAAAGAAAAAGAAGCTGGTTAGTTTTTGTGGATTAAATGTTGGTTGGCACATATTAATTTCTATGGATAGTGTTCTTGTGCAGAATAATATGAACTTTATGGTCTGCTTTCGTTTTAGGTGGAAACTGACTTTTTGAATGATGAGAATAGGGATGCTGGAGAGGAACGTGATGGTAAGGTTTCATATATTAAAATTACTTATTTGACTTCTCATTGTATATTGGATAAGAAATTATTGTCTGAACTGCATGCAAATCAAAGGGTTTTTTTGTGATCTTGATTTAATAAAAGATTTGCTATAATACATTGTTGCAGCATTAGACTGAAACAAGCAGCAATCTTTTTAATGTTTCCTAGGCGACCGCATTGGAGAGGACGAAGAGGGGGAGGGAATTGTGCTAGGAGGTGAACACTATCCCTGGGAAGGCTCTGACCGAGACTATAAGTATGAAGAGGTGTGGTTGCTTCTTTCTATTTTCCTTTTATTTTGTTCACTTTGTGGCATCAACAATTTGGGTTCACCTTTAAGAAAGTAATGATGTTGGAGGCTGAATGTAGTGAGGTTATAAGTAAAAGATGTGTAATCCTTTATACGTAGGATTCTTCTCTTACCATGAAAACAATTATACAATTTGAGTCTCAAAAATGTTCTGAATGATGATGCATTTAGACGGTTGTTTGTTTATAAAGGGCCAACCTCTGGAATACTGGTTGATTAATCATTTCAACTTTTTTTTTTTTGGATTAGAAAGGGCAAAACTATGGAATGCTGGCTCGATACATGGCCTGAAGATAGTACATTGTGCTTATTTTAGTGTTAATCATAACTAGTGCTGTTCTGTGCCATCACACTTAAAACTCAGATAACTTGTGATTGCAGAAGGTTTCTTTACATCCAATAACAAGTCAAGTGGCCTGGATTTGTAAGAGCAGATTATCTTGCATCTTTAAGTTGGCTTAGTCTTATGTTTTAAGCTGGCTTAATCTGAGAAAAGTTATCACTGCTGGTTTAATGCTATCAGTGACTTATGATGGTTTATAATGTTATCATGCATATTCATATGTTTCTGTAACTATAGAGACTTACCTGAAATGAGCTGGAAGGAAACATGGATTTGCAACCTCTGATGCAACTTTCAGTGGATGGAAGGTTTATGTTTCTTTTAAATTACACTTTTGTACTTTTTATTGATTGATGATCATTCTGAATAACAAAGAATAACCATTCAGCTGCATAGGTAGCTTACCATGTCTATATGTGTAATGTTTTCCCCAACTTTTCTTGTGTGTGCATGTCCTTGGGCACATGTGCACATTCATCTATTTATATTTTTTCCTGGCTTTTTTTTTTATTTACTTTATGGTTATAAAGATTATATACTTGTATGTTCTGATGATGCAGCTTCTGGATCGAGTATTCAATATTTTACGTGAGAATAATCCTGATCTGGCTGGAGATAGGCGCAGGACAGTGATGAGGCCACCACAAGTTCTTAGGGAAGGAACTAAGAAGACAGTCTTTGTGAATTTCATGGACCTATGCAAGACGTATGATTCCATTTTTCTAATATTTTCATATTGTTTTTCTTGGTCCTAGATATGATCATTGATTTCATCAGATATGCATATGATAAGTGTACTTATGATTTTATAATTCTCATGATCATGATGAATTGCTGTGAAGTTTCCTGCTTGTCTTCAAAGTATGACATTTAAGCTTTTGTTCGAACAACGTAGTTTCTAGAAAGGATTCTTGTATAGAATTTGAAATGGGACCTAGCACAGACATTTTTGCAAAATTATATAATGTTATAATTTATTGGCCTTTCTTTGTCTAAGTTGAATGAGGTAAATTGAATCTTTCTGGAGTAGCTGTGAAGGAAGTGATCCTTGTATGGGTTCATTGATGATGAATGGTGGATGAGAATTTCGTATGCTTATTGCATTTCTTTCGTTAGTTAGTTTATGATTCTATCCAAACCCTAATTGTGTCATGTAGACCAGTGGTTTACATCTAAAATAGGACTAAGTTTGTGACAGTGAGCATACCTTCATATATAATCCATTTACATGGCAGTGCTTTTTTCCATTAATTGTTGCATTATATGCGATATAAAGGAGTCGCTAGTTTGTTTTTTATTGTCCCATTTGTTTAATTGTTTTTGTTTGGCTTGTTTGTAAAGGCTCATAATGCCTTTTCATTTTCTAAATCTGTTGTGTTTTCATCAAGGTTCCTAGCACTGCCTTGTGAGTAAACTGGAAGGAGATGATTCTGTCCTAGAGTGAATTTGTAGGCCAGAGAGAGGATTAGCTCCTGACAACATTTTCTGAAGACTGAAGCTCCAGTCACTTGTGATGTGCTGGGCTTTGTAAAGTTTTTTTTTTTTTATTCTTAAAATGTATTAGACTAAATAAATATGAAGACTAAGCTGATAGGCCTGCTGGTATGCTGGGGCTGCAATTTCCATTTTAAAATAACTTTTACGTGGCAAAAGGTTTATCTTTAAGCACATATTCTCAGCCTAAACTTGTTCCTGTATGACCTAATAATTTCAACGAGGCATTGACCAACAATTCTCTTTGTTCAACTGTCTGATAACATCCAAACTGGTGAAAGGACAGAGGCCTTTGATATGGCATCCTGCATTCCTGCTTGCTTCTGTTTCATGCATTTATTTATCCATTATACAATACTTTGCTCAGTCGAACTGCGGAAATCTTATCCGGAGCATAGTACATCAGATATATTTTCTGCCTTTTGTCATCCTATGGTTTGTGGCCGATTGTATTATAGATGTTTTAGTCAAACTTTCTGGTATATGCTTTGGCCAGCTGTAAAACCTATAATTTAGGCATTTATTCAGATATCTTCATATAAGGTTTATTTTATCTTTACCTGAACACTCTGTGTTTTCATTAATATAAGAGATATAATGTTCATGTGATTTCGACTTGCAGGATGCATAGACAGCCAGAGCATGTCATGACTTTCTTACTTGCTGAAATGGGAACAAGTGGATCTCTTGATGGCCAACAGAGATTGGTTGTCAAGGGAAGATTTGCACCTAAAAATTTTGAGGGAATATTGAGACGATATGTCAGTAAGTTACCATCTCCTGTAAAAACTTTTTGGGGTACTCTGCTAAATGTTTCATGTGCATGGAATAACAAGTTATAATATTATGATTTGGTGTGGTTCTTGAAGAGTAGTGCTTTTATTTAGGCAAGGTTTGCATCAGTTTGACAGAAAAGAAAGATCCCTAGATATTGGAGCTTTAAAATCCCAAAATCAGAGCACAATTTTCAAGTCTCATGATTTTATCATCCACTCATGATTCTTAACTTTTCTATAACCAAGCTATCTTTCTCAAGGATCGCAAGTTTTACATTTCAATTTTTTTTGGGGGGGATCAAAGTAAGCCAGAAAACCTGAACTAGAAGAATTAAGATTTCTTTTATCATGCAGGATGTGCTTTAAAAGTAGGGAGAGACAACTTTTTTTTGTTTTAAAAAAGTGATTGTTGCAAATGCAGGACACTTTGCATTTGTTCCTTTAAGGCGTAAGTTACTAGCTTAGCTTATACTTATTCTAAAGATGTTGAAATTCATTAAATTTCATGATGCATCACGGCTAAAATGCAAGTAGGTTATGCTCAGGCAGAATTCAGTAAAAATAGGTGCAAACATGTAGTTCTGACATGTTATCCATTGGGAAGAATCATGCTGCATAAGTGATAGAGTAATATTGATGATCTTGAACAAATTCCTCTTCATAGTAATGTGTATCTCATTACGGATTAATGATGCCATGTATTTTGCTCCTGAAATTATCATTTATTAAATTCAGCATATGAAATCATTCACCCGTTTTGTTTGCAGATGAATATGTCATATGTAATGGTTGCAAAAGTCCTGATACTATACTCTCAAAAGAGAACCGCCTCTTTTTTCTGAGGTGTGAGCAGGTATTCTCTTAGCCCCTCATTTTTTCCTAATTTTGAGTTTTAAATTTAAGACATACTAGAGAAGGTCTACTATTTGGTCTTTCTTTTAATTATAACTGTTTTGGCATGTATGTTTGTCATATTTGTATCTGTATGACGAACTTATGTCCTGGTATGGACAGCTTCTCCTAGTGTAATCCGCAGCCTACAGGCCTCTTTTACCCCAGAAAATTAAAAAAAAAATGAAATAACATAGGGAATTAGAGATACATTTTATACATGCTTGTACTTTATCACTGTTATGAGAAACTGTTGAACCTGATGATAACTAGACTATTCAGTTACAAATTGCATATAAACATGCATGTGCAGGGGAATAGTTTTGTCTACCAGACACATGCTTACATGGACAAAACATCTCTCCACTGGAGTTGAACTTTTTCTTCCTATAACCAAGTTGATCATACCTTGGGTTTGTTGAATTGAGTTTTTTCTCTTCATATATTTGTTTGAAGTGGCCAATGATGAACAGCAGAGACTTTGCCTACATTGGTTGATCTATTTCCATGATATGAATCTAAAACAAAATTTTAGGCTTGGTCATTTTAATAATTGCTTTTACAAGGGATTAATGCGGACTACTTTGGGTGTTGTCTCAACTTGAACTATTATTCATCCAATGTAGGACAGAAATTCTATCCTTTTGATAGAGTTGTAACCTTTCTGGGTTAACTTAGTTTTGATCTGGTCTTCGAGGTCAGATAGGGCAAGTTTCTAATGGTGCTTGTCTTTCTAGCAACCGAGCACCATTTTGCATTCATTCTGAAATCCCATCTTGAGGTTAAGTCAAGGTTAGTTTTTATGTGGTCTACAAGGCCAGATAGTGTAACCTTTCAATAGTGGTCACCTGTATGGCTGCACCAGCACAAATTGGGTTTTGAAATCTGAACCAAAATGTACTGGACCTGATGGGTCATCTTTGAAGTTCTGATCTGGGCAATGATGATATAAAAGGCATCATCTGCACCTGCCTAGCATTTAAGTTCTTCTCTCTCTCTCTCTCTCTCTCTCTCTCACCTGTGATGATTTGCAGAGTTATTGCCTACATTAATTCACCATGTTATTGTGATAAGAATGTGCACCCATTCTGAGGTTATGGCAAAAGCAGGAAAATTAGCTGTCATTTTTAAGTATTTTGTTATTTCTTCTCTCTCTCTCTCTCTGTACATTCTGTAAAGTTTTAGATTATTGCAGGTTTGTAAAATAACATGGTAGCTGTAGTTGTTTCTGAGTAATATGTACTCTGTTAGGTCAATGTAGTTAGACAACAAATTACATGAAAATTTGAATGAACTCAATGTGGCTTTTTGGATAAAATAATAGATATGCCCTTCTGTGTTACTGAAAAAGGCTGTCATTGTGGATGTGAACATTGTAGGAACAAATTCTAGTGTATTTAATACGCATTTTTAAAGTTTTTGACTGGGATTATCGAGAGGTTAATTGCTATTATTTTGAGCAAACTTTACACTAGCAATCTAGGTAATTGGTACTAAACAATGCATACATCAATTTACTTTCCCGCATGATGAGCTTTTAGAGCACTTATTTTGGTGTGCATCTTTTGTTTATACTGTGGACCACATCTTGATTCTTGAGCTCTAGTTGATCTGGAGAAACGTCCGTGAGAAGCAACAGGTCTGTCTTTCAATTATGAAAGTGCTTCCAGGTTTTTTTGTGGAGCTGGAAGGAATATGAAAAACTCCAACCATTGTCATTGCATTAATTTTGCCTCTTCAGTGCTTTCTTCTCATCAAATGTTGAAGTGCCAGCCCAACTTTCGTTCATTCTCCAGACAAGCCCTAACTGGTCTGGCACACTTCAACCTGAGAATCATGTTGTTGAATAGGACAATAGGAGTGACCATTTAGTTTGCTATTGACTGAGGATTGTAGGATTCTGGAATTGGATCTTTTTATTGGTACTTTACTGTGTATCTGCCAAATATGGATGAAGTTGTTAGTACGGATATTGAATTGTCTTGCATATGGTAGTTTTCAGGGGTATGCTGCATTGAATTTCACATTATTGTTTTGCTCTGTTGATTCACTTTCTTTTGTTGCAGTGTGGCTCTTCAAGGTCGGTTGCACCCATTAAGGCCGGATTTGTTGCAAGAGTTGGACGACGCAAGGCTGGAACATGAGCCTATATTTGTCTATCACTGGTGGCTTCCTTTAACTGCTGCAAGCTTTTCTAATGAATTTCCGCTCAATGGTTTTGCCATTTGGTTCTGTTGTAAGAATCTTATGAGTTTTACCTGACATGGGTTTTGTGTTAAATGGTGGATTTGTGAATAAATATGGTAGAGCGTGTACTTGACATTTGAGTCGAGTTTCAGGATAATCGTGAGGTTGTTGCGTTGGAAGAATGTTAGATCTATTGTGTTTGCCATTTACTGTTTTGATCAGTGGTTAGAACTTAGAATTGAATGGATAAACGCAAGCCATCTGTAATGTAGCATTGTTGAGCTCCAGTTACGGTGACATTTTTATCGCTAAGACCTCTCGGGTTTGAGTTCCTGCATGGGTGTTTCGTTAACAGGTTTTTTTTTTTTTTTTTTTTTTCAAATGCTGAGCTTAATCTCACAAAATAACTTTACGGTGCAAATGCTTTGATAAGAGAAAGTAAAGCAAGTTAATCATATTATCATTATGTCTTCATTCTCATCCGAACGGATGAAGTCAATGTTTCTGGAGACCTGCGCATAAAACTTAATTAGTTTGACTTGCAATTTTTATTGCTCTGCAGACCTCAAACTGTCGCAACTGTGCTATAAATTCGTTTTCTACGTTGGTCTTGGCGTGTGAAGGTTAGGCGTCGACCTGGGGCGGTATATTATCTTCCGTCTAAATTTTGGTGTTAGATTTGTGTTCCGTGGTGTTGGCATGCCTAATTTTGTGCACAAGACATTCTCATTTAGCGTCAGGCCAAATGCTCCTTCCGGATGGTGTATTTGGTCTCCGTTTGGTTTGAGACGAAGGGGTGAAAACTTGCCGTCTCTTCTCCGTGGCCTTCTCTACGATGATGAGGCATTTCGGATTTTTTTCTCTCTTTTTCCGGAATGGAGATTTTGGAGGAATTGATACATAATATGCTTTGGTTTCTTCAATCTATTGAAAAATCCGCCAAGCACATCGATTTCAATGCCATGATGCTCTTATAAATTAGATACATGAATAATTGGAAAATGCGAATTTCTTACCGTTCAATTGTTCATGGACATTATGAAACATTATAATGACGCTAGAAAATAATTAAAAACTTTAAAGCCGGTTCTACGTGGCCTAAAAAGAGTTAAGTTAATTGGTTTCATAGTGCCGGCTGTAAGATATCTCAAAGTTGTGCTTAGGTACTAAAATGATATGATGCACCAAAAGAAGTGTGGTTTAAAGAGCAATGAAATTTAATTTTTAAATGAGAATATAGATAAGAAAATCTCAATTACAGGAATAGTTACAGAGACAGAGCAGAAGCAAAGATTATTTTCTTTGGCCAAAATGAAGATAAAAATAAAGATGAGGGTTTTGGCTCCATTCCATCCTACTCAGTTCAATAGCTAGCCCTCCTTATAAAATACCTGCCAAGTGCTAAAATCACGTTGAAGATGGGATTTGAATACCATACTTTATATCTTAAACTAGGTCGGCACCCTCAAATATAAAAGTAGTTGACTATCCCTAATGATCATTAACTATCTTGATGCTTCCAAAATACAACGGGATGCTGCAACCCTTAAACTTACGTCTTTCTCTCTCTTTCTTTCTTTTTTTTATGCACATGGCTTAAGATATATTAGAGGAGCTTGCTTTACATGTGGATAGGAAGTATTTTCGTTAATATGTAATTTAAGCACATCAACAAAATATTAATTTTTATAGAGCGTCAAATTTACAAAATGAAGAATATATATCTCATTTATTGTCGCTCACTAGGTGTGAAAATTATTTTCATAATTAAAGAAATTATATTAGTAAACAAAAATAGCTCACCTTTAAATTCGAAAGAATATTTATAGTTCTTGAAAATACTGTAGATCTTCTTCAATACATAATGATGCGGAGCTACAATTACGGGGATATGCTTCCGTATGCTTCTTTCCTTCAAGCCTTAACATTCTTGTTAGGTTAAGAATTCATTTCTAAATATATTTCTATAACTAATCAAATCTAATCATAGACATGGAAGTGGATTGCGTGGAACACTGAGAGCACAGAGATGTTGCCTCAGAATTGAATACAACGTTTATTCCCATCAGATAATATTACTTCACAAAAGAAAATAATCTAGTTCTGCTCAAATTGATTTATTCTCTTCGGCTGCAGAAAAATCTGTGTGGAGGAGGGCCGAAAGGTCATATGAAACTGTGGATTTCCTCTGCCTCAACATCCTTGTAAATATTCTTCTCTAAATTCTCTTCACTCCAAACTTATTTATCTACTTAATAAAGTTGAGGAAAGTGTCTCACTTTCTCCAATTCTTTTTTTTAAAGGAAGACAATAATAAAACGTATGTGAACATTCAAATCTTTTCCTTCTTGGCATCTCCTATAGAGTTGGGAGTCATTTCACACTTGGCAGACTACCAAATACTTTAATTTTTAATCTGTAGAGTCTATATACTTGTTCCAGCTTCCAACATGTATGGTAACGCTCCCACTAGCATTCCCAGTAGGAGCTGTAGGCAGTCAAATTAATTACTTTCCAATCAAGAACAAAATAATAGATTCAAAACACCCAAACATGCTTTCTGATAAAAATGTTCAATTAGATTATTTTGTTCCAATGTTATGTAACTCTCCTTCACTTTCCAAACTATGTTATGCATTTCATGCATTATTCACTACCATTAGAAGCAGAAGCTTGAATTATTAATTTGAAAAGCTGGCTAGGAGCAGAGAAGAAGGGGCTATGATCAGTCTCCATGTGCAACACTTCTCTCGGTGGCCACCGTCGGATCATGGCATCTTGCTGCTCGGGCTTCAGCATATTATCATATGCTGTCCTTATAAAGACTCGTCTCACCTTGTTCACTTTCTCTTCATCTCCTCCAAACTTAGCCTTTGTTATTGCAGATGGCCATGGGCGCACTAGCATTGAAGCCAAAGTGGAGTCCTGTACCAATTGGACTGCAATTAATCAGAGCCTCATAATATATTAAGACCCCTTGGTCCTATTAATTCTCCACAGAAATTATTATGATTGAAATAAGTCATCTGTATCAACTAACTTTTAAATTAATGAAGAGTTTATATGGTTTCATTGTGTTATTTTATTTTAAACAAGCAAGGTACCTCTTCAGGGCTCAATTGATGTAATATTTGGCGCTGGAATTCCTTACGCAGAGCTACGCTGGTTGGGGGATGAGCAGGCCCTGAACCAAACGTTAGCTCAAAAACGTCACCAAATTCTGATAAATCTGGGACTCCCTGTTGAAATAAGCAAGATAAAATATCAGTAACAGTGATACCAAATACATAGAAAAAAGAGAAGATCAAATGAATGAAGAAATAATGATCATATATTCAGCTCTGGTGTTGCAAATGTACTAATACTTGTACAGATAGAACGGGCATGCAGTCTGGGCTTTATGGATTCCAAAATTTGAAATAATTTGTTTGATTTCAAGTTATGGTTCATAATGCAATGTGGTGCTGCAATTGTAAGTTAGATTGGGGCCATTTGAACTCGTCAAGCCAATTAAGTTCTTAACTGTTGAAGATAAGACATCAACCATTGGGCCCAGGCCTAAATTAACAACTCTTGATTAGTTTCAGACAAGTGTTGTTTAATTTGGAAAATTTGGTTTAGAGTTGATATTTTATCTGGGATGGCCGCATGCAATGGCAGGCCAGCATCAATCTTTTTCTTTGTTACGCTAAGACAGTAATTGGCACAAGAAAAAGTAGACGTCAAGACGCTATGCCTTCACAAGGGCCAACATGAAAACAGTAATTTTTCTATGCATGGTGGCTGTAGCCTAGTGGAAGCCTTGACCATTGCATTTTTATGGGACTGTCTAATTCATAACCCATCCCTGTACTTTAATATTTCTGAACATTTGTCAGAGGAAAACAAAGGTTCTTAACTCAAAAAGTAAGAACTAGCAACATAACAAGTGAAAGCATGAGAAAGAAAAAAAAAAAAAAGTTAGATATTAAAAGAAAAAAGATATCTAGCTTATACCCTAGAAGCAGACTTTATCTACAGAAACAGCAGTGATAATTTTTTTTTTTTTTTCTTTTGAGAAAAAGAACATCAATATTATTTAACATTTGAATGTTCGAAGTCCCTCCCATGATTAATCAAATGATTAATGCCATTTTATAACTTGTTAGATTCGAGAAATCGAGAAGTCAATCATACTCACGCTGAATTGCCTTGCATGCATAGTAGGTTAATGCGAACAGACAAAAACAGTGAATATAACAAAAAACAAAATAATTGTTAACAAGAAATATAATTGAAGATATTTAGATTTTAATATAAGGATGACTTTTCAAATTTATATCAATTTTTGGGTTTTTTACGGGGCAATTAGTTGTCAGGAGATGGTATCAAGGCTCAAATTTGCAGAGAAACTCCAAAATGTGACATGAGACAAAATATTGTCATTTAGAGATCATTGTGAAATGATCTATGTCATGTTGAGAATTAAGAAGATAAATAATTTTAAAAAAATATTAACAGAAATTTAGTATGAGAGATTTACATTTTTGATATCTTGTTCTGTGTAAAACCCTAATGGGAGCATCGTAGCAGCGATGAAGATAACCAGCTTGATTTTATCCCCGAATGCATGCATGGCATGAGTCACGCTTAGCCCACCAGCACTATGTCCAACTAAAATTATCTGCATAAAAAATTTGACAGAAATAATCAATATAATTGCTGTATTTAAGAATATATATATAAGTTGTGTTCCATCCAAGAAAAGCCACAAAGGTTGCCATATCCACTTTTTTTCAAAGATGTTAAAAAATATTATCTATATTATATGATGCAAAAATTAACAGTTCCCCCTCTTTTTTTTATTTTTTACTTTAGAAAGTGATGCACTTCTTTCTGGTTCTTGATCTTACCTTTCTCATATTTTTATCTCAAAGATTAAACTTTTTTCTAGCAAAACATTGAGCAACCCACCACCATTCCTCTGAGAAAATTAAATGATCCATAAAACTGAACAATTTTATACATCATATATGTTAACTCATATAACCACTATCAAGATCAGTGCATGGCAAATAAAAAATAGACAAATTAGAACACTTAATACGTCTCTTACCACCTTCTTCTTCTTCTTCTTCTTCTTCTTCCTCTTGACCTTGTTGACTGGATCATAGGAGATACAACCGCCCAAATTATTAAGGGCAAAGGAAACATGAAACACCTTACTTCAAATTTATTATTATTATTATTATTATTATTATTAAGAAAAGGGTAACATAGAGAAAATCTCTCAATATAACTGGTGTTATATGTCAGATGACTGTTATATAAATTATATTCTCATCTCCTTCCATTCCCATAGAAAATTTTTACCTTGGCACCGTCCGGCAAGGCGGACATGAAGTCGAAGAGAGGTTTATCATACTCCTCGAAGGAGACGACCGAGTTGGGGTCGGTGCGGTCGATGCCGGCGCTCGTGAGGTCCAGACACGAGACTCGGTGGCCGGAGCACTCGAGGAGTCTCCGAAGCTTGAACCAGCACCATGCTCCGTGGCCCGCGCCATGCACCAAAACAAACTCCAGGGGCTGAAACCCTTCTTCTCCCACCTCTTCTCCCATTCTATACTCCCTTGCAGTCAGTCAACCTTGTGGGTCTTCTCTTCCTCTCCTATATATAATTGATGCAGCCAAAGGTCAGTCGTCGCCAATTCGGTGTGTTCAAAGCATTGGGTCTTGGCACGTAGTTTACGGGTTGCTTGGACTCTGAATGATCTTGGCGTAGAGATACAAGCTAAAGCCAGCATCAGCTGTTTCCGAACTGGCCGGCTTGTAAAAAAAAAAAGGTTGACGCAGTGGAACCTGGGGAAATGTTTGACGAGAAGGAACGATAAAAGAAAGCCATGGTTGCCTGAAACATTTCTCATCTACTATTTTACTTCAATCCACATGCTGCCGACTGGTTCACTGGCACATATTTAAACTAGAATTATATGCGAGCAAAGCAGAGCCATAACAGTTAAATAAAGGTAATTAATACTTGATCGTTCCGTGGAATGTTTCCAATTTATTATTTTAATTCAATCCTGTTGCTGCCAACTAGATCATTTCCATATCTCTGCTAAAATTTAGAAGATAATAAGAGCTGACCGTTTTTAATATAAAAGAATTGGCGCCCCTTGGCATTAACTAGTCTTCCAGAGGAACCAAAAGAATAACATACGAGGCAGTAGATAATAATGCTATCCGTTACATTTGGGTCTCATCTTTACTGTGGTAATAATCTATGAAAACGCTATTTGGAATCAATTCTACAATAGAGATAATTGTGCCATCCACTATATGTTTGGAATCTCATCCTTTGCCGTAGAAATAATTAATCTACTGACCTTGCATGCGGCATCAATTCTATAATAAAATTTAATTAAATTTTATTAATAGAATTGAAATGAATTTATGATAGGATTAATGCATTTAGAATAAATATTAAAATATTAAAATTTAATTAAATTCTATTGTTTAGAATCCATCAAAATGAATTGGACTAATGTAAAGTTTCAAGATTATCTTTCTAAATGGTTATCTCTTTCTTAGATATTAAAAAACATATTAGTAATGATATTTTCTTCAATTGAATTGATCTCAATCCTATCAAGAATCAATAATATGTTAATATTATATATATTTTTAGGGTGAGAAAGTATAATCAGAATGTGGAAGGAAAAGATAGAAGGGAGAGGTAAGTGTTGAGAAGGGGTATTTTAGTCTTTTTTTTTTTATAAATAGATCATACAAAATAAATTCTAGCTCTACAAATTATATCAATTTTGGCGTGAATACTAATTGTATGAAAATGAAATTTTTAAGCTTTAATTTAATTAAATTCTTTAGGTTTAAAAGCTTTTTTAACAAAGAAATCGCTTAAAAACAGAGGAACTCAATTGAATTTCTTATTTTTTAAATAGTTCCACGTTAGATGGTAAAAGATTAAAAAAAATACTTATAAAAAATAAAATAATTAATTGACAATTATTTACTATTTTATTCCTTTACAAACATAGCTTATTTTCATGTGGACAGCTGCAAGTTATAAGTGGACCAACACTGATAATTTATCATCTACATCTCAAAACATTCATGAACAAAAATTGAATTAAAATACATCTATCAAACCAAAAATTATGTGAAATCATTTGTCCTTTCCCCATTCAGTAAAAATATCTATATAGCTACCACTTCATATGGAAGTAAAAAAATTTATTAAACATATTTTTTTCTTGATCTCAAGTATCTTGAATGGAACAGTTCCAGTCCAGAATTGCAACTCCTAAATGTGCTGAACTTATCTATGCTAATGAACAGTTGAATGTAAATCCTGACAAATATAAACATTTTTCATAGTTGAATAAAATCCTTCTACGAGTGACTCTTTACCCAAACTAATTATAATAATACAATCAGCACTGTATTTTAATATCCAAGATCACGACATAAGCATGGCCCTGATGCCTACCATACGGTACTGGTGGACAGCATCGCATCAAGCCAAAGTTTCTCCATCTTCTCTTTCCATCCTCCATCTATGATGCGAAATGGATGATCACAGTGTCCATTGGTTGTAATCAACAAGGTTTGACCCAAAAATACATTATAAAAATATTTTAGCAGTCCTAGCCTTGTTTTTTCTATGATATGATAAACCAGCTAATTAGTTCAAGTCAACATCGGGCATCACGGCTTCTAATCGTAATTCTTTTGTCAAAACGCAGGAGATGAAATGATTGTATTTAACGCCAAATGGAAACTTTGTAGTCGATTAAAGAGTTTTCTATGTTACTAATCACTGGTTAGATTGGAGGATTATTAGGAAAGGTAAGACTTGTCACAATGCACGCATGCTCGATTCTTGTCAGCGTTACGATGGACCGGCCGGTCCCATCTATAGTTTATAATTTGTTTGCAAACGGACTCCAATAGCTTGCAGACGGAATGCCGGCCGACAAGTTCCCTAGTTTTCTTCAAGGATTGGAACGGATGATGTTCATCAACCAAGAATCTTCTTCACTCTTAGTTCAAATTGAGGAACTTGTCGGTTGTGAATCAAAATTATATTGATTTGTGCCATGGATATCCTCAAAAGAGGCCACAAAAGAGGAGCCGTACTGTGCAATTTAGTCGTCACCTGCTGTGTTTCCATGGGACCTGAAATGGATGGGACATGGATGTCATACACGTGCACTTAACTTGATGCTAGTGCAATGAACATGCACCTAACTTGATACTAAAGAAAGGTCAGAATTAGGAACAGAGAGCCGAGTTTTGCTGATGAAACCGTGCTCTCTGGTATTTAGCAGGACAATTAAGTGATCGAGGCTGTAGAAGTATTCCCTTCAGGCTCAACTCGAAAGTTTTTTTTTCAGACTTTTGGCTGGCTTGAGCCTTCCAAAAAAATATTAAATGGACTGACCCACAACAATCTGCTTGGATCAAAGACTTAGCCAACGAAATTAAATTTAATTTTTAAATGTTAACATAAAAACAAGCAATATTTAAAATAACTATACATAATTGCTCTATAATAAGATAGTGACCTCAAGTTAGTTGATTTATAAGTTATATATATATATATATATATATAAAAGCATATGGCTGACAAAAAAATTAGATATAAATTTAAATAATCTATCACTTTTTTAAGGTCAGAAGATTGGATTCAGGTTGGATTTGGGACATAATAAGGCCATCTTTGAACTCTGACTTCAGGTCAGTTCTGGTTTAGATCGATTTACAGATTGAGCCCAGTCTAGTTTTTTTTTTTTACTCAAACTTGAACTCTAAACTTGATCTGAATTATTTTGGGCCTAGCCTGTGATCCAACTCAGAAATAAAACTGGCTTGGGCTCACTTTCAGGCCTTGAACTCGTAATTCCAACAAGTCATTTGGCATGAAAGCAGCGCTTCGTACGGCAAAGTTTACCGCACTGCAGGTCTCGGCTAAAATATGAATTGGATCATCGATCGGCTCAAGCCATTAAGGATGGATCGCTTTTTATCACATAATTTTAGAGCCTTAGCATCAGACGTACTTTCACATCCTTCTACAGAGGGTATTGTGGGTTTGATGTGCTCACTCGTCTTCATATTATCATAGAATAGCACATGCCAAGGCCTAAAGTGGGTGGTTTGGATCAAGCGGGTCTACGTGACTACGTTTGGGGTCGGAATTGTCGCAGATATGACACCATTTAGCACTGATGATATAACAAGCTGATGCATTATGGAGTATTCTAAGCTCCTCTAGGGCTTCTCTTGATGTAGAGGGATCGGAAGAAAAAGGAGCCACATTTTCTGCTCTTCTTTTCCTGCTGGGAAAGGCATAAACTAAGCAGTTTACAAGTAATCTTTCAGACAGGAGAGAACGGGAAGCCTAAATTAAAAAAAAAAAAAAAAAAGCTTTAGATTAAAATAGAGGTGGCTTTACATAGAGATTTATAATGAATGTGAATCCATAAAGCTGATCGTAAATAATTAAGGGAAAAGAAGATCATGGTTATGATTACAGATAATGTATGCACAAAGCTTCAATTAACCAGTCAAGGATCTGGCTAGCAACGGAATGGAGTTTCTTGTTGCTCTATAGAACTAAAACTTTATTTATTTATTTTTTTTTCCAGAGTTAATTTTCTGCAATTTTATTCTTAGAACAATGAATATTTTTTCACTCATGCTATTTTATTTTTTCATATATTTGGTTAACGATATTAGAGTCCAAAATATATCTTGAGATCTGGTGTGGTGCGTACATGATACTTAAGGCTGGGTTTGGTTTAATTATTATAGGCTAGCCGATAATTATCGATCTCGACAACTATTAGCCAGCTCCTCAATAGCTGTACTAAATAAACTCTAAAGCTCTATAAGTAGGATTTGTACTATAAGGTTACCATGTTTCATAATGGGGGCATGTTTTGGCTTGGCATATGTTTCATAAGGCAGGGCTCATTTAGGTCATTGCTAGCTTAACCTATATTCTTAGAATTTAGTTATCGTACTTTTTTTAAAATATTTTCTGAAAACATGACTCAAATTCAAACCCTCCGATGCCATCATACAATAGCTTTATCTTTCTTATATAAACTCTTGGAGTTACTGTTATTTATAGCACCACTTTATAAATAGACAAAAGCATCGTAACATGTTCCTATCCTCTCCTTTATAGCATTTTTCCAGCATATTATAACCAGAGTTTGATGCTTCAGTGTTCTATGCATAGCGATGGATAATTCACAGCAACCGGGCCAATATTCAGATGGGCTGGACCTCGTGTCCACTCTCTGTTTCGAGCTTCATGGATCAAGGTTTATGAGTGTTCATATGGCCTGCTGCAGTGCTTACCACCTGGGGACTGCGTCCATGGACCCATTTGCACGCCCTCTGGGAAGAGAAGAGAAGAGTGCTGAAAGAATTGAGTCCAAATAGCAGTGTTTCGTACGTCTATCAGGGCCGATGCAACACCGATTTCATCGCATCACATTAAGCGCTTGTTTAAATACATATTAATTAGAAGATTTTTTATCGGTTTAATTATCGGAATCATGGCGGAAAGAGTTTGCTTGGGGTTGCAACGGTTGCTAACCCCTGTTCTTTCTGGAATAACTAATCTCAAAGGTGTGCCTCGCTGGAAAGATTTTATGTCAATCAGATTTATTGTTTCTAAACAGAGAGGGGCAAAATAATAATAATAATAATAATAATAATAATAATCTTTTGGTGCCTACAAAGATAACATCCTAGCCATGCAGTAAGATGACATGTAAGATATCCAATGACACATGATAAGGTCAAATTAAGCTTGCATCAAGCTATCATTAAGTTACAAAAACATATAATCTTCATGCTACGTCATTATCATTTATGATATTAAATGATACAAGAAGGACGTTATCATCTTCAAATAAGACTAGATGATAATCATTTTCATGTATATCCTTTTACTAAAAGTATGGCTCATAATACTTGGAGCAGTTTCATAATTGATCAACTTTACAATTGCAACAAAAGATACCATCGCTATGAAGACAACTTCCAATGCTGAGGTTAGAGCCTGCTCATAAAAGGGATGTCCTCTACTTTTTCTCGACTACTCTCTTTTCTCAGCACCTCATCCAACTATAAACTCTAAGCCCTAATATTATTCTTGTTAATTTTCTCAGTCTTTTTTTTTTTTTTTTCTTGCTGGCTTTAGAATCAAAAGATGTTAGTTAAATAGTTTTCAGTATTTTTTATATATATTTTTTAATTCAGATGCGAAGCTTTCCTTGATAGAGCTGGATGGATTGGGTTCCATCTTAGTACTTATCATGCATCCCATTAACTCTGTTGATGCTATCAATAAATATGTAGATTATGTACGCAAGACAATATACTATACGTTCAGTCTCTTTCTGTTCCACTCTGGTTGAGCGTGGCTGGATTCTTTGTTACCAGGGCCAATTTGCTATCTCTTTCATGGCATGCAAGTGATCCAGATTCCCAGGCCCATGCCTGCATCAACATCCGGGCTGGCCAACGCTAGCGACCCATGGATGCTCGTCACCTCCTCAGTGACGGGAACACGGAGTTGTAAGTATAGAATCTGCACTCTTTTCTAAACGACTATTTCACTTTAAAAATAACCTTTTTTTTAATAAAAAAATATAAAAGAAATTATGTCAAAAAAAAAAAAAAATCGGGTAGAAAAAAAAAAAAAGCGTTGTTTGATAATTATGTTCTGACAAAAAATAAGAAGAAATATAACCAGTGCTTCTCGTGGACTCGCACAGTTGCGGGGATTTCACGTGTAGTCGTCACCCTCTACGTAATCGCAGCGCCGGTGATAGATGTGAGGCACAGGAAATGATGATGAATTTGACGTCCACGTCGCGCGTTTCTGTCACCTTGTGTGAGCGTGTCACCGGGGCTCGGATCGGATGTGACCAACGAAAACAATTCCATTCCATGTGTTCCAAATACATGATGACATCGCAAATTGACATACATGAAATTGTATTCGTTACCAAGACCATCATCATACACCCAAAAAAACAAAGATAAAATTTTCCGATCGTTAAAGTTTGTATCCAATGTATCGGGAAAAAAAAAATAAAAAAAATAAAGTTTTCATGAAATGAATGCATGAGTGCATGATGCGTTAAAGTTTTTATCCAATGCATCGGATAAAAGAAACCAGTATTAAGCCATCACAACCGCAAGCCCGTAAAGAAAATTTTCAAAGCATGAGTGCATGATGCGTCAATATTCATGCAAAAAAAAATAATATGTGAAATTAAAACTTCATATATATGTATATAAGATACTGTGCTTCCTCAATCATAATTAATATTAATGGATGAAGAATGTTTAGAGTACCCCAATGGCTCCATATTTGGTAAATCTATTCATTTGCAAATGATAAAAACTTTTGTTAACAAGTTTTATTGTAAAGAAAAAACATACCATTTGATAAGTACTTTAACCAATCATGTAAGCATATGAGAACTTGTATGGCTTCAAGGTGCAGATTGCTCTTTCAGTCGTTAAGACCACTACTTCTATCTCTTATGTAAACTGCAGATATGGGGATTTATAAAGTATCATGAGCCATCAAAGCAATAAATTTTTTTTTTTTTTTTTTTTTTTTGTTGCTGCATCACACCATGTCTATTTTAAAATATTAAATTCTCCATCATCGATACCATGATGATAAAATTCATTCAAATATACTTCTTGAATGAATCTTACAAGTCGAACATTAGTAGAATAGTTTGAGAGAGTCCAATATGTGAGCTAGTGTCAATAATATACATTTGACTGCTCGTTGCTAAGAATGATCGCAACCAACTACAACACACTCCTCACAAAATCTCTTTAAATTATTTCTTACTTTTTAATGCTTATTTTAGATCATAGGTCAATCTCAAAGAATATTCAATCGTTTTTGGTTTACACACCCCAAGGCCATACTAATTGTGCTCCAATACTTCTCAAAATTTTCAAGCATGCATATAGTCATAGATAAAATGAATGGATAAGTGAGGATTTATTTTTTTCAAAAGAGAAATATGTGTCGCAGGTATTAATAAACTAAATATTGATGTTGATGCTCGGTATCCTACAAAATACCTATAAAAACTATAATTTTCGCATTCACATGATATATATATATATATATATATATACAAGTTTCAAAAGAGAAATAAGTTTTTAGAGCTTACACTTGGCGCATTATCTTCTCAAATCTCTACAAGCTTGCTTGTGAGGCACCTAAGTACCTCATAGTGTCATACACATTATAAATAATCCTACTTCCAAATCATCTTGAACAATAATATTTAAAACTCTTCATTCATAATAAAAGATTGCTTCAGAAGAAGAATATTTAGAATTTCTCATATCACCACATCATTGATGCTATAATTATCCTGAAAAATGCTACATAGCTATTCTCTCTCCAGTATAGGTACTTTACCATCCAAAAAGTTAAAAAAAGGATTTTCCTCTTAAATTTTCATTCATCATCGCTATCATGACAACAGTCAAGCACAAATAACCTTTCCGGGCTCTTGAAATCTACATGTTTAATATAGGCCTACTGTTTCTAGGAAGCTTCAAGAAATTGATAGAATTTTTGTCTTTTCATCCTCATACAATTTGATATCTTAATATTCACTCCTAAAATTTTAACTTTAGTCAGAGACTTCTGGTCAATATTCTGAAAGAATATACTCAACCATCGAGAAGGGTTATTCACTCATTTATTCATAGAGTTCAAGTTTTTTTAATATATATGTGTGTCTTATATTGGACATGACTGCTTGATATCCAAACCAGGGCCAGTTAGATTTGGATTTTATTTTTGGAACTTGAATCCTAACAGTGGGTTATTGAGTCTAATTATCAAATCAAAGCCCTCTGTTTCATGTGAGGTCTATTTTGGATGGGGTTAGAAGGCTATCAACACCCCACTTGTAACATACTAACCAACAGCCCCTATGCCAACAGGTTACATTGCAATCACCAGCGCAAGAAATACCACATCTCCCACTAAATACCATCAATTAGTACTAATATTTTTGGGATGGGAACCATTCGGCAAGTTATCTCAGCCAACTTCATTAAATATGTAAGGCATCTCCAAAAAAAAAAAATAAAAAAAATAAAAAAAATAAAAAAAATAAAATAATATATATATATATATATATATATATACTTTTGTCCAATAAATTGTGTGATTACTGTATAATAAAACTAACAAAATAATTAATATATTAATTAAAAAATCCTTCACATATTTGCATCGATCATTCAATCTTTTTTTGAAATATGAAAACTTAAAATTATAATAATTAAAAATTTAACTCGCAAAAGTAATTTTTGTGTGAAAATTTGAGAGTCAAAGTGTATTTTAGTTAATAATAATAAAATAAAATAAAACTAGATCTCATCTCGGCAGAGCTGTCAACTTTTAGGACAAGGTCAAACCCCATTGTCGGGTAGGTACATGGTTTACTTAGCGATCCAAATCATTGCCTCCTACCCCGTGCTTGCTCATAATCAAGCACCCATCTGTACTTGGTATTAATAATTTATAATGAAAGGGGCGAAAAGATGGGCGTAGGCATGGCGAGGAGTTCAGCGCTCTCTCTACCGCTTCCTCCGACTCTCTCTTGGTCTCTCTCCCTCACCTGCTCATAGAGAGTGGTTTCAGCCCTCCTCCATTGACCCGCTTCCTTCGCACGCTTCGATTGTGTGTGTGTGTGTGTGTGTGTGTGTGAGAGAGAGAGAGAGAGAGAGAGAGAGAGAGAGGCGTCGTCATCTTCCCTCCTTCCATCTTCGAGGTTCTTATCGCCGCATTTGATTCTTATGTTTTTCTCGGTACTCTTTTCGTCCACGTAAAATACAAGGATATATTATTTTTGATATATATTCTAAACCTTCTTCGAAGTATTAGTGTTATACGGCACAGCTCTCCTTCTCAGTAGCTTCCTTTCTATTCTCTTCGCTCTTTCCCATATATTTCCTTGGATTGTTAAATGGCATAGCTCTCGTTCTCAGTAGCTTCCTTTCAATATTCTCTTCGCTCTTTCCCATATGTTTACTTGGAAGTATTATTGTAAATGGCATAGCTCTCGTTCTCGGTAGCTTCCTCTCTGTTCTCTTTGCTCTCTCCCATGTATTTACTTCGAAAGGAAAAAGAAGAAATATAAAGGCATCAGATCTTCTGATCCCTATCTCCAAGGTAAGATTTCTCTAGTTCTCTTTCTTTTCTGCTTCTTTTCTAAAGTCTGCAGTTCAAAAGGATTTATTGGCTGTTTCTTTCATCACAAGTCTGCGTGTCACTCCGGATTTTACTTTTTATGCTCTCAATATTAATAAAAATTTCACTAACAAGAGTAAAAATAATTTGTAATTAGTTTTTTTTTATTTTTTTTTGGGAAATAAGAAATGAAGGGAACCCCTTTATTGTTTCCGTGCCTGGTTGGAAGTGTTTGGTGAGATATTGTTTAACAGCCATGATTAGTTGACTTTATTTTCTAACTTAATTTAATGTGTTTGTTGGAACTTGGAATTGTTTTATTTCGCTCGATTCTCTCGATTGGTACGCATGGTTAGTCCCATAGAATGAACTTCCCTGACATTTCCATTGAATTTCCATCTTTTCTATCTCTGAACCGAACTATTTCTTTGAGTTCTAGAAGAAAGTTGAAAGATTTTTCTTCACGGCCTTGTGGTTTGAGGAGGAAATATACCAAATTTTGCCTCTGTTATAAGTGGGAAGCTTTGGGTATCATCATCCCCTTTTCCTTTGATTTATCCATGTACAGTCCTTGTGATCTTGGATCAAAGCAGGAATTTATCCAGTTGTCTAGTCTCATAAGCTTCTAAGGTTTCCTTCAAACGGTCTAGGTTATAAGAAAGGCAACAAGCTGCGATCCCATCTCCCCCTTCTCCCCTTTCCATTGGCATTTAATGTATGGAATACTTCAATTGGCTTCTGTGGTTCTATGTATGCACATCAATGTGCCCTTGAATTTTCTTAGAAAAATAATTGATAGTTTTTTATTGAACCATCTTCGGTCTTTCTTTTAATTGCATATGGATCTGATTACTTGATGTGCACATTCTCTCTAGATCATTTATCCTTTCAGTTGGTGTACACTGGCATTCAAAAGTTCACTCTGTTTTCCCCTCCAAATTTTAATAATGTTTATGATGCAATTCTAGTAGGATTCATGGTGTTTCAGTCTTGTTTATGTTTTATAGAATCCTTTTTAATCAATGTCAAAGGTTAGGACTTTCCATTGCTATTATATGTATATAGAACATCTAAATTAGTTACTAGATTCTGGAGACCCATCTATTCTGTCTTATATTCTGACTGGAATGTCACAGAGCTCCTTTTTTTGGTAAAGATCCGAACATTCTGAAAGTTTTGGAGGAGAGGATAGATGTCAGTTTTCTTCATTGGAATGTCATATTAGCATGAGTGCTCTTTTGCTGTTTAAATCTTTGGCTTATATATGTGAGGCCTTTGGACAACCATGGAGAGTGGTTCCACTAAATTCCGTTTTGTGAGATGCCCAAGATGCCTCAAAGTTCTAGTGGAATATGCTGAAATTTCAGTATACCAGTGCGGTGGATGTCGCGCAGTCCTTCGAGGTTGGTTCTTTATCCACTCTTTTTAAATACTGATTCATTTCCGTTTTTCCTTGTCTTCAATGCATCAATTTGATCTTCAACAAACAAAAAGTAAAAGGTGAATCCTGATCATCACTGTAGAATTGAACACATCAGTTTGGATGATTTTTTTTTTTTTTTTTTATTCTACTTGCAGCGAAAAATAGTACTGCTGCTGGAGGGAATGTTAACTTAGGAACACTCAAAACCGAACATTCTCTGAGTCTTTCAGACAATGGTTCCTCAGATAATGGATCACCCTCTTCTGTGAAACAAATGATTGCAGACTCCACGAGTGCACACTCTTCAGAGTTGGCGCATGAGGAAAAGGAAACCATGCTTCCAAATATCTACTCCCCTTGTTCAAGCGTGGAACATCATCATCATCAAGAGGATGGAGAAACCGCTGGTAAAAATGGAGTTCAAGAAAATGTTTCTGACACTAATCAACTTGCTGTCAGAAGTGATGCATCCCAGAGCCAACCAGATGAAGGTATTCATGCTAAAATCGAAGCAGAGAAATCTCTGAAGCCAAGTCAGCAACCCTCTGGAAGCTCAAAGGCAATGAATAAGGTGGAAGAACCTCAGGAATCTATCAGCCACAGTGTGGCCTCCGAGGAGGATATGGTTGAAAGGGGATCTGTTGACGGGCTTGAACTTAGTTTTCGGTCTCCACCTGCCAGAAGCTCTCATGCTTACGATGGTAGTGTCTCTTCTGGTGATGATGGGTACAACAATCATGCCCTGGATAGATTTCTGCTTCTATCTAGAAGAACAACTTCTAAACAACCCAAAGTTATGGATATGGCTGACATTGAAGGAAAAGAAGGTGAGAAGAAGGCCCCGAGGAGTAACCAAAGGACAGTTGATGTTGAAGCTGATCTTCAAGCCGGGACCTTCTTACCAAAATTGTCAAATGAGGCGCATGGATCAGATATCATGAGGAGCTTTAATGCAAGAAGAAATGAGTTCTCTTTTGACTCTGAAGATTTTAGTTCAGTACAGAACTGGATGGAACCTGAAAATGGGCCTAATAGATATGACAGGATGGATTTATTAAGGAAGATAGATGAATTAAAAAATCAACTTCATGGATTGTGCGATCAAAGAGTAGAAGGGGAAAAGCCTTACTTCAGAGGCATGGATGGCCAGCAGCCATTCTATCATAAGTCAGAACACCAACCTCCTCAGTATTTTGATTCACCTGAGGCACTCTATGGGCCAAGACAAATTACAACCCAACGGTATCGGTTCCCACAAATGCCTTTCTCAGGACAACCCCCCTGTTTCTGTTTGAATTGCCAACAGTTGCCATTGCAGCCTAACTATTGTGCTGATGGTATGTGTAGAGCTCATGCCTACAGTTTGTGCTCCCATTCTTCAACAGCTGGAAGCTCAGGTAATCTTGACCATGAGCAGGAGAAGCTGCATTACAATGAGAAAAGAAAGCTCAAAAAGAACTATTGCAGGCCCATCACAGGCGGTGCTCCTTTCATCATCTGCTGTAATTGCTTCGAATTGCTTCAGCTGCCAGCTGATTTTCTCATACCAAGGAGGAGACTGCATAAGCTGCGCTGTGCTGCCTGCTCCAAAATCCTTACACTATCATTTCCTGCTAGAGCCTGCATTAATCCTCAGACTCCAACCGAGGATGTTCATCCACACACTGAGGTTGGCAATAGTGCGGATGTGTTCACTGGATCAGTTTCTCATTCTAATGATCACCCTCAAGGTGATCCAGTTTCCTTCTCTGAAGAGTATGGGCTCTCTTTCACAAAAAGCTTTTCTACAGAGGCCGAGCCTGTGCTCCATGTCTCAAGGATATCTCCTGAAGGAAAAAATGTCAAGCGGACATCAGGCTCACCACTTCATTGGCTCCTGGGGTACTCCTCAGCTAGTGAGCTACTATATCAACGTTGGAATATTGATGAAGGTTATGAAAACATAGAATCAGTGGCACCTCATTCTTACAGACCTTCTCAGGGAAGCCATCCAACTGATGAATTGAGAGAGCGAGAAATGAGTATTTCATGTCTTGAGCAAATAGGACCTTGTTCTAATCCAGATTGTATGGAAATACATGAGGAAGAAGCCACTTCAGAGATTGCAAACTAGAAGAGGTTCTTTGCTTCAGGAATTGGTGAGCCTGGAATTGCAAGTTTATGCATATGAAAGAACCATCCCAGTTTTTTTATGTTGGCATGAATTCATGACATTGTATGTATATTGTTGCTTTTGTGAATAGATAGTTGCAAACCATTGTCTCCCTGTTCATTACAGACTGTGAATGATATGTTATGATTATTTCAGTTAATGTCCACATATTTATTTACTTTTTCCTTGTATATTGGCATGTATTCTTTCATAGAATTCTCAGATTTCAAAACTGAAGTATTGCCTTCTTTGAGAGGTACATCATGTGGAAGGCCCTTGCATTTGTCCATTTGATGGTAGAAAGTTAGCTTCTGCCCATAGAGTAGAATTTATAGTCAATCACAAACAAGTTGCATTGCATAATTTGTTTAATAGCACACTTTATTGTAGCATATCAGATTTATGTTCCATCCTAAGTTAGGAACAGAACCAAAGGGCACATACACAGCGTACTGCACTTAAGGCTTTTTTTTTTTTCCCACTTCAGATAACAGTTTATTTCTCCAATGTCCTGAAAACTTGCATCACCAGGTAAAACAGTTAATGTCAAGACTATACAAAGCCATGGATCGTTTGCATATTTTCACCTTTAATGTTAAGCATTCATGGAATTTTTAGATCTTATTGATGTTGGGATTTATCTCATGGTATCTGGCAAGTGGCAAATGTATGTGATGTGCTTCACCAAAATGACACAACTAGTATTGCAATATGCAGGAGCTTTTACCCTGCTATGGAATCATGCATCTCCTTCTATTAATGTTGTCAAGCAGTTTCTCACTTTGAAAGTAACACTCCTCAATTTTGTCTCTAGCAGATTCATTTCCCAAAGTTATCAGTTTTGAGATCTCTACTCTGGCGATACAAAAGCTTGAACTGTATCATCATGGCAAATTTAAGAACCCATTCTATTCTTCAATTTTTGATAGTTGATGTTGGCCAACAAAAGCTCTATCTTGTAATGGCAAACCTAAGAAGTCATTCTGTCTTTTAATTTAGATATTGAATGTTGGTCTGCGCTCAGAATTTAGAAAGTACAAGTGAACATTCCAAAGACCTTGGAAAAGTTTTGAGGTAAGTGGATCGACATACATAAGATGGATTAAAGTCCAAGATTGCAGTTGCTTAATTATATGATTATAATATCGAGTATGAATATGGTTTCAAATATATTCCCTTTAATAGCACACTTAATTGAAACAAAACACTTCTTGTATTGCTAATGAACATTTTCTCTGGATCCTCCCTATTTACTTACTGCTTATTAGGTGTAAACTTCTCCCCGCAGATCTAGGTACATAACAATCATGCACTCATTCACAAATATGGCACAACCAATAGCTTTGCAAGTAACTCTGCAAAACAGTTATCTGGATGCCACAATTTCACTGGAACTGATTTATGTTCCTCATCCTTTGGTTGGAGACAATGGTGATCCTCTGGTCCTGAAGCATGCTCGTATTGGGTGATAACAGTATAGTATATACTGAAGTTGCTTTGTAAGAAGTGGCAACTCATGAGAAAATCTCAACCCATAAGACTCATTAACCGTAGCCTGCAAAGAAAACCAAAATGATAATTTAAGCTGAATAACCAAAGGATTTCCTGTTTTCACAGTTATCTCTAAAGAAAATATGACAATATAACTGATTAAACTAATCCAATTTTGCCAAAATAAATCAAATTTGAAGGTCCATCTGCAAGGTGATGAAATTCAGAAGTTTGATGTTACCCCGGACATTGTTCATCAGATGAATTTCAGAGGCAATTTACTTTTGGAAAATTAATGTCATTTTCTGTTATCTTGCCATGAATAATTCTACATTTCCACAATCTAGCTTACCACATGAAGGAATAGAGCATTATCTGCCTTTCATTGACAACAACATCAGCAGAGAACGCTGCTGCATTTGAACCTCTAGCAGTTGCAATGACAATCTCAGTTTCTCGGTCCTGCCAGAGATCAACCATAGTCACCATTAAAGCATGAAGAGCAAGAAATTAAAACAAAAAATTTAAAGCCCTCTTTTAATAGTCAATCTGAACACCAGGGTGTACTGTTTGTTATAATTATGAATTTGTAAGCTCCCCCTAAGTTGGGAACTCTAAAAACTATTGAATGACTCGAAAATATTCCAGAAATTTATGCATATGTGCTTCTACAAGATCGATAACGGCAGCACTTACATGAACCAAATAGCATCTCTGTACGCACGTACGCAACCAAATGCAAAATAATAATTGTATGGAAGAATTGCATGTTCAATAAAATATGTATGTAAGATGAACAAAGGTAGCTTTACTTTTTTAAAAAAAATCAGTTTCCTGCCTTGTTTAGTGTCTTCCTATGTGCTTTCCTTACCATCAACATGATTCATCACTAACCTTCTAACAAGTCCTAAACAACCATACTGCCCTGAAAATTTCAAGTCTTTCTGGAGGCTTGGGTTTCTGAAGGCACCTCAATGTTGATAAATCTATAACAGAGACAGGGAGATGGTGAACAGATGATCAGTTATGGCAAGGAAAAAATATTGCCAATTTTTTCTTTCAAGTCCAGGATATGAGGGTACAAAATCATGCAGACCTTACCATGTTCTCTCTCTCTCTCTCTCCTACTTGTCATCCTTGGGGAAGATCATTGGTGATTCTTAACTTGTTCATGCATAAAAGGGGCCATGAAATCAAGGTGCAATATATTGGATTTGATGATAATATAAGCATATGAATCTTTAAAAGAAGTGGCATGTGGATAAGATGTCTTTGGTTTGTAAAGAATAGTGGGCGTGCCAAACACTAACAAAAATAGATAGATTTTATATATACTAGAGACAAGTATATATTTGAAGCTTTATGTAGGTTTCAATGAATCCATAAATATATGAACATTAACTTCACAACTTAGACAACAAATTTCAACCATGTCAAATCTTAGCTATAGCTGCTGGACCTCGTTCTGACTCCTTAAAGTTGATTTACAAATCCTCATTTATTAAGCATTTTTATTTAGGACTACCTTTGAGAAAAAGTTGGACCTTGTTATACATTCTCACAACTTATATCATTTTTCTTTTACTCAATGGCAATGAAAGTCAATTGAATCACACCAACCTTTTTAGTTGAATTCAAATCATTAAATGTAAAATTGATATTTTATTTATACTAAATTCAAAATCATTGAATCCAAATGTGACAACCCCTTAGAACCCACATCCTATTTCTTGTTTTATCATATCCAATGTCTCCCACAATTCTCGCTGAAAATCAACTTATATGTAAGTTATAATATATATCATAATAAGTTTCAATTCAACTTTAATTGCAATCAAGGACTTGAATCCATTGCTAAAAGCAATTTAGTCAACAACATTCATCACCTCTCACATTTGGAATGAGCAGCTTGATACTTTATTCCAATATAAAACTCAACAAGGAGAATTGATCAAATTGTTATCATCTATTTTTTTATTATGGCTTGGTAGGCCTAAATAATATGACACTTGTTAAATTCAAATGCATGTTCATATTTCAAAAAATTTATTTGGACCGGACTGGGTGAAGTTTGTCTTCTGCTACTAAAAAGGAGAGAGAGAGAGAGAGAGAGAGAGAGAGAAGGCCCATGAAATGTCATTAATGCACCATTTCTCTAAAATTTTCTCTCCCTGACCAACATGTGCTGCTATGTTGATAAAAATGTGTGGAGTGTGAATTGAAAATAAAATGACAAAAGCAAGTTTTTAATGCTTATAGTATGTAAAATTTAATTCGGCAACTGTTGGGTTTCATGATATCATCCGCTTATCTATATCATCATATCCACCCAAATCATTTAAGAAGTGCTGCTGCGTGTACTCCAGAATCAATCTAAAAGAGTCCATTATTAGGGTTTCATATGATTGACAAGAGAAATCTGGAGCTATTCTTGATCTAAATACCAATTTTTCCTTTAGCAATTCCAATAAAATCTTAGTTACAATCTTTTAGGTAGATTTTGTGACATACATAGCATTTTTCTTATATATGAAAAGTGACACAACATACAAGCAAATTAAGCAGCTCTACTGGAAAACTTGCATCGAAATTCAATGCAGAGCACCAACACGAGAAGTGCAAGAGTATACATCATGATTGCTGGAAAGGGTGAAAAAAAGTGTGGCAAGAATTAGAGCAATGATGAGACAGAGAAGCCAAAGGAACAATGCTGGGTGTAGTTATATTGAACTCATGGGTAGAAAATGGTGGTTAAATTGGAAGCTTTGGAGGAGGCGGCTTATGGAGTCGAAGAGAACAAGAAAAATGAAGAATGGGAAGGCTCCTTGATACTGAAGCTGAGATGGAGATTGTGGCGATACAAGAACTTGAGGGTGTGTGAGGACTGTCTTATTTTTATGGTGGTTGTGAGGGATGCGAGTCCATTCCATCATTTTGAGGGTGGAAGTTCTTGTAAGGATAATTGGTGAAATTAATTGGCAATGTTCTTGTAAAGATCGTTGGTTAGGTTTGTTGCTCACTTGGATCACTGAGAAGAGGAGCTGCTGAAGTTTGTGCTCTTAACTCAATGGGGAGGGGAGATCACGGCTGATTGCTTGATGAGTTGACGTACAACCTCCATCAATCTCTTAAAGACTGAGACGCTTACAGAAAGGACTGAGATCTTCCAATAGACGGTCGCAACTAATAATACTTCTTTCCAAGGTCATACTCAATCAGCCATTGCAGGAGAAAGATATATTACTTGGGAGAGGAACTAAACCATCAGATTTAAAGAAACATTGAATCAATAAGAAGCACCACATCTCTCACCTGATATATGATGGGCGAACAGCAATGGCTGAATGAGTCAAGGAAAAAACTCCACGAAGAGAAGGCGAACACAACTTAATGCACCAGGGTTCCACCTTCGAAGAGAAAAAAGGGGAAATAAGAACACCTATCATCCATGCATGAACTAATGGATCTTAACACTGATTCTGCAATGACCATGTTTCAAATGTAATGACCAATGCTGGAAGTCATCAAATTCTGTCATTCACTTCATTGTTCAAAACAAACTTCGGAATACAGAGGGTAACCAGCAAGAAAGCTAACCCAAAAATAAAAAAGAAGAAAAACTACTGCAACAATCTCTTCATGTATATTTGAAAATCATTTCAGTTCCATGACAACCCTTTTGCCCCTTCTAGGCCATCAAGATCTGTTCGAATACATCATCATTTCAACTAATTTCCAACCAAAGCCACTGTCTGATACAAAGAATACATGCAAACTGGCAAAGCTCTATTCAGAGTTAAAATGGGCTGAAAATTTCCCAGTTCAGCACTGGAGACTGTCCCTCCAACTAATATATGGTGTCCTAAGAACCATGATAAGAATCTGAACCGCTATCAGAATCTGAATACAGTTCAACAGGCCTATTCCTGTTCAAATTAGGTTCAATTGGTGGGAGGCCATCTTCATCATCAGAATTTGATCCCTCTTCACCCTCTGATGTTGGTCTTTGCACTTGGGATTTTGAATCATCCGCCACTTGGGTTCTGAAGATATCTGGCCTGCATGGGTCCCAACAAGAATTAGGGCAAAATGTCACATATTTGCTAAAATCAACATCGGCATAAACATTAGTTTCACATTCAAACTGAGTCCAGTTAAGTGAGGTTGTTTCAGTGATCTCACACATCACATTGAACTTCCAATTCTGTTTTAATTTAAGAAAAGCAATGTCCTAAAAAACTTCAGAATCAATTTCGTCTAAGATATTGTTAGTTATCTAAATTGGAGAGGTTTCAGGAGTTAAGGATGATTACAGCATTCATGACCCTAACAGATATGGAGGCATATGTAATAAGATGCTTGGTATATGAAAGATTATCACATCATGATTAGAAAGGTGTGTGTATTCAATCATTGATACGGTTGCATATAGTGATGCTTTGTAAAAGGATCATTTATGTGCTAATCCCATTTTATTAAACATCACTAGTTTTTCTTCACACAACATTTTTTCCTTTGAAGATTTAATCAGCAATAACTTATGACTAGAAAAAGAATATATTTGAATGTAATTGAAATTTTTAGAAGCGAGCACACTTTTCTAAAATCATTAATTTTCATATAGAATTAAGTGCAGATTATTTTAAAAGACATGCCTCCTGTATGACCAAGATACGAGACTAAAGCTAGCATGAACTCAGGTGACAGACACAGAAATTGTAGAAGTAATTTTAATTCTTATTAAAGTACTTAATAGTAATTGAGACATCAATTATAGTACTTGAGAGATATTTCTAAGTTTCAAGACAAAGCATCAAGCCACATGAATCAGACAGGAGATATCAAATATTGATAAATCTTTTGGGAACACTAATATCAAACAAAAGAAGAGTAATTTTGTATAATTCAGTAGTTGATTCAAACTAAATAAAAATTCAAGTCTACTGTGTTAGATGTCATTGCAAAGACAGTTACTAGAATGACGAATAGGGATGCAGAACAAAAAAAGAAACAATAGCAGAAAGCAAGCAATCAGTAACGTATTTGAGTGTAGGGGAAAAAAAAGCAAGAGGGATTCCTGAATAATCCAGGGAAAACTTTCAGAAACCATTTCTGATTATTCAATATGTTGCATTCCTCAAAGATGATCTCCATATGTTTTCCTAAAATGATTCTTAGAAATCTAAGCAATTAGGTTTAGTTGCTCATCTGATGCAAAAATAGAACAAGGAAAAAAAATCTGCTAAATGTGGTTGACAGCACTAAGTTGTCTTATGTTTCCTTTGACCACTAAATATGGGGCTGAACTTATAAGTATGGCTTGGCCATTTATATGTTAACAGAGATTATTCATATTGAAGAGCAGTATCACATTACCCTGCACAAATTGGATCTTGGTTCAAGAAACCTGGTTTCTTCCAACTCTAACTATGAAGACAATAAACCATAATAATCGCATACTAACTCACCATTCTGCTGATCTTTCAAGCTTACGAACTTGATCATGAAAAAGAACTCGTGAAACCATACATGTTATCTTGCTACCTGATTCAAGGGCCTTCTCCCTCCCACTTTCATCTACCACAACAAAATTTCCTGCATGGTCCATCAAAATGAAAAGATCACTTTACAAAGGAAAAATGATATACAATTAATGATTGTAAGAATGCTAAATTAAATAGAACAACTAGGATGTTAGTAAAGACCAACATGATTCATTTTTTAAAAAAGACAAAATATTCTAGAATCACCTTTTTTAATCCAAAAGCTCCTCTGGAATTTGGCTGGGAATAGAGCCAGAGATTTAATGCCTTTGGCATCCATAACCTAAGAAAGGTAAAGCAATATAAAAGCATCAGCTTATGGGACATGAAATAAAGCATCGAGTTCAGGTTTAAACAATAGGAAAAGTAACAGATATATCATATATCTTAAGCTGTAATTTTAAAGGCACGATGGATAAATCATGTCATATTGTGCAAAGAATTGTTGGGTTACCACAGCTCAATCTTTGTTTCAGCTTGGATATTAACTTCCCACTAACTAGCTATCTCAAGATCAAGTTGGTAGCTTTCACCTTTGACAGCTTCTTTTACCGATATTAATTTGACTTGATGATAAAGCTTCTTTTTACCCCAACATAAGAGAAATCCATAACACTCTTATGAAAGATTTAGGTTCTATTTTCATAACAGCAATTGGTACAATCTGGTGATATCCCACCAAAGCGATAATTTACCAGCACTCCCAATTTTTGGGGGTCACATATAGAACCATTATTGACATTCAATCATGTGGAAGACTAAATTGTCAGCTAAAGCATTCCTATATTTTGACCCTTTTTTTTTTCTAAAATTCCACATGACATTTTTCTTGGGCCACTCCTGTTTCACAAGCTCTCCTTACTAGTTTTATGCACTATCTCTTCATAAAATGACCATAATACCATCTCATTTGGTTCTACATCTTTCTTTCTTATAGAATAATTGCTACTTTATCTCCCTTGTTCATTTCAAAGATTTTCTATACCATGTTTACATATTTACATTGACATTTCTACCAAGCTATGTCGCTTATTTTGATCTTCTAAACCCATGTAACATTATAGACCTTTCTTATACTATACAAAGAAGAAAACCCCAAAGCTAACTCATGCTCAACAGCAATAGACACGAGAACTCACCAACGTAAAGGCCCACCAATAAAAGCAAATTCAAATGATTCTACTGCTCCATTATCTATTTAAATTCAAAAGTATCATACAAAACTGCACTGCAGAGAAGAAAATAAAACTCACAGAGGAAAATCATTGATGCTATACAAATCTCTAGCAATCCAGAGAACCATTTCAATAAACACTGGCGCGCGCGGGGACGCGCACACAAACATCGGCATAAATAATCGAAAGATTGCAATAAAAAGTTTTGAAAAAAAAAAAAATCACACGAAAATTTACAAATTTACATGAATTTTAACAAGTATTATCTCTAGAAAATAGGAAAGAAGACGATGCCACCTCGATGAGATTGGAGCCCCTCAGGGAAACGACCTGCATGATGCTCTGACCTTCTTGGAGAGAGAGCCCTTCCTCTTTGGACGCTCTTCTCAGGTTCTTTCTCCCCGATTTCATGGTGTTCGATATCGCTTCTCTGCAGCTCCACAACAACCTTAGGATTTGAGGGGTAAAAACAGAGATGGACACCGGATCCCGACGAGGTCCTTGCCGCCGGAAAGCCGGGACCTTGAGGCGCTGCCGCCGTAACTGGATCTCTGGCTCTGCCGCCTCTCTCTCTCTCTCTCTCTCTCTCTCTCTCAGCGTCGGCTAGGGTCGCTCGCCGGGACTATAGTGGCTATTCGGCCAACGTGGGTAAGCCAGTTAAGCCCACGAGGGGCGCCTAAGCGAGTCCAGCCCAACCCCAGGAAAGGAGAGTTTGTTTCCCGAATGACATCTCTTTGTAGGCCGTGGAGAGGATAGATTTGGTTTCCAATGGGATGTCGTACAACCGAAGAAACTTGTGAGCAAGCAGACAATGCCCAGAACTCCCTCTCTAATATTCCAAGTAGACCACTTCTCGGATATTATTAATCTTTTGGGGAACATATAGCATGCAGCACATAGAGTAATGTTCGCCAAATTTTTAGCATATCAGTCCTTTCATGCATGAGATTGAGAGACAGAATATAATATAATCATACATATAAACAGCTGTGGCTGGAGGTGTGTTACCTGTCCCCCCAAAAAACAATATATATATATATATATATATATATGTTCTAAACAAGGCCTTTCTCTACATTTTTTTTTTTTTTTCTTTTTTTTTTGGCGTTGGAAAGATGACGTAAAGACAAGACTCGGAGGAGTTGATATAAATCGCTAATAACAGTAGACTACAATTCCATTGTTCATTATAAGCTTGAGTTATCACCCATATGTCAGCATATTGCTTACTTAAAGTATTAGCCTAAGCAGTCTTACCATAGACTCAAACGTCCACTGAATAGTGGAAATTATAAAAAAAAAAAAAGAAGAAGAAGAATGATGCCACGTATCTAAAAATTTACGTTCCGAACATCCTTGAATGAAATGAGACATTCTCTGTGCTATTTTGTTTTTTCTTTTTTGTTTTTTTAAATAATAGCGCCTGACTGACAGGCCCATTAAATTGAAAGACAATCAGAGCAAATCACCAGCTGTTGACTGGTTTCTTATGAAGTATAAGATAGGCAACTAACAGGCAGGACAGAACCATGCGGAAAGCCTAGTTTATGGAGCACAAGCCTGGAGTTCTACGTTCTCAGGTTATGAAACAGTACGTTAACGTTTCTGGAAGCGTGTGCCTTTTTTTCTATGTAACAAATTTTTATATATAACAAATTTCTGAATCATAGAGCATTTAGAGGAGAATAATTAACTTCACAGGCAGCCACAAAAGAGAATAATTTGCACTTTTCTGCACTGAATATGAAGGCTCTGGAAATAGATCATGAATAACATCCACAACTGATAAACTCATGGTTAAATATACAACGTAATGCACAGGACAACAATCGGTCATTTGTTCAGATTTCAATTAGACATGCATCAAAATAATTTGGGTGATGGCCCCGCAGTCCTTTATCATATACTTTGCGAATCAATGTTCCCCAGAGGCAACAAAATATCTAAAACTGCAGCAGACGTCATCATCCTGGACTGATATTAAGCAGGCTGCCTTGAATGCTCCATTTTCAGTAGTGTCATATCTTGATAAATGTTTGTTATGCGAGTCTTCAATACCTCAAATCAGTTATATGAAGACCAAAAGGACCCACCATAAGCGGTAAGTTTACGTTGGAGAACGAAGAAGCACCTCAGTATGGATGCAAAGAAGCACATCAGAAGCATATAAGGTCAAGCTTTCACAACTAAACAAGATCAAAATTCTCAATCTAATTTCTGCTACAGCATTCTGTAAAAGGGAACATTACTGGAGACTAATACCGTAACTAATATTAACCAAAAGACAACAGTCTAAGGATGTAACCTGCAATTGCCCTCAATTTCCACACTATAAAGCAGGTGATACAAACCCAAGAGGATCATGATAAATGATTCAATATATCAAATTATTAAACCTGCATTTGTCACAGGTATACCAACCGAATGATGCTAGGTTCATACATCAGTAAGAAAGCAGAAATGACTGCAGATTTACAAACAAATGGTTCATACATACAGGACATATGCAAAGCGTGACTGGTGACAAATTTGCACCGAAGTGGCAGAAAAACATGCGGATACCAAATAACTTTGAATATTTAAAGACAACTCATGGAAAAACATTTTTACTTCCCTGGAACTTCTGGGGGCCTAACCTAAAATTCAAGTCATGCAGTAGTCACCTGCTCAGACAGCCAGAACACTCTCAGTAATTTAGCGTTCCACAGGATGTGCAATGCATGCATGTGACTGCACAGGAAAATGACAAACAATAAAGGCATTTGATAACTGCCCGGTATTCCATCGACACATAACATGTCTGGATTTTGCCAAGAGTTTCTATTATTGATTTGACTTGACAAATGCACTTACACTTTTGGTTAATGTACATCTCATGTTTCTCTACCTGTAGTATTCAGAGTAAGATGAGGATGCACTAACTAAAGAAGTGAGCGCAGTGGATACAAAGCTTTAAGCTCTAACTGGGGTAGCAGACACCAAATGATAGAAATACATCAACCATTTTGAAGATTGCAGGTGCTAAACTGTCTAATAAAGAACAACGATGAGTTCAGAGGAAATTAAAGACTGAAGACCTAGTTTATCAAATCTGTTTATGATAAAAGAAGTGCTTGACAAACATGTCTGCAATTGTTCTGCTGCATGACGCAGTCAACAGAACTTCCAGTGGTTGTTGCAGTTTACGCACGTGACAAAAGTCGTCATTGGTTCATCAGCACTCCGAGTTTGCAACTGATGGTAGGTGCACTTCCGCTGTCCACATCGGCCGCATTTAAACTGATCGGTTGTAGCTTTAGGGGCCCCTCCACGCTCACATTCAAAAAGAGCCTTCTCTTTAATCTGCTTATTTGTCAGCTTTCTCTCATCGCTAGCCATCTCTTCAGGAGTCATTTCAACTAGTTTCTCGGGCTTCACTTGTCCAAGGAGAACCCGTCTCCGCAAATCAGGGTTTTTGCCATCCTTTAAATTGAACATAATGGACCTATATTTAAGCTTCTGAGAACCATTAGAACGGCCTAACTTTTCGAACATTGCAGACTCCACCATGACAGCAACTCGAATTGGGTCACAAGCATCTACTTCATCAAAGATGTTTCTCACTTCATCCCTAGCATCTGCACTTGTCTCACTGGAAACTTTAGAGAAAGCTTCGGCAAGAAGTTCCCGGAGTTTATCTCGCAAAGGATCATTACATTTGATCATCAAAGTCAGCTTTGGAGGGCCAACTGGGACCGGTGATGATTTCTTAATAAGAGAATCCTGGTTCTTTTCCTTGGATATCCTCTCAACTTTGATATTTTGGCCTGCATACTCATTCCCTGCATCAATCTTGATATTTTCTGACTTTAAAGTTTCAGCCTTCACAAACCTATCAGAATCTTTCTTCTCAGCCTTGAGATTTTCTGAATCCAGAATCTTGTCAACCTTACCAGACCCAGCCTTTGAAATCTTGTCAGCCTTGACGGTCTCTGCTTTCTCAGATCTGACTTCGACTTTAACAGAACTTTTACTTTCAGGATTTCCATTTTTTTTGCCATTAGAAGTCTCATCAATAACTACCTTCTTCCAGAATTGCAACAGGTCAGAAGCAACCGCTTGAATCTTTGAATGAGGATGCTTCGTAAGATAGCGAAGACGTTTACCAACCTGAAAAATAGAAAAAAAGCACAAAGAACCTGTGAGAAGCAGAGCAGGCAAGGAAGAAAACTCTGAAGAAATCATTAAGGGAAAAAATGAGAACGGCAGACATATGGCATCCTCACATTGAATAAAAAACTTAACAATCATAAGATATAGAAAACACCCTTACCAGATACAGAAGTGCTCTTACATTTTGTGTAGTGCATCTGAATTTTGTTTTCATAATATTGTTCTCAGATAACAAAATGGTAACTTGTAGAAAGTGTAGTCATAGCACCACTTAATAAGTGCTAAGAACTAAGACATTATGTCATAACATTGGTGCCAGATTGGTACCGCTTGATTTGCATGAACTAGCATGCAACACATTCTCCCATCAAACTACATTAGGAATTTCATCATGAAAAGAGAGTAAACAGGTATCTAATCCCTAAGTTCATGCATAACTCATGAAGCTCAAAGCATCAGAAAACAAGAATATTCAAGAATAGACCATGGAACAAAGAATCTTGCGAAAGCCTTCTAGTTATTATGGTCAAAATTACAACTATATTATATTAAACTAACATATTTTCCCTACTAATACTGCCCATTTTTTGCTACCCTCTTTGTGCATGTGTTTTCCACCTTTGATGCTATTTTTGAGCTTTTTCATATTTTTTCCTCATAAACATCCATCCATGTTGCCCCAGGTCTTTCCCTCCTTTCTTACATCCTCCAAAACAAATTAAAATGCCTCTCCTTTCTAGAGCCCTCTCAGATCTTCATTGTAGCGTAGTCCCACATCGGATAGGTCTGGCACCTTGGTCGGTCTTATATAATCATAAGCCCTTCCATGTATTAGTTTTAGCTGTTGGGTTGGGCTTTAGCGCATTGTACATGCCCATACCATCTCAACAGACTCTTCATAATTTTATCCTTATTGTATGCAACTCCCATATCTCCTCTAATGTACTGATTTCTTTATCTATCATCTCTAGTTTCACCAAACATCCATTTAAATGAATTCTCATCTTAACTCAGTTTTAACATAACTTCCAGATAAATTTAATGGTAAAAGAAAGCACACTAAACAAACTAACAGGAACGTTAAATTCATAGGGATATTAAAAAAACTTCTGATGACTTAGAGATCAAGTATATGGACATGAATGCGTGATCAAAAGTACACCACTCAGAATTTGCACGTCATTTTCACACCCAATCTCTTGATCATTCATTAATAGACCTCTGTCTTAACCCATCTTGCTCCAAAATGCACCATGCTTTGTCATGAGTGCTCATGATCTCTACCTTTCTAAAGCATTTGCAAATGCCTTCTCACTCGTAGCTTAAAATATCTCAAACAACTATCTACGCTGAAGAAAAATGTGCAAAGGCAGCTAAATTAACTGGACAAAAAAAGAAGATAAAAAACCTTCAATTTGCCTAGGAAATTATTGTATGCATAACAAAATAATTAGGTTGCATTTTTCAGATGAGTTAATGATATGGACAAATAGGTTATCAGTAAGCCCAGGACACAACCAAAATTTAATTAAATTCCATTTGTGGTTGTCAGTTGAATAACCCAAAATCACAATGACACAAATACTGCACCCCTAGAAGCATGTGACTATAGAGACATCAAAATAAATGAGGCAAGCTAGGAAAGAGTGTGGATTTCAGATCAATGCAGATTACTTAATTAGACAAACAAGAAATTTGGATTCCAGTTGCATGGTTTTCGGTACAAGCAGTTGTAAGAGCAACCATATTGAAGGGGATTCAACTTGAGACAAACTGTCAACCAGGGACAAGATGCAGATAGAAACATCTGGTCTTATAAAGATTATTTGCTTATTTGATGTCATTTGTTTAATATGATTAGAGTATTGCCAAGCATAGAATTCATATATATATATATATATATATATATATATATATATATATAGAGAGAGAGAGAGAGAGAGAGAGAGACTAAGCTATATTCGAATATAACCAAGTTTAGGATCCGGTCACTATTCCCACCCTTGAATCAGCATGAAACCCGAACCCAACTTTTTTCATCTTTTTCATCTTTCGAATCTATGAACTGTATGGATCCAAGGATGGAGAGGTGATCGAATTTAGAATTGGCTACATTCGAATGCAGCTAAGTTTAAGATCTAGTCACTTGGTCACCTCTCCCTCCCTTTTATCCACACGGATCGCGAAGCCACCCTACCTATTTCATCTTTTCCATTTTTGGGATCCATGATCTATGGATAAGGGTGGGGGAGGTGACCATATTTAGGCTTGGTTACATTTGAATGTAGCCAAGTCTCTCTCTCTCTCTCTCTACATACATACAGACATATACACACACACGTACACATACATACATACATACATACACACACACACACACACACACACACACACATATATATATATATATATATATATATACACATATATATATAAACTCTATGTTATTTGTTGAGAGGTGTGGAAATTCCATGCTAGAGACAAAGTATGAGATCACATTGCTCAAGTTTAAAGATGTGCATCGAGGTAGCTGGTTAGGCTTCACTGGTCTTGATAGAAGAAATGCCTTCCTACTGAAGTGCCCTGTTGGGTCCATAATTCCACTTCGCACATACAACTTTCTTATTCTATAATAACTTATTTTGGTTGATCTGCAGGCATTATTGCCTTTTGCATGCATGTCAAAGGAACATATACCTTCCTTTTTACCTTCTACGATGACTTTAGTGTTCTATTTTTCTTAAATTATTAAGAGTAATGCTATTGTTTGCTAGTCATGACATAAAAACTTGTACTAACATGACATAAGGGAATTGGTGCAATTTGCATAGCTGATGTGATTCACAATGGACTTGTTGAATCAGGACACGCCAAAGTAATGCCATGTTGGCAAAAGGAACTTTTGGGATGATTTAGCAGCTCCCTATTCCCTATAGAAATTTTTGATTATTAAACCTTACTTCACAATATGGACCTTGACATAATGGTAAAGTTACTCCATTATGACCTTAGTGTTATAAATTTGAGACACATAAACAATCTCTTTACACACAAGGGTAAGGCAGCAAATATTTGAACCAGCCTAAACTCTGTAGTGGTAGGATGCTCTTTTTAGTGAGAGCAGGCCTTAGCTCAATAGCAAGGTTACTTCACTGTGACCTAAGCGTCATGAGTTCAAAGCACAAAATCAACTGCTTTCACTAAATCATATTTGACTCTTCCCAAATCCCGTAGTGGCAAGAACCTCTTGCATCAGAACACCCTTTCTCATACCTTGTATAAAAAAGGCTTGAATATTGGGTAGAGTGCATTTTTTTGCACAACCTCTTTCCCTTTAAGAGTTTTCATAGTGATATTATTTAGGTTTCCATTTGAGGATACCCTTAGGCATTCATTAACCATATTGCCTTATTTTTAGAAATCAAGATTGTTTCACCTTCTTAAATTTCCCATATTTTTCATCTACTATGCTAGGAAACAATCTTATGAAATAAGTGATAGACATGATGCCCCATGGGGATGACAAAACCTAACACAGTTCACAACAATCCCACAAGGTGAAGAGTTCCAATGTTTGACAAGCTTCAAGGAAAAGGGGAGATATTATAGATGATTAATGCTGATGACATCAAAACAAGACATGACAATATATGAAAAAGAAACCATTTTTCGCTTTCTAGAGTCACAGAATCCTAGGAATGAGAGCATTTGTACTAGTTAGTCTTGACAAGTAAAGAGGCATCATGTCATAGTGTCCAATATGACCTTAGAAATATAGTAAGATTTATACTAACAAAATTTACAATGAATTAAAATAGGAATAATTTGAGTGAGTTTTATTAGTGCATGCAAGGTGGCTAAGAGATATCAAATGAGGAAAAAAAATAAGGTTCCGATTGCTATCTAGCTAGGCAATCAAGATTTGACATCTTGACAGATGTCAAAGGTGACAATTAGGTTGTAAAATTGCTCAGAGGATATCTATTAACACTTTTCTATTCTTTAGCGACCTACTTTCTAGAAACAATTAACTCCTTTCCACAAAAAGATTCCACATAACATGTAGAGAGCAGATTTGTTGACCAATGAGGAGGATTGCCTTAACAGTTGTCCTCAAGGAATTTGTTAAAATTTGATATTCTTTTCCTATATAGCAGCTCCGCTGATGAAGCCCATTAGTGCACCACTCAAGATGAGATCCTAGAACTTCTATTCCTCTCGAATTGAGATTTTATTTTGTATTGTGATTTTATTTGGAAAATAAATAGATTTTGGTGTAATACATGATCTTTAAATCTTCCATACACTTTCTCTAATACAGCAACTATCCATTCACCACTTTCTTAAATATTAGAGGAAATGAGTGTGATACACAACTAAGTAGTGATTGTGAGAAGATATCCACTAGAATAAGGCGTTTATGTTAGCAAATGCCCTCAGTGCATTCATTAACATTTCCCTTTTATGACAGGGAAAGCCAAAATCACATGTATTGAGGATAGTGAAGCATGGGAGCTGAAGTTCTCTCCTTCTATGATGATGCATCAGGAAAACAAAATACAGTGCCATGGAAAAATTTTACCATGCATTAGTTAAAATTCATGTTGTTTCAACTATTTTGGCAAACTTACTAATAAGGATAAAAAAGGAAACTCAAAGTATAGAAAATGCTTTGAGAATGGAGGCAAAGGAAACGAGGAAAAGAAGAAGATGGCTAATTCTAAATCACTCATAATTTGAGTAAAAACTAGCATGTCAGTTTGACTAACAAATGAGCCAATGGCTAATGCAACTCTAAACACGTTCCCATATTTCCTCGACAAAGTAACTCAAATCCTGCGATAGCATTCCACTTCGATATATACCAAAGTCACATTTTTAGAACTGCTCCACAAAAATCAGTCTGAAAGACCTTAATGCGAATAACTAAACCACAACTGTCAGTTTTCTTTGCCACCAAGAATATACAAGATCTAAAGATTTTCATGAACCACACATGGCAAAGCCCAAATAGCCAGTCGACCATTTGTGAAAAACATAAATCTTAACCTCTCGCTGAAAAAAAAAAAAAGAAAAAAAGAGAGAGAACAAATTCAATCACATGCCTTATATGAAATCAATCATATCTTTCACCACGATGGCTAACTTAAATAAAAGAAATACCTTATATTTAATAAGCATCAATATTTACCCCCAAAGAATCAACTTTCTTCGCTTCAAAGCAAGGTGGTTTGTTACATAGAATCAAAACCCCGCCCCACCCTCATCAACCACGAAAAAGACATAAATAGACACCAACAAAAAAAAAAAAAAAGGAAAAAAGAAAACCTCATTCACCAGATCGACGAGAAGACGACCAAAGGCGTGGAAACCCGATCCGAGATCACAAGAAACGAAAACAACGGCGTACCTGAGTGGCCACCAGAACATCCGTGGTGACTGGAATCTTCCTCATCCGTCGCAGCGCATCCACGCACCGATCCGCCTCCGGCGACGCGCCGCCGGCCTCCGCCGCGGCGTCCGCCGCCCTCTTCGCGGCCTCCGCCGCCCTCTTCGCGGCCTCGAACGTCTCCAGCAGCTCCTCTTTCATCGCTCCCAGGTCGCCGCCCAAGAATCAAATAAAAAATAGGGAAGAGTCCGCAAAAAAATCCGGACAACGAAATCAGATGGCAAAAAGGCGGAGAAGAGGAGATCGAAACCCCGACAACCGATGAGATCTCTGGGTAGAAACCCTAGAAATCTAGTGGGAGAAGACGAGGAGAGGGCTTTGGCTTCCTCTCCGGCGTCCGGCTCTCATCCGCCTCTTAGGGCGAGAAGTCAAGGGGGAGAACGGAAGGAAATTAAATTACTCTCAGAAATATTTATAAGCATCAGGGTGTAGGGCGACTACCCTGACGATGGGCGGCGACGAGTGATCCGACGGCGATGATGGTGCCACGTGGAGAGCGATTTATTTGAGGATATGGTGGCAAAGCCGTAGCGAACTGACCTCATAAAATCTTTTATTCTCGAGGGTCACGTGATATTGGCGTGCCGGTTTAGCGAAAGGGCATCGTCGTTAGAGGTTTTGTTTGGAGGTTTTGTTTGTTCTGTTACGAGCGTTGGACGCTAAATAAAAGAAGGTTAATTGGTGGCGCCGGAGAGCGTTTCCAAGCGAAAGGGAGCGTTGCCGCATCGACTTTGCCCAGCATTTCCTGTTATATATTTAGATGATCATCATGACCCATCTTGCAGATATACTTAAAAAAATAAAATATAATTTATTATACGCCATACAATGTTAGATTACAGACAAAGAATGGCCGTTGGTAGTTCAAATAAGGTACAACTATCATCCAAACATGCATGATATTCCATTGCATAGAGCTTGTAGCATCTATTTAAAAGGTGAAGAGTTAAGCATCTAAATGGTGAGTTCTATTTTAGTCTAGTATTATTATTTGTTTATTTTGATGGGTTCCTTTGGAGATGTACTTATCACAGCAAAGCAAGATATATAAGATTATTGGTGAAATGCAAGTATAGACCGATGAGGTTCATGTAAATGAAATTAAGAAATATTTAAAACAGAGTGTAAACGCTCCCCACGTGTTTTTATTTAATTTTTTTTTTACGACGCGGCATGGGTGCGCGACACGCGGCATGCTCCATGCATGCCAGCGCACGTGGTGCTAGTTCCCTCCGTCTCCTTCACCCTCTCCGACCCGTCGTCGTTGTTGCCTCTGCTCGTCTCCGCTGCCTCACCACCGTCAGGTAACCCCCCTCACCGGCGAGGAGAGTGGAGAGAGAGAATGGTTGAGAGAGAGGGAGAGGGCCACGGGAGGGCCCTCCCTGATGCGGGAACCGGTTCGGGCCCGGTGGCGTGCTTGTCGGCTCGCCGGGCCCAACCTCCGGGCGATAGCCCCCACTGGTGCCGAGGCGGCATCCGATGGGGTCTGACCGGCCGGAGAAGGCCGGCCATGCTGTCGGCAAGGTGAAAGAGGGGGAGGGCCGCTGGATGGCCCTCCCCTGGCTCTTGGTCCAGGCCCGGCGGCATGCTCGCCGGCTTGCCAGGCCCGGGACTTGGGCGGCGGCTCCCACGCCCGACGCCGGGGTTCGGCCGGCCAACGGTGGCCGGCCGTGCCGCCGGCGAGAGGGGGGAGCGAGGGAGAGGGTCGAATGGCCCTCCCCTATCGCAGGAGCCGAACCAGCTGGCGTTGGGGCGGCGTCCGACGAGGTTCGGCCGGGCAACGGGGGCCGGCCGTGCCGCTGGCAAGAGGAGGGAGCGAGAGAGAGGGCCGAACGGCCCTCCCCTGTCGCAGGAGCCGGTTCGGCTCCCGCGTTGGTTCGGGCCTGACAGCATGCCCGCCGGTTCGCCGGGCTCGGGCTCCGGTCGGTGGGGTCCAGCCGGCTAGCGGTGGCCAGCCGTGCCGCCGGCACGGTGAAGGGAGAAGAGGAAGAAAGAAAGAAAGAAAGAAAGAAAAAAAAAAAAAGGAGAGGGGGGTGGTCGCTGCCGGCGGCCGGCCTGGGGTCGGTCATCGGTGGCCGGTCGACCCCCGGAGAGGGCCGGCAGCCACCCCTAGTTCAGGTGAACCAAGGGTGAAACAGAGAAGGAAAAAGGGACTGGGCCAACTTCGGCTCAATCCAGTTAGCCCTTTTGAACCAAATTTTTGGGTCCCAAATTGGGTCCGGCCCAATAAAAGAAAAATATGGTTATGATCAACGCTGATTCTAGTTTGTCGAGGAATTTTTATTTCCTCATTTAGGCTTCTATATTTGGAGATATTCAAGCCCCAAGTTAGGTCCAGGATTAGATTGGGTTAAGTGTAGGAGTCAGTTTGACATCCTAAAATTGATATTTAAAAATCTGAAAAATTATGTTGTAGGAGAGGTCCATACAGCTGATTTGCACCTTGGGATTAGCGTTGTGAGGTAAGTAAGCCAGTTATAATGATTTTTATAAATCATTATTAAATTATGCCATTATTGAAATAATGAAATTTATTTATAGTATTATTTAAAAAATGATATTTGTGGTACCATATTTATGTAAATGATTATTTGACTTGATTATTTCAAATTTTTGTAAATTAAATTAGCATTTTATACATGCAACTGATTATTACATGATTATATGAAATTACCAAATTTGGTAAAATATGAAAAGTAAATTGATATATGTTTGCAGTGATGCATATAAATGTTATTTGTGATTGTGTTATTATATGTCATCGCGGTTCACATTATATGTTATATGACTTCGGAACCCACCTTCATAGAAAAAATATATGGAGAACACACATCCTTGGGATGTGCTGTGATAGGATATGGCATTATATGTTAAATGACTCCGGCACCTTTCCTCCTCTAGGGGCGTACAGGGAGGTTACATCTTTGAGATGTTTTGTTACGTGAACGTGGGACATTAGTATAAAATGAAATTTATAGGGATTTGGAATTGAAATGGTATTTTGATAGATTATTACATAATATTTGCTTCCAATTTATTTAAACATGAGATTTGCATAATTCTATAATATGATGAAATGTTTTTAAATTGGAAGCATGACATGTATTTAACTCGTTAAAATTCTGAATTGGCTATATTATGTTATAGTAGTCTTACTTACTGAGCGTGAGCTCATTAAATCTTACAATATTTTTTTCCAGAGCCACAAAATTATCAGGGGCAACAACAGAGATAATTGGGAGCTTCATGCTGTAAATTGATTATATTTTGTTATATATAACCCCATTTGGATTTATTTTGGAACTTTGGTTTGTTGCCCAACATTACATAATTTGTATTATGGAAGATTAAATTTTGTATGTTATATAGTTGTTAATCCTCCTTGTTTGTAAATGATATTGTACTGGATGCCTTGCATGCCTGGCATGCGGCGGGCTGTCACCCCTAGGCCACCACCTTTGGATCCGGAACGTGACAGCTTGTAGTGGTATCAGAGTAAGGTTTGACATTAGGAACAAACACATGATTAACTCTAGGCCAAATATTGACATGACATTAGGAGGGTAATAACTCTAGGAAAAATTCAAGTGACTTGTTTAAAAATGCTTGAGATTTGGAGGTTTATAATTATATTGATTGAATCCTAACCTTGGCAGGAATTCATAATGCCTCGTCGCACCAGTAGTCAGTGACACGAGGAGGGCTCTCAGGCTAGTGACCCTGACCAGCAGGGAGGCCACGAAGCCACTGCAAAATTGGATCCCGTTGCCCTGGCTGGCAACGACCCACAGCAGTTACAGGCCGAGTTGCTCCGGGCCTTTTTGGGAGTGACTTAGGTGGTGCAGGCTATGCAGCAGTAGATCCAGCAATTATTGCCTGCTCTTTCTGGCTCTAACATTCAGCAGACTCAGTCTGCCCCTCCTACTCCTCAGACCCAGTCGGCCCAGCCCGAGCAGTCTGCTCAGCCCGCTCCATCTCAACCTTGGCAGGGAGGGGGTCGTAGTTTCATCGAGTTTAAGAGCCTGGCCCCTGCTCCCTTCACTGGATCCACTAACCCACTTGATGCGGAGAGGTGGATAAGAGAGATTGAGAAGGCCGGCCCTTGGTAGCCATGAGGAGGAGCGGATTAGATTTGCTACTTACCTCCTTCAGGGGGAAGCTTATGATTGGTGGCTACTGTTGGAGCAGCGATTGGAAGGATGGGCTATCTCCTGAGAACAGTTTAAGGAAGCTTTTTATGGTCAGTACTTCCCCATGAGTGTACAGAGACAGATGGAGTCTGAGTTCATGAGATTGGAGCAGAAGAACCTCTCTGTGGCCCAGTATGAAGCTGAGTTTATACGACTGGCCCGATTTGCTCCTGATTTTGTTATCACCGAGAGCCAAGATCACCAAATTCACTGAGGGACTGCAGCTTAAACTGAAGCAAGCAGTCAATGCATTTGAGCTCCCCACTTACAGTACAGTGGTGAGCAAGGCTTTGGTGATTGAGAGGGATATGATTGCCATCCAGCAGGTGAGGGAGTAGCAGATGAAAAAGGGAAGACCTTCTTTTGGTCAATCTTCAGGGCAGGCTAAGAAGAGGAAGGCCTTCTTTCAGGCTCCCTCAGGGCTAAAGGATAAGGAGATCCGCTGTCCTCATTGTGGGAAGGCCCATTCGGGCAAACAGTGCCACAGGCTGACTGGTGCCTACTTTATTTATGGGAAGCTAGATCATAAGATGGCTACCTGTCCCTTCCGGAAGGACCAGTAGCCCCCTCCAAATTAGGGGAAGAGCCAACAGCAGCCCAGGACCCAAGGAAGGGTCTTTACCCTCACTTAGAATGAAGCTGCTGCCTCTAATACTGTGGTGACAGGTATGTCTTTTAAATTAATATATTTCTTTAAATTATGGCATTCATACCTGGTGTAATGCATAGATTATGATAGTAGATAGAGAAAAAAATATATGAAACTGCATGACATATAAGTTAAGTTAATTTTTATGACAGGTATGTTTAAAATAGGCGACACTTATGCTCAAACTTTAATTGATCCGGGTGCCACACATTCATTTGTATCTGATAGTTATCTTATCAAGAATGTATCATTGACATCCGTTTCTCTAGAGCAAGAGTTGCATATTGTATTCTCAAATGAAGATGTCATGATGGTAGACTCAGTATGTAAATCCTACCTAATTGACATGGAAGATAGGAGGTTGAATGCTGATTTGATAGTTCTTCCACTGAAGTTCTTTGACGTAATCCTAGGGATGGACTGGTTGGCCTCCTATCATGCTTCCATAGACTATTTCAGGAAAAGGGTGATCTTTAAAATTCCTAATCTTCCTGAATTCAGTTTTATTAGGAGTCAGAAACACCTGGCTTCAGTATTAGTGTCAGCTCTGCAAGCTGAGAAATACCTAAGAAAAGGTGGTCAGGGGTTTCTTGCTGTGATCAAAGACCTTCAGCAGGAAGAGCACAAGTTGGAGCATATTCCAGTGGCTCAGGAGTTTCCTAATGTCTTTCCGGAAGAATTGACTGAATTACCCCCGGATCGAGAAGTCGAGTTACTGTTGATTTAGCCCCTGGCATTGGACCTATATCCAAGGCTCCTTACCGCATGGCCCCAGCTGAGCTAAAAGAGTTAAAATGTTGGTTGCAGGAACTTCTAGATCGGGGATTCATCAGACCTAGTGTCTCTCCTTGGGGTGCTCTAGTATTATTTATCAAAAAAAAAGATGGCAGTCTTCGGCTCTGCATTGATTACCGAGAAATTAATAAAGTAACAGTGTAGAACAAGTACCCTTTGCCGAGGATTGATGATCTATTTGATCAACTCCAAGGAGCCTAGGTATTTTCAAAAATTGATCTTCGATCAGGGTACCATCAGCTGAAGATAAAAGTTGAGGATGTTTCTAAGACTGCATTCAGAACCAGGTATGGTCATTATGAGTTCTTGGTGATGCCGTTTGGGTTGACTAATGCCCTGACAGCATTTATGGACCTGATGCACAAGATCTTTAAACCATACCTAGATCAGTTTATAGTGGTCTTTATTGATGATATCTTGATTTATTCTAAAAGCCATATGGAGCATAAAGCCACTTAAGATTGTTCTGCAGACTCTTCGGAAGAAGAAATTTTATGCCAAGCTATAAAAATGTGACTTTTGGATGAGCCAAATATCTTTCTTGGATCATATCATATCCAAAGATGGCATATCTATCGATCCTAAGAAGATTGAGGCTGTTGTGAACTGATGTCGGCCTTCCAATGTAACAGAAGTCAAGTTTCTTGGGGCTGGCTGGTTATTATCGTAGATTTGTGGAAGGCTTCTCTCGCATTGCTTTGCCTCTAACTCGCTTAGCCCAAAAGCGAGCAATGTTTGTTTGGTCCGAGGAGTGTGAGAGAAGTTTCCAGGAGCTCAAGCAGCGCTTGGTGTCAGCCCCTATCCTTACCCTTCCATCTATATCTGGAGGATATACTTTATTCACTGACGCCTCTCGAAAGGGATTGGGAGGTATTCTGATGGAGGAAAGAAAGGTGATAGCCTATGCCTCCAGGCAGCTAAAGCCTCATGAGCAAAACTATCCTACTGATGACCTGGAGTTGGCCCCATGATCTTTGCACTAAAAATTTGGCGGCATTATCTATATGGGGAGACTTATGATGTGTATACAGACCATCAAAGTCTGAAATACATTTTTACCCAGAAAGAGCTAAACTTAAGGCAGAGGAGGTGACTGGAGCTACTAAAGGATTATGACCTGAGCCTGCATTATCACCCAGGGAAGGCCAATGTAGTAGCTGATGCCTTAAGCAGAAAGTCTTCCTCAGAGCTAGCTTTCATAATTACTTCTCAGCCTCACATTCATAGAGACCTTGAAAAGTTAGAGGTTGGTCTACGAGTACAGCGGTTCGATGGGCTTATTGCAACACTTGTACTGCAGCCAACCCTGATTGATAGGATTAAGTCTTCCGAGTAAGAAGATTTGGAACTGCACAAGATTAAAGAAGCTGTGCAGTTAAGGGTTCAGAATGAATTCAGAATAATGGAGGATGGATCCCTGAGATTTAATGATAGGCTCTGTGTGCCAAATGTAGAGGATCTAAGGGCCGAAATTTTGAGGGAGGCTCACTACTCTCCCTATACTGTATACTCAGGAGGCACCAAAATGTACAGAGACCTACGGAAAAATTTTTGGTGGAAAGGGATGAAAAGAGAGATTGCTCAATATGTGGCCAAGTGCTTAGTGTGCCAACAAGTGAAGGCCGAACATCAAAGGCCTGCGGAACCTCTTCAGTCTCTGATGATTCCCCAGTAGAAGTGGAAAAAGATCACTATGGACTTTGTGACTGGTTTGTCCAAAACTCATAGAAGCAATGATGTGATCTGGGTCATTGTTGATAGATTGACAAAGTCAGCCCACTTCCTACCTTTCAGAGTTGGGGTCTCTAGTGAAAGATTGGCCAGCATGTACATTGAGCAGATCGTGAGGCTTCATGGTGTCCCTAAGTCGATTGTATCAGATCGGAATACCAGGTTTGTGTCCCAGTTTTGAAAGAGTCTTCATAGGGCTCAGGGGACCAAACTGAACTTCAGCACAGCTTTTCACCCCCAGACAGATGGACAGTCTGAGAGGACCATACAGATCTTAGAGGACATGTTACGAGCTTGTGTGATGGACTTGGGTGGTGCTTGGGACAACCACCTACCATTGGTGGAGTTTGCTTACAATAACAGTTACCAAGCCAGCATCAAAATGGCTTCATTTGAAGCTCTGTATGATAGAAAATGCAGATATCCCTTGTGTTAGAATGATGTGGGGGAAAGAAAATTGTTGGGCCCTGAGTTGATTCAGCAAACAGTAGAAAAAGTACAGCTGATTAAAGAAAGACTCCGGGTAGCTCAGAGTCGACAGAAAAGTTATGCTGATGTTAGAAGAAGGGAGCTAGAATTTCAGGTTGGGGACCATGTCTTCTTAAGAGTTTCACCAACCAAAGATGTGATGAGGTTTGGGCTTAGAGGAAAATTGAGTCCACGATACGTTGGGCCATTTGAGATCTTGAGCAGAGTGGGGGAAGTGGCTTATAGCCTGGCATTACCTCCTGTACTCTCTAGGGTACATAATGTATTCCATGTCTCTATGTTGAGGAAGTACATTTCTGACCCCAACCATATGATAGAAGCGGAGCCCATATTGTTGAAGAAGGATTTGACATATGTAGAGCATCTGATACGTATTATGGACCATAAAGATCAAGTTCTGAGATGACGTAGCATTCCCTATATTAAGGTTCAGTGGAGTAATCATTCTGAATAGGAGGCTACGTGGGAACTTAAAGAGGAAATGAAGAAGAAATATCCTCATCTATTTGTATATGAATAGATATTTGTATATATGTTCAAAAGAGTATTTACTGTTGTATTTTGATTAGAAAGATAAATACAGCTTGTAATTTTTCATTTTGGGTCTCAAAAGCTTTATGCGTAATGTGCATTAATTTCGAGACCAAAAATTTTTATGAGGGGAGGATGTAACCCCCCACGTGTTTTTATTTAATTTTTTTTTACGACGTGGCATGGGTGCGCGACATGCAGCGCGTGGGCATCGTTGAGAAAAAAGGGAGAGGAGGGGCCAGTCCCCTCCGTCTCCTTCACCCTCTCTGACCTATCGCCGTTGTCGGCTTTGCTCGTCCCCGCCGCCTCGCCGCCGTCAAGTAAACCCCCTCACCGACGAGGAGAATGGAGAGAGAGAGAATGGTTGAGAGAGAGAGGGAGAGGGATGCGGGAGAGCCCTCCCCTGACGCGGGAGCCGAACCGGCTCCCGCACTTGGTTCGGGCCCGGTGGCGTGCCCGCTGGCTCGCCGGGCCCGACCTCCGGGCGGCAGCCCCCACTGGTGCCGGGCGGCGTCGGTGGGGTCGGCCCGGCCGGAGGAGGCCGACCGTGCCGTCCGCAAGGTGAAAGAGGGGTAGGGTCGCCGGATGGCCCTCCCCGGCTCTTGGTCCGGGCCTGGCGGCATGCCCGCCGGCTCGCCAGGGCCGGGACTTGGGCGGCGGCTCCTGCCGGCACCGGGGCAACGTCCGGCGGGGTCCGGCCGGCCAACGGTGGCCGGCCATGCCACCAGCGAGAGGGGGGAGCGAGGGAGAGGGCCGAACGATCCCCCCTATCGCGGGAGCCGAACCGACTCCCGCATTGGTTCGGGCCCGGGCTTCGGTCGGTGGCCCCCACCAGCGTCGGGGCGGCGTTCAGTGGGGTTCGGCCGGCTAGCGGTGGCTGGCCGTGCTACCGGCACGGTGAAGAAAGAAAGAAAGAAAGAAAGAAAGAAAGAAAGAAAGAAAAAAAAAAGGGAGAGTGGGGTGGCCGTCGGCAGCCAGCCGACCCTCGGGGAGGGTCGGCGGTGGCCCTAGGCCGCCGGCCACCCTCAGCCACCCCTGGTTCAGGTGAACCAGGGGTGAAACAGAGAAGGAAAAAGGGACTGGGCCGGCTTCGGCCCAGTTCAGTTAGCTCTTTTGGACCAAATTTTTGGGTCCCAAATTGGGTCCGACCCAATAAAAGAAAAATAAGGTCGTGATCAGCGCTGATTCTAATTTGTCAAGAAATTTTTATTTCCTCATTTGGGCTTCTATATTTGGAGATATTTAAGCCCTAAGTTGGGCCCAGGATTAAATTGGGTTAAATGTAGGAGTCAGTTTGACATCCTAGAATTGATATTTAAAAATCTAAAAAATTATGTTGTAGGTACCCAAAGGTCCATACAGCTGATTTACACCTTGGGATTAGCGTTGTGAGGTAAGTAAGCCAGTTATAATGATTTTTATAAATCATTATTAAATTATGCCATTATTGAAATAATGAAATTCATTTATAGTATTATTTGAAAAATGATATTTATGGTACCACATTTATGTAAATGATTATTTGACTTGATTATTTCGAATTTCTGTAAATTAAATTAGCATTTATACATGCAACTGATTATTACATGATTATATGAAATTACCAAATTTGGTAAAATATGAAAAGTAAATTGATATATGTTTGCAGTAATGCATATAAATGTTATTTGTAATTGTGTTATTATATGTCATCACGGTCCACATTATATGTTACATGACTTTGGAACTCACCTCCACAGGGGGAATATGTGGAGAACACACATCCTTGGGATGTGCTGTGACAGAATATGGCATTATATGTTAAATGACTCCGGCACCCTTCCTCCTCTGGGGTCGTACATGGAGGTTACATCTTTGAGATGTTTTGTTATGTGGACGTGGGACATTAGTATAAAATGAAATTTACAGGGATTTGGAATTGAAATGGTATTTTGATAGATTATTACATAATATTTGCTTCTAATTTATTTAAACATGAGATTTGCATAATTCTATAATATGACAAAATGTTTTTAAATTGGAAGCATGACATGTATTTGACTCGTTAAAATTTTGAATTGGCTATATTATGTTATAGTAGGATTACTTATTGAGCGTGAGCTCATTAAATCTTACAATGTTTTTTTTCAAAGCCACAAAATTATCAGGGGCAACAACAGGGGTAATTGGGAGCTTCATGATGTAAATTGATTATATTTTGTTATATGTAACCCCATTTGGATTTATTTTGGAACTTTGGTTTATTGCCCAACATTACATAATTTGTATTATGAAGGATTAAATTTTGTATGTTAGATAGTTGTTAACTCTCCTTGTTTGTAAATGATACTGTACTGGATGCCTTGCATGCCTGGCATGCGGCGGGCTGTCACCCCTGAGCCACCACCTTTGGATCCAGGGCGTGACAATGAGTCTCATCTAGTTTACTGCTCTAACAATGTAGTCAAGCAAAACTTGTCTCTCTTTATTTTTTTAAAAGAAATATTGAAAATCCTAAACAAGAAAATGACTTTCATGAAATTCCAAGTCCCTCTCTATGGGGAGTGTGATAGGTTCACCATTTCTAATTCCAACAAAGAAGAAAAGCAGAATATAGATATCATATAAGTTGTCTTTGTTCCTTTTACACTATAGTTTAAGCAATTATAGAAATTTGATCAAACTTTTTTTGGTTAACGGTTCTAAGATTGCGTTTGGATGAGGCATTTTAAAAATTTTTAAAATTTTTAAATGCAGCATTTTGAAATTCTAAAATTTTACAAATTTTATATTTAAATAGTTGCTCTTGAAAATAGAATTTTGTTTAAGGATTGTAAAATTTTTTATAAATATTATTTTATAATATTTATATAAATTTATATAATTTTACATAAATATTTTAATATTTATTGTAAATATTAAATATTTATGCAATAAATATTTAATATTTATTTCAATAATACACATCAATATTTATTATTTCAATATTAATATTTTATTGTTAATATTAAATATTTATTATTAATACTTTAATATATATTAATAATATTTATGAAATATTAATATTTATATATAATACTATATTTATTGAATAATATATTATTATTTTTATTTAAAAAATATTTATTTAATAATAAAATAAAAATATTTAATAAAAAAATAAATTTATGTTATAAAAATATATAAATTAATCATAAAATATTTATAGATATTTATTATTAAAAATTCAAAAATAATATTTAATTGCATAAATTATATATTAAATATTATTTTAATTACATAAATATTTTAATTTAATAATATTTATATTAGCAGTATATATTAATAATAATAATATTATTATTAAATATTATTTTTATTTATATAATATTTTATTTATTAATAAATAAATGATATTTATGTAAATATTAATAATAAAATAAATATTTATATAAATAAAATTTTATAATATTTATATAAATATTTTGGTATGTAAATAAAATTAAATATTGTGACCAAAAACCAGATGCGATCATTAAACATTAGATGCCTTTCCAATATCTCAAATTCAAAACAGAGTTTTAATGCTTACCCACCTACTTCTGCCTTGCCTCGCAAGTTCGGCACTTCCGTTGCATGTTATGCTAATTTTCCTTTTATATGACTATAGTTGTGTCACATATTAGAAGATCACCCAAAATGATTGGTCAAAAATTATTATTTGATATTCTGGATAAGTTTTCAAGATTTTTTCAATATATATCAGTGTAGAACCAAACACTCATTGGCATAAGTTTGTCAGGCTAAAATTTCATATCTAAATCTAATCACAAACATATAGAGTCCATCTACATGTCTTTTAGTCTATGTGAATTATGAGTGGGTGTACTTTGATAGCATTTTTTATCACCATATTTGTCACGACTTAAGACTTTACCCAAAAAAGCTAACAAAAAGGTTTATTTGGGCTCTTTGATTCTATTTAAGTGCCTAAAATCTTTCTAAAATATAACTAATGTGGGATTAAGTATTCACTAGCATGGGCTCTCATATATTCCTCCTATTTAAAGGTTAGCTAAGAAGATATTATAATATAGGACTTTACTTGAAAAGATTAGCCAAGAAGATATTATTTAGGCTCCTAAATTCTATATAAATGCCTAAGATTTTTTCTGTACATAATCGATGTGGTGAGTATTTAGAGCTCTTACATATTCCCACTATTCAAGCCCCAGCATCCTTACCGGACTAAGAGTTTATATCTAAATCTATATTCAAATTCAATTGAATTCAGTCACAAATATATAGAATCCATTTGTAGTTTCTCTTAGTTCACATAGACCATGGGCTAGCTCTTTTTTAATACCATTTATTACAAATCAAGACCTCACTCAAAAAGCTAGTTGAAAATTATTATTTGAGCTCCTTAATCCAATATAAATATTCAGAATGTTCTTAGTAGTACATAACCAATATGGAACTAAATACTCATCAACATGAGATCTCTCAAATTGACTATATAATTAAATATTTTAATTCTCCCTATCTCAAGAAAATCATTTTAGATTAAAAATCTTCAACCGGAACAAAAATTTTATAGTTAAAAAACAAAAAAAAGAAAAGAAAAGGTATCTTATTATAAGACTAGGTGTAGTCTACTAGTCTACTTGAGATGTCTTAGTTACTATATCATTTATTTTTTATCTTTTTTTGTCCTGAGGAAAAAGTATTGGGCCAAGTCCGATTCAAACGTATTTTTTTTAAAAAAAAGAATATCATTTATATTTTGTTGAATACTAACAGTCTTGGACTCTAAATAAATTCATTCTGCAGCTTTTTTTCAAAATTTTTCAGGAGGAAACCTGATGCCTGGTTCATGGAGTCAATGCTCAGCCAGTGCTCCAATTTGAAGATTTGAGGAACTCGCATTAATGAAGCAAAACACAAGCAGCATGACCTAAGAGGATTCAAAGAAGGTTAATTTTGTTTTTCCTACGTTTTCCAAGGCATAGGATCTTATTGAATCAGTACAATGGATAAAACCTGAGTAGGATCTCAGCCCACTTTAATTTTTGAGGGAATTCTTGTGGCCAAGCAGCATTCCTACATACTTGCAGTCCCCATAAATTATTTGTCTGTAAGGCAACCCTGAGACAAATTTAATTTAATACAGTAATATGAAAGATAGTGGAGTTTTGTTTGCTACCCTGGAAAGTGAAAGGAACTGATAACAGGAAACTTCTGTGTTGAAGATACCTAGTTCATAGCTCTGCGTTCTAGCTTAATAAAGCATTTTCCCCTTTGTTGCCACCTTGATTCGAGAACCAAGAACAATGCCCTCTCTCTAAAACTGAGAAAAGGGGGGAAAAGGAATTGCACTTAAAAACAAAGCCTGTAATGCAGGCGAAGAATAATTAAAATTGATGTTGAGAAAATGAAACAAAACATAGGCTTTTTACCAAAGCATGCACTTAAAAAAGAAAAGGTATCATCCTTTCTGTTTCATATTATTGCTTCTTAATTTACAATCCAGATGAGGAAGTCTGATCCATCCTCTAAACTCTCAACTTTGTTGGTGCAAGTCTTGCTCCTCAGAGGAAGAGCAACAACAGCTGCCAAAGGGTCACTGTCACAATTGTTCATCACTGTTCTTAAAAGGGTTTGAGACCAATTTTCATGGTGGCGCAGCAAATAAAACCCTAGGAATCATCATCATAAGATGTTGCAGGGCTGAATCTGGTGCAAGGTGCACTAAAAGAACCCTAGAAATCATCATATCATGCATCAGTGATGGCTCTACTGCAGTTTTGGGTAGTGTCAGACTGGAAGCCAGTGAGAAGCTGTGCCAATGGCGACCATGATGCTAGGACCATGAGGCATGTTATGATAAAAAAAATCAAATTCAACTCAAATGAAACATTTCTCCAAAAGCAATCAAATAGAGCATTACTCTAAGAAAAATTATATGAAGCATTACTTCAAAAATCAAATTCAACCTAAATAGAGCATTGCTTTAAAGTTATAGAGTATTGCTCCAAAAATCAAATGCACCTAGATGGAATATTACTCTAAAAACAAGTACACTCATATGGAGTATTACTTCACAGATCAAATTCAATCAAGATTAGTTTGGAGTGTTGCTTACTGTTCAGGCTAGATCTAACCCAGATTAAGTTCGAATCAAGTTCAATTGGAAGTGTTGCTTCAAGATCGGGATCCAGATCAAGTCTAAATCAAACTCAGTTTGAAGCGTTGCTCCATGATCAAACCAAATTTAACCTAGTTCGAACTTGAATCAAGTTCAATCGGATTAGGTTTAACTCTATTTGAATTCAAATCTGGAGCATTACTCTATGATCGGGCCACATCTAATTCAAATCAAGCTCTATAAGATATCCAAGACCTTGAGATCTTAAGGTGTGCAGAGGCATTAAAGAGATATTTTTCTATGGGTTAGAAAAAAGCCAAATCTCATATTCTTCCATTATAAAATATATTTAAAATAAATAAAATATCACAAGTGTTCACAATGCTTTTTGCAAGTGCCTGGATCTCACAAGTTATTAACTAAAATAGTGAATGCAATTAAGTATTATAAGAGATTTTATTAATTTTCTTTGAAAAGAATTAAAATTTCAAACCTTCAATTTAATAATCCGACAGAGGATGTTTAAATATGAACACATCTATATTTATTGAAGTTTAGGAGTTTTAGATATGACTGAGCCTCATGAGTATTAGGTTGGCATCGAGATGTATGCTCCCTCATGATTCGAGGCCTTAAGCTTTCAAATTTTTTAATTTATCTTATTTCTATTTTAAGATCATCTTATAACTTTAATTATTTTTATTTTACTAAAGTAACTATCTAATAGTCTAAGAACGAACTCTCAATGATTTTTAATATTTATGGCTTTTAAATATCTAAGTTTTGTTAAGCTTGCAAAAAGAATTTCTTCTATTAATTTTAGTTTAATACTCTTTTGAATCCTTTGCAAATTAATTTTTTTGAAAAAAATTAAATTCGCTAAAACTTGTTGCTTTAAAATCACTTCAAAAAAATAAATTTCTTAAAATATGTTGCTTTGAAATTCATGTAAAAGTTTCTTCTTCAAATTAAAATAATTTTCAACTACTCTAAAAACTATGCAGAAATCAAATTTATTAGTTTGATATGAAAATTATTTCTTTATTTTGAAAACGACACTAGATCTAGTTCCATTATCTCTAAAATATATTCAATACTCTATTTAAAACATTATTAATACACATTTATTATGTTGTGACTAATTATTACTCTATTTTAAAATTTGAAACTTACATAGAGAATTCATCTATTGTCTTGCATTATTTGGAATAATTTCTCATATTTACTGCAATTATTTAATGTATTAATGTGCTCTTACATGTAGTTTGATTACCCATTTTTAGTCATAGTGATTTGTAATCATATGGCACATGTTTTAATGCTAAATAAAAAAGACATTAATGGTTGTTTTGTATAACGGGGTGAACTTTTTTTCTGTTGGTCTCAAGTTCATATAGGCCTTGGCCCAAGCTCAATTGGGCCTCATTGAAGCCTCAACAGCAACATCATTCTATTATACCAGATTCCTACCAAATCTACCATCAACTATTACAATGGTTTTGGTAGCACCATTATTTATTTTAAGGGGTATTGTCTCAAATTTTTTAATATTAAGACAATCATTATCATAATGGTGTTTAAAAAAAATTACAAGCAATAATACAAATATCATGACATTATTTTTCCAATCATTATTTATGCAATAAAAGTTGATATTTTCAGACTTTTTTGATGGAAAAATCAATGAAAAAAGCTTTAATTTTGGAAAAAATATTTTATTTAAAGGATTGATATCATAAAACAACAATTGTTATTTGTGTTTGATGGATGACTATATACTTAAATTATGAGTCATAATGCCAGCTACCTTTTTTTTATTTTTTTTCTTTTCTTTTTTTCCGTGTATGATATATGATAATGTGATTGAGAGGCACTAAAAATTATTATAATGTTTATTATAATAATTATAATGTTGTTATTTTAAACCTTGGGCCTACTTGTTACCAAACATCTCAACTTTGCATTTGATAATTTAGGATCTTGAGGCTTAATTAATGGCAAGGCCACCAAAATACATTCAATTATTTACCACTACCAATGGTCATGGAGCGAAGCAGCCTGCATCAAACTTATCCTTGATTTATCCATGTTATGAACCTAAAACTCATAATTTTGTTCTAGGTTAGATAATTTTGGATAAACTTTTGGGCACTTTATTTGGATGAAATGCAGAATTGGACAACCATCGTTCGACAAATGTCGGTCAATAAGGTATCTCCGAGCGAACAATAATATTTGTATAGATTATAGAGCACTAAGTAAGTTAATTGTTTATATAAATTCAGATAACGTTATTTTTTTAAGACCAAATACGATTATCCTCATCACCATTAAATTCATATGAATTTTGAAATCAACCTTTATTTCTTATTTAAAAATAATAATAAATAATAATTATTTAAGATGAAGATAAACATTTATCCAATATAATAGACATCAACATGTTTAGATAAATAGCTAGTTTGAATTGATAAATACCTACTTTGTATGATAAATAAAAAAAATTATTTTACACACCGTACATCATTAAAATTGAGATGCATTTATAAAGACGAGATAGATGCAATCCATAGCCAATACATGCGTGCCAAGTGTTCAACCTCCACGTGCCTTATGCTTTAGGGTACGTAAAACATCATGTCTTTAACCTAAAAATTTTCATTTATTTCTCTAGCATTTCTTGTTAATCATTGAGTACTTATCAGTTTAATTTAACTATTTTTCTTCAATATATTCATGTTTATTTTATGAGATAAATATCTACTATCATTCTGAAACTTAGTGTTAACTTTTATCTTATTTGAGTTTAATTTTTACATAATTTTATGTATTTCATTGAAATTTTTATAATTAGTGGTTCTTTGGTTTCATAATTTATGGCAACCCAAGCTGGAGTTGGCTGCTTACGCGCGCGCGGACGCGCTAATGCCCTGACGTCACGTGGGAAACGCTTGCAATAAGTCGCCGATTAAAGGAGACAGGCGATATAGTTAACCTGTGACAACGGAACAACAAAAATACCGCCCCATGCCTTAATTCTTTGAATATAAAATCTATGCGATACGTCCGAAGGCGAAAATAAAATATTTCTTTATTATTATTATTTTTTTCCTCCACTACCGCGTAAATAAATAAATAAACAAACAAACAAACAATTGCCCCGGTATCGAGCTTCCAAGCGCCTTCTCCCTGAGCTGAGCCGATGCACGACTAAACTATTCTTCTTCTTCTTCTTCTTCTTCTTCCTCTTTTTTTAATCAGACGCTTGCTAAACTATCCACTCCTCTACCACCGTCACGCACTTGAGATCATAGCGGACACGGCCGCATCTCCACTGACGAAGAAAACAACTTTGGATCGGGAGATGGCGATCACGAGCTCACGCACGACCCTTTTTCGGACTCGACTCTTCCTGGGGCGATTCCCTTTGCGATCCTTAAACATGACTTCCTCTATTTTGAAACCACCCAGCAACACAGAGGTTGGCAGCAGCCAGGTCAGGCTTAGACTTGTTCTGATGACCATAAAAGCATAGTTGTAATATTCAAAAATAATTTCATATCGAATGCAAAAAAAAAAAATATTATATGTTCATCAGTTATCAATTAAATTTTACTTAAATTTTTAAATCATGCAATTTTTGATCCGCTAACAGATTAATTGAGCCAATAGATGGACTTAGGGCATTACAAATAATATTAGAGCTGAGCTAAGAATGAAAAAGTTAATGGGTATGAGGATGGTATTAGAGAACATGTAGAAGTTGTTATTATATGCTTATAACTTAAGTTCACTGTTGCTAATTAACTTTCACTCGAATTTTTTGATCACGTGGTTTTCGACTAAATTGAACCAGCAGATGAAATTGACGCATTACAGTAGTCTCTGATGATTTAGCTGCAATTTTTGGGTCACGTGATTTCTAGCTCACTAATGAGTCAATTGAGCCAGCAAGTGGGCTTAAGGCATTACAATAGTCTCTAGTAATCCAACTGTAGATTGTGGCAATCAAAGAGAGTAATTGTGAAAAGATAAGCTTTGATGATTAATTTGATCGTTAATTTGATAATGAAACGAGCCAAATAAATTGTTAGGGTTATGATCAATATTTCTTCTCATGCAAATCTATACAAATTCTAAGTTGTTTTCCCTTAGAAAGAAAACAAAAACTATTCTTAGTTTTTTTTTTTTTTTTTTTTTTTTGACCGTAAAACTTGAAAGAAATTTTACCATTTTCTTTAAAATGTAAACATTCTTCCGAATTGTGAGGTGAGTTGGACCTTATAGTGCCTTTTTCCTTTTTTTTTAATTTTTTTGACAAGAGGGATTTGCATAGATGGAGAACAGTTACTTCGATACCATACGTTAATGGACACCAATGGAGAAAATATGGGCAAAAAAAAATATCAGCAACTCTATATTTCTCAGGTTTGTTGGAACTTTATTCTTTCTTATTATCTGATGTATTAGATATGGACCTACCGAATTATTAGCCAATATTTTAGGGGTTATTTACGGAAGCGTGCAGGGATCCGGGAAATGGGAAACTTTCAATTCCCACATGAGATAACAAATGCCATGTCACATTACAATGGATCATGATGGGTTTAGCTTTTAAAATTAAATCAAAATATTAGCTGACCATTTTTTGCGTTAAGGAATCATAAATGGCTCTTAGCTCACTCCCATCCATAATGCTGGAGGTAAAACGCCTCATGTACCCTTCAGCCGTTAAGGAACCTTGGACTAATTTTTTGTCCGGTACTTTAATGCCACCTACCTTGCTTGATATCACTTGCTAGTATTTATATTGTGAAAGAAGAACATAATAAACTTCTAGATTAAGGAAAACACTAATGATAAGGACGTGATATTTCTTATTAATTCACGTAGAAGATAGCCAATACCCATCAATAAGTCATTGAGATCATAAATTGATTATGAATGGTAGTGAAGGTAGGACTTAGACCAAGAACTCTTAATTAACAATACTTTTAGTGTCCAAATAATGCTAACCATCCCAGAATCTCATGACCTTGATGTAGCACATTTTTATTCTTTTAAGGCCTAATATGTAACGTAGCAAGTAGGCCTCATCACAGCTTTTCTTAAAATCATATGGCACCCTTCTTCCCGCCGAGAAGACCTTCTGACTCTGAGTGATGGCACTTTACTGTGTAAAATTGAAAACGACATACAAATGCTTTATGAATTTGATACGAAATAAATGAATTTCGATCGACTTTAAATGATAAAACTAGATTATACAGTGCATCATAATTATGCTTGGTTTGGAATTTAGATGCAATGCATTGGAAAGACTATAGTTTGAATTATCTAGTAAAACTCAGATAGCTCGCTCGGATGTGGATGACATGATGATGGACCCGAATAGGAATAAGGTTTGATGATATGGACTTCTTCTGTGCTCTTAGATGAACGAAGCAAACCTTGTTATCTTGTTCTTGTGTGATGAAAAAATAAATAAATATGAGATACTCCTGTACCATGAGTCAAAATGGAAAACTAAACTGAGAGAAAAAGACTGCTACGTTATAATAATTGCAATTTAGATGGTTATGACATTTAAACTGATTAAATATTTAGAATTGGGTGTTTCAACTTGGATTTATTGGCCAAATTATGTGAGAAAACAACTAATTTTTCATATATTTCGGATCAAAAATTATTTATGATCTGATTCTAACTATTAAAAATATTAATTGTATCATCAACAGCTTATCAGAATAAATAGATTCAGTACAAGGCCAAAAAGCAAAGGTCATGTAGGCATAGAAGTGCCTTCCTTGACCTGATTTGAAGAATCTGACGGTCTACGTGAAAGCCAGTTTATTGAGAGGGCTATTGCAAATAATTCTCTCTCTCTCTCCCAAAAAAAAAAAACCAAGATTCAACTGCATTAGAATTGTGTGCTACGTATCTATGTAAATTGCACTTGTTTTAAAGTAGGATGGTTTGGAGGTGCTAACTTAACAAGTTGATAAAATCTCTGATAGTTGTATTAAATGATTTGAATCAAATCCTAGTTGCACTATAACTGTTTAGATTCCAAAATTTTAAAATGCACCATCTAAAACTTAAGCCTGTATCTCTAATTACAAAGAAAAGAAGTATGACATGCAATATCAATGCATGCCTAATTAGAATTAAATTTTTTAAACATCTACCATTGCTAACATGGTCATACATGGAGGAATAAACAATTTTATGCAAAACCTAAGTGATCCATCAATATGAGTGGTCTTGCCCAGACATGGGACCAGAGAAGCATTTCTAAGGAACATCTTTTAGAAAAAATTGCTATCTCAATTCGCATGCACTTATATCTTTATTTTCATTGTCCTTACATTCACATCTCTTTTTCTTTTTTTTTTTCCCCTTTTTTTTTTTTTGTAAATAAGGAGATTGACAATGATTTGAGGCTATACTTGTGTTACAACGATGGCAGGCCTCCCACAAAATTTTTCTGAAAGGCATTCCTCCTAAACAATATTAAGCCACAAAAGACTAGGGTTCTCCTTAGTTGTAGAAAGGTTGTTCCAATAAGAGCAACAAATTCATGGAGAGAAATGGACGGATAATTGAAGATAAAACTATTAAACCATATTATCCTGACAAAGAGAAATGCATCATTTTCAATAAAAACATGCCATTTATTTATCATATATAGTTCAGAATTCATCTAAACATAGTCTTAGCAGTATCAAAGTTACATAAATCATAGTGCTAGTTAATCATGCTGGACAAGTCTCTTATGGTTATACTAAATGATTTGGATTCAAATTCTACTTTTATCATGATATGAACTATCATGTTATTGTATATCCAATTTCTTACATAATTCTTCTATAACATCTAATCCCTACCCTTTAACTAAAAAAAAAGTTATAATAACACATACAAGATTTGCAAACAAGTGACGATACCAATAGCATATGGTAGCATATGCATGATGAGAAACACAAAAATTAAAACCATTATTATTTTTTTACAATCACACTAAATTATAATGAAAAATTAATGCTTTGTCTCCTCCAAATTTTCCTAAAATTAGCTCAACTCATTATTTTATTTGTGAACTATTAAGACAATTGACATTTTGATCGCTAATTATCCTTCGATCTGCTGTATATGGCACTAAAAAAACTAAGTTTACACTTGTTCTCTGGATGCCTTTAGGTCAATGTAGCAACATCCAATCATAATTTTCTTCTTAAAAAAAGCCATCACATTTCCTTATAGAATTATTTTATCAACTTATTGAGTATCTAAACTAAATTCCATCTTGATGTGCTTGGCCAAGTCAGCCGCAGTCTAAATCTAACTCATATCCTACATTGAAATGGATGCAATACCCATAGTCATTGGTGCCATCTAACTAATAATAATAGTGATACTAGTAATATATATATATATATATATATATATATATATATATATATAGAGAGAGAGAGAGAGAGAGAGAAAAGAGAGTAGACTTGACTACATTCGAATGTAGCCAAGTTTAGATCCGGTCACTTTTCCATCCTTGCATTCACATAGTTTACGAATTTCAAAGATGAAAAAAGTGAAACAGATGAGGTAACTCAAAAATCCGTGAGGATCCAAGAATGAAAAAGATGATCAGATTCTATTGTCTTAGCTGCATTCGAATATAAAAAGTTTTGAATTCAGTTATCTTTTTCATCTTTAAATCCACATAGATTTTAAAGCCACCATAGCTTTTTTATCTTTTCATCATTGGGATCCATAATCTGCATGAATCCAAGAGTAAAAAGGATGATTGGATGTAGGCTTGGCCACATTCAAATATAGTGAAGTTTAACTAATGATAAATATTCTATATTAGGGCTACATGTATTTTTATCTCATTGTCTATACAGATATATCAATCATGTTCCAATGTAGCCATTTCGCTGTCGTGCTCTCTTACATCTTTTTTTGAATGAAAGGTTGGAACCCATACGGTACTATGTTCATAGAAATTTCTTGTTTTATAAGCACCTCGATTTAACCATATTCTATGACTCATCAAAACATTGTCATACTACATTAAATCCATTAAATTAATGATATATCTATGTGTGTGTATGAATGTCCTTTTAACCTACTGTGACACCATTGTTTGATTAATATAAGCCAAAAAAATCATTTCTCAACTTATCATCATTGTAATGAATAGGATCTCACTCGAATAAAATTAGTAAGAGGTTATTTTCTTTGATTCCTATGCTATTAAATGACCCAGGACTTTAGCTAGAAAAACTAGCCAAAAATCTATGGCTCATCAAAACTTTATCATATAGCAATAAAATTATTAAATTAATGATGTGTATAAATATATCCTCTAAAGTAATGTATTAATATCCAAAGACTTCCTAACACAAAAAAAAAAAGGAGTTAAATAACCTAAGACCTCACTAGCAATATTAACCAAAAAGTTATATTTTAGATTTCATCGTCCTAAATTAGGACCCAAGATATTTTTAGCATTCAATTGATTTAAGACTAAATATACATCTATAGTGGCCCTCATATGCTCCCTCATTTAAACTATAACGTTTTCTCATATGTAAAGATTCAAATCCACTCATCATATTATGATTAGCTTATGAATAGTTTCAAAAAAAAATCTTAATACAGTGTTCTCTAGTTTACATAGATCGTTGGCTAATTATCAATTATGATGACTTAACATTATTTATAATGACTTAAGAATTCACTCTAAAAAAGTAACCTAGAAGTTATATTTTTGAGTTCCTTAATGCTGTATAAATATTTAAGATCTGCTTAATTCACAATGAATATATGACTAAATATATGCTCATACAAATATTTTTCTTACAAACCTTATATAAGCAAACTTTTTGAAAATATTAGTACAAACCAACCGACTTATTTTTTTTGCTCAGTATTACCATATCAACATTTACTTCTATGGAGGTAAGGTTAGTACTTTATTAACATGCTTAGGGATGAAAAGAGGCTTTCTGGTGGCATTATGGAAAAAATGTATTGGACTAATCTGCCTTTTCAAGTTGTCCATCAAGGATTATTGTCCTTTTAGCAATGTTCTTTTGTCATATATTTTTTTATCTGATAGACATGGCCCTAGAACTTATTTACATAATATAATAAATTTAATTTTTATTTTTTTGGTAGATATATTTATCTTTTTTCTGATGAATCCTTCAACTCAATATATTTTTATCTATAAACCCTAGAAAACTGTTGAAAAAAATCTTCATCTATAATGGTGGCCGGTTTAGTTATATAGAATCTCAACCATTTTCATTTGCCCATCATTTGGTCCATATGAAAAGATGCCCGATGGGAAACATCATAATTAAGTAGCATAAGATGCCTCACAGAAAAAAAGAAAATTTTCATGAAACTTTTCATTATAGTTTACTTCTTTATTATTATTATTATTAACAATGTACGGATGGTTGCTACACCATGAAATGGTTTGGTGATTGGTTTAGTTCACGCATGGTGATATGCGATTGGCCATCTTAGAGAGTTGGTGTGATGGTTGCTTGTCCCCTTCTCTTGTGAAACACACAATTATTAGAGTTATTTGGCACATGGCTCTCTTTATCACATGTTGGGAACAGGCATGGACTGGACTGGCACAAACAAGAGTTCAGAATAAAATATGCAGGTTATAAATAAATAACACAACAAATTTATCTAAAAAAAATTAGGAGTCGGTGGAAGGTCCTTCACGTATGCTCAGAGATTATGCCATTTTACAGCATCACAGGCCTATCATCTCCTGCCATATGCTATCTTTTTTTCCTCGTTATGTGTTATAACTAAGGGTTCACTTAGGATATTTTTTTATAATTTTTTTTTAAGAAACTAAACTTCAATCTTACCATCATTCAAAAGTTTCATTCAATACCTTTAACCCCTTATATCACTCCTTTTATCTTTACTTTTTTTTATTTATGACATCACCCACATATAGTATTATAAAATTTACCTATAATTAAATTGTATCATCCGTTTACTCTCATTGATTAGGTTCTTGGACTAGTCATGCATCTCTTTACTAGTTGCTTGTTCTAGTGAAGCTCAGTTGCTCCATCTTATATTTATAGACTTAAGGTCTTATTTCCATGCACAAAAATGGCAATGGGATAAGATGGGTTTGGAGACCCAAATTTTTATTCTCATAATTAAGGTTTTTTTCATCATCATCTTTACTTTATGAAGAATGATAAATTTTCATCTCCATTCTATTCTCATTCTATCTATTACTGTTCCCACGCTCACCTTTTCTTCCAATGATATATATAATTTTTAGTAAAAAATATAAAATTAATAATATAGCTTAAAAATATAAAGATAATAAAAAAATAAGCTTGAAAAAAATATTAATATATATAAAAATATTTTAGTATATATAAAAATATTGTAATATTTAAGTATAGCAATATATATTGAGAATGGGATGAGAGTGGCTAGGACGATGATAGGTTTCTTTCTATCCTCATCATGTTCCTACCAATAGGATTAAAACTAATCCTAAAATGAAACAAGTCCCCACTCTGTGGATAGAAATTATCATCACTATCCTTGCAAGATTTTTTTATTAAAAAAGAAACCATAAAATATAATGCGTACATCTATGTTCTGCGTGCCGTTCGCTACTTGTACTTTGATAATAAATAATACATAATAAAGGCTTTGTGATGTTCGTCGTGGTGCCAAGAATTGGGTAAGAACGCGCTACAGTCGTGCAAATGAGACAAAAGCTTCGTCATCACATGTTTCATGATTGACTAAAATAATAAATAAATGACTTGTCAAATTAAAGGAACATCATCAAGGTGGCATCACGTTATGGTTTTTTTTCCCAACCACGCGTATGACCAAAATTATTATCTTTTAATCGAGTTTCGAAGCATCTTCCTTTCCTTTTTCGCTCTTATCATTTCCAACCTACCGGTGCATATACGAAGAGGAACGCTAGACCTTCAAAGCCCTTCAAAGCTTTCCTTCCTTCTGCTTGTAAAGAAAGCCAAACAATCCACTGCTACCAAACGCTATAGAAGGAGAGATCATAAGAGAAACAATTAATGGCATCTCCATGGATGAAGGATCCACCATTCGACTGCAACTCAGCCATCCAAGAGGACAGCCGTGGGTACGAACTCATGACCCGGCTTCAGCATGTCCTCGGGCCTCAAGACGATGGCCGGCCAGAGACTCTTGCCGGAGCTCTCTTTGATGATGAGGTGTTGCAAGCTTTGAGCCTGGCTCTCTCTATTTTGAAGTCTAGAAAGATTTTGATCCAGTCCCATTACCAGGTAGACACCAAGGCGGGCTCGCCGTTACCTGGCAGTCTTGGAAGCATGGGTCCAGCTCCAGATAATGGGAATCAAAGAGATCAAGGATCAAGATGTCAAAGAGATCAAGGAAAAAGGTATGTCTCCAAGAATCGAGCTCTTGGAATGGCCTGTTACAATAGTTTCTAGGGTTAAGAGTCATGCATTTCAGATAAGTTTCTAGTTTCTATCCAGGTGCATGTCCAGACTATAAATTTCTTCTAATTAGTGTTTAGGATGTTTCTATGCTCTAGCCTTATGACATTTTTTTGGAGAAAATTTCCACTTGAAACTTGAATTGTAGATACGCAAAAAATTAAGAAAAGAAATCATATTTGCTTATATAGATCTATTAAATTGTTTTCCTATTTAGAGAACTTTTCTCTTGTTCAAACAGGAATGATCAGTGTTCCTGGACAACACTTACATGTGCACCACATGATGACGGTTACCTGTGGAGAAAATATGGGGAAAAGAAGGTCCAAGGATCCAAGTTCTCAAGGTTATTTAAGATCTGTTTGATCTTTGAAGTATAAAAATAGTATTGCAATAATTATAAAATCTTAATCCTAAACTAGTTAGCGTCATGTATATGTACCCCTTTTCTTTTACTAATTAGTTTTGGAATCATACTTTTTTTTTTTTTTTGGTAAGAAAAAGAAGTAGTACATCATGTTGAAGAAAGCATAGAACTATAGGATTAATCTCTAATTATGTGAAATAGGTGATAACTATTTTAAATAATTGTTGAGAATGTGAAAGGAATTTCTTTTTGAAAGAAGAAATAAAGAATAATGTGTTCAAGTGAGCAAAAAGAAATAAATTTTAATTAAAAATATGGCAAGATTTAGGTAGAAGGAAAGTTTTTCCATTGGAGTAGAATTGCTATGAATTTCTTTTTGAAAGAAGAAAGAAAGAAAAATGTGTTTAAATGAGGAAAAAGAAATAAAATCTACAACACAATATGGTAAGTTCCAAGGGGAAGGAAAGTACTTTCATAGCACTAGAACTGCTATGAATTCTTTTTTGAAGAAAGAATAAAGAAAATGTATTCAAGTGAGTAAAAAAAAAAAGTAAAACTTAATGCCAAATATGGCAAGATTTAAGGTAGAAAGGAAGTGCTCAAATAGGAGTACAATTGAATTCCTTTTCGAAAGAAGAAATAACGAAAAATATGTTCAAGTGAGCAAAAAGAAATAAAATTTAATGACAAGATTTAGGTAGAAGAAAGCGCTTCCGTAAGAGTAGGATTATTATGAATTCTTCTTTTTTTTAAAAAAATAAAGCCTCATTTAATAAAATTTGTTGAAGAAATCACTTCCCTTACCTTTATCTTACAAAAAGAAAAAAAGAAATAAAAAATAATATGTTTAAGCGAACAAAAAGTAATAAAATTTAATACAAAATATGGTCTGATTCAAGTAGAAAGAAAACACTTCAGTAGGAGCCGGATTGCCATGAATTTTTTTTTGAAAGAATAAATAAGTCAAAATGCGTTCAAATGAGCAGAAATAAATAAAAATTAATACAAAATATAGTAAGATCTAGTTCTAAGGAAAGCACTTTGATTGAAGTAGTATTCCTATGTATTACAATCAGCCAAGAGCCTCACTTGCATCATGTGCAAAACCTTCCTCTAGGTTTTGTTTTTTCCTCACTGCACCATCGATCTAAACCGTGCCAAATAAAATATAGCCCTTGCCCCAACTTATTTTGGGAAAGCTAATCATGCTTATGTGGGATTAATTATGGCCCTGAGAACCGCACCATGGAGGAGGAGTAATTGTTTATAAATTGTTTTATTGTCTATTAATTTCAAAAGGCTTTGGCCCCCCTGAAAGTATAATCTAATAGAGGTTACAGGATTCCTAACTTAGAAAACAACTTTAGAGCCATAAATCGTCAAGTGGGCTGCTAAGTTTTATCGGGGGCTGAACCGCAAAAGTTACAAGTCCTAGATTTGCTCCAGGAAGTCGGCAAGGTGACACCATCTTTCTCACGCCACTTTAGCATTTATGAAATTCGTATTAAAAATTTCCAAATGGGGTCCTTCATGTGAATGATACCACTCAACAATTTGACTTGGGCTCTGGTCATGTATAATAGTCTTTAACCTCGTTGAGGTGCAAAACGGAAGCCCGACGATACAATACGAACATCTATAAAATTATGTTTCACAAAGCTAGCATGAGATTGAAGGTATTTAAGATTAAAATTTTTTAAAAATTATTTATCATATTCAGCCCTTCAGTTTTTAATAGTAAAATTTTTCTGCTCCTTACTCAACGTTAGTCAGTGAAGGCACTATATTAATTTTATATATCTTATGTTTTTTACTTTTTCTTTTTTGATTCTCTATTTTCATATGTACAAGCGTTTATTATAGTGACAGCTTAACAAATTTAGTTGTATTTAGAAAGAGAACACAAACTTGCAGTTATTAATCTATTTTTATATATTTCGCATAGTTTATTAAAATCATGTTTATAGGTATTATATTGATATTATGATGTTTTTCTTTCAAATATAACCCATTCTTATTGGAAAGGGCATGATACGATGATGTATAAAATTATATTTCACAAAGCTACTATGAGATTGAAAGTATTCAAGATTAAAGTTTTTTAAAAGATTTTTATTATATTCAATGCTTTATTTTTTAATAGTAAAATTTTTCTACTCTTTCTTGCTCATGAACATTAGCCAGTAGAAACATCATATTTATTTTGTATGTCTTATATTCTCGTCTATTTCTTTTTCTTGATTCTCTATCTTTATTTGTATAAATGACTATTATAGTGACAACTTAACCAAGTTAAGTATATTTAGAAAGAGAACGCAAACTTGCAGTTATTTATTTATCTTTATATATTTTGTATAGTTTATTAAAATCATGTTTATAGGTATTATGATTGATATTATGATGTTCTTCTTTGGAATATAATCCATCCTTGTCGGAAAGGGCACGTAGTTGTAAAAATTTCTCCTCGAAATTCTGCAGGTGCTACTATAGATGCACTTATAGTAAGGAGGAAGGGTGCCTTGCAACGAAACGAGTGCAGCAGCAAGACCGTGGTGATCCACCAATGTTCTTGGTCAGCTATAGCAATGAGCACACGTGCAACACCTTGGCCGCCGCTACTGACCAACTTGTGCAAGCCAGTCCAAGCGAGCCGTTCTCGCTTCGCTTCAATTCAGATACTTACGTGAATAAACTGCCACCACCCTTGTCACCATCCTTATCCACTGCTCCATTAGAACAAAATGGGAGAAAACATACTAGAGTTACACCAACCAAACTTGTGCCAGGGAATCCAACGTCATCTGAATCGATGGAGATGAAACAATCGATCTTCGCTACTGGCGATGCCTTTCCGAGTACAAGCCCGGGATGGGATTTGCTTGGATCAGAGATAGACTCCATGATAATGGACTCATCATTCGGATTTGAAGTTGATTATTCGGAGTTCTTTTGAGCTCCTCTTTCTATTCCTTCTGTCTGCTTCCTTTTTTTTTTTTTTTTTGGGTAATAATAGTTGCGTTTCATGTTGGGTGTCAAAAAATGAAAAGAAAAGAAAAGAAACGCAAGATTGTAGCATAGACGTATAATTTATCGAGATGTTCTAAATGGCATTTATCATAAATTTTTCTAACATGATACATGTTTAGTGGATCGGAGCACATGTATGTGAAATTTTGGTTTCCATGGGATTTCAGTAAGTAGGTAGGAAAGGGTTCAAAATCCAGCTTGAGAATGTATGATTGTGATTAGGCCTTTCAGTTTATACGAAACCAAGTTCTTTATCCATCCTTATACATTGGGGGGAGAAAAACAAAAAGAAATTATTTAGGAACATGAGTGAATGATCACAGCAAGTCCTTGGATTTTTCATACTATTTTCCTTTAAAAATATTTATTTCTTTTTGTTTCTTTTTCCTAAAGTTTCTTTAAAAAATATATATTTTATTGCGTGTTCCACATGCCCATTAACTAGGTTTTATGTTTTATTAATTTTTTTGAGTCTTCCATCTGTGTCAAAACGAGGGAGTTGCACTCTTTATCATGTATCTTCTCTTTTTTTCGCTCTCTTAATGAAACATGGTCAATGGGTTACTAACCTTCTAGAAACAGAAGAAGAAAGAAGAGGGGCACAGCAAAATCTTGTCCTTTCGTTCCTGGCCTTTGAAGTGTGCTAAGGGATCCTATTTGGTTTCAAGAAAATATTTATGAGTGCCCTGTGATGAGGCCCCTCTTTTTTTTCCTTTTTTATTTTTAATAAAGGAAAGCATACGTTCAAGTCCTGCTCGTTTTCAGGATGAGCATTCAGTAGTCTACACATAACAACACAGACGGTATTGGATGCTGGGATAAACCATTTAGTTAAACGTTTCTACCTTATCATGGATTATTCTCTTTTCATTGAATATATATACTCTCACTAGTCACTGTTACAAAAGACAAATAAGATGAGAGTCTCTTCATGATACAGACCAGTGAGGAGTCTATCTCATATTTGCCTTGACTAGGCCCGTGTGTTCAAAGCTATGATCTGGCCTTTGGAGCATAAGGGCGGAAAAGGACAAAGGCACCTTGATTAATCTACTAAAAATGGCTTGACACTCTAATCTTCTACACTGCAAATGGCTCCTCTCTTCTGTGTCAATTTCAACAAAAGTTTTTTATTTGGCTCAAATATTAGTGACCTCAAAGAATAGAGATTCGCCATCTTTCTCAACCATCAGAGGATAAAATTTTCCTTCACATATCTTAGTCTCTCGTTAACAGGCAGAAAGCTACCAAAGCAACCCTGATCCCCTCTCATTAATAAATCCCAATCAAGACTTGTAGGCTAAAAAGAAAAATACTTATTTTATAGTGACAGATTGATTCTCATAAATGCTGTCCTATCTACTCTACCCTCTTACTTCATGTCTGTATTCTTCTTACCAGTGTGGATTAGAAGAAAGCTTGACCGTATAAGAAGGGCATATCTTTAGAAAGGTAAAAAAGAAAATCAGGCTTTAACTGCTTAATTAATTGGAAAACTGTTTATAAATTAAAAAAAGAAAGAAAGCTTGGGAATCAAAGATTTAAAAGTGTTTAATAAATCTCTCCTAATAAAATGGATTTGAAAGGTCATATCTCGTTACTTCTTGGGGCCATGAAAAGATTTGATTGGCACCACCTAATGGATTTGAAAGGTCATATCTCCCTGCTTCTTGAGGCCGTGAAAAGATTTGATTGGCACCACCTACCACCAATGAAAGAAATTTGCCTTAAGCATTAAGAAGGCTCCATCTACAACTTCCATGGCCTGTACAACTTCCATGGCCTGAAAAGATATTATTAGAGATTTAAGGAGATTCTGAAACTACACTTCCTTCAAGTTTGAAGATGGTTATTCGATTAAATTTTGAAAAGAATCTTGGTTAGATGCCCTCCCCTCCCCCCTTCACTTTGCTCCCTATTCCCCAAAATTATGAACACTACACTAATCTCAGAAGAACTATTGCCTCCTTCTGGAATAGAAGATCAGCAAGATGGAATATCAAATTCTTCAAACCTTTCTCAAGTATCTAACAAAATCAATGGATAGAATTCTAGTTTATAATTTCTACAATCAGACCAACTGAAGAAGAAAGCATCTCCATCTGGAAAACAATATTGAATAGAAACTTCTTGATTAAATCCTTCTACAACTTCCTCATTCAAGGTGGTGTATCATGGCCTTTTTACAAATTGATCTAGAAAGCTCAGGTTCCAAAGAAAATCAAGATATTTGCATGGCTAACACTTAGGGTTCGGCTTCAAACAAAATATCGACTTGCAAAGAAAGACTGACCTATCAACTCGGGATGTTAGATGTATGGTGCCTCTTCCAAAACTCTCTCCCATCTCCTCTCATCTCTCTCCCATCTCCTCTTATCATACCCGATTGCTCTCTCTCTCTCTCTGTATCCGCATTTTCTCATCATTATATATCTCCTTCCTACCTCAAGATCCGCACAACCTTTGAGATTCTTAGCGGTGGAAATTCATCAACTCTTTGTTAAGGGTGGCTTGGGATTAACTTGTTTTAGATAGATAGTATGAAAAGACAGAAACTCAAGATTATTCCAAGAAACCTCATCCTCTCTAAATGCTTTATTTTATAAAATCATCTTTACCTTCTTATTTTTGGAAGAAACTCTTATATCTTTCTGCCCAAAAAAGGCTCATGCTTGGCTTACCTCTCTTCTTTTCTTCGCTTAACCTTATAAATAATTCTCTATATATATTCTTCTTGTAAATACTTGTAAATACATAATAAAAGCTTACGGGACTACCCCTAATTCCATCAAAAAAGAAAAAAAAAAGGCCTGACCTGATTCTTCTCAGATCTGGTGCCGGTGCAAATTATATCTCAAACATGCCAGTTCTGTCTTACTATGAGTTCCGCTTGCTCTTATTGTTGGCTTTTATTTGTAAACATATCGTAAGGTATCAGTACTTTGTCCCCGTCTTTTTTATCCACGGGAATCTTCGAAGCTCTTATTTGCAAATTCTGATTTGGCTTTCCACTATGTTACCCATATAGAAACGATGAGCTTTTCAACCAATAGCCATTAATCAATGATAACAGTCATTACATAGTTTTGTTGAAAACTTTGAAAAGTTCTTGGAATGGAGCTTCCCAGGTTGTCACCTATTCTATCAGTGCAATTTTTTATGACTGGTGCTTAGCTGTTTCAAAGAGAAGATGGGTATTGCTAACCGGCCAAGTTCTCTTTATTATATGCTTGGTCTCGCTGGGGAAGCCTTGACGCCATAGGAGGTAAGATATGGATGGGATCTTATTATTCTAGCAACATGGTGGTTAATTTAGAGAGAAAAACAATCATATCTTCAGATGAAAAGCAACAGCAACCAGTGAAGTTATAGATCAAATCCAGGAATACCGCTTGAATGGAAAGTGTCTACTTCTGCTAAGATTACTTCTGTACTTCAGATATTTAAAAACTAGATGCTTTATTAATTATGGATTTCTATTACTGGCTTCCTTTTTTTTACTTGTATTAATTTCAAACATATGAATGATGTGAGTTGATGGAGCTAACCCTATCCTTTCTTAAAAAGCACGGTCGTTACGTAATTCTAGAAAATGGTTATTCTTTTGCATTCTCATCACTCTTTTCCGTGAGATATCGTTACCATACCTTCATGGTCCTTTATTTTTTCTTAACAGACTAGATTACGCTCATGGCAAGCCTAACTAACACCATGCATCCGGACGATGGCTGAGGCCCCGCCTCTTTTTTTCTTTGTCAGGGTTAGGCTGGAGTTAGGCAGCTCAGATGGTTAACGTTGCTCAATCTTAATAATTGCTAATAACCTACAGACCAAGCTTAAACAAGGCCTTTCTCAACTGTTTTGTGGAGCCCAGACTCGTCTTGCACCTAGTCTGAAGACTGCACTCAGCTGAAATGTAGTCCCTCAAATAGGATCATGGGCGTGCAAACGGGTTTATAGTCTTACAGCCCAGTGGTTGCATCTGTCTTCTAAATAGTTTCACCTTGAACGGAATCTCCACTGGTGTTTGACATGAAAGAACTTTTTTCTTGCACCATTTCTTTGAAATGATTTCTGATGTTCTCATTGTTCTTATTATTTTTTCAGAAAAACGGCCTAAACTTCCAATGATTCATTTTGTTAGCAACAATATAAAGCTCAGTTTTCTTCATTCAACATGGCATTGGTCCTTGTTCCTCAAGAAAAAAAAAAAAAAGAAAAAAAAAAAACAAAGAAAAAACAAAAGAAAGAAAAGAAAAGAAAAGGTATTAGCCTTTGGCAGCTCCGAAAAATTTGCCATCCCCATAGAAGAGTTTATCTTTGTTTGATTATGAGAATTTGGCATAAACTATGACCAAAAAAGAATGAATACTATATTATGCTAATGACAACAGAACATAGTAGTAGTATCAGTAAAAATTGTATATCAGTTTTGTAGGATTTTTTTTATATAAAAAAAGTAGTTTATGTATCCCTGAATGGTTTGAGATTAAGTGTTGCTGCTGCCGTAGAAAGTAGTTTATGCATATATCCTAGGTATATTATGAAGCATGCATCGCAGAAGAAGTTTAGTTTTATATAAATGTACCTCTTTTCTTACATGAGAAAGTAGTTTATGTGCACATTATGCATGTATTATTGGCTTATATTAGTGAAAACAAGCATAAGAGTTAGAACTAGGAACAACATGTCGATCCTGCTTAGAGGCAAGCTGCAATATGTAAAGGCTGACAAACTACACTCAACTTGAAAGGGCTGTCTACATTTTCTTATTAAATCGGGCAAAATTACAGAAGATTACAGAAATTACATGAAGTTTAAAAGGGAAGGAATGGAAGAAAGAAGATTGCAGAAGCTCTGATGGAAGTCCCAATGCCTGAAAAGGTTCTCCACTTGTCACAGACAAAGCCACAATTAACATACCAGGCCCAGCCCATGACTACAGTCCATAGCTCAATCCCTGTTGAAAGTGTGCAAGACCTATCGAGCTAGCACTTGGGCTTAAGCTCATTGACCTCCCTAGACATTGTTTCCATCATGGGATGACATTATTCCAGCAGCTGGAGTGGTAGACTGCTGAATGGCCACACGAAGTGGAGAACTTATTTTGTCATTCTAGCATCATCACTAATCAATAAGAATTTTTCACAAATGATCCTCCTCCATCTTCCAAGAGTTTTTTCCAGCATGACTTACCTTCCCTCAAGTCGCAAACAAAATATTCATAAAGCAATACCACATGTGACAACCACTGAGGAAAGTTGAAAAGAGAAAGGGAGCCTTTACACTTCAGGAAGAGTGTGAGTGTGAGACAATGAGAGAGAGAAGAAACATTACTCAAACTTTACCTGCCACTACCCAAGAAAAGGGAATCAGACGCGAACATGATAGAATTATACCACTGTATCCTGTCAGAATTCAGATAACCAAAGTCCCGCGTTTCTTCTGCAAGCCTCCCGGGAATGTGCATTCAATTGGGAGATGCTGTCCCTTGTCCATGGCGCCCATGGCATTGATATAATTATCATCAACATAAATATCTAAAATTATTTATTTTTATATTAGCCTTCACAGCATTGCATATATATATATATATATATATATATATATATATATATATATATATATATATATATATATCTTATATATATTTATATATCAATACTTGTGATTTTTTTATTATGCGTATCATTAGCGAAACTTTAAACTTTTTTAAGGAGATGATGCGTATATATACTTATATGAGTTAGAAAATCTGTTAAACTATACCTACTATGATCTTTAAAAATTTTTGAGAAGCCATAGCTCCTCCCACTCTTAACTAAGCTTCACTCTTGATGCATATCTGTCCTTCTACTAATATTCTTTTAATTAGGCTGTGAATAAGGGATACTAGAGTTGGAACAAGACACAAAACACTTTAGAAAGAGTAAAGCAAAGAGAGAGCAGGAGGTTTGGATTATTTTTGTAAGTATTTCAATCTCATCTACTGCTATACTAACTATAGAAATTACCTTCCTAAGTGTTCAAAATTTATTTAACTCTCACTAAATACAAACTTGTGAGTACTTAAATAAATACCATGAAGGAACTACACAAAAAATATTTGGTATAAGACAGTGCCTTAGCCAAACCAAAAGGCTTATATGCAAACAGAAGTTATCGAATCTGAAGAATTATTATAAAATATGAGGTTTGCATTTCAACCACTACATTCTTGTTGAGAAAATAAGTCATGAATATATATTTTTGCATGCTTTTGTTGATTAAGAGAATGTAGTTTGATAATTTAAGAATTTCATCATATGTGAATACATACTCTCAAAGGGGTAAAAAATTTCTCCCTACCCTTTTAAAATAAAAAAAAGAGGATGAAAAAATTCAACTAAGTGATATGTAACTTTTACCATTCCACTTTGGTGGTTTATATGCTATATATTAATACAATTATGTTAAATATTTAGTTTAAAATCTATCATTTTATAGTTGTATTGATTTTTGAAGTTGAGCAAGCATGTCTTCAAAATTCAAATATGAATATACTCTTAAAAATAATTAATAAGGAAAAGGATTTAATCAAGTTCAACTCTATCTTGACCTTGATCTAATAAGTATAAGCATTAGTAATCCTATATAATATAGGATTTATCCTGTTTATTTGGCTGTCTGGTTTAATCTAAGTTTTCTTTTCAATAGAATTTAAAGCATAATTATGTTTGATAAACAAAAATCAAAATTTTTACTTATTTTGTATTAAAGATGTTTGCGTATTTAAGGTCTATTTGGAGTATGTTCTAATTGTTGTTAGACCCATGCATTATTTTATAATTTTAGGACCTATACTTGTCTCAAATGTTTGAACTTGGACATGACACTGGATCCATAATGTGTTTAAGGTTTCCACTTAGAACTTGCATTGATTTGATGAATTTGAACTTTAGTAGGCATGAGTGTGCTATTCAGTGAGAAAAACATCATGAAACCTACACATCAGCTATGACACATTTTTGTTTAAAATATTTATTATTAAAATATTATTTGAAATTGAATGCATAAATATGGTCCTGGCTTTAATACCAATTATGAGACACAGCCGTATGCTCCATTGAACAACATTGCTCTGTAGCAGCTCAAATTCTCCATCACCTTGACATAATCTGGTCCTACAGAAAATAATGTTGTATGGTAACTCAAAGATTAGGATAACATATACTACCTTAACTAGGGACCTCAATCATTCCTCTTCCTATTAAGGAGATAATGTGTAATATTTCATGCATGAATAATCTTATAGCGAATGAGAAAAAAATAATTTAAAAAATTATAAATTAAATTTATCTATTACTAATTAAGTTATAAAGTTATAAATTAAATTTATCTATTACTAATTAAGTTATAAATCAAGTTTATCTATTACTAATTAACTTATACTGAAGTTTTTAAGATTATATGAATTTAGTTTGCTAATAGATTAATTGGATCAATAAATAAATTTGAGACATTTCATTATGCATGAACTTAATGCTTCACCCATTAGAAAGGTGATAGTCCTTTCCTTCAAGAAATCTTCGTTGGCTTTATCATATCCTCATATCTTATTAATTTATCTAACGTTAATTATGTAACCTTTAAATTATTTATTTATTTTATTAATTTTCATGGGTGTAGGAATCTTGTTCTCTCTCTTTGAATGTGCGTCATGTCCTCATTTGAGACCATTGAAAGTCCAAGATTCCATTCAAGAGCTTAGATTTCGTTCACATCATCTTCCCATCGAGTCATTTTGACCATCACCTCAGCATCTCTAACTTCGCCATAACAACGATGCCCCCAAAGACGTCCACAACCACAAGGTGGCGGCTCCACCACCCGCTGCCGTCCATTGGTGCCGGGATCATTGGTTCAGCTCCTCCGGGCGAACCATCATTATGCCAACTGGTTTAAAGTGGAAGCAGAGAAGATTCATGGCCATTTGGCTGCGTCCAAGAGTATTGGAGTGTCACTACAGGTCATAAAACACCATGGCCATACGTGTCGGACGATTGAAGAGTTGCCACGACGGACTGCGAAATCGAGAGCATAGCATAAGTGGGAAAGCATGGATCCCTTTCGACATCCATGAATCGTACCCACAATGCAATTAAATATTATATAAACATCTGTACTTTAATCTGTTACGGAACCTGAAACGTCGTGACAATAAAAACATAAGACTCCAAAAGTTATTTTTGCATGGCGGTATAATCCAGAGGACTGAAAGGTGGCCACAAACCATACAATTAAGAGAATATGACTGACAACCTGTGACTTTATAATGGCAATGTAGCTAGTGACTCTATAATGATAAAGGGCGTGCAAGCCTAATCTGAAGTATCATCATCTGAAATTTTAAATTTAAAATAAGCTGAAAGAAAAAAATAAAGTAATTTGTGATTAGTTTGAAACATGTATGTATCTGAATGATTTTTATTTTTTATCCTATAAATTTGTGATAGATTTTTAGGTGAATAACCATTAATCATGTTTCAAATATTTTTATCATGTGAAATTATGGTTAATATTTGATTGAATAAGCAGTAAGTATGTTTAAACAGTAAATTCTAATTTGTTAAAATAATTTTGCATCTATGTTTAATTGATTGAAAGTCATAAATGTTATTATTATTATTTTTTTTTATGACCATAAGAGGTTAAACATACGTTGTAATGGCTTATTGATAGATAGTTAGAATTGCATAATTTTTTAATAAAAAATTGAAATCTATAGTACTCTTAAGACTTAGAACGGATTTTATAATGGATAATTATAGTGTGAGATGTTGAAAGAGATAAATGGTATTAGATAAGGACTATCATTAGAAAAAACACAAGCAATAGTTAGTAAAAAAATATGTTAATTAATCTATATTTCATGTTTAACTAACTAAAAGAAATAATGCTCTCACAAAAATTCATGGGTGTTGTTTACCGACTAAACAATATAAAGAATAACAAGGATGATGAGTTTAATATGGCTGATAGGCAACAATCATCAAGACCCAAAGGGACAATGAAAAAGCTTATTTATGTCCATGATGATTCTGAACTTAAAAATTAAGTTGTTTATATCCCAACATAACTAATGTTAAATATTTTATTTTTCTATTTCTAGATTAAAAAGAATACAAATTATAGTATTTTATTTTCTATGTCGCTATGTTAGTATTCATACATGCCCCACACATTGTATGGGTCCAAAAACTAGTTAAATATAACCGTTGAGTTACCTTGCTTGACCATGCATTTGCTTTTCTTGTAGACAATTTGGTTATACAATAAAACTTTCATAGTAGGTTGCATTTGTAGTTAGACATCAAATGTATAACAGCTTAGGAATTCATCAAAAAAAAAATAGTTAAAAAGATATCATTTGAACTTCTTGATCCTCTATAAGTATCGAGAATCTTTCTAATATATAATTGATATAAAACTACATACTTGTTAACTTTTTTTATTTAAATCTTAACGTCTTAGCTATGCTAAGGGTTCATATCTAAATTTACATTTAAGTCTAATCAAATTTAATTATTAACTTATAAAACCTATTTATAGTGTTCTCTAATTTACATGAATTATTAGTTGGCTCCACTTTAATATCATATGTAATAACCTATGACCTCAATCAACACATAATCGCTATGAGATTAAACATCCATCAACATAGACTCTCACCATATGTGTCACGCCCCGAACCCAGCTGGTGGTGACCCAGGGGTAACAGTTCGCCGCATGCCAGGCATGCAAGGCATCCAGTACAGTATCATTTATAAACAAGGAGGCTTAACAACTATATAACATACAAAATTTAAAACTTCATAATACAAATTATGCAATATTGGGCAACAAACCAAAGTTGCAAAATAAATTCAAATGGGGTTACATATAACAAAATATAATTAATTTACATCAAGAAGCTCCCAATTACCCCTGTTGTTGGCCCTGATAATTTTGTGGCTCTGAAAAAACATTGTAAGATTTAATGAGTTTACACTCAGTAAGTAAGCCTACTATTACATGATATAGCCAAATAAGAATTTTACCAAGTTAAATACATGTCATGCTTCCAAATTTAAAAATATTTCATCATATTATAGAATTATACAAATCTCATATTCGAATAAATTGGAAGCAATTAATATGAAATAATATTTCAAAATACCATTTCAATTCCAAATCACTATAAATCTCATTTTGTACTAATGTCCCACGTCCACGTAATAAACATCCCAAAGATGTAACCTCCCTGTACGCCCCCAGTGGAGGAAGGGTGCCAGAGTCAATTAGCATATAATACTATATCCTGTCACAGCACATCCCTATGATGTGTGTTCACATATTCCCCCTGTGAAGGTGGGTCCCGGAGTCATGTAATATGTAATGTGGACCGTGATGACATATAATAACACAATCACAAATAACATTTATTCGCATAACCGCAAACATAAATCAAATTACTTTTCAGATTTTACCAAATTTGGTAATTTCACATTATCGTATAATAACCAGTTGCATGTATAAAATGCCAATTTAATTTACCAAAATTAAATTATAATCAAGTCAAATAATTCATTTGCATAAATGTGGTACCATCAATATCATTTTTCAAATAATACTATAAATCAATTTCATTATTTCAATAATGGCATAATTTAATAATGATTTAAAAAAAATCATTATAACTGGCTTACTTACCTCATAACGCTAATCCCAAAGCGTAAATCAGCTGTATGGACCTCTGGGTACCTACAACATAATTTTTTAGATTTTTAAATTTTAATTTTAGGATGTCAAACTGACTCCTACACTTAACCCAATCTAATCCTGGGCCCAACTTGGGGGTTGAATTCTCCAAATATAGAAGCCCAAATAGGGAAATAAAAATTTTTCGACAAACTAGGATCCATGCTGATCACAATCATATTTTTCTTTTATTGGGCCGGGCCCAATTTGGAGCCCAAAAATTTGGCCCAAAGGGGCTAACTGGACTGGGCCGAACCTGGCACAGTCCCAGTTTTTCTTTTTTTCTTTTTTTTTTCTTTCCTCTGTTCACTGCTTCACCCCTGGTTCAGATGAACCAGGGGTGGCAGATGGCCGGCGGCCTAGGGCCGCCGCCGGCCCTCCCCGGGGTCGGTTGGCCACCGACGATCGGCCCCAGGCCGCCCGCCGCCGGCGGCCACCCCCTCTCTCTTCTCTTTCCTCTCTTTTCCTCTTCTTCTTCTTCCTTTTCTTCTTCTTCTTCCTCACTGTGCCAGTGGCACGGCCGGCCACCGCTGGCCGGCCGGACCTCACCGGACGCCTCCCCGGCGCCGGTGGGGGCCGCCGGCCGAGCCCGGCCCGGCGAGCCGGCGGGCACGCCGCCGGGCCTGGACCAACACGGGAGCCAGCTTGGCTCCCGCGACAGGGGAGGGCCATTCGGCCCTCTCCCTCCACTCTCACCCCCTCGCCGGTGACACGGCCAGCCACCACGGCCGGGGCCGGGACCCCACCGGGACGCCGCCCGGCCGGCGGGGTCGCCGGCCGTAGCTCGTGCTCGGCGAGCCGGCGGCAAGCCGCCGTGCCTCGAACCCACAAGGAAGGGAGGGCCGTGGAACGGCATGGCCGCCTCCTCCGACCGGCCGGACCCCACCGGGACGCCGCCCCGCCGGCTAGCCGCCGCCGGAGACCGGCCCCGGCAAGCCGGCAGGCACACTGCCGGGCTCGAACCAAGCGCAGGAGCCGGCTTGGCTCCCGCATCAGGGGAGGGCCCTCCTGCGGCCCTCTCCCTCTCTCTCTACACGCTCTCTCTCTCTCTCTCTCTCTCTCCCTCTCCCTCTCCTTGCCGGTGAGGGGGGATTACCTGCCGGCGATGAGGTGTTGGGGATGAGCGGAGGGCGGCACAGTGACGGGAGTGCGCGAAGAGGAGGAGGGAAGAAGACGGAGGGGACTGCCAGTCCCCTCCCTGTCTTTTCTTCAGCGAGGGGAGGGTTGAGCCCTCCCCTGCGCCCATGTGTGCGCGCGTGGGCGCGCACGCGCTGGAGTGCATGCAGCGCGCCGCGTGTCGCGCATCCATGCGCGTAACGTTAAAAAATTTCCTAGGTGGGGGGGGGGTTTACATCCTTCCCTCCTTATAAAAAATTTCGGCCTCGAAATTAATGCATAACACGAATAAAATTTTTGAGGTCCAAAATGAAAATTACTAGCTGTATTTATCTATCTTTCTGGTCAAAATACAACAGTAAATACACTTTTGTGCATATATACAAATATCTATTCAGATACAAATAGATGAGGGTATTTCTTTTTCACCTCCTCTTCAAGTTCCCACGTAGCCTCCCGTTCAAAGTGATTACTCTACTAAACCTTAACATAGGGAATGCTACGCCATCTCAGAACTTGATCTTTATGGTCTACAATACGTATCGGATGCTCTTCATATGTCAAGTTCTTCTTTAGCAAAATGGGCTCCGCTTCTATCACATGACTGGGGTCAGAAATGTACTTCCTCAACATAGAGACATGGAATACATTATGTACCCCAGAGAGTGCAGAAGGTAATGCCAAGCTATAAGCCACTTCCCCCACTCTGCTCAAGATCTCAAATGGCTCAACGTATCATGGACTCAATTTTCCAAACCTCATCACATCTTTAGTTGGTGAAACCCTTAAGAAGACATGGTCCCCAATCTGAAATTCCAGCTCCCTTCTTTTAACATCAGCATAACTTTTCTGTTGGCTCTGAGGTAATCGGAGTCTTTCCTTAATCAGCTGCACTTTTTCTACTGTCTGCTGAATTAGCTCAGGGCCCAACAATTTCCTTTCCCCCACATCAACATAAGGGAGATCTGCATTTTCTACCATACAGAGCTTCAAATGGAGCCATTTTGATGCTGGCTTGGTAACTGCTATTGTAAGCAAACTCCACCAAAGGTAGGTGGTTGTCCCAAGCACCACCCAAGTCCATTACATAGGCTCGTAACATGTCTTCTAAGATCTGTATGGTCCTCTCAGACTGTCCATCTGTCTGGGGGTGAAAAGCTGTGCAGAAATTCAGTTTGGTCCACAGAGCCCTATGAAGACTCTTCCAAAACTGAGACACAAACCTGGTATCCCGATCTGACACAATCAACTCTGTGACACCATGAAGTCTCACTATCTGCTCAATGTACATGGTGGCCAATCTCTCACTAGAGACCCCAACTCTGAACGGCAGAAAATGGGCTGACTTGGTCAATCTATCAATAATAACCCAGACCGCATCATTGCTTCTGAGAGTTTTGGGTAAACCTGTTACAAAATCCATAGTGATCTTCTCCCATTTCCACTGGGGAATCATTAGAGACTGAAGAGGTCCCACAGGCCTTTGATGTTCAGCCTTCACTTGTTGGCACACTAAACACTTGGCCACATATTGAGCAATTTCTCTTTTCATTCCTTTCCACCAGAAATTTTTCCGTAGGTCTCTGTACATTTTGGTGCCTCCTAGGTGAACAGTATAGGGAGAATAATGAGCCTTCCTCAAAATTTCAGCCCTTAGATCCTCCACATTTAGCACACAGAGCCTAGTATTAAATCTCAAGGATCCATCCTCATTTATTTAGAAATCATTCTGAACCCCTGACTGTACAGCTTCTTTTATCTTTTATAGTTCCAAGTCTTCTTTTTGGGAAGACTTAATCCTGTCAATCAGGGTTGGCTGAAGTACAAGTGTTGCAAGAAGCCTATCAATCGCTGTACTTGCAAACCATCCTCCAACTTTTCAAGGTCTCTGTGAATGTGAGGCTGAGAAGTAATTATGGAAGCTAGCTCTGAAGAGGACTTTCTGCTTAAGGCATTAGCTACCACATTGGCCTTCCCTGGGTGATAATGTAGGTTCAGGTCATAATCCTTTAGTAGCTCCAGCTACCTCCTCTGCCTCAAGTTTAGCTCCTTCTGGGTGAAAATGTATTTCAGACTTTGATGGTCTGTATGCAGATCGCAAGTCTCCCCATATAGATAATGCCACTAAATTTTCAGTGCAAAGATCACGGCGGCTAACTCCAGGTCATGAGTAGGATAGTTCTGCTCATAAGGCTTCAGCTGCCTGGAGGCATAGGCTATCACCTTCCCTTCCTGCATCAGAACACCTTCCAATCCCTTTCGAGAGGCGTCAGTGAATAAAGTATATCCTCCAGATGTAGATGGAAGAGTAAGGATAGGGGCTGACACTGTGCGCCGTTGAGCTCCCGGAAGCTTCCCTCACATTCCTCCGACCAAACAAACTTTGCTCGCTTGAGTTAAGCGAGTCGAGGCAAAGCAATGCGAGAGAAGCCTTCCATAACCGCGATAATAACCAGCCCAAATTTCCCCAAGAAGCTTCTGACTTCTGATACATTAGAAGGTCGACACCAGTTCACGACAGCCTCAATCTTCTTAGGGTCTACAGATATACCGTCTTTGGATACGATATGACCCAAGAAGGATATTTGGCTCATCCAGAAGTTACATTTCTGCAGCTTGGCATAAAGTTTCTTCTCCCGAAGAGTCTGCAGAACAATCCTTAAGTGATCTTCATACTCCATATGACTTTTAGAATATATCAAGATATCATCAATAAAGACCACTATAAACTGATCCAAGTATGGTTTGAAGATTCTGTGCATCAAGTTCATGAATGCTGCCGGGGCATTAGTCAACCCAAACGGCATCACCAAGAACTCATAATGGCCATACCTGGTTCTGAATGCAGTCTTAGAAACATCCTCAGCCTTTATCTTAAGTTGATGGTACCCTGATCGAAGATCAATCTTTGAGAATACCTGAGCTCCTTGGAGTTGATCAAATAGATCATCAATCCTCGGCAAAGGGTACTTATTCTGCACTATTACCTTATTAATTTCTCGGTAATCAATGCAGAGCTGAAGGCTGCCATCCTTCTTTTTGACAAATAATACTGGAGCACCCCAAGGAGAGACGCTAGGTCTGATAAATCCTCGATCCAGAAGCTCCTGCAACTGACATTTTAACTCTTTTAGCTCAGCTGGAGCCATACGGTAAGGAGCTTTGGATATAGGTCCAGTGCCAAGGGCTAAATCAACAGTGAACTCGACTTCTCGATCTGGGGGTAATTCAGTCAATTCCTCCAGAAAACATCAGGAAACTCCCGAGCCACTGGAATATCTTTCAACTGGTGTTCATCCTACTGAAGGTCTCTAACCATAGCAAGAAACCCCTGACCACCTTTTCTTAAGTATTTCCCAACTTGTAGAGCTGACACTAATACCGAAGCCAGATGTTCCTTACTCTCACTAAAACTGAATTCAGGAAGATTAGGAATTTTAAAGATTACCCTTTTCTTGAAACAGTCTATAGAAGCATGATAGGAGGCCAACCAGTCAATCCCCAGGTTTACATCAAAGAATTTCAGTGGGAGGACTATCGATCAAAGATTCAACCTTCTATCTTTCATGTCAATCAGGCAGGATTTACACACTGAGTCTACCATCATGACATCTCCATTTGGAAATGCAATATGCAACTCTTGCTCTAGAGGAACGGGTGTCAATGATGCATTCTTGGCAAGATAATTATCAGATACAAATGAATGTGTGGCACCTGGATCAATTAAAGTTTGAGCATAAGTGTTGCATACTTTAAACATACCTGTCATAAAAATTAACTTAACTTAGATGTCATGCAGTATCATATATTTTTCCTCTATCTACTACCATAATCCATGCATTATACCAGGTATGAATGCAATAATTTTTAAAGAAATAATTTAATTTAACAGACATACCTGTCACCACAAGAAGAGGCAGCAGCGTCCTGCTGAGTGAGGATAAAGACCCTCCCTTGGGTCCTGAGCTGCTGCTGACTCTTCCCCTGATCTGGAGGGGGCTGCTGGTCCTTCCGAAGGGGACAGGTGGCCATTTTGTGGTCCATCTTCCCACAAATATAGCAGGCACCAGTCAGCCTGCGGCACTGTTTGCCCTGATGGGCCTTCCCGTAATGAGGACAACGGGTCTCCTTATCCTTCTGCCCTGAGGGAGCCTGAAAGAAACACTTCTTCTTCTTAGCCTGCCCTGAAGACTGGCCAAAAGGAGGTCCTCTCTTCTTCATCTCGTCGCTCCCTCATCCGCCGAATGGCGCTCATGTCCCTCTCAATAACCAGAGCCTTGCTCACCACTTCACTGTAAGTGGGGAGCTCAAATGCATTGATCGCCCGCTCACTGGGTGCATTCCTGAATTTGGTGATCTTGGCTCTCTCAGTCATAACAAAATCTGGAGCAAATCGGGCCAATCGTCTGAACTCGGCTTCATACTGAGCCACAGAAAGGTTCCTCTGCTCCAATCTCATGAATTCAGACTCCATCTGCCTCTGCACATTCCTAGGAAAATACTGGCGATAAAAAGCCTCCTTAAACTGTTCCCAAGAGATGGCCCGACCTCCATAGTGCTGCTCCAACGTCAGCCACCAATCATATGCCTCCTCCTGGAGGAGGTAGGCGGCAAATCTGATCCGCTTCTCCTCCTGGCTGCCAAGGGCCGTAAAGGCCTTCTCTATCTCTCTTATCCACCTCTCCGCATCAAGTGGGTTGGTGGATCCAAAGAAGAGAGGAGGGGCCAAGCTCTTAAACTTGGAGAAGCTACGACCCCCTCCCTGCCAGGGCTGAGATGGAGCGGGCTGAACAGACTGATCGAGATGGGCCGGCTGGGTCTGAGGAGTAGGAGGGGCAGACTGAGTTTGCGGAACAAAGAGAGCTGCATATAGCGTGCGCATCCGCCGAATCCGCCGCCGCATGGCCTGTTCCGCCTGAGTCACTCCCAAGAATGCTCGGAGTAACTCGGCCTGTAACTGCTGTGGGTCATTGCCAACTGGGGCAACGGAACCCGCATCTGCTAAGGCTTCCTGGCCTCCTTGCTGGTCAGGGTCACCAGCCTGAGAGTCCCCCTCATGTCGCTGACCACTGGTGCGACGATGCATTATGAAATCCTGCCACGGTTAGGTTCCAATCAATATCATAATAACCCACCAAATCTCAAGCATTTTTAAACAAGTCACTTGAATTTTTCCTAGAGTTATTACCCTCCTGATGTCATGTCAATATTTGGTCTAGAGTTAATCATGTGTTTGGTCCTAATGTCAAACCTTGCTCTGATATCACTACAAGCTGTCACGCCCCGGACCCAGCTGGTGGTGACCCAGGGGTGATAGCTCGCCGCATACCAGGCATGCAAGGCATCCAGTACAGTATCATTTATAAACAAGGAGGGTTAACAACTATATAACATACAAAATTTAATCCTTCATAATACAAATTATGTAATATTGGGCAACAAACCAAAGTTGCAAAATAAATCCAAATGGGGTTACATATAACAAAATATAATCAATTTACATCAAGAAGCTCCCAATTACCCCTGTTGTTGCCCCTGATAATTTTGTGGCTTTGGAAAAACATTGTAAGATTTAATGAGTTTACACTCAGTAAGTAAGCCTACTATTACATGATATAGCCAAATAAGAATTTTACCAAATCAAATACATGTCATGCTTCCAAATTTAAAAATATTTCATCATATTATAGAATTATACAAATCTCATATTCAAATAAATTGAAAGTAATTAATATGAAATAATATTTTAAAATACCATTTCAATTCCAAATCACTGTAAATCTCATTTTGTACTAATATCCCACATCCACGTAATAAACATCCCAAGGATATAACCTCCCTGTACGACCCCAGTGGAAGAAGAGTGCCGGAGTCAATTAGCATATAATGCTATATCCTGTCACAGCACATCCCTAGGATGTGTGTTCTCCACATATTCCCCCTGTGAAGGTGGGTCACGGAGTCATATAACATGTAATGTGGACCGTGATGACATATAATAACACAATCACAAATAACATTTATTTGCATAACCGTAAACATAAATCAAATTACTTTTCATATTTTACCAAATTTGGTAAGTTCACATAATCATGTAATAACCAGTTGCATGTATAAAATGCCAATTTAATTTACCAAAATTAAATTATAATCAAGTCAAATAATTCATTTGCATAAATGTGGTACCACCAATATCATTTTTCAAATAATACTATAAATCAATTTCATTATTTCAATAATGGCATAATTTAATAATGATTTAAAAAAAAATCATTATAACTGGCTTACTTACCTCACAACGCTAATCCCAAAGTGTAAATCAGCTATATGGACCTCTGGGTACCTACAACATAATTTTTCAGATTTTTAAATTTTAATTTTAGGATGTCAAACTGACTCCTACACTTAACCCAATCTAATCCTGGGCCCAACTTGGGGCTTGAATATCTCCAAATATAGAAGCCCAAATGGGAAAATAAAAATTCTCCGACAAACTAGGATCCATGCTGATCACGACCATATTTTTCTTTTATTAGGCCGGGCCCAATTTGGGGCCTAAAAATTCAGCCCAAAGGGGCTAACTGGATTGGGCCGACCAGTCCCAGTTTTTCTTTTTTTTTTTTTTTTTCTTTCCTTTGTTCACCACTTCACCCCTGGTTCAGGTGAACCAGGAGTGGCAGATGGCCGGCGGCCTAGGGCCGCCACCGGCCCTTCCCCGGATCGGCTGGCCGCCGACGACCGACCCCAGGCCGGCCACCGAGCGGCGGCCACCCCCTCTCTCTTCTCTTTCCTCTCTTTTCCTCTTCTTCTTCTTCCTTTTCTTCTTCTTCTTCCTCATTGTGCCGGCGGCACGGTCGGCCACCGCCGGCCGGCCGGACTGCGCCGGTGAGGGCCGCCGCCAAAGCTCGGCTCCGGCGAGCCGGCGGGCACGCCTCGCCGAGCCCGGACCAACGCGGGAGCCGGCTTGGCTCCCCGCGACAGGGGGAGGGCCATTCGGCCCTCGTCCCTCCACTCTCACCCTCGCCGGCCGACATGGCCGGCCACCGGCCGGCCGATCGGACCCTCGGCCGGATGTCGCCCGCGCCGGCGGGGTCGCCGCCGCAGCTCGTGCCCGGCGGACGGCCGGCTCGCCGCCCGGCTCCGAACCCACGGTGAAGGGAGGGCCGTTCCACGCCCCTCCCCCTTCTTCCCTTGTCGGCGGGCACGGCCGGCCTCCTCCGGCCAGCGGACGCCGCTCCGGTGCCGGTGGGGGCTGCCGCCCGAAGATCGGGCCCGGTGAGCCGGCGGGCACGCCGTCGGGCCCGAACCAAGCGCGGGAGCCAACTTGGCTCCCGCGTCAGGGGAGGGCCCTCCTGCGGCCCTCTCCCTCTCTCTCTACACGCTTTCTCTCTCTCTCCCTCTCCTCGCCGGTGCGGCCCTCTCCCTCTCTCTCTACACGCTTTCTCTCTCTCTCCCTCTCCTCGCCGGTGAGGGAGGATTACCTGCCGGCGATGAGGTGTCGGGGACGAGCGGAGGGTGGCACGGTGACGGAAGTGCGCGAAGAGGAGGAGGGAAGAAGACGGAGGGGACTGCCAGTCCCCTCTTTGTCTTTTCTTCAGCGAGGGGGGTGCATGCAGCGCACCGCGTGTCGCGCACCCACACGCGTAACGTTAAAAAATTTCTCAGATTGAGGGGGGGGGTTTACAATATGTTTTGATAAAAATAAATATTATTGCATATCAAAACTAGAATCTACTATCATATGCCATTTTAATGCATATTATGTACCGATAGGTGGCTCACAAGGTTAAAAATCCACAGGCAAGTACAATCTTACTATTGTCTTCATGATCATATTTCTCAATTCACAAACAAGGGTTTCCAGCTTGGAGTCTTGAAGTTTTATTGTCCCCAAAATTTTACATCAAATAGCTATATTACAAGGGCACTCTCCTTGCAGTTAGATACGGGAGGGATTGGTGGATGGAACTTCCTACCATTCTTGAAGAGAAAAATAAAAAGCTCATGGTAATTGTATAGATACGTTCTTGGTGCATCCCGTTAGTGCTTGCCCATCCATTCAAGAAGGTTAAATTTATGATATATCCAAATGAATCTATGGTTATATATTTGTCCGAGTCCAAGGAATTCCTTTATTAAATGCTCAAAAAGAAAAGAAGAAAAATAAGGTAAAAACTAAATTGTAACTTTTATTATTTTTGCCTTTAGTGGTTAACAATTATGCAGCGAGAGATCCATTTCAAAATGTAGCATCAAATGATAATTTGATTGGATGGCAGCATAGAATCGAAATTTGATGGTTTGACACCTTTCAACATCATACATTGCATCAGCACAACAACAAAATAAGCTGCGATATATCACAACAATAGGAGGCGGTAGTCCTTGAAGCTAGGGATATGAACAATGAACAATGGCCATGTTACCGCTTTCAGATACGCGGTGATGCTTTTGTTTAGGACCACATTGCTTCACAACGGAGTTCCATTTGGTACTATAACATGAGCAGAGGGAATCTCTAGCCGTACACACTTTAGAATCAAAGAACCGGAAACAAATAATAAAAAAAAAAAGGTCAGCATGTGCCTATGGACAGCGTCGTATGCTGCACTTGTCCATCTTAATACCTCCATCTAATGAGAAAATATTGGTTAACTAATCGCATGTTGGTTTATTCATCGTCATTAGTTCCTTAATCCAAAGAGAACTGCCACATGGCCTGCGTGACTTGCATCGCGATGCGATCTTACTATGACTATTAAAAAGTTTAAAACTAACGAGAAGAGAGAGAGAGAGAGAGAGAGAGAGAGAGAGAGAGAGAGAGGTGAGAAGGGAGACGCGTTATGAGCACCATCAGCACGAGACGATCATTTTTAATAATAATAATAATAATAATAAATGAGGTTGAAAGAGGGTGAATGATTCTTTTCTAAAATGATTCCTTTTCCATCCTACCTTTTAACTTTTAATTTTTCTTGTTTTGGCATTATGGACATCGCTATGCTTGCCACTTCTATTCATGTTACTTGAAAATTTTTAGGAACAAACCCAAATTTATAAAGTAGTGTGTACGAGCTGTCTATGGTTCTAAGGATACATACTTGCATACCTCCTTGACCTAGCTTTCTATCATTTCTTTATGCTATTTTATCTGTTACAGTTTTGTTAATAAAAGTTTATTTTCTTTGCCTTTAATTGTACTCAAAACTTATCCATGCGGCTATGTCCCTCTTGAATCCTCATCTTGACTTGGCACGTTCGCTAATGGGGACCATCAATATTGAATTACTCAAATTGTCCCCGGCCAATAAACATAAGATTACACCCATGATGAGATCACTCGTCGATTAGGACCATTAGTTTAATTAATCCACCTTTGAGATGTGAGAACCACGATCCCTGATACCACTATTAGCTCCAAGTTTCCAGTGGGTTTGTGAGTGGTTTTCTTCGCACCAAACCTGGAAGGGCAGTTTGGTGAAATTATCCTCTCTCCGCGGAAGCCGCCACGGCCTCCACTCATAGTTGCTTCAAAGTCAAGGGTATTTTCGTCATTTCATAGGGAGACAGGCTGGCCGCCACGAGATCCAGCAGCGAAGTTGCCGCTGGAACCCCCTGGATGCGACGTCAGCCGGATGACGACATCGGGTTGGCCGCTTCGGGGGGTCCCAGGTTCCGCGCTGCTTCCTTATCCATATCGTTCCATTTCTTCCGCTGCTCATCTTTTCCCATATAAAATAAGTCCAAGCTCCTCACCCCTCTTGCCCTCGCAACCCAACACCAGCCCAAGTTCAGAAGAAGGCAAAGGAGATTTTAGAGAGGCTGAGGGGGAAAGGAGTGCGAACATGGGATCCCTCGAGCAAAAGAATTCCTCCATGGATCAAACGATGGTGAATGAGGATTTTATCAAAGGGCAAGTTATGTTGATATGTGTGGATTTTCAAACTGAGCATGATATGGATTTTTACAGGTTAAGGGTATATATATATATATATATATTTTGATGGTATGATTTAAATTATGAAAATATATATTGGGGATAGATAGACATGGTATGCTTTTAGGATTTTAATTTCAGGGTATGCAGCCATATTGTGATCACCTCGAATTTGGCAATAGTTTGGAGGTGAGACATTAGGTGTTGTGCTATTTAAATTTTGTTATAATAGAAGATATATTAGGGCTTCAAAGCTAGTCATAATTTTAGTTAAGCATGCAATACTTTTGACTAATTGATTTCATAAATTTTATAGCAATGACGATTTAACACAATCTAATATGACACAGTAAAGTCAAGAAGATTTGTACTTCTATTGCCATGTGTCAACTTTATTTAATGCTTTTATTTTTTCTACATAAGGTTTTTTTTTTCTTCTTTTGTTTTGGTCATGTATCAAGCATAATTGCCTTCCTTTTTTTTCTATTCCAATTAATTCAACGGTTCATATTCCTTTGGAATCTCTAACCTAAGTAAAAAAAGGTTACCAATTTTTTTATTTTTTTATAGAAACCATACAGACTACTAATATTTTCTTAAATTCTCCCATTCTACCAAAATCAATGGAACCACCATCTTACTATATTCATAAAATATATTAAAAAATAAAAAATTATCATTTCATCAATGTCTATTTTTTTCAAAATTCAAAATAATACAAAAATTTTATCTAAAGCAAATCAATTAATTTTTATTGAAATTTAAAACAATAATCTAATACATATATTTTATTTATCTCATATTTAATTATTAATTTAAAAATAATATTTTAAATTTAATGATATAAATTAAATAAAATTATATAAATATATATTTTTATTTGCCTTATTAATTGTATCTGTGCATTACACAAGTATACATCTAATAGTGCAAAAATTTTATCTTAAAACTTTGATCTCATTTTTACATTTTAAAATTAAATCAAATCAATGCCCATGCGATTTAAATAATGATATATTTCATATTATTTTATAGAATAATAGATCAATCTAAAAAATATTTCTAAATTTTAAAACTTTTTATCTTATTTTTGTTTGTCAAATTTAAATTAAATCAGTGCCTTTACATTTATAAAAATTATATTTCATATTATTTTTTAAAATAATGCATTAATATATAAAATTAGTTTATAAAAAAAAATTAAAATTTTAAAGCCTTTTATTTTATTTTTATTTTTTAACTTTAAATCAAACCAGTACCTAAGCGATAGTTAATTATATTTAGAAAGAGAACACAAACTTGTAATTATTTATTTGTTTATCATGTTTATAGCTATTTTGGTGGATATTATAATGCTCTTTTATTTATTTATCATGTTTATAGCTGCTATGATGGATGGCATGATGGATATTTCTTAATTTTTCTTGGTCAGCTACAGCAATGAGCACGCATGCAATACCTTAGCCGCCGCTACCGACCAACTTGTGCAAGCCAGTCCAAGCGAGCTGTTCTCGCTTCACTTCAATTCAGATACTTAACATGTATAAACTACCACAACCCTTGGCACCATCCTGATCCAAGGCACCCTTAGAATCAATTATAAAGGAAAAGTATCGTACCTCAAATTTAGTACCATATAAAAATATGTTATGTGCTTATAATTCAAGTCCACTTGCTATCCATTAACTTTTACTTGAGTTTTTGAGTCATGCGATTTCGATCCGTTAATGAATTTAATTGGACTAGCAGGTGAGCTTGAAGCGTTACAAATAGTATCAGAACCAATTCGAGTATGCAAAAGTTGATGGACATAAGGAAAAGATTATTCATGAAACGATGGTAGAGTCTCGTTATGGCATAAAGCCGCTCTTGCAACATCAATAATCCGATTCGAAATAAATTTTGGTTAGTTTATTGTATGTGATGAAGACGTTGTATTATAAGATGAAAAAATTATGATACCTTAAATTTAGTATCATATAGAAATATGTTATGTGTTTATAACTCAAGATCACTTGTTATTAATTTTTATTTCAATTTTTAAGTTATATAATTTTTACTTATTAATAAAATTAATTGAAATAGTAGGTGAACTCATGTCTAACAAAAAAAAAAAACAAAAAAAAAGCGTTCTCAAACTGATACCAGCTTTCCCCAACCCAGCTTGTGCTAGCGAATCCAACATCATTTGAATCGATGGAGATGCAACAATCGATCTTCGCTGCTACTGATGGGTGATGCCTTTCCGATCGAGTACATGCCCGGTACTTGGATCAGACCTGGCCATCATGACAGTGGACTCATCGTTAGGATTCTTTAGACCTTCTCTTTCTACTGCTTTTGGTTCCTTCCTTTTTTTTTTTTTTAAGGTAACAAAATTTCATTTCATGATGGGTGTCAAAAAGAATACGAGATTGTAGTATAAACATATGTTTAATTTCCGCTTAGAACTTGCATTGATTTGACGAATCTGAACTTTTAGCAGGCATGAATGTGCCACCAGTCTACACATCAGATATGACACATTTTTGTGTTAAATATTTATTATCAAAACATTATTTGTAATTGAATGCATAAATATGGTGCTGGCTATAATGCCAACTATGAGATAAAATCGTACTTCACTGGACAGCATTAGCTCTGTAGGGGCCCAGATTCTCCACCAGCATAAGATAACCCGGGGCCACAGAAAATAATGCAATATAGTAAGAAAATGAAAACAAATACTATTTTAACTAGGGATCTCAAGCATGCCTCTTCCTGGAAGGGGGACCGTGCATGCACCTGAATGCTTCCCCTTAGGTTTCAGACCCACTAAAAAGCTGATCGTCCTTTCCCCACCACTGTGTTCAGAGAAAGATTCTTGGACTCCATCGTATGCGCTCATATCTTATTAATTTATCTAACATTAATCTTTAAGTTATCTCTCTCTCTCTCTCTCTCCTCCATGTTTGTCATGCGTGTCCACTTGTGACCGTTGAAAGGCGAAGACTCCACGGTCACCACAAAAACAAAGGTCCAAGATTCCATTCACCAGATTAGATTTCGTTCGCACCACGTTCCCATCGAGTCCGTTTGACTGCCACCTCAGCCTATTTGGCGTCACCTTTCCAACGATGCCCCAAATATGTCACCAACAACACGGTGACGGCTCAACCGCCCATGGCCATCCAGTGGTGCCGGGATCAGTTGTCCGGTTGTGAACAGCAAATGTCCTCTGGGCGATTTATCAGATGCCACCTCAGGTTCCACTATTATATAGCCGTTGAGCCACCCTGACTAACCGTATGTTTGCTTCTCTTGTAGGCGCGTTTGGCATGGTATAATCCACCTAATATCACATGTGACCAGAACGTAGTTAACGGGATCAGCTTTTTAATTATACCTTAATATCTCTGCATGATAATGATTCCAAGCCACCCTTATGTTTATAACAGCTATCGTTGCTAAACCTAGTGATCTCACAATCATCTTTGAAATCAAATATTTAGAATCATTATCAACCATGATTTTCAATTAAGATTTAAGGAACAAAATATCCCCCATTCATATAAAAAAAATACTCATATTGATACAATATAATTTAATATTATAAAATAATATTATAATATTATATTTTAATTATTATAAATATTATATTATTATGGCATAATTATAATGTTAAAACATAGTTATAATTAAAATATCATAATATAATATGATATAATAGTATAATAATATTATTATATTATATTATTAAAAATGATATTATTATAATATAAAAATTATAATAATAAATAATGTGAAATAATGATAAACTATCATGATAGTTGTAAAATATATTAGAAGTAGTTTTAATATCGTATGGCCAATTATCTTAGTTTTTCATGGCATATCAAATAACTTAATTGGGGATGTCCAAGGATCTTTAATCACTATAACATAATATATTAAACATGGTAATTTTATATTATCAAGGATAAGATCGCCTCGAGATAAAATTCATCAAGATCTAAATCACTATGGTGATCCTGTTTTGGTTACTAAACACCTCCTATGGGTGATTCGACCATATAAAACAATTTTTACAATGGGTTTTATTTATAGTAGGACATACTGAGGATGAGATTGCTCCTAGATAAGGATCACTGATGATCTAAAATCATAATGGCAATTCCATTTTGGTTACCAAATGCCTCCAATGAATGATTCCAATCATACAAATAAATTTTCATGATGGGTTGCATTTGTAGTAGGACATCAAATGTATAACTACCTAAGACCTTATCCAAAAAGACTAGCCAATAAGATATCATGTGAAATCCTTGATCCTGTATAAATACTCAAAATTTTTTCAATATATAGCCAATATGGGATTAAACACTCGTTAACATGAGCTCTCATATATTCTTCCTATTTTACTCCTAATGTCTCCATTAGCCTAAATGTATATATCCAAATTTACATCTAAATCAATCAAATCTAATCATAAACTCATAAAGCTCATTTATAGTGTTCTTTGGTCTGTATAGGTTATGAGCTAGCTTTATTTTGATACCATTTGTAGCAACCTAAAACCTCATTTGGTACATAATTGACACGAGACTAAGCACTTACAAGCATAGCTCTTATCAAATATTTTAATAAAAATAAATATTACTGCCTATCAAAGCTAGGATCTACTATCATATACCATTTTAATGCTTATCATGTGAATTTTTTATAGTTATTTAATTCATAGGTAAGTCACAATGTTAAAGTTGTGCTTGTAGGTATGACCTCAGTGCTGTGTCCATGACCATATTTCTCGATTTACGAATTAGGGCTTCTAGCTTGGAGTCTTGAAATATTATTGCTCCTAAAGTTTTACCTCAAGTAACTATATTACAAGGGTACCCTCTTTGTAGTTATATATGGAAGGGATTGATGGATCGAACTCTTAATTATTCTAGAGAGAAAAAATAAAAAGCTCATGAAAATTATGCTGCTTTGTTATTAAGTAGGGCTAAAAGTGGGCTTGATCCAACCCAAGGGCTATTAGGTCTGATTGATTTTAGGCTGATCCATGGGTTATGTTTTCATGCATTCAAATCGAATATGAGCTCAAAATTGAGACCCGTATCAATTTTGAACTAACAACAAATAAAGCATTAGCTTAGTTCAGACCTAGTCCAAGCCCAAGCCTAAATCAAATCTGGATCTGAGCCCGAATTATGACCAATAAATAAAAGTACAGGCCAAGAATCACCTACGATAGAATTGGAGCTTAAAAGGAAAAAAAAAAAAAAAATCTCATGAACAGGCCGCTCCAAGAGCATGCAATCTTTTTTCTTCCAAAATCCTAACCCGGTTCTCTCATCCCGCCTTCCTCTCCGACTCTTTGCCCCCATTCCTCTTCTTTCTTGCGTAGTTATATATATATACCTCTTTCTTTTGATCATTCCGAGTACGACGGTGGTGCTCCGCACAATAGAGAGGAGGCCGGACATGAGCTAGGAGTTAGAACCCTATAAGGTAGACGGCGATAGCATAGAGGCAACGAGGCCTGCCGATGGAGTCATGAGGATGTCACGAAGGTCAGCGGAGTAGCCCACGAGGAGGATGATGAGGGCAATGATGGTGACGCCGCCGGCGATGAAGTGATGGTGGCGTCTGAAGTGGCTGGTGGAACGGTCACTCGGGTGGCCAATGAGGGGCCGAACGATGAACTTAAAAAGGAACCTGCATACCACCGATATGCTACTTGAAAGAAACACCACAGCGGAAGGTGATGCCACCATGGATGCGATGCCACCCAGCACCGTCATCTTTCCGTGCTCTATCCTCTCATGTCACCACGATCGATCATCACCCCGCTGCAGTGCCTCTCGAGCGCTGTCATCTCCCTCCGTGCCTCTTGCTTCACCCCGATAGATTGCCACCGTGGTGTCTTCCAAGCATCATTATCTCTCTTTGTACCTCTCGCATTGCCATGATTAGTTCGACGTATAACTGGAGGTCGAGTTGGCCTGATAGTTTCAGGCCGTGCTTGGACTTCGAATTTTGAAACAAATGTTTGGGCCACAGTTTGGTTTGGAACCTGAAAAGAATGTTTAAGATACATCGCCTGACCCAGTCTAGCTCCTTTCCAGCCTTATTCCTAGCATATTTTTCATTCCTAGCCCTATTCTTGGCACATTTTGTTAGCGCTTGACACATCCACTAGAGAAATTAGAGAAATTCTTTATGCACCGTGTGGGGTGCAGTAAATTTGCACCGCACGCAATGATTCATCCATACCGAGTGAGAGGAATGAAAAAAATAGTTATATTCTTTTTTTTTATTTTTTTTTAAATATTTTATTTTATTATGAATAAATCATCGTGTGCGATACAGATTTTGCTTGACATATGATGTATAAAAAATTAGCCAAGAAATTAAATTTATGATGTATCTAAACGAATCTACGTCATATATTTGCCAAGCTTTTGCCTTTGGTGCTTAAACAATTATGCAGCGAAAGAAGCATTTCGAAACGTAGCACCAAATGACAATTTGACTGGAAGACAGCATGGAATGGACGTTGATTTGATGGTTTGACAACTTTACGCACCATACGTTGTACCAGCATAGCAATGGCAAAAGTTGCAATACATTACAATAATAATAGGAGGCGGCTGTCCTTGACGAAACGAGGATATAGAATGATGGCCATGTTACCTCTGTTTAGCACCATATCTCTCCACGACGGAGTGTGCTTGCCACGCTCAAGCTTCTTCCATTTGATACCATAACACAAGCAAAGGGAATCTCTTGCCGTACGTGCTTTAAAATCCAAGGATCGGAAGCACAAAAAAAAGGGGTCAGCATGTGTCTATGGACGACGCCGTACGCTGCCCTTCTCCATCTCAATACCTTCACCTAATGATGCTTGCCTACGCTATAAAATAAAAGTAGTTTTCTTGAGAAAATATTGGTTAACTAATCGCATGTTGGCTTATTCATTGCCATTAATTTCTTAATCTAAAGACAACAGTCACATGGCCTGCAAGAGCTGCATCGAGATGTGTTCTTATCATGAGCATTTAAAAGTTTAGAACTTAAAAAGAAAAAAAAGAGAGAGAAAAAAGAAAGAAAGAAAAGAGAGGTGAGAAGGGGAGGCGGTGACCACGCGGGCACCCACGTGTTGCGTTTAAAAATCGCGTCCTGTTACGCCCTCCCCTGGGTGATCCCTCCCTCTGTTTTAAAAATCGTTTAAAAATCCGTCACACGGTGGCTGGTGTCCGAAAACGACATCAGGTAGGAGCCCTTTTCTCTCTGGCTTTTATTCACTCTATTTCTCAACTCCTATGTTTCCCTGTTTCAGCATCGAGAAATACTGATCCTACTTAATTCTTTTCTCTATGCTACCAGAGAAGCTTTAGGAATGAATCCTGGGTTCTACGTTGAAAACTATTGTGATGAAATAGGCTGCATGAGAATAGTTTTAAGAACAGCACATAGTTGCCCACCTTCTTGGCCAGACCTTTCATTCTTTCCTTATGCTATTTTATCTATTACGGTTTTGCTAAGAGAAACTTATTTTCTTTGCCTTTAAATCTATCAAAAACTTATCCATGCGATTATGTCCCTCTTGAATCATCGTTTTGACTTGGCACGTTCGCTAATTGGGACCATCAATATTGAATTACTCAAATTGTCCCCGACCGATAAACATAAGATCACACCCGTGATGAGATTACTCGTCGACTAGGACCATTAGTTTAATTAGTCCGGCACTGAGATAGAACCACGAGCTCTAATGACGCTATTAGCTCTGAGTTCCTGTGGCTTTGTGAATAATCTTCAGACCAAACCTGGAAGGGCAGTTTGGTGAAAAAGAAATTATTCTCTCTTCGCGGAAGCCGACATGGGTATTTTCGTCATTTCATATTGGGAAAGGCCAGCTGGCAGCGGATCCAGGAGCGAAGCTGCTGGTGGGGTCCCCCAGACGCGAAGAAGACATTGGCACACGTCAGCCGGATGACGACATCGGTTTGGTCGCTTCGAGGGGTCCCACGTTCCGCGTTCGTTCCTTCCTTAACCTATTCGGGTCCATTTCTTTCGCTGCACATGTTTTCCCGCATAAAGTTTAGTCCAAGCCCGCCCCTCTCCCCCTCGCAACCCAAAACCAGTCCAAGTTCAGAAGAAGGCAAAGGAGATTTTAGAGAGGGTGAGAGGGAAAGGAGTGCGAACATGGGATCCCTCGAGCAAAAGAATTCCTCCATGGATCAAACGATGGTGAACGAGGAGCTGATCAAAGGGCAAGAATCCGCGATCAAGCTCAATACCTTATTGCAAGAGTTATTTCCAACGGAGAATGATGGAAGGAGCTCAATGATTGGGTTCTTTATCGAAGAAATTTTGGGCTCTTTCTCTAGAGCACTCGCTACCTTGAACTCTGGCAAGGCATCAGAGGCCCCTTTGGGTCAGGCCAGTACTCCTTGTTCTAATGAACAAAGAAACCAGAATTCAAGTAATAAGAGAGAGATTCAATCAGGTCGAAGAAGTGGTCATAAGAGAAGGTACTTTTTCCCCTCTTATTTTTATCATTCTTTTCTTTTGCTTACGCACCAAATCTAAGAGTAGTATGGAACTAAGCTTTTTGAGATGAGACTAGTATTTTCTCTTAAGCCTTTCTGAATTTTAACAAGAGTATCATGCAGTTATGATCTTTTATTCAGAGACTGGTATGTATTGGTGCAGTTTAAGCAAACAATCTGCCAAGTTAAAAGTTATCTAAAAGAAAAAGAAAGCTCTAAATTATTTACTTATGAGAAACATATCCGGTGGTATTTGTCATTTATTAAATTGATACAATGCATAATTTATTTATAATTTGGGTGTGCAGGGCTCATCCATATTCATGGACAAGAGTCTTCTCAAAGACAATGGATGATAACCATACATGGCGAAAATATGGACAGAAATATATCTTTGCTTCTAAGCATCCAAGGTACCCCTTTTTCCGTTGTTCGATCCTTTATATCAACAATTTCATATTGAAGATAATTTTATATTTAAAGAATTGTAACAATATTCATGCCAATAGATTTTATCACAAACTGTTCGCTGCGCTTGTTTGCAAACGTTATCAGCAACAAATTTAGACCAGTAGCAGGTTGCAAGCAATCATCAATCCAATACCATCTCCAGTTTGCAGAATATATACATAAAATCCGCCTTAAAGACCCTGATCAATGGTTTCTCTCTTTTTTTTTTTTAAAAAAAAGAGGGTCTTGTTAACTGATGGGTAGGATACAATTGTGGCATATCTTAAGTAGCATCATGAGGAGTCAGAGCTCCAAAAGATACTTCATCAAGAGAATGAAGCGAAACCAAGGAGAAGCTGCCCTTATTCCAAAAACAAAGCAAATTGTTTAACTTGATTTTATGAATCACCAGATGAGCGAGCTAGTTAAAGATTTTATTTCCTGAGGAGGGTATTGAAAACATAAGCAGACAAGAAACTTTGTTGCCATTTCATAATACTCGTAAGGGTATTTATACTTACGGGGGTACAAGAGGACCTACATGGGCAATAATCCGAGGCAAAATCTTGTATGCAACTCTCCATATCCTATCATTTGTGTGCAATTTGCTTTTCCCTCGCGTGATGTCTCACCTAACAAGTTTGCTACTAGTAGGGCCTACCAAACCTCCCATTTTTCTCTTCCATGGTTTTCTATTAAAGAAAAATATATGGAAGATTGACAAATCAAACAAACAAATCATATTTTGAACTTGATTAAATGCATGATATTTAGAAGCACTGAATCCAAATTGTTTGAAATCATGCAGGAGCTACTTTAGATGCACTCACAAATATGACCAAGACTGTCAAGCCACAAGACAAGTCCAGCGATTTGAGGATGATCCCTCCATGTATGTGATCACTTACTTTGGAGAGCACTCATGCAAAGATTCAAGCAAGTTTCCCCATCTTCTCCCACCTTCCCATCAGAGGCCATCTTTTATCATTAGCTTTGGATCAGAAACTGCTGCAGATAATCCACAAGAACCCCCCTTAAACTCTCCCCTCTCCTCAGTACTAAAGCAAGAAAGTGATGAGGAAGTGCTAAGTGGTCCAACTCCAGGAAGCTCTTCCACAGAATTTTTCATGTTGCCGGACCTCGAAACATTAGAATGGTCCGCACTAATGGCAGAATACATGGGGACTACATTGGATCAATGTGATGTTATATCTGGCATGTACTCTTCTAAAAATTATTTGGACATGGTGTTCAACACAATCCCATCTGATTTCGATGATATGTTCAGTCTTGATGAGGAGAAGCTTTTCCAGGATTAGAGGGGCCTCCATGTGGTTCAAAAGGTACCGCTAGCTATGAGTATCTGTTTTGCTTTCTCGAGGGGTTAAAATTATCTAACTTTTAGTGTATGGCTACAATTATCTATGTAACTTCTAGCGCATGGCTATGGAAGCTTTCTGAAACCATTTCTGTGTAATCTTTTTTGAATTTTCTTCCCTGGTGAGGAATATGAATTAGCTCTCTCAGAATTTTATTGTATAATCCATTTTTGTGTTTTTCATTTAATAAAAGAATTGTGGTCAAGCTTTAATATACCTTAGTATTCTTTCCTTCACTTCAAAAACCATTAATTAGTCCATGAGTAGATGATTAGTTTTAGCAATAGATGATGGCATCATGTTTTAACTGTGAGCTATGGTACTAAATCAATTCTAAGGTGATAAAGATGGTACCAAATCAATTCTAAGTTGATAAAGATGGTCCGTTCTTGGGACACGCATACGAGGAAAAGTCAAAAGAAGGAAAAGGACATAAGAAAAGACAGAAGAAAGGAGTGGTAGGGAGGGGAAATCTTTGAGTTGTAATCACTTAATAATACTTCTAACGACCCTATCAAGCCATATCTTTGGTGCCATGCTTCCGTCCAGTACACCACATCCTCTCATCGATGGCATCCCTGCTCTTCCACCGATCAAGCGTTAACGCTGGACTACTACCATATAAGAGTGAACATTGGCTAGACTACCTTAGAAGGAGAGTGCTCACGTAAGAGTAGTGTTGCTATGAATTCTTTTTTGAAAAATGAAATAAAGAAAAATGCATTCAAGTGAACAAAAAGAAATAAAACTTAATACAAAATATGGTAGGATTTAGGTAGAAAGAAAGCACTTCTATGGGAGTAGAATTGCTATGAATTCCTTTTCAGAAGAAGAAACAAAGAAAAATATGTTCCAATGAGCAAAAATAAATAGAAATAAATAGAAAATATGGCGAGATTTAGGTAAAAGGAAAGCGCTTTCATTGAATTAGAATTACAATTTATTACTATCAGCCAATAGCCTTACTTGTGTCTTTTGTGAAACTCTAATCTTAAAATATATCGTGCAACACATCTGGTTTTTATTTTTTCCTCACTGCACCGCCGATCTAATCCGCGCCAAATAAATTAGGGGGAGCTAGCCCTTGCCGCAACTCACTTGGAAAAGTTAATCATGCCCATGTGGGATTAATTATGGCTCTGACGATGACACTATGAAGGACTAATAGTTTATTAATTGTTTTATTGTTTATTAATTTCAAAAGGCTTCGAGCCCCACATGAATGCATGTAGTGTGTGCTAACGAAAGTAGAATCTAAAGGAAGAGCATATGGGATTCCTATCTTAAAAAATATCTTTAACTCATGAATTATCACGTGGGTTGCAAAGTTTCATGGGGGCACGACCTCAGAAGTTACAAGTCCTAGGTTTGTTGAAAGACTTCGTTTCACATCTATTATCTTCAAAGCTCTCCATACTTTCCATAAGCTCATCTGTACTTATCAACAGTCTTTACTCCAAGTCATCACCTTTTAATGAAAGAGTTATACCCTAAAAGTCAATCATAATCTGTATTGTGATAGGGTCTCTTTTATTCTTCCAAATCATATACATGACATTTTAGTTATAAATAGAAGGCATTATGTTTCATCATTTGCTACTTTTTATAATTATGATGAACCCCATAAATTAGAGCAATGGTTTTAGGGCTATGATGAGATCATGCCAGTGAAACCTAAAACCCTAAAATCCTAATCTAAAACATTCCTAGTCGTTGATACATTAAGTCGGAGATCAATGTTACCGGAAAGACTGGAATATCTTATGTATGCTCGATGCAGAGGGTGATTGATCTCACAATCACTTGTGTGAGACACTAATACAAAGATGTAGGTGCTCATTAGAGGAATGAGTTCACTGAATTGATCTACCAAAAGAATATCTTATGGATACTTACTTATTTGTCAAAAGATGATTCTTTAAGCGGGAGTTGTGCAAGTGATCCTTAGACCTGAGATCACCATAGTATCTTATGCACATGAATTCATGTTTTGGTTTACACTCATTCACGACATTAAGTTGTGTACGAGGTATTCTGGATATGGTGGATTGTGTATGAAGATTGTGAGTAGATCAACAAGGAATCAATTACTTCTAGTAAGAAAAGACTACATCCTACTTGCTCTAATCTTATGATGATTCAGGAAGTCTTTGATCAAAGCAGAATAAAAAATTAGAAAGAGTTTCTAATGTTTCATTAATTGAATTATCATTAGAAGATTAAAAGAAACATGAATAAGTAATTAAGTTTGACATTAATCCATACTCATATACTTATTCAGAATGCAGTATGATTGAAGGATTGAATTGCACGGTAACTTGCCACTGAAGGGTATGTTTGGTATATCCATCAAATTTCATATCTTCCGGATAGACATGATACGTTGCTAGACGTCAATCTTGTCATGTAGGTTTGATTGAATTAAAGAATTTAATTTGATCAACAATTAGAAAGGGTTCTAATTGTCAAGTTCAGGATTGCACTGATTGGACCTATAAGGATTAGAAATGTTCTAATCATGATAGGTCAACTTGCACCCATACCTACTGCTGGCTGGATGTTAAGAAATTGTAAGGAACATTCCAAAAGCTGCTATTAGTTAAGAAACTACTAGGAACATGAGTGAACGATCAGACCAAGGTTGTGGATCTTCCATTCTAAATTTTTCTTTAGAAATATTTATTTCATTTTGTTTCTTTTTCCAAAAGTTACCTTAAAATTTTATATTTTATTGGGTGTTCCACATGCACATAATATACATATTGCTCTCTTAAAGAGGTTTTCAGAAGAAGAAAGAAAGGGGGCAGACAAAGCCCTTTTCTTTTTTTTAAGTGAAACAACAAGGAAGAGTCCTTGCTTTTATTAGAGTCTAATATAATTAAAAAAATTATAAAATTTGATATAAATTTCTGATCTTTTTTGGAGCAAAGATTGCTCCATCTTATAAAGCTGTTAATGATCTTATACAATATCAACTCCGAAGATGACTTCTTACAACGAAACATTTTTGAGTTTCTTTCATTTCACATATACCATATAAAAAATATAATTAACTGATTCCAGCTTTTTGTCTAATTAACCGGCATAGTATATCAAAATTATTTTTTTGCTATTGAGCGAAACAAGAGGGAAAAGTCCTTTCCCTATGGCTTTTATTAGAAATAAGAGGTTTACAAGAATGTTGGAGTTAGAATATAATTAAAAAAAATTTAAAATTTGATATAGGTTTCTGACCATTTTTTGGGGCAAAGGCTATTCAACCTTGTGAAACTATTAATAATCTCGTATAATATCGACGTTGAAGATAATTTTTTGTTATGAAAGATTTTTAAATTTCTTTCTTTTCACATATGCCATATAAAAGATATAACCAACTAATCTTGATTTTTCCTACAATTAGCCAGTACTTTCTTCTTTATGCATTTGGACCTTGAAGCTCATCTCCATGCACTTGGATCAAAGCTTTAAGATATTAGATAGAAGCTCATTTAGTCTTCTGCAATAATAGGGAGATCTCAAAATCAATCTCAAAAATGAATATCTAATGAATAGATGATCAACCAACTCCTGTGTCGCCCTGCATAATGTGCATATCAAATTTATTAGCCATCTTTTCTTCGTTAAGTTATTTTCTATATGTAGTTTATTAAAGAGGATTAATCAGACAAATATTTTAGCCTTTTCCATGAAAGCTTTCCATATTGATTTATAGGAGGGGTATATGACTCCTCAATGTTTAATAAATCTATAAAAGAACTCCATCTTATACTTGACATTATTGTGTAACTTCTAGACTGACACATCAATCAATGAGGATGGACAAATAGCAGAGAAGAAATTTTTAAGTTGCTAAAGCTGTAGGTATTCCGAATGAGAGAAGCCCATGAATTTTGTTGTGATTTACAACTTCACATCGAAGTTACTAAGCTATTCTTCTTAGTAGTTATAATATACGACTTCTCAAATAAATGCTTCAATATGATTAGATTTATCCAGCTATTCTTTCAAAATTTTATTTCTTTTCCATTATCAAGTCAGAAAGTTTTCAAATGGTATCCAATTTCCTATAAATATTCTCCCAAAAAGGTGATGCTTTTCTCACTCTGATCCGATCCCCTTATTGTGAATCTGCAGCTTGAATAATAATATTTAGAAGTTAATTTTATCTGTGAATTATTATCTTCACTGTATTTACAAAATCATGCCCTTTGATGTGCGCTAAAAGGCCCTATTTGGTTGCAAGGAAATATTTATGAGTGCACCAACAGCTAGCGTTTGTAAAGCTGCTCAACCCCACTTTAATGCCTTGTGATCAAGATAATGGACCACACCAATATGATGAGGTCCACCTTTTCTTTTTTCTTTTTTATTTTCAATAAAAGGAGGTTTACATTTATGTCCTATCACATTCAAAATGAGCATTAATTAGTCTGCACGTTACAATACAGACCGTGTTGGATATTGGGACAAACCAATTGGATAAATGTTTCTACTTTGACATTGATTATTATTCCCCTGTCATTGAAAACATGTACTCCCACTAGTCTCCGTTGCAAAAGGCAAATAAGATTAGAGTTTCTTCACGCTAGAGGCCAGTCAGGAGTCTCTGTCTACGTTTGCCTTGACTTAGGCCCATGTGTTCAAAGCTATGATCTGGCCTTTGGAGCATAAGGATGGAAAAGGACAAAGGCTTGTTGATTAATCTACTGAAAATGGCCTGACCTAATTCTTCTCTGATCTAGTGCTCGTGCAAATTATGCCACAAAAATGACGGTTCTGTTTTACTCTAAGCTCCACCTGCTCTCTTATTTGCCGGCTTTTATTTGTAAACAAATAGTAAGGCATCAGTACTTGTCCCCTCCTTATCCACGTGAATCTTCGAAGCTCATTCTGATTTTTTTTTTTTTTTTTTTTTCTTTTGAACCTAGTTTGGATCCTTTCCGTCGTTGGTTTTCCCACCATGTTATTCAATTGTAAGTCATTAGATAGTTTTGTTGAAAATTTTGAAACGATATTGGAATGGAACTTCCCAGGTTTTCACCTATTCTATTGATCAGTGGTGCTTGGTTGTTTCAAACAGAAGTTGGGTATAGCTGACTGGCCAAACTCTCTTTATTATATACTTGGTCTCGCTGGGGAAGCCTTGATTCCTTAGGAGGTAAGATATGGATGGGATCTTGGCGGTTAATTTAGAGAGAAAGAAACAATCATATCTTCAGATGAAAAACAACTGATACTAATGAAGTTATAGATCAAAACCGGGAATACCGCTTGAATGGGAAGGGTCTACTTCTGCCAAGATTACTTCTGCACTTCAGATAGTTAAAAACTAGATGTTTTATTAATTATGGATTTCTTTTACTACATTCCAAATATCTAAATGATGTGAGTTGACGGAGCTCACCCAATACTTTCTTAAAAGCATGGTCATTACTCATTACCTAATTCTAGATAATGGTTTTTCTTTTTATATTCTCATCACTGTTTTCCATGTGATATCCTTACTATACCTTCATCGTCTAATATTTTTTCCTACCGGCCTAGATTACGCCTTTGACAAGCCTAAATAACGCCATGCATCCGGACAATGGCTTAGGCCCCACGTTTGTTTTTTCTTTTTGTCAGGCTTAGGCCCCAGATAAGAAGCTTAGATTGTTGCTCAATCTTAATAATTGCAACCTATAGACCAGGGTTGTCACGCTCCAGATCCAATGATGGTGGCCCAGAGGTGACAATCCGTCTAGGCATGCAAGGCATCAAGTACAGTATCATTAAAAATAAGAAGGGTAATAACTATATGTCATACATAATTAAATCCTCCATAATACAAGTTATGTAATGTTGAGCAACAAACCAAAATTTCAAAATAAATCCAATTGGGGTTACATATAACAAAATATGGTCTATTTACATCATGTAGCTCCCAACTACTCCTGTTGTTGCCCTTGATAATTTTGTGGCTCTGAAAAAATATTGTAAGATTTAAATGAGCACACACTCAGTAAGTAAGCATACTGTAACATAATATAGCCATTTTAGGATTTTAACGAATCAAATACATGTCATGCTTCCAAATTTAAAAACATTTCATCATATTATAGAATTATGCAAATCTCATGCTTAAATAAATTGGAAGCAGATATTATGTAATAATATTTCAAAATATCATTTCAATTTCAAATCACTGTAAATTTCATTTTATACTAATGTCCCACGTCCACGTAACAAAACATCTCAAAGATGTATCCTCCCTGTACGCCCTAAGTGGAGGAAGGGTGTCGGAGTCATTTAGCATATAATATCATATTCTGTCACAGCACATCCCAAGGATGTGTGTTCTCCACATATTCCCCCTATGGAGGTGGGTCCCGGAGTCATGTAACATATTATGTGGACCGTGATGACATATAATAGCACATTCACAATTATCATTTAAATGCATACTGCAAACATATAATCAATATACTTTTTACATTTTACCAAATTTGATAATTTCAAATAATCATGTTCATAATCAATTGCAAGTATAAAATACCAATTTAATTTATAAAAATTAGCAATAATCAAGTCAAATAATTCATTTGCATGAATGTGGTACCATAATTACCATTTTTCAAATAATACTATAAATAAATTTTATTATTTTAATAATGATATAATTTAATAATAATTTATGAAAATCATTATAACTGGCTTACTTACCTCTCAACGCTAATCCCAAAGTGCAAATCAGTTATTTTGACTCCTGGGTACCTACAACATAATTTTTCAGATTTTTAAATTTCGAAATTAGGATGTCAAACTGACTCCTACACTCAACCCAATCTAATCATGGGCATAACTTGGGGTTTGAATATCTCTAAATATAAAAGCCCAAATGGAGAAATAAAAATTTTTCGACAAACTAGAATCCAAAGTGATCAAAAATCTATTTTTTTTTTATTGGGCCCGACCTAATTTGAAGCCCAAAAATTAGGCCCAAATGAGCTCACTGGACTGGGCCGAACCCAGCCCAGTCCTGTTCTTCTTCCTTTCCCACCCCTGGTTCACCTGAACCAGGGGAGGGCTGAGAATGGCCGGCAGCCTAGGCTGCCGGCCATTCCCGGAGTTGGCCTGGCCGTCGATGATTGGCCCCAAGCCGACCGTCGCCGGTGGCCACCCCCTTTTCCTTTCCCTTTTCTTTCTTTCTTCTTCTTTTTCTTCTTCTCTCTTCTCCTTGCCGACGGTACGGTCGGCCACAGCTGGCCGGTCGGACCCCAACGGACGCCGCCCTAGCGCCGGTGGGGGTTGCCAGCCGAAGCTCGGGCTCGGCGAGTCGGCGGGCACACCGCCAGGCCCGAACCAATGCGGGAGCCGGTTTGGCTCCTGCGTCAGGGGAGGGTCGTTCGGCCCTCTCCCTCTTCTTCCCCTCTGCCGGCGACACGGCCGGCCACCGCTGGCCGGCCGGACCCCGCCGGATGCTGCCCTGGCGCCAATGGGGGGTCGCTGGGCCCGGCGAGCCGGCGGGCACGCTGCCGAGCCCGAACCAACTGCCAGGGGAGGGCCATCCGGCGGCCCTTCCCCTTTCTGTCCTTGCCGGTGGCACGGCCAGTCTTCTCTGGCCGGCCGGATCCCACCGAATGCCGCCCTGGCATCGGTGGGGGCTGCCGCCCGCAACTCGGGCCCGGCGAGCCGGCGGGCACGCCGCCGAGCCCGAACCAAGTGCGGAAGCTGGTTCGGCTCCCACGTCAAGGGAGGGCCATCCGGCAGCCCTCTCCCTCTTCTTTCCACTCTCTCTCTCTCTCCACTCTCCTCGCCGGTGAGGGGCTTACCTGGTCGGCGGCGAGGCGGCGGAGAGGAGCGGAGGGCGACAGCGGCGCCGGGCAGCGAGAGCAAAGGGGATGGAGGGGACTGGCACTGTTTTTTTGTCCCCTTTTTCTTCAGCGAGGGGAGGGCTGAGCCCTCCCCTGTGCCCATATGCCCATGCATGGGTGTGTGCACTGGTGCGCATGCAGTGCGCCGTGTGTCGCGCACCCACACCGATAATTTTATTAAAATATATTTTTACGATTGGAGGGTTTACAAGGGTTAAACAAGGCCTTTCTCAGTTCTTTTGTTGAACCCAGACTCGTCTTGTCTTGTCTTGGATCTAGTCCGAAGCCTCAATATATATATATATATATATATATATATATATATATATATATATATGCCTATGAACTGTCCTTAGCTAGAAAGTGGTCCCGCAATAAAGCCCGGTGGTTGCATCTCTCTTCTAATAGTGTCATCTTGGAAGGAATCTCTTTAGATGTTTGACATGCAAGGATTTTTTTCTTGAACCATTTCTTTGAAACGATTTGTGATGTTCTCATTGTTCTCGTTACGTTTTTAGAAAAACAGCCTAAACTTCGAATGATTCATTTTGTTATCAACATCATAAACTTATCGGATTTCAAGGATGATTATAAAATGTAAAGTTTTCATTTCAACCGTTATGTTGAGAAAATGAGTTATAAATATATATTTTTGTATTCTTATGTTGATTAACAAAACTTAGTTTGGTAATTTAAGAATATGTAACCTTTTACTGTTCTACTTTGGTGATTTATATGCTATATTAACATAATTTTATTGAAAATCCACTTTAAAATCTGCCATTTAGTAGTTGTATTGAATGATGTTGATTTTTGAAGATGCAAATTGGCAGGTTATATTATACTAAAAGGAAGATGGAAATAAGAGTTTACCATTCTTCTATTAGTCTATTTCTAGTTTAAAGGGACATTTATAATAATCGAGGTCTTTTGGAACTACTTTTTCTTTGGATCGAAGAAAGATAAAAACATCATGTTTTGAGAAGATTTTTGGATTTGGCTGATCCATCTAACTTGTTTATATAATGAACTGTACTAAAACATTACCAGACCAAATTGCTTTATAGCATTTCAATGAAATTAGCACTTTTTTAGATGGAATATCAAGCTCTTCGGTCCTCTATCAAAAGACGATTTTGAGCAACTAATCTTCCTGCTTGGACTCATTGCCACCCTTAAAGCCGATTAGAATAGAAGATACATCGGTTTGAAAGCTCACGCCTAATGGTATTTTCTTTGTTAACTTTTTCTATAAATCTCTAAATTATAAAGGATTAATTTGATCATTCCATAAAATTATTCGGAGAGCTATTATGCCTTCGAAAACTAAAACCTTCCTATGACTAATCCTAAGAAATAGATTACATATGAGAGAAATTTTGGTAAAAAAAGAGTGGTTGGTAGGTAGCGGTTACCCTTTCTGCAAAGCCTCATATGAAACAATCAACCACTTATTTCTAAGATATTTCTTTGTAAAAAGAGTTTCTCTCCAAATTAATGTCTGTTTGAACTTTAGAAGGTTGCCATCTAACTTCTAAAATTTGTAGATAAAATGAAAGAAAAAATATATTAAAACCAATTTCTAAAAAGCTAGTGATCAACTTTCAGGTGCAATTTGACATCAAAGTTAGATAGTGAGAAATGCAAGGATTTTCCAAAAAGGCCTCATTTAGCAGCTTAATTTTTCTTGTGTTTCACTCCTGACCTCATCTTTGCTTTTCTGCAATAGATTCCCAGAGCCACCAACAATTGCCACAGCTTCTAACCCCAAACTCTTGGGGGGCCTACTCGGAACATAGCTCCTGACTTATGCGCCCCGTTCTTTCTTTTCGCTGTCCCCTCACGTCTCTCTTCTCATTATAATTCTTTTTTCTTTCTCTTCTCAATATTTATATATTTTACCATATTAATAAATTGATGGGAGAAGTCACTGACTTCTCTATTCTTTCATAATAAAAAAAAACATCGAACAAAATTATCTTCAAATTTCAACTCTAGCTTTACCGATCTAACAAGCTTTAGTAATCTTAAATAATGTAGATCTATCCTATTTACTTGACGAGTCTAGCCTAATCAAGTTTTCTTTTCAATAAAATTTAAATCATACTTATTTTTGATAAGTAAAACTTAAAATTTTAAATTATTTTTCTTAATAGTAATTATAATTTAAACTCATGGTTTTAAAAAAATTGCAACTCAAATATTATAGCTAATAAAATATCAAAAAAAAAAAAAATCTTACAGCCCATAGCTTGTATCATTCTCAAACACTCAATCGATTATATTATGACATAATTACTATAGAAGTATGTGTATCACGCATTATAATAATAATCATGAAATATTATTTAATTATTAAATAAAAAAATATTTTTAATATATTAATAAATTATTTAAAATATATTAAATTTTTTTATATAATTATTTTTATTGTTAAATAGTTATCATATGCAATATATGATACAATTAAATGATAGACTTAAAATACCATGGCTCATGAACGGTAGGGCTTGGACCTCTTCTGATATTTTCTTTAAGGTGCAGCAAACCATACTCCTAAAAGAAAACTTTCAGATGTTTGAACTTATTAGACATGACGCTGGATAAATTTGTTTGAGCGTCCAGTCATGACTTGCATTGATTTGACGAATCTGAACACTTCAGTAGGCATGAATGTGCTACCAGTCTACGCATCAACTATGACACATTTTTGTTTTAAATATTTATTATCAAAACATTATTTGTAATTGAATGCATAAATATGGTGCTGGCTATAATACCAACTATGAGATAAAATCGCACTTCACTAGGGGCCCAGATTCTCCACCACCATAAGACAACCTGGGGCCACAGAAAATAATGTAATGTAGTAACGTAAAGACAAGCAAGGCACATACTATTTTTTCTAGTAATCTCAAGCATTCCTCTTCACAACAAGGGGGACTCTGCATGAACTTGGATGCCTCCCATAAGCTTTCATACCTACTAAAATGGTGATCGTCCTTTCCCCACCAGTGCGTTCGGAAGAAAGATTCATGGACTCTTATCGCATCGTCATATCTTATTAATTTATTTAACATCAAAATTTTTCTCTCTCATCCCTCGGCCACACACACAAAAAAAAAAAACAAAATCTCAGTTTCAATGATCGTCATGTCGCCATTTGTGACCGTTGAAAGTCCAAGATTCCATGCACGACCTTAGATTTCGTTCAAACCATCTTCCCATCGAGTCCTTTTGACTGCCTCGTCAGCGTCTCTGGCGTCGCCTTTTTCAACGCATGCCCCAATAATGTCCCCAACCACACGGTGACGGCTCCGCCGCCCCTTGCCGTCAATTGGTGCCGGGATCGGTTGTCCGGCTGTGGACAGGAAATTTCCTGCTCGTATGCGACCTTAGGTTCCACCGTCAAATGTAGCCGCTGACCCACCTTGCCGGGGCTGGCAATGGGACGCCCGATTCCCCGGTCCCGTTTGCACCGAAGGAAATAAGCTCTGATTCTATCTCATTAGAAATTTTTTTTTTATTTTTATTTTTTTTTAACTTCATCTCCATTCCATAGAAAATAATAAATCTACATTCTCATCTGCCCACTCCAAATAATATATTTAAATTTTAATAAAAAAATATATAAAAAAAATATAACTATTTTTTCTTACTAAGTATATTAATAAATTTAACATTTAACTCTTAAATTTATATTTATCATTAAACTAATTAGAAGTTTAAATTAAATTAAAAATTATATATCATCTAAATACAAAATAATATAATACTTAAATATAGGAGCAGAGGTAGAGCATGGCAAGGATGTATTTAGCTTCATCTCACTAATAGAAATAAAAATAATCTTTATTTCCATCCTTACAAAAGGTGAAAAATTTTCATCCCAAATTGGACGAGGCAAGATGGGTCTTCGCTTTGCAGATTAAAATTATCATCCGTAGTCTGACCATGCATTTACTACTCTTATGGGCATGTTTAGCATGAGGCAATCCATCCAAAATCACATGTAATACAGATAAAATTGATGAAATCATTGTATCTAGTTGTACCTCAGTGGTACTATATAATGACGATCTCAAATCATCTTCACCTCTATAATTACTCTCAACTCACTAATCCTATATCTATCCTGTCCTTAAAGTCGGATATTTAAGATTACCCTAAGATTCTGATCTTGATTTAAGATTTGAGAACCAAAATACCCTTTATCTATATAAAATAAATGCTCAGTATTATTTTCATATTAGTATAATATAATTTAATATTATAAGATTATAATATAATAATATAATATAATATTTTTAATATTTTAATTATTTATATTATTATAATATAGTATTATATAATAAAAATATTATAATGTTATAACCTAATTATAATTAAATATCATAATATAATATTATATTATTATAATGTAATATTATATCATATAATAATATAATATATCAGTATAATATTAGAAAAATAATATTATGATTTAATCTAAATATTATAATAATAAATAATATAAAATAGAGATAAATTATCATGAGAACTGCAAAATATATGAGATGTAATTTTGGTTTTACATTGTCAATAATCTTAAATTCCTATAATATATCAAATAGCTTAATTAGAAGCATCCAAGAATCTTTAATATTATAATATAATATACAAAACGTGATGATTTTATGTTACTAGGGATAACATTATCATGGGATGAGGATCATCTGTGATCTAAAACCACCATCTCCAATGGATGATTCGATCATATAAAAGAATTTCCACAGTGGGTTGCATCTGTAGTAGGATATGAAATGTACAGCTCAGGACCTCATTAAAAAAAATTAATCAAAAAATATTATTTAAACTCCTTGATCCTACCTATATAAGTATTTGAATTCTTCTCATTAAATAGCTGATATCGGACTAAACACTTATCAGCATAGGTTCTTATATACTCTTTCCATTTAAGTATGAATGTGTTCGTCAGGCTAAAAGTTTATATCCAAATTTATATCTAAATCAATCAAATCTAATTGTAAACTCATAAAATCCATTTGTAGCATTCTTTAGTTTGTATGAATTATAAACTGACTTTACTTTGGTACTGTTTGCAGCAATGTAGGACCTCGCCTAATACATAGTTGATATTGGAGCAAACACGCATAGGCTCTTACAAAATATTTCAATGAAAATAAATATTATTGCATAACAAAGCTGGAATTCTCTATCAAATGCTATTTTCATGCTTATTTGTCAATTTTTTTATAGTTATTTAATTGTATGGTGCTGACAATGTTGAAAATGCACATGTAGGTATGGCATTAGTTTTGTCTCCAAACGATCATATTTCTCATTTTACAAACAAGGGTTCCAGATGGAGGTCTTGATGTGTTATTGTCCCTAAAATTTTACCTCAAGTAACTATGTTACTGGAGTACTCTGTCTTGTAGTTACATACGGAGGGATTGTTGGATGGAACTCACTACCATTCTGGAGGGAAAAAATAAAAGGCTCATGGAAATTATATAGATTTGTTCTCGGCACATCCTGATGGTGCTCGACACAATCCCTTAGAGAAGTTCAATTAATGGTATATCTAAATAAATCTATGGTCACATTTTTCAGAATCCAGTAAATAAATAAATGATTAAGAAAAAGAAAGAAAAAATGAGGTAAAACTAAATTTGTAACACTTATTATTTTTATCCTTGGTGCTCAACAATTACGCAGCGAATGGTCCATATATTTCAAAAAGTAGCAACAAATGTCAGTTTGAGTGGATGACAGCATGGAATGGACATTTGATGGTTTGACAGCTTTCCTCACCATTACAACAGTAATGTAAGTTGCGATGATGCATCACGAAGCAGCCGTGAAATACCAAGATAATAATAATAAATAATTTATATTAAATAAAAAAAATTAAAGTATTTATAACTTAAATTTACATACTATAAATTTTTATAACCACAAAATTTTAATTCGCTAATGGATTAATTGGGCCAGCAGTTGAGTTGACACTCATAAAATGATGATAAAATGGTAGGATAAAAGAAGTTGATGAATAAAAAAAAATAATTATTCATAAGATAATAATAGAGCCGTGCTATAATATGAAGTCATCTTTATAGTATCAATGAATAATTGAGCTTGCGATAGATTCAAGCTAATTTGTAGTATTGCATCGATTCAGTTTGAAGTAGATTTTTACTGGTTATGACGAGGACATCGCATCTAGTTGACTCAAGATATATGTCGGTTAATTTGTAGCATGTAACGAGAACGTCGTATTATAAAGAATGAAACTGATGTTCAGCTTATAGTTGAATGTGACTTGATCAAACTTCTTCCATTTGATAGTATAACATGAGAAAAGGGAATCTTTTGCCGTACATACTTTAGAATCAAAGAACCGAAAACCGAAAAAAAAAAAAAAAGGGGACAGCATGTGTCTATGGATAGCGCCCTACGCTGCACTTCTCCATCTTAATACCTTCGTCCAAAGATTGTTGCTTTCACTGTAAAATAAAAGTAGTTTTCTTGAGAAAATATTGGTTAACTAATCGCATGTGGGCTTATTCATTATCATTTGTTCCTTAATCTAAGGAGGACAGTCGCATGGCCTTCATGAGTTGCATCGATATATGTTCTTATTATGAGTATTTAAAAGTTTAGTTAAAACTAAACCAAAAAAAAAAGAAAAAAAAAGAAGAACAAGAGGCGAGCAGGGATACGCGTTGGCCACGCGGGGCTCATTGACACCCACGCGGCGCCTCCGACCCACAAATCAGCACGCGGTTAAATATCGCGTGCTCTTACTGCGACGCTCTTCTTCCGCGTTCTCCCCCTTTGATGTCACGTTGCACGTTCCGTTCGCAAAAGGACGAGCATTTTTTTTCTTTTTTCTTTTTGCCATCATCCTCTGAAAAAAAAAAAAAAAAAAGTAATAATAATAGAGGTTGGAAACGGAGTGGCTGATTTTTCAAAGCCTGAATCTCTCTCTCTCTCTCTCTCTATATGGTAATAACAATAATAGAGGTTGGAAACGGAGTGGATGATTTTTCAAAGCCTGAATCTCTCTCTCTCTCTCTCTCTCTCTCTCAACTCTTATTATTTTCTTGTTTCCGCGGACATCAATAAGGGTGGTCTGTACTTACCTCTTCTATTCGTTCTATTGGGGTTTTTGGGAACAAATTCTACGTTATATCCTGAAAACTGCTGTGATGAAGGAGCAACTCTGCCCATGACTGATGTAACATACTATGCATAAATTATTTTACTTCAAATAAATAAAAAATAATTAAAAAAATTATAATTTTAGTTTACTTACTACTAATTAATTTAAACTTAAGTTTTTGAAATCATATAAATCCAACTTACTAATAGATTATCTGAGTCAGTAGATACATTAGAAATAGTATAAGAGCCATAATTTGGATGCACAAAAATTGATAAAGAGAAGAAAAAAATTACTCAGAACGGTGGAACGATGAGCTTGGCACACAAGCCCATTACAAATGCTATCAATTTCAACTCGCAAAAAAAATCATTCATAAAACGGTGACATAAAGAATTTTATTGGATCAAGAGTCATAATATCATGTGGAGTCATCCTTATAGCATTAACGATTCAGATAGCCCACTATAACATGAAACCATTCCTATAGCACTAACATCCCAGAGAATCCAATTTCACCTTATACTTAAGTTTTTAAGATCACATAGATTCAACCCAAAATTTGATTCGCTAAAAGGTTATTAGGCCAATAGACGAGCTTGGAGCGTTACAGCTGCACATCCTTTAAGTCTGACTCTCTATTCTTTCTTTATACTATTTTATCTGCACATCCTTTTAGTTTGACTCTCTATTCTTTCTTTATACTATTTTATCTATTGCACATTTATTAATAAAAATTAATTTTCTTTGCCTTTACTTTACCAACACTTACCCATGTGATTATGTCCCTCTTGAATCATTTTGACAGGGCAAGTTCGCTAATGGAGATCATCATTGAATTACTCGAATTATCCCCGACCAATAAACATAAGATCACACCCATGATGAGATCACTCGTCGATTAGGACCATTAGTTTACTTAATCTAGCATTGAGATGAGAAGCATGAGCTCTAATAACACTACTAGCTCGTAGTTTCCAGTGGATTTGTGAGCAATTTTGCACACCAAACCTGGAAGGGCAGTTTGGTGAAAAACGAATTATTCTCTCTTCGCGGAAGCCGCCATGGGTATTTTCGTCATTTCATAAGGAGGCAGGACGACACATGGCAGCAGATCCAGCAGCAGCGAAGTTGCCGGTGGAGCCCCTAGATGCGATGACGTCATTGGCACACGTCAGCCGGATGGCGACATCGGTTCGGTCGCCCCGGAGGGTCCCATGCTCCGTGTTGCCACCTTTACTGCCTCCGTCCGTTTCCTCCGCTTCGCGCATAAAATCAGCCCAAGCTCGCCCCTCCGCCCCTCACAACCCAAGTCCAGATTTTGGAAAGGGAGAGGGGGGAAGGGAGTGCGAACAGGGGATCCATCGAGCAAAAGAACTCCTTTTATAGATCAAAAAAGATGATGACTGAGGAGTTGATCAAAGGGCAAGAATCCGCAATCAAGCTCAAGACCTCGTTGCAAGAGCTATCTCTGCTGGAGAATGATGGAAAGAGCTCAATGATTGGGTTCTTTATTGAAGAAATTTTGGGCTCGTTCTCAAGAGCACTCGCTACCTTGAACCCTGGCAAGCCATCAGAGGCCCCTTTGTGTCGGGCAAGCACTCCGTGCTCTAATGAACAAGGATGCGAGAATTCAGGTAACAAGAGAAAGTTCCAGTCAGGTCCAAGAAATGGTTGTAGGAGAAGGTATTTTACTTCCCCTCTTATTTATCATCCTTTTTCTTTTGCTTAGATGCCAAATCTAAGAGTCGTATGGAAATAAGCCTTTTTGAGATGAGGCTAGTATTTTCTCGTAGGCCTTTCTGAATTTTAACAAGAGCATCATGCAGTTATGATCTTTTATTTTGACAATGGTATATATTGGTGCAGTTTAAGCAAACAATCTGCCAAGTTGAAGTTATCTAAAAGTAAAAGAAAATTTTAAATTATTTACCTATGAGGCACGGATACAGTAGTATTTGTCATTTATTAAAATGATACAGTGCATAATTTATTTATAATTCGGGCGTGCAGGTCTCATCCATATTCATGCAGAAAAGTCTTATCAAAGACGATGGGGGATAACTATACATGGCGAAAATATGGGCAGAAAGATATCTTTAGTTCTAAGTATCCAAGGTAACCCCCTGTTTTCCATTGTTCCTTTATCTCAATAATTTCATATTCAAGATAATTTTATATTGAAAGAATTGGAAGAATAATCATGCCAATAGATTTTACCGCAAACTGTTCACCACACTTTTTTGCAAACTTTATCGACAACAAATCTAGGTCAGAAGAAGGTACTTAAAATCCATCCGAAGGACCCTGTCCGCCATCCTTTTTTTTGTTGGCACTCATGCTGACAGGACTCTTTTGCCCTTTTCTAAGACATGCTTAAATCGACAGATAATTGCCATACATCTAAACAATGCTAACTGTACTATTTTGTCACCCAAACCACTTCATTTTTAATAGCTATATAAACAACCTGCTAGAGTCTTGATCCAAGGTAATTTTCCTTTTGACGTTACTTGCTCTTCTTTTCATGACGACAAGACTACGGTGACACCATGGTGGCCCCATAAAACGCTTCTTCCTCATGGATAACCTGCCTACTTCTCCATGAAGTGAGCATGGATAGCAACATAATTGGTGCCAATTGACCTGGATGTGGACAACCAGCATCAATTGTATATTTGATGTGCAACAAAAAGCGCGTCCTCCAGTGACTGATTTTTGTTGCATCTCAAAATCAATCAACCCACAAATATCTTGCTGATTAATGGTTTCTCTCTCTCTCTCTCTCTCTCTCTCTCTCTCTCTCTCTTTCTCTATGGTTTTCTATTAAAGAAAAATCTATGGAAGATTGAGAAATCTAACAAACCCAAATCATATTTTGAACTTGATTAAACGCATGATCTTTAGAAGCACTGAATCCAAATTGGTTGAAATTATGCAGGAGCTACTTTAGATGCACTCACAAATATGACCAAGACTGTCAAGCCACAAGACAAGTCCAACGATCTGAGGATGATCCCTCCATGTATGTCATCACTTACTTCGGAGAGCACACATGCGGAGATTCAAACAAGTTTCCCCATCTTCTCCCACCTTCCCATCAGAGACCACCCTTTATCATTAGCTTTGGATCAGAAACTGCTGCAGATAATCCACAAGAACGCCCCTCAAACTCTCCTCTCTCCTCGGTACTAAAGCAAGAGAGTGATGAGGAAGTGCTAAGTGGTCGAACTGCAAGCAACTCTTCCTCAGAATTTCTCATGTTGCCGGACATCGAAACGTTAGAACAGTCTGCACCAATGGCTCAGTACATGGGGACTGCATTGGATCAATCTGATGTTATATTTGACATGTACCCTTCTAAAAATTATTTGGACATGGTGTTCAACACAATCCCATTTGAGCTTGATGATTTGTTCAGTCTTGATCAGGATAAGCTTTTCCAGGATTAGAGGAGCCTCCACATATTTCAAATGGTATTGGCGACAATGAGCCCCTTTTTTCTTTTCTTGAGGGGGTAAAATTAGCTAAGAAACTTTTTGTGTGTGTGTGTGTGTATATATATATATATATATATATATATATATATATAGCTATAGAAGATCTCCGAAGCCACTTCTGTGGACTTCTTCTGAATTTTCTTCACTGGTGAGTTATATGAATTAGCTCTTTCGGAATGTTATTGTATGATCCACTTTAATGTTTCTTATGTAATAAAGAGAAACGTGGACAAGCTTTACCATGCCTTTTGTATTCTTTCCTTCACTTCAAAACCATTAATTAGTCCACGGGTAGATGATTAGTTTCAGCAATAGATGATGCTATCATATCATAACTGTGATCTATGGTACTAAATCAATTCTAAGGTGATAAAGATGGGTCCCTTCTTGGACCATGCCTGTGAGGAACAATCAAAAGAAGGAAAGGGACAGAGAAAAGACAAAAGAAAAAGAAAGGAGTGGAATGGAGGGAAATGCTTCGAGTTAATTATCACTTAATAATACTTCTAAAGACCCCATCAAGCTATATCATAGGTGCCAGGTGTCAGAGAATCTTTCTCACCGTTGCAACTCTCAATCAATCTCCTTATAAACTTGGTATTATCAGTATCTCCAGCAGCATCGGATTCACTAACAAATTATCCATCGATTTTCATAACGAAGCAGTCTCATCAATCTCATTATTTCTAAGACTACAACGGATAATCATTATCTTCAAGACTATAATGGATAAATATTATCTTTAAGACTGTTACAATAGATAATCATTATTTTAACTATTTGTTTTATCTTTTTCTTGTGAATAGCACGACTGTTATTCTAATAGTTTATAAATATTGTAATCTGTAAACATTTACGATTATCCAATACAACAAATATTCAACTTATCTTTCACCATGCTTCCGTTCAGTACACCACTTCCTCTCATCGATGCCATCCCTGTTCTTCTGTTGATCATGCATCACACTGGACTACTACCATATAAGGGTGTAAGCTGGCTCTGAAAGAGCAGTAACATCACCGCTACTACTACCATGACTCTTAAAGGACAAATTGCATGCGGACGATTACATTTCATGAAAATAGATTAAATGGATATTTTCTTAAACAACAAAGTAAACCATTTCATGAATGTCGATGTATTTATCAAATGATTTATACATCATGAATATATTTAAATTCATTACTAGATTATAGAAAAGTACTTTATTAAATTTTTATGTTCATAATCTTTTTAAAAATGATTTGAAATTTTAATTTGGATTGCCAATTTTTTTTTTATCTCAAATCTTGATAAATTAAGAAAACAACGCCCTCCATAACTTCATACTTTGGTGCCTTTTATGTAAGCCCCATCTCTACCATATGCTTATATATATAAATAAATAGACCATGTGAGACACGATATGAGCCGTGTGATCCCCCCAGATGCCACTTTAAGCTAAAACAATAGTGCAGCCAAGTTGTAAGGAATGATGGGCCCAATTAGCTTAGCATGGACCCGGTCATGTCGACATCAAAGGAAAAGCTTCCCATTTCCCACCATTATTGATTCTTTCTATTAAGAAACGATACTGGTGATTTCATCTTGGAAAAGCTTTGTTGCAGTAGTACTCCATTTGCCACTCAGTGCACCAACACGATGTGAAAGTTAATGATTGATTGTATGGCGTACAAGATCTTGGCTGACATCGTATCAATTGCAGGCCGTGAGAGAATGATGAGACACCGAGCTATAAATGGAGTAGCAAGGTATATAAAGCAATATTTCTTTTTATCTTATCAAGTTGGATTGAAAACTTTCTCTGCCGAAGAGAAAGCAGCAAACTTGCTGAGGAAAGGATGAAACTCAGTGCAATTCACTATGTCCATGCTGTCGTGCTCTTCACCTAACAACGAACATGCTAATACTTTTCAGCACTTGCGACTTAGAAGAGATGATGACTTACAGCTGTGAAAAAGTGTCCAAGTGGAGAATCGGATGATAGGATCACAGAAAACAGCATCTAAGTTAAAGTTTCGTTCCATGCAAACTTAAGCCTTTTAGCAGCTCCTAAACGGGGATCTCCACAGGACTGTTGCTTCCGTATTCCCTCTTGGCTTGCTCACGGCGCATACTGATGCTCAGTTCTGGTGCAGGGAAAACGAGGGACCTGCAACCCGACAAAGAAGTAAAGGAAACGGATGGTAGGCTAAGATGCTTGCTTCCACTCATTTCCAATGCTAAAAGGTGAGCAATTGGTGATGTCACAGGAGGACACATAAGGGATCACGTCACGTTACAAGACCAAAGCCTAACTTTCCGGTCAGAGCGAATGCAAAGGGTGGCCGCAAAGGATTCCCCCTTTTAATCTCCCCTTCTATGTGGCTGCCGCGCCAGGCTATTTTGGATTCCACGTTTGAGAAAGCTGCTTGAATTCCACGTCGCGTTTGCGGTCGACACAGATAAACGCGTACCAAAAAAGAAGAAAAAGTTGTGATAGATGGTAATTCCCAGCATCAGCAGAGGGCTATCGCTATCTTTGTTCCTTTCTTTGTTCCCTTTCGCCTCTTTTTGACGCATGCACTGACATTATGGGTGGTTGGGACGTCCAAAGCTTCTTTGTTGCCTTCTGCTGGGTTTAATTTGTGGGTCAACATAATTGATGGCTGGCGAGTGCGATGCATGTGGCTGGGACATAATTAGCTTGGTTCAAACTTGGATTCATCATTTTATTATGATTTGCTTTTCTTATCAAATAAGGACCCAAAGGAATATTTTATTATATGATTTAAATAAAATTTTATATTAAATTATAATTTTTAGGTAAAAATATATTCTTGATTGTCAAACTTTTACTTAAAATTTATTTTGATCCTTAAACTTTTAATTGTTATAACTTAATTTCTCATGATTTTAAGAATGTTACGTTCTTTAGTTTTCATTACATAGAATTGATTAAAAATGATGAAATAATTGATATGATAGTCTACCAAGTAGTACATATGTTTGCATCAGGATGACAAATCAATTATTTCATAAATTTTAATTAATCTTGCATAATAGAATAAGAGGAATGCAATATTCTTAAAATATAAAAGATTAAACTATAACGATTGAAAGTTTGATAAACAAAAAAAATTTTGAGTGAAAGTTTGAAAATCAAAAGTATAGTATAACCTAATATTTATTAACGAAATAGTTTAAATTTATGAAAATATATAAATAGAAGGGTGCTAGACTTGAAAGGTGTCTCAAGGCAGAAAACTTTCATATGCTGTTGGTTTGCGACAAGGCAGAGGAATATGCTCAAACATGCTCAACCTTCACATGATGTCCCAGCCGAATGCCCTCGAGTCGAAGCAGGCATCAAAACCGTCAGACAATTTAACAGTAGCTTCAAGTTCTGGTCTGGATTTGCTAATTTCAATCCAGTTGAGGTTTGGGATGAGAGGCTTTTGACCCGACCCATATTTAATCTGAGCTGACTGTTTCCAGCCCCAATCCAATCGTCACTAATCAAATATGCAACATCAAACTAATAACTCTTCTTTTATGGGGATTTCTTATATATATATATATATATATATATATATATATATATATATATATATATATATATTGTTGCATCCATATCAATCTGATACATTCTGTTGGGAGTTACAGGTTGCTTGCAACCATACAAGACGCCACTCTAGTATTGTCAATGATTTGACATGCAACAATAATCTAGATGATGATCCAATCTAGAATATTGTTGATATAATAAAGAATTTTAAACTATATTTGGTGGAGTGTCATGATGCAATGTCTGTGATCTGGAGTGGAGCTATTTGCGTTGGGTTAATGGATAAGAATTGTAGGGCCTTCCCTTTGTTTGCAGCTTTTAAGTCTGCCCTTGACTATAAATATATATATAACTAATATGTGGGTGCCCATGCAACATCCTGACCGGACGACTAGGGTAGCCTACAGCCACAGAAAGCAGCCACTCTAATATCAAATCGTTGATGGTATCACAATCTCAATTTTCTATTCTGAATTCTTTCATATACAGCTTTACAATAAATAATCTTTATCTGCTACTTGCTGGTGTTAGAATGTCAGGTTCCTTTTCGTATAATAATACAGTGACCTTCCTGCCTTCCGTGAGCATAAGGCTCTACAGATTAGCTCCACAGTCCATCTTGGTATGACCTCCAGTGACATCATAATTCGGCTGGAACACTTAAGGAACTGCATCTCACAGTAAGCTCTAAGAATTGGCATCTCTGCTGGCACACTTAATCTCTGATTCATTCTCCAATGCAATGGGCCTCATTTGATTTCGATTCCAGCCTGAGGAAACTTGCTGAATCTTATTTTTCTCTTGAGCCATCAAATATGATAACTGTTACATCATGAATTGTTCGATAGATCACAATGCAGCACTTTTCCTTTCTCTCACCAATTAAACTAGTAAAATCTTTTTCTGGATCTACTTCAAGAACCCTTTCATTTCACCATTGTTTGTCATCACTGGAGATGAGCTGTGTTTACTGGAATTACCATCACAAAACTTCCATGTATGAAGCTCTTTTCATGCTTGTTCCTTGTCTTTGACAGAGCATCAGCATCATGAAAATTTGTCTTCCTCTCTCATGTATCTTATAAGATTTCTTAATGTATCATGGATCTCTACCATCAGAGGAGATGAATCACCTGAGAAGAACACTTGGACCCTGTCTTTGACCTCAATCCAACTGCAACCTGGACTTTTTTTCAAACCCAACTCTTTCATTTGTAACTTTACTTTTGCTGCTCTGTCAAACAACCCTGCTTCCCCATAAAAGTTTAACAGCTGCGTGAAACTCCCACTCCCTTCAGGTTTTAGCTTTAAAAGGTGATCAGCAGCAATTTCTCCAAACTCTGTATGCCTATAAGTTCTGCAAGAACTTAAAAAACACAACCAAATATTTTCATCAGCCTCAATTGGCATTCCTTTGATGAAATAGTAAGCTTCATCCAGTCGCCCTGCACGACCCAAGAGGTCTACCATATTCAAGGAATGCTCCATCCTCGGGGCAACGCCATAGTCCTTGCTCATGGATTGGAAGAATGCTGTACCTTCTTCAACCAAACCTGAATGACTGCAAGATGATATTAAAGAGAGAAAAGTGGCATCATCTGGTATCACCTTCAGTCTCTGCATCTCTTCAAATAGTTCAATTGCTTTTAGGCAATATCCATGATGCCCATATCCTGTGATCATTGTATTCCAGGCCACCATATCCCTTAGATGCATCCTATCAAAAATGGACTGTCCATATTTTAAGCACCCACACTTCATATACATGTCAAGAAGTGCATTTTCTACATGACTGTCACATATTATTTCATTTCTTATTTGGTAGCCATGGATCATCTTTCCCTTCATCACTGCAGCTAAAGAGGAGACTGAAGCAAGAAGACTGGTTATGGAGATTGAGTCAGGAACCAAACCATGTTGAGATATTTGGGCAAAAGTACAGATGGATTCATCAAGTAGGCCATTCCTACAATAACCTGAGATCATAGAGTTCCAGACCACAACATTCTTATATGGCAATCCACAAAAGATAATTCCTGCCAACTGTGGCAATCCACACTTTGCATACATATCAATCAGAGCACTAGCCACAAACACATCAAAACTTGTGCCACTCTTGATTGCAAACCCATGAACCTGATGCCCAAGTACTAGGTTTCCCAATTCAGCACAGGCAGAAGCAACACTTGCAACGACAGCAGAGTCTGGCTTGAAATCTTTCATCCTCAGTTGATTGAATAGATTTAATGCACAATAATATTTCTTGTTCTGGCAGTACCCTGCAATCATGGAACCCCAAACAATGACATCCCAATCTTGACTCAAATTAAAGAGCAGCCTGGCATCTTCAGTGCTTCCACACTTCATATACATATTGATCAAGGAAGTCTGCACCATCATGTCATTCACTTCTGGCCGTTTTATCAACTCCCCATGAACCGCCTTGCCGAAATCCAAGAGACTAATAATGCTACAAGCAGACAGCACATTAGAAATGGTAATGCAGTCCGACCTAATGTTACTCAATGTCATTTGCTTATAAACATTCAGAGCATCTAATGCATAACTACTACTAACATATGCTGAGATCATCGAATTCCAAAGCTCAATTCCTTTGTTCATTGCACTCTCAAGAACTCTATGAGCCTCATCGAGCAATCCACATTTAGTGTACATTCCTAGAAGAGTAGTGCAGACATAAGGATCGAGCTCGAAACCCAACTTTGTCAAGCAACAATGAACCCCTTCACCAAACTCCACCACCTTGCCGGTTGAGCATGCTATCAGAATGCTCGAGAAGGTGGTGGACTTCAGCTCCAGGCCCCAATTATTCATGAGCACGAACAGTTCCAAGCTTTCCTCCCACAGCCCATTATGGCAAAAGCCCCCGATCATGGCATTCCACAAGGAAGTATTCCTCTCATCGACCATCCTGACGAACACCTGGTATGCCTCCGTTACTTGGCCACACTTTGCGTACATGTCGACCAATGCAGTCGCTAAGAATGAATCACCATCCAAAGCATTCCTGACAAGAAAAGCGTGCACTTGTCTGCCATGCCAAAGATCCAAATTAGTACTGCAACCGGCGAGGAGAATGCTGAGCGAGTGCCCGTCGGGTCTGATGCCCGACAGTTGCAACTGGTGGAACAAAGAGAGGGCTTCGTGTGGGCAGCCGCGACGGAAGCAGCCGGCAACCATGGCGTTCCACACGGTGGCATCTCTTTGAGGGAGTTGAACAAACACGTGATTGGCATCGGTCAGGGAGCCACATTTTGCATACATGCTGATGAGAGAGCTGGCAATGAAGGGATCGAATTGGAGGCCGGTTTGGATGATGGTGGCGTGGATTTGCTTGCCATGGTGGATGTCCAACTGGGCTGCGCAGCTCTTGAGGAGCGAGGGGAAGGTGAACCTGCTGAGACTTTGAGCACCCGTGTGGAATCCCTTCTGTGGGGTAGCTCTTGTTATTCTGTTCTTGGCGATGGAAGGGAGTGTAGGAAACAAAATACGAAGGAATTTTGGGATTGTTTTGGCATTAGAAGGCACGTTAAACATCCTAACAACCACGGGTCATCTCCCTCTTCTTCCGCCAGCTCCGCCGCGTCCTGCTACCGCCGCAGCCGCTGCCGCAGCCTGGGTTGGCCGGAGGTGGAGGGCGGCGGAAAAGAACATTGGTCCCCGTAGTTGCGGTTGCGTAAGCTGTTTGTTTCCCTGGAGAAAGCGGGGATGGGGTGGAGGTGGAACCAACAAAACTGAAGTGCGCCCGACCCACCCCGAAGAAGGTTGAGACACCAATTGGGTACACGACATCCAATCTGGATCCTGTGGAATAGGATCCGACCCCACCGAAGCTTAAGGGAACCAGAAATTTTGGTCCAAAAATCTTGCTCTAGTCCATGTACCGAGATGATTGCGGTACGCTGGAGCATGGCACAAAAGAGGAAACGCGATAGACCAATTTGAGATCAAAGACGAAGAAAAGAGGCAACCTATTTATGGTAATATAGGGCACCCATGAAGAAGAGGACCAAATCCGATCTAATCCAGAACTGATCAGACTATGGATTTGTTTTCTTTTTATGACCGCTCACACGGGATAGCACCATCAATTTCTCATCTACAGACAAAAAGAGTAACAAAAGAAATGGTCAGAATTGAGACAAAATACACTCTATAACAATCCAAAATCTCATCTGGAAAAAGCTAGCCAGAATTATGATTTCTAGATTTCCAGATCATCAGAACTTGATTTGCAATATGCAAATCAGTTTCTCTGCAGTCAATTCAGTCTGTAATTTGGATGACAACAATTTCCCGGCTTGAATATTTCCTTGGAGGAGAGAACAAAATTCCTGCTTGACCAAAGATTTGTGACTGGCCACACAGGATCGTGGTGGAGTCGTAACCCTCAGCATTGTAATTAACTGTACATGATGTAAGGCATTAAGATTACGTAAGTTATCGTATAAAATTTCCCGTTATGTTTCGCCATTAAAATATTGTCAAAATTAATGCTTTCACCTTTGACAGAAGGGTATCTCAATTCACCTTCAGAAGTCCACTGGACCCTCTGTGCCTAACTTCAGACTTCTCATACCTCTTCAACCTACAAATAAGAAGCCAAAATTAAAGCGATGAATAAGGTCAATAAGAATGACACATTATTATACGAACAAGAACTTTTACAAACATAAGAAGAAATCAACACCACAATCAGTGCTCATACATGTACATATTATATGTTAATTTTAAGTTAATAATCAACCAGAGGTATCAAATAGCTGGTGCCCTCTCATCTGTCTTAAAACTCAAGGCTCAAAATAAACATAAAGGTTTCAATTTCTTCTCTCATTCTAATCTTATAAAAACTTCCTGCTAAACCAACATGACAGAGACAAACCAAGCATTCTCTATCTTCTAGCAGCAAGTAAAGAAAATTTCAATGTCCTCTCTTAATCTTTATCTTTCTTCACTTATTAAGCATTAGAACTGTTGTTCTCCTGCCTTCTAAAGACTCTCAGTAGTTTCCTTTCTCATTTTTTCTAAATCCAGAAAAGGGAGAAAAAGGGACCAAGGAAAAGGAATAATATTTGTTGGTGCCCGTTCAGTATTGATCATTTCATCTGCTTCCTCTCTTTATGGGAAACAGTCTCATAAAACATCCTCCTGATGATCAAAAAGGGCAAAAAAGAAAAAAGGTAAGACAAGCCCGCCAGGTTTCCAAATAGAATGTGTAAAAGGCCATATAGAAATCCATTTCTATGTCTGATTTAAAGGCTGTGAATAATAGTCCGCATACTTAAATGGCACCTTTTGCAACATCAATTTCATGACACCATTACAGTGCGTGCAAACAATTTAAAGGTCAACGATAACCTGCGGAAGGCTCATCAACTCCAAAACAGCCTTTTTTGGAGTCAACTCATTATCAATGATGCGAGCAACTGCCGTCAAGACTGGCATTTTTACATTGTATTTCTGAGCCAATGCAATAACTGCCCCTGCTGTCGATACACCTTCTGCTACCTGAAAAAAGACATCCCAATCAGGTGATACAATGTCATTTTACTTTTGAAATCAGTTCAAGCATCAAATAAATTCTCGAGTACCTGATTCATTGAATTCAATATATCATCGAGTTTTTCTCCAGACCCAAGACGCAATCCGACAGTTCTATTTCGTGAGAGATTCACAAAACATGTAAGCATAATGTCACCAGATCCTGATAGACCAGTAAGTGTTGCTGGCTTTGCTCCCATCTTCATGACAAGAGTGCAATTTTGTCAGATAACAAACAACAATATTTCCTAGCCTTGCTTCTTTTTTTTTTTTTTCCAGAGAGAGGGAAATTCATAGCATGCTTTTTTTTTTTTTTTGGGTAAACCTGGTATACTAGTTTACATATGAAACCTAACATTGACTTCGGAAAAGCAACTCGACAGAAACAATTTCTTTGCCTTGAAATTCCAGAAAAGGTAAACACAGATGACCAAAAAATAAGAGGACATGGTGCAGCAAAAGATTAGAATTCAATCAAGAGAAAAAAAATAGCATGTCCTTCCAAGTGTAACTGACTACATATTTCCTGTACAAGTCAAACTAAAATAAATAAAGATGGTGTCCTAATGTGCAACAAAAAATTGGAATTCAAAGAACTCACTCTATGCTACTTGAATTAATGAATTCCTGCCATTTTCTCACTTGCAAGCAGAACGAATGGCATCGTTGGATATCCATGATGTTAACAAGGAAGTGATAGTTTAAGATACTCACATACCTTCGTTGCCAACCATCTTATCTCAGAACAACCCTGTGTAACAAGAGCTGCCATACAATTATTTCCTAGATTCATCCCCTCCACAATACCCGCCGCTATAGCAAGTACATTTTTGAGTGCACCAGCAATTTCGACTCCTGTAACATCACTGGAGCATCACCGTTCACAAATTGAAAATATATCACCAAAATATAGTTACCAATTGTCTCATCAAATAGCCACTAATGAAGGTAATGGAAAATTATGAGGATCATGTGCGGAAGAGAGACAATCAAACAAAGCTTCTAGAGTATATTCTAGGATGAACAAGGAAAAAAAACACTAGATTAATGTCCATTTCTTCTTTGAATAAAAAATTATAAAAAATTTAGATAGATAATAAGAAGTTTCCCACATCTCTTCTCGATCAAGAACTCAGATTTTGCCTTAATTCTTGCAGAAAAATGTCTTCACTAGAAGATGACAAGTGCCAAACCAAGTGATTGAAATTCTTCAAGAAATACTGCCCAGCTGCAAGCCCACAAAAACACCAACGCATTTGCATTCATGCATGCATGCATGTATGTATGTATGAGCTTTGCATTATATGGTTTTTCCCCTAAAATTAACCTTAAAAGCATATGAACCATTAATTGGTTATGAATTTTAAAATCTAAGTAATGAAATTTAAAGTTTAGATTAAAATAACATGATTAAGTACCTTACATTCACAACTTGTTAATGGCCCCAATATTCCAAGAAAAACAGTTTATTGTAGTAAGTGCTAAAATATTCCTCTCGTTAAGCTACTGAAAGCATATTTAATATTATGAAAACCAACTCTGAGCATCATTTGTAATGTGAAACTGTAAGGAGAAAAGGCAGCTATTATGCTATTAATATTAAATCTATTTAAAATTATTTTAGGTATAATTTGTCACACCAATCTTCTAAAATAAACTTCATAATTCAAAAGCATATTCCAGTTAATGCAGGTTTACTGAAAAAAGAAACAAAAATAACCATACTTGCCACAATAGGCTTGATTCTGTTAATTGATGCATAATCATATTCATTCAGAAAATCAGCCCTGTTTCATGGTCAACCTCATCGGGTTGACACCTAAAAGCTTGTAATTATATCATGATGTGCAGATAGTGAAATGAAAAAGTTACATCTATTCTCTAATGCTTGTTTTTTTGGGCATTTTGTTGAACAGTTGTTGTTTGGTCTTTAGGAAAAATAATTACATAGAGCATCTATTAATGCACATAAAAAAACTAACAAACTAAAAGCTCAACTTCAATTGACAATGTTTTCATTTTCATTGATGCTTTCTTTTGCTATAAACTGCATATCATCTAGTTTGCAAGATTCCAAACTATTTGCCATCATCAAATAAATATGAATGCTAATTCCTTTTTTTTTTCCTTCACAGCTCATTCTATGCAGTAAAACCACCTAATATTCTTACGTTAATATAAAGTTGCAACATGAGGTAAGTCGCATAAGAGAAATAATTATGTCAAAAAAGTTCTTTTGTCCCAAACAGAGGAATGCATAGCACAAAAGATTAGTGAACAAACAATATTTCAGAAACATAAGGAAGAAGAAAGCAAAAGATATATCTCAAAGCATATGAGTCAATCATTCATATCTAGTGCACATAAAGCTAATTGCATGATATCAAAAACTGGTGATAAGTGAAATACAAAAACTTAGCTACCTGGATGAGCTTATTCTCAGATGGGGGGAAGCTAATAACTGCTGGGCGGCACTTGCCAGCTTCTTATCTTTTGATGCCACCACCATTGCTGCAGGATGTAAATTATGCATCAGGACAGCCATATAGCTTCCAGTAAAGGAACAAAGCTGTAGCTATTGTTGGATGGGATATTGGACTCATATCTTATTAGCATATAATAGATTTATATGTCCTTGGCATACTGCACAATTTGCAGGACCAAAAACCTCAGCTCCATGCCTAGTTGCCTAAGATTCATCAATGCAACTTTAACACACAACTATAAAAATAATGCATGCACAGAGACCACCGTAATTCCATTGAAATAAACCTGTTGGCAATTTCTTCATCAACTCCACTGCAAATGAAGGCCCCGATAGCACAATAAAAGGTTGGCGAGGGTTTCCCAGTGCATGTGGAATAATTTGAGACATCATCCTCAAAGTATTTAGTTCCAAACCTTTGCTAAGAGATATGAATGGCAAGTTTGGGTCAACATGCTGTGAAATTCCTTCAAGAAAGGATGAGCTGAACTGTCACAAAGTCAACTAGAGTTAGCTCACTTGCTTGAGGCTTATATAAAGAAAATGTCCTGGGTTTTCATAAGTTGATTATTCTGTAATGTATCAATAAAACATGATCCAGTGAATATGAAAAGAGAATTTGTGGTTTGTGGGGATATCATATATTATCCTGCTAAGACAGTAGGACGATCATCAAGAATGAGAATTTGGATTACCTGTACAGGAACAGCATGTAAGCAGAAGTCAGCTCCAAGTAAAGCATCCTTTGCATTTGTTGTTGCAATAATATTTTCTGGCAGCTTGTGTTCTGGGAAGTATTTGCTACAGTAACACATATAGATGAAAACAGTTAGAACGCCTAAAGATGGATGTGGATCATGTTGGGTCGTTGCTGATTTTCCTGATATAAATACATAACAAATTTCAAACACATCAGAAACAACTGAATTGGGGGAAATGCTTGCAACAGCTGAATATGCATAATTTCTTTCTTCAAACAATTAGGTGAATGAGGATTCATCAATCTAACAAGAAGCAGCTGAGAAAAGGCTTGATTGTTATGATTATAATTATGGTCTTTCTTTCAAACACATTAATATTAAACAGAACAAAGTTCCTTCAAATAACTTTCTTTGCTCAACTTTCACTTTGATTACATTGGCCATGCATGTCTGTGCCCATATTCCATTTGTTGGTAATATCCTGCAAGATACCAACCAGTGTCCAGCTAATAGTTCTGATGGATTGTAAGGACATCTTTTTTTGTTTTATTCACATCTACTAACAGAAGAATTTGATGCAGTGAAATGAGTTATCAATATAATGACATTTAAATGAAATAAAAAAAAATATAGGATGATTCTAACCTCTTACCTATTAAAGTGGGTCTCATTTATGGCTCGACAAACATCAACATCCCTAACAAGCATGGAAACTACCATTTCGGCCTTCTTGCTCGCAACATGCGCTGCCATTGCCGTCCCAAAAGATCCACCACCAAAAACCACAACCTACAACCACAACGCTTATCAGGGGGGAAAATTCTTTCATCAAATTTCATAACATAAATGCTTGCCAATATAAAGCAGTGGGAAAACCAATTACAAGACCTATATTTCAAGATGTCATACCTTCTTGGTCCGTTCGAGAACGTCGCTCTTGGCCTTGGATCGCCACGACCGGGACCATCGGACCAGCTTCTCCCACGCGATCCTCACCGCCCTCCGCCGATCCCTGCCTCCCACCTTAGTGCTAGGGTTAAAAGTAGGGATCTCCTCCGCTGGCTCGGGGTCGAGGGTTGCGGGGGAGCAGGGGCAGGGGGGAGGGACTGGTGGGGAGACGATGGCCAGAGGGAAGGGCTTGGGGCGGAACCTTAGATTTCTCTCCGGCGGAGAGAGGCTCCGGCGAGGAGCGGGGCAAGAAGGGAAGAGAGGAGAGAGGACGGAGGGGTCCGCGAGGAGACCGGCCATGGCTGGAACTCGGAGTGCTTTCACAGGCGGGGGTTTTATCCGCTCCCCCGCGCGCCCCCGAGGGCTTATGATTCGGGTGGCTTCGGACCGTGCGATCAGAGTCAAAGTGGCCCGGCCTTTGCTCCCTTTCATGGAAGATAACAGCTTATGACAAAACCACAAATACTTGCTCGCAACTTTCATAAGAGCTTGGGTTTGCCTCTAAGAGATCTAAAAGCTTTGCATCTTTACCAAATTTTAGACAAATTATTCAAAAGTCCTCCAGAGGGCTTAATTCCACAAATTAACCAAGTAGTTAGCCAATTGTCACTTGCAAACTAATGAACTAAAATTTACAAAGTGTGCATGTAATCGGCATAACCATTCAAGCAATCAAAAGTTCGAGAATGGATTGAGGTTTAGTTTATTCAATAGTATGTCCAATTTTGCCAGTACAGGAACAATCCAGATAATTTAGTGTCTCAATTTAATTGAAATTTGGAACTGAATGGGCATTGTAATCTTGTAGACTTGAGTTTCTGACTGCATAACCTTACATCATCAGTAGCATATTCAAGACAGCACACTCTTCCTTAATATCCATCAGAAGTGAAGAAAGCAGTTTTTGACTTCAGGGGATTTAAGACATAGCCTCCCGCTCCTCTTCTTCCAAAAGCCATGGTGTGTGTCTGCGCCATGACTAAAAAGGAAGGAGGTTTGGGCATTAAGAATATTTGCAAGCTGAGCTTCTCTCTTTTAGCTGAATGGGTGTGGAAATGCATCAACAGGCCAAAGACTACTTAGAAAAAGCAAATTGAGTAGTTGTACTATGTAAGGAGGAGAATGGTATGCAAGTCAAAAGATTCTTGGTGAAACTATCTTTAATTTTGAAAGATATTTGTAAAGATTTAAGAGGTATTTTGGAAATGCTCACTCCTCTTGCTTACCTTTACAAGGACTGCACTAAAGATGCTGCAAGTGTAATTATTCAATGGCTTCTCAATGGAGCTAGAGTTCTCTCAAATGGTGCCTCCGGATTCTAAGGATCTCTCACAAGGGTTGAAGTGGATCAATTGAAATCTCTCTCAAAGTTGGTGGCTTCTGTGAGACCATCTAGAATTACGGACACTCTACTATAGAAACTTACTAGCTCTAGTGCTTCCTCAATTAGCTCCTATAAATTTTTAAACAATGGAGTATTGGTTTGGCCTTTTCACAAGGAAGTTTGGAAAGCAACATTGTCCATTAAGCACAAAGTCTTCTTGGAAAGCCACATTCTACCATGTGAGTCAGAGTTCTCCGTATGTGGCTCACAATTGGAATCAGTGAATCACTTATTTTTGAGATATCTTTTCACAAAAAAATGTGGCTACCTATTAAATCCTGTTTAAACTTTTAGGATCTTTGGAAGTATGGAGAAAAAAAATATATAAAGCCTGATCTAAGAAGAGGTTGGGACCAACTTATTGGGGCAATATCTCGATAAGTCTAGTTAGAAAGAAATGCCAGGTTGTTCATGAATAAGAATTCTTCTGCAAATTCTATTCTTCCCAAGGCAATCCACTCTTTCCAAGAGTGGTCTAATCTCTGTTCGCCGGCCCATGCATTGCAGAGTCACCATTCTCTGGTGTCAGCCTCATCCCCCTTCCTTGAAGGTGCTATTCAGGTATAATGCTGATGATACCTCTTAGGGAGTATTAGTTTCAAATCTTTATCGAAAATTGCAGAAAAAGGACCTGTGTACTGGTGGATGTGTTAGATGTGTGCCCTGAAAAGCCAATTATTGGCGTACACATTATATATTGTTTCAGAACTTTCATTGTACATGATCATGTTTATATTAATAAAATTAGGCATTTTTCATACATGTTAATGTGCCATGTATCGTCCTTGGGGTTGATGGACAATGACATGTATTTTCAAGAGTTAAAAATTTGAGACACATGTCATAATAGATTAACTCCTAAACACTCCCAATCAATTGAATAATTACGAGGATGGTGATCGATCCGATCAGATTGGAGCATGGATCGCCTTGATACGAGTCTCTAGTATGAGGTATGAGATACCAAGGCAAGAATACTGATAGATGTTTGACATTGGTACCGAGCGTGACCATATGAGAAATCAGTAGGATGACTACTCACTCGTCAATGACTTCTCTGCAATGTAGTAGTGTAAGTGGTCCTTGACCTATAGTACTTCGGTTACTCATACTAGGGCCATTGTAGTTTGACTGCATACTACCTTGATCTTCTTAGGCATTAAGGACTTTGTTATGTATATTGACTGCAATGGTCGTAATGTAGGAGTAAGGAGTATTCATGAGGAATCTATCAGCCCTAGTAGATAGGGAGAAGTCCTATGCTATTTAGAAGACTGAGTTCATGAGCCCGTGGCCACGGCAAGTGATAATGGAAAGGAGTTTCCATTGGAATCATAAGTTGAACTCGAGTCAAATAAATATTGTATATGACCGGTGCTTAGGGTTTGACGAGTTATCTTTGACCTAACACCCTGTTAGGACTCTTGATAGAAGGATTATACTACACGGTAACTGCATTTTGGGTTCTTTTCTAACCTGCTGGCTTGCCACTACATACTGCTAGGTGTCACTGGTGGATTGTGAGAAGCTCACTTGGAATCGATTAGGATCGTCGATTCCAAGTTATGAGTTGAGTCGAAATAGTTTCGACCCACTGAAGGAGTTTCGGTGCAACCTATGGGGTCACACGCAATAGGGGCTGAATTCCTCACTTTGATCCTTACATTAATTTGATTAGTATTTTGGATCAAGTTCTTTGAAAATGGATTGCTAACTATTTGCAACCAGGCCTGATAGCATCACTGCTGACCCAATTTGATCAGATCGAATTGTTTTCTATCTTCTTAGGATGTCTAATTAGCTTTGACCAAATACATTTAGGGTTGATTTGAGTTGTCCAAGATTCAATTGGAACTTTAGTTTGAGTCTCATGTAATGAGATTTAACTCAGACTTGAAATCCATTCCAATTGGATTTAAATTTGACCCTGGATGTAGAGTGCTAGTGAATTGAGACTCTTGGTCTTCCTAAAGTGGTTAATGTACATTAAATTCAATCTCTCATTTAATATATAGAAATGATAGAAAACTCATCGATTCATTAAATGTGGGAATATGTAAAGGGTTTTGTCTCTTTAAATTCCAAAATAATAATTGTCATTAATAGTCTTCATAATGATGGAAGACTTTTAAACTATTTAGAATTAATTGTAGCATTAATAGCTATTATGATGAAAGACTTTTTGGTTAAGAAAGAATTAATTGTAGCATTAATAGCTATTATGATGAAAGACTTTTTGGTTAAGAAAGAATTAATTGTAGCATTAATAGCTATTATGATGAAAGACTTTTTAGCTAAGAAAGAATTAATTGTAGCATTAATAGCTATTATGATGAAAGACTTTTGGACTAAGAAAAAATTAATTGTAGCATTAATAGCTATTATAATGGAAGACTTTTGGGCTAAGAAAGAATTAATTGTAGCATTAATGGCCTCCATGAAGAAAGAAGACTTTTGGGTTACTCTTGAAAGTCTATATAAAGGATCCTTAGCCTGGAAAAGAAAAAAGAGGAGAAGGCCAATGAACATGCATAAGGCTTTGCATAGGCTTAGAGAAGTCTTTGTTTTTCTATTCTTCCACCTTAGATTAAATCTAGTTGGGCAAAAATAAGTGATAAATTCCTGTTAAGGAGATCAAGCACAAGATGGCTGATTCAACAAAGAGTTTGCTGCACCATCTTCATCAAAAGGATCTGCAAGGCGCTAGCACCCGATGATCCATCCAATTTGAGGAGTCTTCATCCTTGCGTAGATATTCATAGAGGCCGGACGTGTGAACGGCTCTAGTTCGGAATCCAGTAATCCGACAGGATAAATTTCAGTTGCATATTTCAATTTGACAAGGTAAAAATTTATATTTTAAATTTTTTTATATTAGATCTGATCTTTGATCATCTTATTACTGAGTAAATAAGTTTTAGATGAGATTTAAAACTTATTTACCCAATTATAAAATTTTAAATTCATTTCTTCCGCTACAAGATACTGATAGTATGAGAACCCATCTTATCCATCAATCCGGTCCTTCAGAATGTTCTAGTAGCAAACTGTCGAATGGTATGAATGAAAATGGCTGCTCAGTTCAAAAGAACCGAAGGAGTGTTCAGACTTCCCCTGGACCCAAAAGCAGCAGCTGCTTGTGGGTGTTGGTTGCAGAAGATTGTATGTGCTAGCTGCTTGTGGTATGTGCCGGTTGTTTGTGCCGATGGTCCGTAGACTACCAATTGCTGTTGGCACAACTTATCTTGTTCTAATGTTCCCTAGGGCCCCAAAATATGAGCAGAATCTCATGCCAGAGGATCAGAGATCCTGTGTCATGTAAGCCACTGGCACATTTCGACCATGTGGAATTGTACTTGATCAGCTCTTCTGGAAATCCCTCCCCTACACCGTTCCAATTGCACAAGAAGTGACCCTGAACCATTTGGTAATTTATAAGTGTGATATATAAAAGTAATCAAGTGAGGATGCCATTCCATATATATTATATATATATATGAATGTATGCATGCTTGCATGCATCCACTAACTTTTGGATCTGCAAGGGCATATATATGTATGTATGTATGTATGTATATGTGTGTCTGCGCATGCACATGCGCATAGCTTTTGGACATGTAATGGCAGTTTGATCAAACTTAGGACTGGTTCAAAATTGACTGGGTCTAAAATAAGGGGACTAATTCTGATGTTCCAAGCCTGAAACATTCATGTAGGCCTGCCTATTTATCGAAAATGTGAGCCGAACTCTTCAAGATAGGTAGGCTTTGTGGCCAATGCCTAGGTCAGATGAGGAGAAAAACCAATAGAATAAAGCAAAGAGAAGGCTTTGCACTTGTTGTAATGACAACAAAGATTAACATAATTCCCTAACAAACATCACAATTCATCGAATTATATTTCACTAGAATTGTTTTACTTAATACAAAAGAAGATTCTCATAAATCAAGGAAATTTTGGAGTGCAAGAAACGCATACAAAGAAGTTTTAGAGCTTATAAGGGTGTGAAGTAATTAACCATTAGCAAATGAGATAAGGCTTGTCATATATAGCATACATTAAGAGAAAAAGTAAGATTTACAGCACCGACCAATTCAATTTAGTGCGAAATGAATCGATATCGATCCATACCTTTCAATATCAATCTATATGCCCTAATATTGGATGATATTATAGTTAAGAATGAGAAAAATATTGATATCTTATTTCGATATAGAGTGTATATTATATCGTACCAATTCATACCCATCAAACTAGTAATATTCTAAGATGATTCTCGATACTGATAAAGTAAAGAAGCACCAATTGAACTTCCAAATGATTTACTTTCACCAGATTTAAACGTTTTTTTAGCTTCCTATTACAAAGCATTACAGCTCCTAGCATCACAAGATACCAACAAAACCCCATAGAATCAACATACTTAACAACAACTGGACAAACCTAAAGCAGGAGCTTACTTCAGAACCTGTTAAGAAAGGGAGGTAAGAAAAACTGTTTTACCATTATGAACTGTAATTTTTTAAAAATTTTAAATATATATATATAAATAAATAAATCAAAAACACGCTGCACTTGACCTTGAGACATCTCCCAGTTTATCTGAATTGATTAGGTGTGGTAAAGCTTATTTTGGCTCTGCCAAACAGCAATAAAAGTCTCCCTTGGCTTATCTGGATGGATTGTGGCAGACAATTTGTTGGTTTTGGTTGGCCTGTTTCATGCTCCGAGGATTAGATACGCCGTGTCCTTGGTATGTAACTTTTTGCTTGCCTATTGTCCTTACGTTGAGTTATCACCAGTATTAATTTCCCTGCTCGTTTGAAACCATTAGGTCTGCCATTGTTGTGCATCTTTTGCTTTCAGAGAAGCATTGATGGACCAGTTCAATGTGAAAGCTGGACCGCAAAAATTATTCTAACAATTTCAAGTGGTTCTTTACGATTGATCATCTGATACGCACGATCTCCACTGGCGTCTCTTAGAGCTTTTTTTTTAAAAAAAAAAATAAAAGATCAATTATAGAACAATTATTATATTTATTATTATTATTATATATATATATATATATATATATTTATTTATTTATTATATGTTATTAGATTTGAACTCTTGATGTCAGGACTTAAAAAGGATTGGAGCGTGAGATCTTTGTCGGCATGCATTTAGCCTCACATAACCGGTTATGCATTGGAAAGATGAAATCTAATTAATACTTTTTGGTTGTTGCAAGAATAATTAACCTAATTTCACCTAATCTTTGATCCCTCCCTTCTTGGGTAGGTTAGGGTTGACATCATCAAAAGTATTTTTAATATGTTGGGCAAGTATCTACTCTAAATACTACCAATTAATAAAGGTCTTCAAAAAATTTACATGAGGATCACAATATATTACTATTAATGAAGATGCTAGCATATATATATTATTTATCAATTATAGATCTTAATTTTTTGCCCTTACATTTTTAATCATTATATTTATAAAGATCGGTTAATGATATTAAAAAAAAAAAAATCAAGGAGTGCCATTGTTATGAGCCATGCAAGATGGGCAAGAAAGAAAAGAAAGCATGAATTTTTTTTTTATTTTTATTTTTAACTTGAATTGTGGATGCACACCTAAAATGTAATTAATCTATAAATCTCAATATCTAGCACCAAGAGTGTTCACATCCAAAATTGATTTCAAGCTTCAATGGCTAAAGAAAATGTTCAAAATCGAGGAATAAACCTATAGAAGATTGGAATTAATTTTCGGAGGAACCCTTTAACACTCATTTTAGTGAAAGAATTAAAGAATAGGAATATGAAAAGGCAAAGAGAAGTTGCATATATACCTATCTTTGTACTGTTATGTTGAGCTTAAGCCTACGTAGACTTATGATATGATCCAATTTAACTCAGGTTCATACATGTACAAAGCATAAACACAAGTATAATTTAAATTTTAAAAAATAAAAATAAGATAAAAAATAAGATAAAAATATATACATATTCTTTCTATTTTATATAATTAAATTTAAATTTTAAAATTATAATATTTTTCTTTTTTAGTACTATTCCCAAATAGATATAAAATAAATAAAATATATGTATTAAATAAAAAAATATTTCTAAAATTTAAAAAGAGTTTAATTGATTTGAAACTATAGTTTAAAAAATATAGATGAAATTTTTGCTTTTAAAAAAATAAAATTTATAATATTCAAGTGAAATAAAACACTTATGTAGAGTTGCAATTGCTTAAAAGGATTTATGAGACATAGGATCCATCGTGTGAGATTTTTAGAAGTAAGATATAAAGATTTTTTTAAAAAATAGAATTTAAATAAAATAGAGTTTTAATCCTTTTGCACTCGTCTGTTTTCGATGCCTTCATATATGGGTGCTCTATTTCTACACTTATCTAATATATATATATATATATATAATATAAATTAAAAATATTTTAACTAGGAAATAGCTACTTCATTTTTCGTCATGTGTATAAATAAATTAAATAGTATATAAAAAATTGGTTTTATGATTAATGCAAGATGTGGGGAAGGAAGAAAAAAAAAAAAAAAAAAAAAGGCTCGTTGCTGTAAGCCTAACATAAGTATAACAATATTTTCATAATGGCCAGGTCTTGAAAGAATTTATTTTATTTAAATCCTATCAATTCTATTTTTTTTAAAAAAGAAAAGATTCCATTAATTTTTAATCTACAATTCTGAATCATTTTTTAAAATTTTTAGATTTTTTTATCAAATGTATGCATTTTATTTAACTTACATCTCTTTTGTTTTGGATAGTTTAATTTTAAAATTTGAATTTAATAATATCAAATTAAAAAATAAATTCATAGTTTTCTATTTTTTTAATTTTCAAATTCAAATCGCATCAGCAACCATGCATTGCATAGACATACATGTTAAATAATAATAATAATAATAATTAATTGATTTTTTAATCAAAATTTTTTCAGGATGAGATAACGGTCCTAAATGCCTGTCATGTGGGATGGCGTGAGGGACTACGGCAGGGGATGACCAGAACGAGGCAAGAAAGTTTACGGCCATATTCGTGGGGAATTTGATGATGGGCTCCTATATGCGGACAATAATGGGACAACTCCACTGGGCGAGGAATCCGGAAAACGACGGTCGAATCGGTGCTCCGCCGGTGGCACAAGAAATGAGGTTACGTGATGCTATTGGTATCCTTGTCTGACTTCGGTTCTAACAGCTCTAAAGACACGTCAGCGCAGCGGTGTACAGGGGACAGCGTTGATTCAACGGTCGGGATCGGTCTATCATCTGGAAGGATTCAAGATCCGCAAAATCCAGTTCCTAAAATAACCACAAAAACTCCCTTCAAATAAAATAAAATATCCACGAAAACCACCCCAACTAAACTTCCCCAGGACTGGACCAACCTCACATAAAGGCTCCCCTTTTTTTTCTTTTTCCTTTTTTTTTTTTTTTTTTTTTAGGATGACTGAAGAGAGAGCTCCCTGGATTTGTATTGTTTTCGTTCATATTTTATATATCCTATCTATTCGATCTGAGTTTCTTCTGATTGGGATCTGAGGCAGTTGCTGGGTGGTCTCGTTCAAACGCCTCCCAGAGTTGCAAGGTATTGTAGATTCGGCTCTCTCCTCTCATGCTCTTGCCATTTGTTTTTCAATATAAAAAGATGGTTTTTTTGAATGGAGATGTTGAGAGGTTCATGTTTGAGGTGGTTTGGATTCCTTGCACATGGGCAAGCTGGTCTCTTTTTGTTTTGTGCCCAAATCCAAAGAGCAATAGATTTCTTTAATTGTGCGTTTTAGGCCACAGTCTGTACTCTATCATCCATCTCTTCAGGTTGCAGGCATCAATTTGCCAATAGAAAATGGCTTTCGATTAGAAATATGAATAGGTTCATGGTATTAGTCCAGTCGTTTCTTTTGCCTACCACACCAAGAGGAGCAGGAACCTATTCTTCTAGTCTTGAGGACATTGGTTTTTCTATAAAGAAGGTTTATTTGCTTTGATATGGGACTGTTGTTTACCTCTGTTTTCTTCTTGTGTTCCTCTTTGGGGCTGAAATAATAGTGGCATCTTGTCTCAGGAACATGGGTCGCCACCATCACCGCCACCATGACCATGAGAGTCATAGCCCGTACGATGACCCCTTCTTGGCCTGCTGTTGCTGGCCCTGCTATCTCGTTACCTCCTTTTTTAGAGGGATTGGAAGGTGCCTGTTTGTCTCCTGCTACCCCGTGTTGCAGTGCTTTGGATTGGATGAATGCCGGCATCGCCACCACCATCACCACCATAGTCATTTCAATTGATTTTATCAATATAGTCTGGCCAGCCATAGATTTGTCAATATGATTCAAGAACTGCAGAAGCTTGATTTAATGTTGTGACAGGCTTCTTTCATGTTGATGAATGGGATCACATGGGCTAATTCTGTGCATAATTCAATAGGAAGTGATTCATATTCCTTACTTCAGTATTTATTTGGCATTTGATATGTTTTGGGTTATATTTACATCTCTGTTTCTTGGCTCGTCTATTAGGTTAGCAGTATGGAGCTAGTTAGATCTCATTGAAAGTTCTTGCTTCATGCTTCATTTCATGGTTGTATTGTCTTTGAGATTTCCAAGTTCTATTCATGGCAAGCTTCCAAGGACTAACAGGTCACAGCACCTTCAGCTAGGAATTTCCAATTCATTGACATGATATGGGCTTGGTTTTGGTCAAGCAGAAATGGTCTTATTCTGCCAAAAATTCCAATCAAGCAACAGCTTGGTGAATAGATTTTCAGTACCACTTTTTCATCCAGAATGAGTATTTCATATTGGATTGTAGATCAAGTAGAAATTTCTATGCAAATACCTTCTCCAAAAAAGATAACGAGAAAATTCCATAGAGTTTACATATCCAGCGATTATTTTTTTCCTAATTATATCTTTATCCTTTTCTTTTAAAGAAGTATGTCATTGCTGTTCTATTTATCCATGAAGCTTAGTCTTGCCGCTTTGTCAGTTTTGATTTATTCAATGGTAAACCCGTGTGAAAGCTCCATGTATGATACAAATGTCTGTAGTTATTGAAAGAAGTTAGGATGTAATTTTAATATGACAACAGGCCATGGCAAGGCTTTTACTTCAGGAAAAAAATATAAAAAACAGAAGCCATGACCAAAAAAAAACTTCTGACAGAAATTAGTTACTTTGGCACATGAAAAACTATGTACTTTTCCAATGTCATTGTTTATCATCTGCAGTTAGATTGTTACACTTGATTCTATCAACTTGTGTTATTGTTGAGAGTTCAGATCATGAATTCTAGATTTCTTCTGTTACACAAATCTATGAGTACAGGATCCATTATATTTCTCTGCCAGGCATCAGAATTACACCTTTGCAGGCATAGGAACAGACATAGATATGTGCAGCCGCATGCATGTTTTGATCGAGGCAAACATTCATTTTGCTCCTATCAGTGTTGCCGCAAAGAATCGCAAGATAAAAAAGAATTATTACGGTGTGAGATTTTTGGAAAAGAAACAGAATATTAGTAAAATTTCTCATACTAATCAATCATTTTTTTCTGATTCTTTTCTAATTTTATAAAGTTAACTAGAATTGGTTATCCACTAAATTTTATAGAAGAAATGCATAACCTTCATTTGAAAACAAAAAAAAAAATGCAAGAAAAAAAAAAAAATCCTCCATTGCAATTTTCAGCTCTCTCGAATTAGATCATCCTAGCACTACTTTATGCAAAATAAGAAGTTTCTTTTTTCTTTTAATGATTTTTGACAAAATAAGAAGTTTGAGCGTACCTAAGAAATAAGGATGCATGGATTCATTGTCAAACATTGATTAGCGGAAGGGTTTCCTTTTGTCTTTGCCGGCTAGAACGAACTGAATCCATTCTACGAAGTGACTTCAACAAGGCTGTCACATAGTCTACAAGGAAAAGTTATGAGCTCGCTTGAAAATAGCTCTTGTGGAGTTGCACATTACCTCAGCTTTTGTGGGCAGCATTGCCAAATGTTCTTCAGCCATCGCCGGTTGCTTTGCTTCAAGAAAAGTCAATCGAAACAGAGAGTAGCTAGAGCTTGCTAGCTAAAAGTTTGATGTGATCAAACGATAGGAAGCCATTCAGGATTTACCGAAAAGAAAGGAGAGGCAGTTAAATTGGACACTCAGGTTTTGTGAATTGTTTTGATTAAAGAGACAGGTTCGGTTCTACGATGGAATGCTTTTAAATCCACTCAAATGGAGTATCATAATCTATATATGTGATGGACTTCAGCAACAAAGGAGTAATCTCAAGAGTTAGAGTGGAAAGAAAATTACATTAATGGCATCATGAAATTGCCAAGTGTTAAACCACGCATAGTAACTGCAAAGCATTTCAAACATAAACAACACATCTGATAAAAAGCCAAGAAAATGCTCATAATAGAGAACAATCACATGAACATAACTCTGAGACATCTCTCCTCCACTCTACCCTAAGGGCTTCTGACCTACACTACTGAGCATGTGAGGAGAGAAGCCCTTGAGGGAGAGTGAGTGCTAGATGCCTCCTAAGAACATGATCTCTCGTGGGTTGTTCTTCTCTAGTGCTTATTGCTTCTTTGGTTGCTTCACATTGAGGATTAGCCAGATGCTTTATATAGATCTCTGGGTGGGATAAACATCAGTTATTAAGATCTCCCATTACAGACTGGATAGAGAATAAGATCCTCCTGTCCACCCACTAGGCACTTTCCGTAAACCCATTGAGATTTGTTTTTAGGGGATATCATTCTTATCTTGTTCAAAATTTCATACTTTTGTTGTGGTTGACTTCTCAATGTTACTCCCTGTTGGGCTGACTCTTGGGATGCTCCAAAAGATAGCGTCTGCTCTTATTAGAGAATATAGGATAAAAGAACTGAAATCATGTTAGCTGAATTCAAGTTGAGGTTCCCTTGCGTCTTTGATATAGGATGCAAAGATGAAGATGCGATGACTCAACTTGCTTGATTGAATTGCAAAGATTATCTTTGATGCGCTTCCTTTGCAAATTTTAATTGTTGGTCGACAGTGATGGATATAACTTAAAATCATCATTTCCAGTCACCATTAACTTGCACTTAATGTTTTAATCTAATTGTACCTCTGTTATTGTCTATAAATCGCCACCTAGATTTGAGTTAATATGATTTGATGATGATCTATTTTAACTGCTGAAAATAAGTCCATGATCATGATATAGTTGTGTCTAGTCATTCATCTCTGAGGACTCCACCTAATCAGCAATCTGTAGTGATTAGCTTTTGAGAGGCCACCCTAAGATTGTTCAAATATAACCTATAGCTCATGATCTGAGAAAGCCTTTGCGGTCTGCGCTCAAGTACCGAGCCTTATCAAAATGAGGACACCAGTTTTAAGGAGTTTATGTGTGGAGATATATTGTATATACAACTAATTATTATTATAAATAAAGGGCATATATAGTCATGATCAGGGATCTTCTTCATTAATTAGGTCTGATATTTTTATACTGAAACAACCAAAGTATAGAACTAGAAAATATTACTGTTGTGATCGATTTCAGTCTAGGAGCTTTTCCTTTATAGCTTTATTTTGAGAGAACTTTCATATATGCAGCTTGTGTTTACTTGATCTTCCTACTGTCTGATTTTCCTTTAAGCGGGCATGTTATTTCAGCTTTAACAGCACCTGAAGCTAGTTTAGCAAACTATTCAGCCAGTAAACCGCTAGACTATATAAAAGGCAGAGGTTAAAATTTGCATACCCAGAGTCCCCTTTATACATCTCATCGTCTCCCCCTTGCTATGAAATGCCAATTGTTTCAGTGACATAGTTGGCAATCTTTTACTATAGTATCTCTTCATCTAACAATTTTGTATGATTATATGTGGCTAGATCATGATCTAGACTGTTTGAAGCCATCATATTGTGTCAAACTTGCTCTGAGTGGATCTCAAGGCTCTATCTTTCGTTGTTCTATCAGAAGAGGCTCTATCTTCCTTGATCAACTAACCAAAGAATTGAATCCATATGTCCTGCAAGTTTCTCATGTCTTTCCCTTTTCTTTTTTTTCTTTTTTTTTTTGCCTTATTTTTATGTTTATTATTGATAGTTTGGAAATGTTTGATGGTTTAGGTTATGGTATTAATCAAAGATGATATATTATCTAATGGCAAGAAGAAAGACGGGAAAAGATTAGAAAGGAAAAAGAAAAAAAATGCCAAGTGAGAAGGGAATGAGAGATGGCAAGTACAAGAAGCTTCTAGGAAGACAGATTCTGGAAAAGAGGTTGCAAATGAATTCATGGCTGGAACAACAGACATCACTTCATTCACTCAGACCTTCAACTTCTTGACCCTGGGAGGTTTTTTCTTTATGCAAATGTTTAATATCTAAAATAGTTTCCAGCAACTATTTTCAAAATCATAACAGTTGAGGAAGTTATTGCCTGTATCTTCAATATGCTTAGATGATGTAGACACACATGATCATTGCTGACTAACTTACCACTTCTTTTGTGGAGTTGGCACTTTTTGTCTTTTTCATTATCCACAGTACTTTTCTTCATTGTCCAAGTTGCTTCTCTGTGAGATTTCTTCTGTTTACCTTAATTCTCTTCTCCTTCTCCATGAAAATTCCTCCTTTTACTTTCCATGCAGGTCTGCTTCTCTCGTTTCTCACAGAGGTCTTTTGACATTTGGAAAGAGCTCTTCTCCTGTCTTTATCTCTCTTTATTTGCGTTGGAAAATTTTTCAACTGTTCTTTCCCAAATGAGGGTTCCATTCTTTCCTGCTACGTTATTATAATAATCCACTTAATTTTTGGATCCCATCCACTAATTGAGGATGGCCATTTCAACTACTAAAGAAGTCTAAAAGATTATCAATCTTATTTAAAACCTTTTCACCTGCAAAAGTGATGATGCGTTGCAGAATGAGCAGCAACAACAGCAAGAAGCACAAGGACTGTGGATATTGGTCTTCTGAAATTACTCCACTCGTGGCAAATACATCCATAATGGCAAAGAGCTGTGATCTGCTCATTTCAGTATTCAACCACATGAGACACAATCATTAGCTAGAACTCTTAAAAGTATATAAAACATTAAGTTGACAATATTTCCATCCACATGTACTGACAGTAACATCCATACTTATATTTCAAACATGTGGAAGTGGCTGAACTGAATGAATTCAATGAGAAGGGTATAAAACTTCTGCACTTTTTCGACTTGCAATTGGTTTGGAGCTCCAGTTATAATATAAACATGGATAGAATTGCTTAAAACTCCATAACTGGTCGTGGCAGGATTCTAACCATGTTATATCATTTCAAATGAGCGTAGTAAACAATTCAAAATTCAAATTGTGAATTCGAATTGTTGCTATAACTTGTTTTCTAATTTTGATGAAGATTCTTGAGATACCAGCCTGCAATCTCTTGATGATTTGATGAGGAATTTCAAGATATGATTTGATGAAGATCTTTGACATATGATGAAGGTTCTCAAGATATTACCAATCTATAAATAATTCTGTAATGATTTTTTTCTTATATGTACTAAATGCCTATGTAATTCTTCTGTGATCTCTCTATAAAATATCTTGTACATTATATATATATATATATATATATATATATATATATATATATATATATATATATATATATATATATGTGTGTGTGTGTATGAGAAAGAGAGAGACAAAGAGAAAGAGTACCGACTAATGAAAAAGCAAGTAATTTGGTCATATTTTCCTCTTCCTTTCTCTTAATACCATAGTAGTATATTTTTTCTTAGTATCAGAGCCTAACTTAACTTCATCACCTTTCTTGTGCAACCCTAGCCATTTTCTTCTCATCAAAAATTCCCATAGTAGCATCATCACAATCTTCACTTGAAGTTGAATCCACTTCTACTCAATATCTTGTCATCTCTAAAATCTCTAATCTAATCATGATCAAGCTTGATAATGGCAACTATCTCCTTTAAAAGTCTCTCTTTGAACCAATTTTACATAGACATAAATTTATGTCCTTCATTGATGGCACAAATCCATCATCTACTTCAATACATCCTACCTATGCTTCATGATATGAATGCGATCAGATGCTTCTCTCCTATATCAACGCTACATTATAAGAATCAACAGTTCTTTATATAGCTGGAGTCACTTTAACAAAGCAAGCTTAGGACATTCTCTCTTGTTGCTATACCTCTCTTACTCCTTTTCATGTCATGACTATGAAATCGACACCTTCATCACATAAATAAGGGTTCATCCTCCATGCAAGAGTATCTCTAGTAATTCAAAGCTTTTTTCTGATAAGTTAGCTATGTGTGGATTATAGTTTGTACAAATGCATAAAAATGCTTCCATATTTATAACTAATGAAACAAAGACTTATGAAAAATATAGAATATAAATATATTATAAAATATAGAATAAAGATCAAACTTCCATTTAAGAGGAAAAAAGAAAAACTAGAAAGAAAAGTTGCATCTTCATAAACTCATCTTCGTTGATTGTTTACCCATAACTTTTGCTCCTTCATAAGCACTCCATTCTTTGCCTTCTCCGAAGAATATCAAAACTTTATACATAAAACTTGCATTAATATAAATAATGGTTAATTAATTTTTAACAGTGATTGATGGAAACTATTAATGTTTGTCTTGAATTCATAAACTCAAAAAATATATATTTCCATATCTATGTAGGACTTAAGTCTTACTTCATGTAGTACATTGTAAATCTCTTCTCTATATAAGTACATGTAGTCCGAACCTCTAGAGTAACCCGGGTAACTTAGAAAGTTATTAAGAGAGTTCAAGAGGGGATCTTATTAAGTGTAAGAAAGTTTAAGGATTTGTGAGAGGGAGTTTCTAGTCGAAAAATGATCCTTAAAATTTTAGAGTTTGATAGAAGACAGTTTTTGTAATCTCCAAATTTTCTTTATAAAATTTCTATGGTTACTCTCTTGTTTATTTTACTCTCTCTTTTTTTTTTCCAATCTCTCTTTCTTTGTGTCTTTATTATAACAAGTGGTATTAAAGCTTTTTCTGCATGTAAAAGCTTCCTTTAGCCACAACAAAAACATACTTTACTCCTTTTTTTTTTTTTTTAATTTTTTGAATAGCTTAGCTAGATGAATTTTAACATTTAATACAACAAAGGAGTATCTGCTTTCTACCCCATTAACTCTATAAGCTTGTAAATCATTTTATCTTAACAAATTTATGGTGGACCTCCTCTCTCACTTTTCTCTTAAAAAAAAGAAAAAGAAAAAGAAGAAAAAGGAAACAACAACAAGGGAGTAACATCATCTACAGGGAAAAGTTATGAGACTAACCAGAAATTTAGGTACATGTCTAGTGGTGATTTGCCCATTATCTTAGCATTGTTGGTTGCATTAAAGAATGTCCTTCAAGGAGCATGAATTCTGCGGGCATGGGCATTGTTGGTTGTTTTGCCTCAATAAAAATAGGTGGCAAGAGACCGCTGCTGGAAGCTAGTAGCCGAGCTACGTGAAATCTAGTGATGACCGATGATGAACCAGAATCCAGGCTTTATTTACAGCATAGGGAGGCTATTTTACCTGGATTTTGTGAACCAGTTGATTAAAGCAAAGGTTCTGCGAGGGCTATCTTAGCATTATTCTCATGAAGTCCACTCAGATTTTGAGTATTATGATATATATGTTCTTCATGGAACTCGGCAACCGAAAAGTTTGATCTCAAGATTAAAAGCATTTAATTCAAAAACAAATCATTCAACTTGTAATACAAAAATATACTTATGTTATATAGTGCAACACTTATGCAAAGTAATGGCAAAGCATTTATAAACATAAGCTACATCTCAGGAAATTCTCAGAAGAAAAGACGATCTCAAGAGCAAAGACATACATCTCTCCTTCACTCTACCCTAAGGGCTTCTGACCTACACCAAAAAGCATGCGAGGAGAGATGCCCTTGAGGGAGAGCGAGTGCTAGATGCCTCCAAAGGACACATTCTCTACTGGAGTATACATCTGCAGTGTTTGTTGCTTCTGAGATTGCTTCATACGAGGACTCACCAGATGCTTCATATGGACCCCTACATTCGGGATCAACATCAAAGTATGAGATCTTCCATTATGCACTGGATAGAGAATAAGATCCTCTTCTCCTCCCACTTGGCCTTTCTCTGTACTCCCACTGAGATTTGTTTTCGAAGGAAATCAATCATTCATTCCAGTGTGCTTCAAAATTTAATACATTTTCTCGTGATTGACCTCTCAAACCTACTCGACGTGGTTTCAGGTTATAAGCAAGGAAGGTGAGTTCTTGCATTATGGAAGCTTTTACGTAGTCTGCTAGAGGACTTCAGAGAGGCTGGTAAGTGCAATGTATGATTCGAATATGGGGGCCTACTGGACTGACTCTTGGGATATATTTATTGGAAGCTAGCCTGTGTTATTATTAGAGAATAAAGGTTGAAGAATTTGGAATCATGTTAGTTGAATTCAAGTAGAGATTCCCCTCATGCCTTTGACAACAGATAAGATCATGATTCTCGAACTCGTTGCCTTGGAATGCAATGGTCGTTCTTGATACGCTTCCATCACTATTAAAACATGGCTAGGTGGCAGTGACGTGCAATATCTACGTCACGGGTGCAAACCTACTCAAAAAACATGCAATCCTTGCTATATTTCCAAGTTGTTTGCCCTTTGGTTCAGTTGTCTCCAACGCATCAGCACGAACATATATTTTTAATGCCTTTCCGCTCCATGATAGTGATCTTGCCGAGGCATTCTTTGACAGGAGATCATGCAGACACATTTTACAACAAAATATCTGCATCTTTTCTAGTTCTCACTTATAGAGTTATATTGTAATGAACTTGTTCCAAGGACCATCCACAAGTTGAAAATAAGGTTGGGATCTAAGTTATGCTTATGAATCATGATCTGAGAAAGCTTTCCCTAGCAGCTTTCAACCTCATGTATATTTGCACCCTATTTATGTTGGGAGGCTAGGATGCTAGATTTTAAGGTATTCTTGAGCATCCTAAATGTGGCTCACCATTGTTGCAAGAACATGTTGGGACTGCTTTATTACCTATCTCTTCATCAAACAAGTTTTGAAATAACTAAAATCCTACATGTAAGCATGGCTAAATTGCTGAAAAATTGTTATTAAGGTATTTTTGAGACAGCCGATGCATTTTGTTGCCCTTATATTCACACGTACACATACACATGCACAAAAATAAAATATAAAAAAATAACAAGCTAATGTATATTAAGGATGATATTTCAACCTATAAAGTGAAAAGGCATCCCACCCTGCACTATTTGGGTGAGAATTTCTTATTTTTTGTGGTGATAGAACGCAAACAATAATTATTTTTGTTCCTACTAGTAGGAACCAAGCAAAGATAAAAATAAGTATATCCCCACTCTATCCATATTCTGTTGATCCTGAGCTTAAATATTATAGTATTCTTATATATTTTTATGTCTATAAGATTGCTCTTATGATTTTTATTAAAACTTTATATATATATTATTATAAAAATAAAGGGATAAGAAGAGATAGAGTGAGATGGAAATTCATCATTCCCCTGTCGGATGGATGGAGATGGGGATGAAAAAAATTCCTTACTGGGATGAGGGGATGAGGATTGTGGTCTTTGACCCCACCCCATTGCTATCACAATATACATATGCACAAGCACATGCTCACATATACGCACCTTTAATTGCTTATGTTTTTTATTAATAAATTGCAACCATTGTTAAAAAAAAGGATAAAAATGGTATTTTAATAGTTGACTAGTCTAGTTAGTTTTTTTTATAACAAATATTGGAGATTAAGGCTTTATGAAATCAACCCATTGAGCATCTATAAAAGATAGGTATGTAAGTTGGGGAGGAAAATTCAGTCAATTAACAAAGTTTAAGAAATTGTATGGTAGAAATCTACTTATTACTAAGTAATAATATTATTTAATTCCCTATTTGAGTAAGTAATTGTGGTAGAAGCACATAGTGGAGACAATGAATCTTTAATTTAAAAATCCATTATTGATTTTGTAATAGTCATATATATATATATATATATATATATATATATATATATATATATATATATATATAAAGAGAGAGAGAGGAAGGTAGATTTAGTTATATTCAAAATGTAGTTAAGTTTAGAATCCAATCATCTTTCTCATCCTTTAATTTATATGGGTCTCGGAGCTATCCCATCTTTTTTACTTTTATCTTTGAGTTTCGTGAACTGTTTGAATTAAAGGATGGGTAAGATGATTGGATTTAAACTTAACTACATTCGAATATAGCTAACTCTCTCTTTTACTCTCTCCATTTTATCTATACTTAAAATCAAATTAACTTTGATGGTTCAAAGAGTTTTAACATTTGTTCAGACATGTCGCTACCAACCTTACGCATTGGCTCGCACGGCAAAGCCTCCTACTACATTGGTTAGTGGAATATGTGGCAATGAGGCTTCTTAATCTGCTGAAGTGGCTTTAGAATTAAACTTTTCTACTCCTAGGCACCCTTGCATAGAAGCTCTTGATAATGATTATTGCGCTAACCTTTTTGCTCTTTTTAATGGTAGTTGCCTTACCTTTTTTCTATGTTTATTTTTAAAATTTTGCTCTTAACATGACATTTGTGGCATTGAGTCATCTAAATCAAATTTCACTTTCAAATCCTCCAATGGATCTAGGAAAAAAAAAATGCATTTAAAATACAAGAGATCAACTCTCTCTTCAAAAATATTTGCATGTCTTACCATTGTTTATTAATATATGAGCAAAACTTATATGCAGCTCGGAAGGTATTTGCCATCAAATTTTTTCATTTAATAAATGACACATCGACAAGTATTATATTTAACAAATGATATATTTATCATTATTTTTTTAATGAACATGCATCATCTATTAAGAATGATGGTTATAATAGGGATAGTAATTCGTGTTTTCATATCATATTAAAACTAAGATATAAAAGTATGTAGTTCGATACAAATATGACATGATTAATTAATTATGTTAAAAATTCAAATATGAATACGATACGATTATTATGCATGTAATATGACATAAATAACCCATTTAATAAATAAATTGTATTGGATTGACACAGTACCTCTTGCTCATCATGAATAGACACAATTTGCTTAACGTAAATGGCATGATTCGACCCACTTAAAACAATCCACCTAATATGTCATAACTAAATGGGTTTTAAATGAGATACTTTCGAATTGACGAGTCAACTTGCGACACGATTATTTCGTATCATGATCGTATCGTCATGTTTATGGCTTGAATCTACTTAAGATCAATTCGAACCCACTTATTTCATGTTGAGTTTGAGTCATATTCGCGTGTTATATTCAATATTGCCACCCCTAGGTTAAACAAGTATAACTCATTAATTAGAGGATCTGATGGCAAACAATTAATAAACTATACCTATGTTTCATCCTCTCTCTCTTTCTCTCTCTCTCTCTCTCTCTTCCTTTACGGCGATTAAGAAGGCCTCATGCAACGTTTCATCCTTTATCTCTATTATTTTTCAGTGCTAAATAGCCCAGCCCACCATCGGCCCATCGTATAACGTACCCGACCCGAACTCAGCCGAGCCTTGGACCGGGCCACGACTCGCCATGGACCGGTCCGAGTCCAGCCCCATGATGCATCCTGGTGGTCCCCGGCAAGCGACCCTCCCCTTCTCGCTGCCTCTCCGGAGTTCCCCTCCTTCGGCACCGTTTCCGCCGCCGTAAAAGCCTAACCCGTAAGCCTTCCGCGATGATTGCTCCTTCGCGATATCGACCAGAAGATTTTTGGCTCTCTTCCTTCGCTTGCTTCCAGTTCCAGAACCTCTGCCGCCTCCGCCTCTTCTGCCCCCAACGCCGATCCGGATAAGCGACTGGATCACCTCCGCCGAATGCTCTGCCGCCGAAACCAGAGGAAGTGACCCTATCTAAAGCGATGTCACTCACCTCCTCGGCCGCCCCATCGACACTGCCGCCGCTCTCGGCTTCTTCAAATGGGTCGCCAGATGGGGCCACGCTATCACCACACCCCATGTGCTACGCCTTCCTTCTCAAAACCCTTCTCAGATCGCAATCCCCTGAAACCCATTCCATCGACGAGATCGCCATCGCCATGATCGATTCTTTCATCTCCGGTGACGAGTCTTGGATTCAATTGCAGCCATGGATCAAGAATCTAGTGGAAAGCTTGAGTTCGGCCTCTATTGCTACAACACTTTGTTGATGATAATGACCAAATTTGGAGTTGTCCATGAGCTGAATTCGATGATGCATGGGTTTTGGAAATATTGACGAAGCGAAGAGGTCTGGAAGTTGGACCGAGGCCTGATACGTTAACCTACGACCTTAAGATGCTGGGGTACTGTAGGAGTGGAGATATGGATGCGGCTCGTTAGGTGCTTGATAAAATGGGGGAGAAGGATCGATTGACGGATTTGTTTTCATATCATATTCTAATGAGACGCCTATGGGAGGCAAGGAGGGTGGATGAGGCTCTTGCGTTGTGTGCTACGATGGTGGTTGATGGGTTTGTCCCTGATGAGTACACTAATGGAATTTCGATGGAGGCTCTCTCTGTGGGTCGGGAAGGAGTAACAATGGGCTTTGGTTTGTCTAGAGGAGGGTTCCAGGCTGAATATTTGCACATAAACAGAGTTCATAAATTGGTCTTTGAGGAAAATAGGCTTGGACATGTGGAATGTTGTGCTTTCATGATATTTTTTGTTGAAGACTTAGTTCCCAGTTGTGCTCCTCTCCAATAGCTTATTGTCGCGAGGGAAAGAATGATGATGCATTTAATATGACAATTGATGGGTTCTGGTGGCTCTGGGACTGATGTTGGGATTTGTGAAGTATTACATCTCAATTTTATCAGAGGGGAAGATTTGGAAGTTGATGCCTTCAATCAGTAAATGTTTAAATTTGAGTTTCATACAAATGGTCAATTCAATTCAAAGAGGAAACATGAGTAGTGCCTAAAAAATTGTGCCAGCTGATAATGTAAACAGTTTGGTTCCATGACATCTTAACATAATCATCTGCTTAATTCCCTTTGGAAGATTGGACAAATGGAAGAAACCCATTCTTTTTGTAGTTCCTGCTTAAACATGTGATGTATGATGCACAAATAGATGGGCTATTCAAATTTGGAAGATTTGATCTTGCTCATTCTCTGCCAGAGGAAACAGTTTCTGGGAAATAAATTTCAGAGTTCTTACAACTTCAGTGTTTATATAAATAAGTTACTTAGGGAGAGAATTTTGTCAAAATACTTTCAATGACAAGATGGTATGGGGGAAAAGAGAATGGTTGTCACTATGGCCACCTATGATGTTCTTCTTGGTTAGAGTTGCAATAAGATAAACTTTGATATGCTCAAAAAATTTTGGGACAAATTGTTTCTTCAAGGTGTGAGTGATGAGATGGGTAGTAGATATGAGTGAGATTTGCTGCCAAGTGACTTGGAACACTTTATGAAGTGGCAGTACAAAAATGGGACTGATAAATTAAGTTTTATGTGTTCTAAATCACAAGACTGATGTTGCATTGAGATCAATGAGCAGATTGATCTTATTTTCCTGAAAAATCACTTCAGAAACAAAGCATGGTGATAGCGCCTGTGTTATGATGCAGGCATGTCCAACTATTAATGAGGAACATTCTCCTGGAACTTTTGAAGGAGATCATTTACACAAGCATGCCTTCATATCCTCTTATAGCAGGATTCTACTGAATTGGCCTTACAGGAGCAGTCATGTCACTCATTCCCTTGAAGGAGGTGTGCCTCCATTCTCCAGGTTTATATCCATGAACTTACCCGTAACTGTTGCTGCTAGAATTGTACAAGAAGGCATTAGTATAGATGGACACAGTAACTGAACGTATATGTTTTAAACTTATCGAGTGGTCTCGGATTCTACATTTTGATTGGTGATGAAAAAATTTTGTAGAAGAGCACATCATATTTTTTTATCTAACGCATCATGTTTTTATAGCTAAGCAGGGAGTAGTTAAGAAAATTTTATATTGATGGCCTCCTCAGAAGAGCACATCATGATTTCCACCCCCCCCCCCCCCCCCCCCCTTTTCCCTTTTTCTTGTCATCTGTCATCCAATAGTGCATTGGATGACCTGCAGGAGTAAAATTCACTAGAAGGTGAACTCTATGTTGCGTTTATTGCTAATACCTGTTTCTGCACAACATTCTGGTGACTTGAATGAGAATCATGGCTATAAAATTATAATGTTCAACATATGCTTTGTTAAGTCCTGCAGGGCTTGTTTTGATTACACAGCCCAACCAAACACTCAGGAAGCAGGTAAACAGACTGGCTTCTCATTTCTGATTGTTCTTATTTCAATATCTGTCATATTAGTAAAAATATTGTGTTCTCACTGTGTCCCTTGGGCAAATGTTCTCTTTCTAAACTGTTTTTGCTGAGATGATAGAAATGTTGAGGGAGATCCCTTTTTTTTTTCCTATTCACTTCCAGATAATTAATAGTGGAATATATATATATATATGAATATGTTCTTCTCCTGTATAATATAATGTGTTCCGATTCAGGTCCATGTCATTAGGCTACACTAGCAAATCCCATCCTTTGAACCAGTCCAAGTGCATGTTCAATCCTTGCATAAGTAGGCAAGAAACCGCAGAAACTTGGATCAGAGGTGTACCTGCCATTCTGACCCATTTTTTACCTACCATCCACTTTGCCTGCCAAACATATTTCATTGGCCTACATATAGTCCTATCTTCCAGGCTGTTGGGTATGACAATTTGCTCAAATGGTCAATATTTCGTTTAGTCAAATGAACATTATGTTTTGAAAAGCAGAGAACTCATCTGTACCAAGATCTGTTTGTTCCGCTGATGTAGGACAAGGCTCTACAAAGTCAGCCATTGCGATTCGGTAATGAGAATGTGGCAAAGGGTTCCACCATCCGAACTAAAGTCCAATAATTTTATATGATTGATTATAATTTGTGCTATATTTTGGCAATTGCATCTCTTTTTAATTTGAGGGTTTTTTTTTTTTTTTTGGTTCTTTTTTTGATAGTAGGAGGGAGGATCATTTTGGGAGTCCCGCCCTTAAATCAAACACTTGGGTTGGATTTTGGCATGGATTCTACCCATGTTACATGAACTGATTTTTTGAGAATACATTGTTCAACCTTTGAACCTAACGCAAGATAACTTTCTAGGTTCTCATGTAGAAAAAGTTTCATGCTTCATAGTTTGGAAGGTATTTCCAAGTAATCTGGCGTTACTTTTTTTGAAATATTATGGGTGGCAAAAAACTATGAATATCATTTGTTATCATCAGCTATCCCATGCCTCCTCTTTGTGCATAAATCAATACATATAATTTCTTTTATTATTTCATTCGTCTGAATTTGTAGTAAAGTTTAAATCTTTCTACAATCTTAAGCATGTTTTAGTAATCTAGCAGGATTTTACCTGACTGTATTCGTGAATTGGACAGCCTATTTAGACTGGTTCATATCAATGCAGTGCCCCTAGTCTAATCCCCATGGAAGGAAAGAGAGGATCTCTTTTCCTTGCATTAAATAAATAAATAAATAAATAAAAAAGAAGTTGGATTGGTACGGGTAGCCATAGTAATTTATGTTTTTATATGATAATTAGTATAACAATATATGAATCGTTAAGAACATAATACGATCATTATTAGATTGATACAGCATACCTTGTTTAAAATGATTAGATGCAGCTCAATTTATTTAATATTATTCATTTAATATATCAATAATTAAATATGTTATGCATGGATTACTTTCAAATAGACTGTTTAACTCATTATACAACATAATTATTTTATATTATAATTATATTTACGATATGAATTTATTAAGATTAATTTAAATTTATTTATTTTATATTGGTTTTGAACCGATTTTGCCATCTTTGGCCCACAACCTGCGGATTAGCCTAAGTTATCTTTTAATGTAAGATAGTTAATTTAAAAAAAAAAAAAAAAAATCAAAGCGCATACGTATTGCTCAACCATCGCCATAAGTGTACTTGATGCGGCTGGCAGAGAAGGGAAGCGCCAACCCGAGACCCGCGTTACTTACGTGGCAAAATCCTATTGGGGATGACACGCGCAAGGCTCTTTGAGAGTTGCTTCACCGGTAATTTTACAGGGCCCAACTGTTCTACCACAAGACAAACAGCGCACTTCTGGCATCCGCGGTGCGACTCACAGGTGTTAGATGGTGTGGTCTAACGTAAGCACGTTGCGGCAGACCCTAATTGGGCCTCGAAACGCATCTCTCCACAGTTTAAAGTTTCCATTCACGTGATTCACGCCAGCAGGTCTCCCTTCGTTATGATACCACTCTCACGTTGCCATCCGTCGAAGTGCCCCAGCCGTGGTCCATCGCCTCATTATTTTATAACTTTAAAGAACTATATATCCGGACAAAGAAAATATTTTAAATGACCCATGCTCAGATCTTTCAGGTCAGTCATGTGGACAGGACCTTAGTTTATATTATCTTATTTATTTGCATCTTTTTCTTCCATTTGATTAATTAATTTCCATTAGCCGCCGACCCCATGCATGCAAGTGGAACACGTGTGACTGCTACGTTAAACGCATAGTTTGCCATACTTTTTCTCCCCGTGCCACGATATTTTTTATTTTTACTGCGCTCTCTATCTCTATTCATCCTCTAATGGGATGAAAGAGAAAAAGAAACAACACCGGATGAATATCAGCTAAAAATTCACTTACAAAAATATTTCTTTCTTATTTATATCTTTTAGATCTAATAAGGTATAGGTTGAACGCATTAACAATTCTCATTATATATTTTTTTATGTCTTCTAATCAAGTATATGGTTATTATATTTAAATATTCTCGCCAGATAATAAATATTCAACTAAGAACCAATCATTGATATAGGATCCATTAAATCTAATTGGATTTGATGGAATTCCTATTAGCCGATGGCTCTCTTTCATCAAACGATGCCAGTTGTATCAGATTCATCAAACATTCTCTTGCTCGTATTTCTCTGGACCTCCTTTATCCACTGTAGCTTCGGTAGTTTGGTACCTAATTAGTTTGTGTATCCACTCATAATAACCGCCAAGTGGAGAGTCCATCACCACCATCCATTTATTGCGCTTTCCTCATAGACTCAGACCGTCCCATCACAGTGGGTCAGGGCTGGCGCAAGTAATGTGTCGTTTCCTATACTCCGCGGGACCATCGATCAGATGAGTGGTAAGAAGAGGTGGCTCGCTAGTAAAAATATCGATCCGAAGCCGGTAGTCAGCTGCCATTTGGAAGTTCTTGGAGAGAAGGAAGCTGCGAAGGCGTACGCGTCCCTTCGGTCGGTGCTGCGGCGACGAATAGAATCCCACCTGCGCCGGGTTCTTCCCCATCTCGAAACCCCTAAAAATAGGAGAAAAAAGACCTCTTCTTGGATAAGATCTCCAACTTTCCAATTAGGGTTTGCTAGGCGCGCATCCCGTCCTTTAGTGATCAGAACTACTCGAATCGATCTTCTTCTTCAAAATCCCGAATTTGTCGGCGCGCAATGGGGAAATCTAGGCTGTCCACACGCTGATTTTTGTGTTTTTTTTTGATCTTCAGAGTTGTCTGCGAGGAAAGGAAACGGTTTTGTGATTCGTTTTTCGTCTCGAAGATCAGAATTTTAAGCTAAAGATTGAATTTTTATAATCGGGGTTCCTCTATTGGAGTTTCAGAGCTTCATCGATCTGGATTTGTGCTCCGTGGTAACTGAGTGTTTTAGGGATAAAGTTATCTTATTTTTTTCTGTGGGAGATTATACTAGGGTTTTTGGATTTGTGGAAGAATGAAAGGTAAACGTTGTGGTTTTCGGTCTGGGTCCTGTTTCTCTAGGGTTCTTCTTTTGGGAGATTTGTGGTGGAGAAGAAGGCTTGAAGGTCACTTCACCTGAATCACTGAAAGATATTCTATGAGGAGTGTGTGCTATTGGGAATTTTGGTATTCCTCAGTAGGCGGTGGAACGATGCGGTCGGGACTTCAGTGGTATATCCGAAGAGTGAAATGAAAAGGCTTGCAAGAATTTTGATGATTTTCGATGCGTCCTTCAAACCTAAGCCTGGAGGGGATTCCCCACTTTTCTCTCTCGTGGACAGTGGAGGTGAGTATCTGATGTTTTTTATGCATAAATTTTGATGGCGTGTGGTTTGGCTGCTTAATGTTTTTTTTTTTTTTTTTTGATCAACTATCACTTGCAGTTTTTTTTTTCTCCCTCATTTGGCTGGGTTCCTAAATTGTTCCTTTGAAAGATTTTTTGTTTCTTTTTCTCTCCCTGTAAAGTGATCTTTGGTTTCTTGATTTTAGTTTCATGTAGTGCATCCCCTTATGGTGAAACAATTATTAAGAAAAAAGTAAGAAACTGGGTCTGCTTTATGTTGCCATGTTAGTATCTTTTATCTTGGATCGGCCATTCACTCATTAGCTCTTGCTCCTTTTGGTTCTTCATGGTTTGATTTATGCTATTTTAGGAACATATTTTCGTCTCTTGAGTGGCGATATTAGGTAGGAGTTCATAGAGAAAGAAACTTGATTCGGAGTATGTCATCATGATGTGTCCTTGTTCAGCATCTTGAACCCATTTTCGGAGATATGTTTTTTCTTGTGATGATGTGGATGTGCTGTCCTCATTCTCCATATATAAGAGCAGTCTAAAGTAAAACTTCGAATTTAAGATCGTTGTTGTGTTGAATTGCATAACTTTTTCTAATTCTTTGAAGAGTAATAGCTATATATGTTTATTATTTATTGAATCTGCCCGCTATTGGCATCATACTTGTCTCCAAGTATAATTTTGATCATTCAGCCAATACTATTCGCAGATATTAGGCACCTTCATACTTAGCACCATTCTATTCGGTTTCAAGTTTTAATTTTTTAAAGAGAACTTTATTTTTATTAATTTACCAGTTTTTGCTTCTTAATGATAATTGCATTTTCGCTGTCCAAGTATTGAAATGCATACCTCATCTGTGGTTTACGTTGGCTTTATATCCAGTGATGATATGCTGTTGATGTCCAAGTCTCTTTTAAATATTTTGATGTATATTAAATCCTTCCATGTGAACTTTCAATATACGCCAATTCCTTCTTGTGACAAAGTGAGGGATATGCTACTTTTTACAGCAAAGGCATGGAATGCACAGAATGCTGGAGCGTGCTGCAATCCTTGTAGCCAGACGATTTAGCAGGTAGAACCTTTAATAACAATGGATGTTGCACCTGAAGAAGAAAGTCGTCAGGCAGTCTATCTCTTTTTATGGTGGCCTTCCAGAACATCACAATTCGCTTCAGCACTTATTAGCAAAAGCTTTGGTGATAACCTAAAGAAAGCACTGATCAGAAAACGGTGATATGAAGTTAGTGTCAATTTAGATTGAAGGTAATCTCTGCCCCATCCTGATGAGCGTGTAGTAGATAATAGAGTTTTGGATATAGTAATGATGAATGCATGGCCCCAAATGTATGCTGACAGTCAAATTGAATTTGTTAAAAGCTTTCCAAGAAGCGCGCGCACAAGTATTGTGTTGAGAAAAAGGGCTATCACGCAGTTCACCCCACATTACATTACTTGGTACTGTCCTGAAGCTTTTATCCTTCTGAGCAAACAGTGCAATCAAGCAGTGCATCAATCATGGAAAATATTGTGCCTTCCCGCGTTGATCCAGAACAGGACTTCGGGAAAGCAGAGGTTATGATGGGAAAGATGTTGTGATCCAAAACTTCCGTTTCAAGTCTGTGTATTTAAGGTTAAGCTAATGAAAGGTCAGAAGCCTTCCAGCTCTTGGTGAGATTATGGTGACTTTGGACTCTCTCAATCAGAAACAATGAAGGAAAAAGAAATACACAAATGAATGTGCTGAAGAAGCTAATCCAATCGCTTGGTAAGCCCTCATGCTAGTTCCTCTATTATTTATGCTGTTTGAGTAAGGTGGATTACTTTACTGACCACAGAAAGCAGATGTGTGCTATTGAAGCAGGGTCCTCATGATGTTTGAGGTAGTTTTTACAGGCATGGATCTCTAAGAAGATTAATAAATGTATTGGAGATCCTGATGCAGATGAAAGAAAACATACTGTGTTTCAAAAGCTGTGAACAAGATGCACAGGTAAGAACTGAGCATTCTTGTAGAAGGTTATAATATGTTAATCGTGCCTTCCATGGCAAGTCAAATTTATTTGAACCACGTCCACTTATATCTTGCAATGTGTAAATATAGATTGGGAAAAGATTCTCAGGGATGTTACCATGTTGCCAGCTCTTGTCATTAACAACATGACAGTACAGAGGTTTGTTTTTCAAACTATCATGATGTACACAGTGGCAACTGGTCTTTATAAGGCTCTATCAAGCATTTCTTCTGAAAGTGCTTATTTGTTTTTTAAGGTAAGCTGGACAAGAGTAGTGCTTAAAGCAATCTGTGCAGGTTTTCACAGGGAGACCACTGAGCCAGCCATTTGTTTGAGTGAAGGTTGCTGAGTTTTCTTTAAGATCCTTGTACTTTTTGTATCTCATCTTACATTTCTAATCTCATGATATATGTGTAGGAGATGAATTTGTATTTATTTTTCTCTCTGATGTTGATTTTGCAGATATAGAAACCAATGAGTGCTTGGAAAACAATGGTGGATGCTGGGAAGATATAGCTGCTGAAAATATCACTGCTTTTCTTGCAGTGGTATTTGTTTTTGTTATGTCACATAATTTATCCATCCCTTTTAATGTATTAAATCTGTGCTTTTTTTTGCCATAATTTTGCATCAAATTTCATCCTAATGTAGGACACTTTTCGTGGAAGAATATGTGTGAGTGCCCTGTTCGTGCAAGGTGTAAAGTTTGTTGGTGATGGATACAAGCACTGCAAAGTGTATACCATTGATCCAAACATTAAAAGAAGTTTCACTTTTATATTTTATATTATTTATTGTTCATAGGGTTAAGTTCTGAGCTACGTATTGGGATTCCAATCAGTGAACTTCTGCTCTGCGATTTAGTTCTGCTTACTTTCGGTATTTTATTATATACTGCTAAATGGATGCATATCATGCTTTTGAAGTTCAAGTTGCTCCATATATCTGCAATGGGAGAGTAGCAGCAGGATGCTGCTGCTAGTCCCATGACACCTGAGACTTCTCCCCATAAACTTGAAAACAATCATTGGGCTGTCCTACTTCTTGATAAGTAGAAGTATTGCAAAGTGAGTCCCAGGAACGTTGATATGAACAGCATGTAGATCATCATTAACATGATATCATAGTCATCATTAGTTACTTTAAATGAGTAGGTATCACTTTTCCACCTGAGGTGTCTGATAATGTTGTCATCTAAGCTCAGATAATAGACTAGACACACAGAAAAATATCACAGAATCCTTCTTTCGTTTCTTTCTGTAGGGTTCTACGCCATTTGAAATCTTCAAGGCTGGACAAAGATCTTACTTATTTAATGAGTGCTGAATACTGAATTTCTAGAAAATAAAAGAAGGTGATCAAATATTCCAAGTCTCTTCAGTGCCCTAATGAGGGAAAGAAAAGGATGTTGGTTACTGAATCAAATGTAATCCTATGAGATTTTCTTCTTTTTGACTGAAACCTAAACATTCATGAATACCACCATATTACATGTTCTGCTTATCTCATTGTTTTGTATGTTTTTCAATTCTTGTAAGTTATTGTTGTTGACAATGTTGTTGTTCTACATGAATACTCCTGAATCAATAAGATAGCAGAAGATTAATGTTTATCCTTTTTGATTGTATTAACAATATAAAATCTAAATGCAATAATAATGAAGATCATGCAAGAATCTCATCTCTGAAAAGGAAAACCATGCTACTGGCTTCCATAGGGTGACATATGATGACCTACACATGGTAAGCATTTATCTATAAGAAGCAAGAGGATTATCTGGATCTCCCATGATTGATCTTGAGGGACTTATATTGTGTACAGCTGGTAAAATGTATTACTTTATGGAGATTGATCTTCAACCCAAGGGATATATTACTTACACAAGCTTTGGTCAAAATATTTTTATGAGAGTCAATCTTGAACTAACTCTTGGTTGAACTCAACAGCAGAGTTCACATTGCTGTTGATGAACATTTAGAAGTTGTTGTAGAAACTTTGAATTCTACCAAACCAAACCAGCAATCCATACCTCATCATTAGTGGCTGGCATTGTAGATAAACATATGATCCATCAAAAGTTTTAGGAACATTCTGCAACTAGCACACAACCTGAGTAGCAATGCTCTGCCAAAACATTGTATCTCCTTTGCTTACAAAGCTCAACTTGATTTGTTTGCAATGAAGTGGCTCTCAATATCCAAATTGCTCATAAAAATGAAGGCAATTTCCATGCATGTAGAATTTTGCTGCTTTTCATGTCATATCTTTTTTATAATCTCATTTATTTTTTAATTCATGTTGCTGTCACTATAGTTACATACTTTAGAAGCAAAATCCATCACGTCCTATTATCAGTTTGGTAGACATGAGCACTTTTTGTACTTCAGCTTCAGGATCTGGACGGTGTGAAATCAACAATGGAGGCTGTTGGAAGTGACACAAAGATGGCAAGACATACTCTGCCTGTGTGCAGTAAGTGTTTCAATGGAGTCATTTTATTTTTTAAAAATTTTTTTTAAGCAGTTCCTTCAATTGTAGTATAAGAACTGTATTATGGATGATGCAGGATGATGGATGCAAAATGCTCACCTGGCTTCAAGGGTGATGGGGTCAACACTTGTGAAGGTATTTTTCCTTTACATGTGTTCCCTTGTATTTCTAAATAACTTCACTAAAGATTGTATTTGTTTAGCTAGCTTTTGAACTTTATATAGTCGCTATCCCATGCTTTCTTTTGACGCAAGGTTATGCATGCATGTATATAAAATCCAATCATATTCAATCTAGCCTTTCTTGTTCAGTTTGCATTACCAAGCAGTGTCTCCATGTTCATTTTTTTTGGTATGTCATGTGTTCTCTGAGTTTTCTATTTTATGCATTTCTGATTGCATTTTATTTCAGATATTGATGAATGCAAAGAAAAGACTTATTTTCTACAATGTTCAGCGTGCAAATGGCAAGAACACATGGGTAGTTACGTATAGTGAGAGTGCAGCTGTAGTGGTGGTCTGTTGTACATCAAAGAACACAGACACATGCATAAGTGCGTTATGCATTCTCTTTGTATCTCATATTTTATATTCTTTGTGTCTATAGGAATCTTTCTTAACTTTTTTTTATTGGTTGGGGTAGGAGGGTATGGTACAAAGCAATGTAATTGGCAAATGTGCATTTATTATTTTCTCAACAAAGAAACTACTCATAAGCATCGAAGTGCACGCAAGGTCTAAAACTTTAGCAATATTATATTAATAGAAGTGCATGAAAATGAAGCTGGGCTCAAAAAAGACTCATGGACATCCATGGCCTTAAGCTTGTAACACATTGTCATCTCAGTCGTGTTTGTGTGCCCATTTCTAGACATGATTGATGGATCAGCTGGAAGGATTTTCAACTGCAAAATCTTATTTTGTAGTTTGCCTTCCCTGAGAGGTTTTAGCAGTTTCACTGTTGATATCCCAGTTTGTCTTACACGGTTGTGGTTGTGTTGTTGCATGTGGAAATGCTTTCAACCAGGTAAAATGACAACCTCAGAGGTTAATGGAGCTTTTTGTGGGGTTATTTTCTTTGGTCCAAGTGATTGCTGGGGTTGGAGCCTACAAGTGTCTACAAGTACAGAATT